>CM057391.1:9727500-10327500 GCA_030015415.1 Cynopterus sphinx
TGTGCATGAACGGAGGGGAAGAGAAGCCTTTCGCCTGCCCAGTCCCTGGATGTAAAAAGAGATACAAGGTAAACGCGACACGGGACGGGAAGGCACCACGTCGCCTGGCACCCCCGCGTGTAGCGGGTAGCCGCCCCTCCTGTACTAGCTAACGGGGCGCGTGGCCCTCGCTGAGAACCGTGCCCGGGCACGGGCCGCCACCGGTCAGGGCCGTCTCTGGTGTCCGGGTGGCTGGTGGGGTTTCCCCTCTGGCCCACGTGGAGCTGCAGGTCAGAAGAGGTTGTCCTGTGGGATGACCGCACCTTGGATGCTCTTCGAACTCATGTCCCATCAGTCGGATTATGAAACGCGTCTCCTGTTTGTCACCACTTTGAAGTCCTAAAGCCCCTGCTCAGAGCCCTTTTGGAAAAGGTTGTCGGGTACTTTAGCTTCCAGCTGAGGAAGTTCCTTCTCCCTCCTCACCACCCCGCCCAGTGGCATGAACGGGGGTGAGGGACGGAGCGGGCTTTGATATTTTCCTCGCCCACCACCCCCTCCTGTGTCCTCTCTGGAGACGACAGAGCACGCGTGTCTGAGGGGCTCCCTCATGCCATTCCTCCCGCTGACGGGGCACTTACACCTCAAGGCCAAACCCATAGACCCCCCCCCATCAGCACCCAGCACAGGTCCTGGGCACAGCAGGTGTCCGAGGACCGAGGGACAGGCTAAATGCATGGGGGAGAAGGCGGCCAGGCGCCCGCTGACCACACGAAGCCCAGAGCGGCGACACGGTTCGTCCTCCGGGTCATCCGGGCCGTCCCCGGCCTGGACAGCTGACCCCGCTGTGGTTCTGCTCCCGCCACCCTGCAGACTCCGGGGGAGACGTCATTCCCCACCCGTGCGCCTAGGGATGGGCCGGAGCATCCTGAAGTCGTCTCCTTTGATCGCCTTTAGATGGGAGCTTAGGATGACGACGTTTGGCCGCTTTTAAGAAACAGAAACAGACCGAGCCTCCTCCCTGCACAGTCCCTCTGAACGGGCCCAGCCTCTCCCTCTCCTGGGGGTCCCAGGGCCTCGCCTCTCCCGAGGGTCCCATCAGAAGCCTTGGTGGGAGCGCACCTGGCAGTCCGAGGTCAGAACTTTTAAGTGTTCGTATCCGTTAGGTCCGTGGTGCTCCTGAGCGCATCACCGGGGAAGGCAGAGGCTGATGTACGAGGATGTTCATCACATCATTTAAAGTCGGCACAGCTTGGGGAACTGGGGAACCTCTCAGTTTAGGGGAGCAGACAAGAATTCGGCCATCACTCCTGATTTCAAGAAACATTTAATGTGGACGGAATCCAGTGTCGTGTGACACGTCTCAGAGGGGAAATGTTGAAATCCCTCACGTTAAGCAGTGATTATACCTGTTCTTTTTTTACGCTCCTCCGTGTTTTCTAAATTTCTACAGTTACCGACACTGTACCCAGGTCACTTTAATAGTCAGGGAAGAGACCAGGTTCCTGCCTGACTGGCAGGGAACGTTCCATGAGCTTCCATGTCCCGGCCAGCGGGGAGTGACTTGCATCTCAGCTCTCCGGGGCTGGCGGGGCGTCCCCGTGCTGCACCGAGTGGCTTTGAACTTGAACAGTCCCTCCGCCACCAGCCCCAGCTTCTGTTTTTCCACTTTTCTTCCTCATCAGATTCCCCAAGCCACTTCACCCTCTCTCCTTTATGTAGAACATCAAGGCTCACAGGAAATTGAAAAGTTACGGGTTTTATATCAAGGGCACATGTCACACATTGTATTCATTCAGACCCGAATACCGACAAAGATCAAATACAGTTAAGGACACGATGGTCCGGCCTGGTGTCCACATTTCAGGCTTCGGGATCTGATGTGGAGTGGGGGTTTGAGGAGAGCCTCTCCATTGTTGCCCATCGGCCGGCTCAGTCCCCTCATCGGGCGGGAAGGACATTCCTTGGCCTGGAAATGCCCAGCCTGCTCGCCCCCTCCCCAGGTCCCGCTTCGTACCCCCTGCCCTGCCCCCTCCTTCAGACCATTATTGTTCTTCACGGGCAGTTGTCTCCGGACAGTGTCCCCGTCCTCCCCAACTCCGGCACTAAGGAATGAGTGCACAGCAGTGTGTTCAGGCGCTTGGAACTGCAGTATGGACCCCAGCACCAGGCATCCCGGCCACGCAGCAGATCTGTGGCTCGGGCAGGTCACCTTCTCTGAGGGTCAGTTTCACGTGAAACGTGAGTATGGAACAAGCCAGTGGACATCAAGCACTCAGCATGGGAAGAAATCCTCGATGCCGGTTACCGTCCTCGTCGACGGCGGATTCCCTTTCCTCCTTCAGAGAGCAGCGGGTTTAGGCAGTCCATGTGCAGGTCGCCTGCCAGTGTTTATTTTGTTTATTTAGCATCAAAGAGAAAGAGATGGTATGGTAGGGTTGGTTTGGGGGTTTTTTTTTTTGTTTTTTGAGATTCTTTGGCCAACCCTGGAAACGCCACATGCTCCCCAAAGTGCAGTTGGTTTAATTATTCCAGAGTGGTAACGCTGACGTATGGAAGTGGCTGTTTTCCTCACAGTCAGACACACAACAGTGTGTACATGCGAGCTGGGAACAGAACACAGAACCTGCTGGAACATGGCCTGCCCTTATCGTGGTGGGCCCTGGATCTGGCTCCCTTGTGGCTTTTTACCATTTTTGGTTTCAGACCTCCCACCACCTGACTAGTCATAAAAACTCAGGCCTGGAGACTGAGCCCTGAGGCTGCTGGAGCGGCTGTGCCTTTTGCCTGTTGGTCGGAGGCTTCTCAAGTTTTGTGTCCTCCGTTTTCTAACAAGGTGTGATGGGCCTGGGGCGCAAGGGTAGCTGGATTTGAAACAAGGACAGGTTTTACTAACCGTTCATCCGCAGAAAGGGGCCCTACTAGGCGTTTGATTGACATCTGTTGCGCAATACAGGAGGTAGGAAGCAAGCAGATGCAAATTTCCGACATCTGTGAGCCTGTTACCGACGTGGAACCTTGACAGTCTTCCTCTAATGGTCAGTGAAACTACCGACTCTCTCAAGGACCTTAAAACAACCATCTTTCATGGGCACGTGGGTTCCCTGGCTGGAGCTAGGTAGTTCTTGCCTCGGTCGCTCCTGGTCACAGCAAGATGCCAGGTAGGGCTAGGTACACAAGTTGGCTTCTTTACGTGCCTAGGCCCCTGGTGGGACGGATGGCACAGCTGGGGCCTGGCAGGGCATACTTACCCTCCTAATCCTGTGTCATTAGGTCTGGTTCTGCCACTGTCACTGCCCACTTCACATCCCACTTCCTTGGCCTGCATGCAGGCAGGGACTGATGCAGGAAGGACAAGGGATGAAGGCGCAGAAAGCCAGGGGCCGGGTAGGTGTCCAGAACAGAGAGAGGGTCCTTGTGATTCAACCCAGTGGACAACAATCAGACTGCAAGCGGAGCCAGAACTGGTTGCTACTGACACCCCTGGGTTCAACAAAGTCGAGCAGGATCCTCTACCCTAGGACTTTTAAAGGGGAAAGTAAACAGCAATAACCAGTTTCTCCCAGAAGAGTGAAGCACGTTCTAACAATCTCACTCAGCAACGTCACACTGTGCTAGGTGCTCAGGCAACAGCAGGCAGCCCATCCCTGTGCTCGGGGAGCTCAGCAAGCACACCTGGGGCACAGGACCGGGCTCGGCGGGGCTAGAGCCACGTAACACGAGGACAACTGCACGTCTCAACCTTCTTTTCCGTTACTCCCTCCTCTGGCAACAGCCGACCTGGAAATTTCTGCAGACCTATGCTCTCACATCACCTCTGCCATTTATTCTTATTTAAACCTCACCATCTACCCGGGATTCACAACAGGAACTGTTGAGCTTGTTCAGTCCGTGGAGCGATCGAGGAGGCACGGAGTCTCGCGTCCACTGAGCCAGCAAAACCGACGAGAGGCAATCCGGGAGGCCAATATCAAGTTGAGAACTCTTCGGTTGCTGAGAATTCCATAATCTGAAGATTTTTAAAAGTTCGCTGCGTTTGGAATAGTAAATAAAAGCAGGGCCTAGTCTGTCCACAGCACTGTGTGCTGTGGGAGGTCGTTCCCACAGTGGCAGCAACGCTGACTTAACACAGGATAGGAAATGGACAAAAACTCTAGGTCAGGTAGGGATTAGCATCCGTCGCAGTTGTCAGTTTCTATATTTCTTGAACGCTATTGCCCTAGCCTGTTTTTAGATTTTTTTTTGGGGGGGGGAGCATCCCGAGACTATTTTTATATAATTGCCTGTCGTTACGAGTGGGGAAAGATTGAAAGGAAGCAGCGTTCCAGGCAGAGGCAACTGTGCTTCTACACGGTGAGTCTTAAACAAACATTTTCTGCAAAACTTGGAAGTCCATTTTCAGGTGGAGGCACGTTTGAAATTGCCTCGAGTCGGCTGTGTGCATGAGCCCGTGTGCACCGCCCACTGTGTGAACAGCTGCCATCCAGATGCGCGCTGAGGTGTTCCCCGGTCCGACAGACGTTATGGCTCCATCTAATCCGTGATATCTTTGTCTTCTCCACAGAATGTGAATGGCATCAAGTACCACGCCAAGAATGGTCACAGAACACAGATTCGTGTCCGCAAACCATTCAAATGTCGTTGTGGTAAGAGTTACAAGACAGCTCAGGGCCTGCGGCACCACACAATCAATTTCCATCCCCCGGTGTCGGCTGAGATTATCAGGAAGATGCAGCAGTAACATGCTGGTCGTAACTGTGCCAAGAAATCCTCACCAGCAGTTGCTGATTTTGAAAACAGCCACCTTTTTGCAGGGGAAGCATTCAGCAACCCTTTAAAGAATTAAATGCATGCTTTAAATTTTTTCTGTAATTTTGGAATGATGTATCTTTGTAGAGTTAATGATTTTGTACATTTGCACATGTAATCATCATACCCATTTTCATTACTTTGATATAAGGTGCTAAACAAAAAAGCTCTAGGTTCTTCAGCACATTTCCCCCAAAACAAAATATGACCGAGGGCACGTTGCATGTGTTTAGTCCTACTGCCGTGGCATCAACTGGGGGAGGAGGGGCTGGTACTGAGGGTTTTTCCCCCCCAAGATTATAATGTGATTGAAGTTTTTCAACACATCAACTCACTATGTTCAAAACCAAAATAACTTCATCATCAAACTGGTTATCATGCCTTACATAACGGAGTTAGTATCTGTGAGTAGAAATACTTTAGGTAATGGAAATATTAAATTAAGAAAGAATGTTTAACAATATGCTAAAATATTTTCATATTTAAATTACATAAAAGCTGTGCTTTGTGTTTTATATTATCTTGCAAGTCCTTTAAAACGCTGAAAGTCTTGCCATCTGACTTACCAATTATTTTAGTTATAAATGGCATTTTTGTACAACATAGTCTGTTCACTCATTAACACAAATTCATTGAGTGCCTGCTGGGTGCAAGGGAAATGATTTATGCCTATTATCTGTAGACCAAGATGCCAGTTTAGTGAAATACCTACCCTTGAAATCTGTTAGGAAACACTTTGAAATACGTGCAAATTTTGTGTGTGAAATTTAGTTCTATCGTTCTATCTTCATCTTTAGGTGAAGTTTTAAAGCACTTTGTAGTTCTCTATTGCCAACAGATTTAATGTTTTGTGTTGCCAATTCTTACAACCACTTCCCTAACAAACCTGTGGGTTGCAAATAATTAAAATGCCAAGCACGGTTCAAAGAGGAACATTTTTGTTAAGGCCCCCGTTGCCTCTTTACACTCATTGTGTTTTAGACTTTTTTTTTTAAAACCCTTTTCCTATGACACTGTAGATGTCTGTATTCCCACTGGAAATATGTTTAGCTTTATAAAACAATTTGCCGAAATATGAAATTGAGCCTTATTGACAATTTAAGTGCTTTCTTGCAGCAAGTGATCAAAGAGTGACTAATATATGACCCATCAGAGTAACCTACATCTGGACCATTCCTGAAGTTTTTCTCACCAACAATACCATCATGCCTTGAGTGTTCTTTTCTCCCAAGTGCTATTCCTTAAACATGAGTTTACCAGTTGCCAAATTAGGAATAAAAATTGCTTTGCGGTGGCCAACTGCTCACAAAATTGGTGAAAAGGAAACTCGCATCACTTATAAAATTTCTTCTATGTTCCCATTTGATGCAAGTCTTACAGTTGGAGAGCAGGTGTCCCTCCTTGATTTTTCAGACCCTTTGAAAGGATGACAGTTCTGTTAGCCAGATGGGTAAGCTTCTCTATTCTTAAATTGTGAATCCCTCATTATGAGGGCTTTGAAAGTATTTATGAAGACACTGCCCTGTAAAAATTCCCTCAGATCTCTGAAGACTGGTCTTGGTTCTGAATATACAGTACTGCCCTGTACATTTAAAGGGTGATCCAGACATGAGTAGCAACTAGTTGGTGCATAAGGCGGCCCTACTTGACGATTCCATATCTACCTATTATTGACCAAAACTTTTTCAGGCCAACAGCTATTTAGCTTCGCTCCTTCGAGTGCAGGAAACTGCAGGCTGGATCAGCAGCTAAACAGTCATTGTGCATGTGTGAACATTGCTTTTCACCTATAAAACAAATTCAGTTCCTATCTGCTTATTCATTGTGACAGTATTACTAAACAGGTAAGGATGGGGATATTTTGTTATACCGTGTATAGTGAATGTATTGTACTGTGTCTGTGAAAACTGTGCTTTAAATTATATTTTCATATGTTTTGTTGGGGACAGAGCACATTAAGTTTGAAAGCGAGAGGTATTAGAACTGAAGGCAACTTAATCAAAATTTCTGTTAAGAAAAGCTGCTTATAAATGTAAATGAAATCTCACATTTAAAATAAACTGTCTCTGACCCAAATAAACAAATATGGCTCTTTTCATTAGCATTCATTATGAAAAGCCACTATCAAGTTTACCACAGAAACTCATATATCCACTCAATGCTTTGTTCTACCTTAAGCTACCTTTTTTGTTGCTGCAAAATTCAGCTGACATGCAGATTAAATGTTTTGCTTAGATTAGACCACATTGTTTAATCCTTAATTTTTGCCTAACAGGGCATCAAAATACAGGAGGCAAAGAGTGAGAGCTGAGAAATCAATCCACCATTTTACTCAGAGATGTCAACGCCCTCTATGAGTAATGTGCAGACCCACTTGCGAACTTAGTTGAACTCAACAGCTCAATTAACTACGATCTTCATCCAGCAGCAGAATACACAAGCTCACACAGAACATTCGAGACCATTATGAGCCACAAAACACACTTTAATTCCTAAGAATATAGATCATACAAAGCATTTTCTCAGACCACAGTGGAATTAAACTTATTTTGAAATGACAAAAAAAGATAACTGAAAAACGAAAATAAACTGAAGATTAAAGGAAAATAATTATAGCTTAGGACCAAAAACAACTCAAGTTTTAGACTGATGAGGAATGATAGCAGCACTATAACATTGTAAGGTTTTAAAGTTAGCATCGTCCATTATTATTAATGCAAAAAAATGCTATCACAGACTATATTTTACCTGAATATATTCTGCTTGTCATGTAACCTATTATTAGGTATGACTGCCCCCAGGTCTGCTATGTCCCAACTGCTGACGTCTGACTGCCTAATACTGTTTTCCCTACCGTCAAAAACCTTCTCTCAAAGGCTTCCAATAACACACAGATTCTGCTCCTATAAACAAATATAAGCACATGATGTATAATGCAGCTCATACATAGCATCCCAAAATGCCACCACACTGAATATTAGTTTAACATCTTAAATAGCGAGTTTGCTTATTAGGACAAGCTTAAATATTTTCATAACTACAAAAGCAGTAGAATCAAATCAGTAACTTAACATTCATTTTATAAAAGAAAATACAGTTTAGAAACTTTTTAAAAAACAGATGAAAACATGTTTATGACGCTGGACTTAATGAAAAACCATCACAAATAAATTTAACAATGAAATTACCTCCAAACTGTGTCCTTTTTAATGTTAATGAGGATACTATACACAGCAGAGACAAAGACATTAGTTTGATTTGAGCTGACATTACATTTTTAATCACCTACTGAAAATGTTATTTCAAAGTCATACTCATCAGGAAAATGTGAAAAAGATAGGGATACATTTTCTGTGATTTTGTACCACAAACACCAGTTTAGTAGATCATTTAATACGAAGCAATTGTACTCACCTATCTTGTTCCATTTTCTCATTAGATAGAAATACAACTTTAAGATGGCTTAACTATAATCATTCAGGTTATTCTAAAAAAATTAGTCATAAAATTAGCAAAATACGTCTTCCATTAATTCCTAATGCAAACATTTCAAATTTGAAAATGATATTTACTATACTGCAAACATGTGATCTCATTCTACATACAGCTCCATTTCTAAAGAGGGTTAAAAAAAACATTTCATGGGCGAAATTATGCAAGTTTCTGTATTCAATGAATTACTTTGCAAGATTGTTATGATAAATTATTTTTATTACATAATATTTAGTAGTCATGCTCAATCAACAAGGTCAACAGAAACTTGTAAATATTCTGCTACATAACACTATACATATTTTTTCAGTGCAGTAACATTAAAATAATCCGTTTCCTTTAGTCATATAATTTTGCAAACTGGGGGAGATACAAACACACAAGAACTTAAGCAGGTAAGATTTAAAGAGGTTAACATTATAGTTACTGATAAGCCAAAGATTGACCCTGAACCTAGTAACACCAAAATCAAAGTAGCTCTTGGTCAGAAAAGTGCGGTCAGTGGAGGGAGCGTCAGCGTGATTATCAGTGGTCTCCTCAGTGGTCTACTAGAGAGGATTTGTTTTAAACTGCCTGTATAATTAACTCACAATAAAAATTAGTCAAAATTTAAAACATTCTGATCAAAATGGGTCTGCACGTGACTTTCAAACTCATGCTGGAGATAGTCGGGAGGGAACTGCTCGCTGCACATGGGGCACACCTTCCAGTGGCTTTCAACGTGCTCTTCAAACTTGCTCTGGTCATAGTTGGGAGGGAACATTAATTCACAGAGGGGACACTTCTTATGGACATCAAAGCTTGAAGAAATAGAAAAATGAAAGAATTACATATTTCTAATTTCTAACAGTCTTGAGGATATGACAAGGTTACATTTACTAATTAAGCTGACAGTCACACTTAACAACTTACCATCAAAATCTTTGGCTACCTCAGAAACCTTTTTGTGCTGCTGAATGGCTGTGTAACCCATTTACAAAAGTCTCTGAATTTACAATTAGATTGGCAAAGAAAAACCTTTTTTCATTAAAATCTCCAAAAAACCATTACATTACGTGAAATGAGGCTTAGTGATGAGAATTCTTCAATTAAACAGAAAAATTACTTGTAAACCTATAAAAATTAATACAACTTATAATTTCCCAAGTGTCCTTTCTGTTTAACAACTAAAGGTGTTTACAGCACTGGCTCTCAAAGACTTCATGCATCAGAATCACCTGGAGGGCATGCTTATTAGTTAGGCACACCGGTCTAGGCCCCACACCAAGAGTTTCGGGTTCAAAAGGTACAAAGCAGGGCCCTGATCCAGGGACCAAAAATTTTGAGAATCACTGGGTCTGTGTAATTTAAATTCTACACAAGAAAGAAAAATTACCTGGAATCAAAGCAAAAGCCTGTTCCATGCCCATGTAAATGATTGCTTGGAAGATCGGGAGCAGTGGGCACATTCTCATCTTCCTAGCAAAAAAACAATTTTTCAGCTTTTGAGAAAAGTGAAACAACATAAGTTCTTTAATTCACTCAAGCAGAATATAAAAAAGATTACATTTTTTAAATGTTTACTTCTATTACCATTTAATTGAGTCTTCAATAAGAAAACTTTTGAGTATTTCACTATGGATTAAGTCTTGAAATGAAAAGCAGCACAAGTGGAAAGGAGGACATACTACACTTGTGTGTGAATGAGGCAGAGACCAACAGGGTTTTTTTGAACAGACATGTGGGTAACAGTTTTCCACAAAAATTTGAACACTGCACTATTTTTCCTATTATTCTCATATAATAACAATTTGCAAGACAAAATCTTTGACAACATTTAATTATATGTTTAATAGATATGAACATGTGAGTTTGCATGTGTGTGCACTTGGGCATGCACACACACAGGTAGATCCAGCTGGAAAGCCATGTACCAACAGGCCTCAAAACCCTGCTATGAAAGAATAAAGTTCAAAATTAAATATGTGATTAACAAACTGTCAATGAAGATCCCCAAAAGTCTAAATCTGAGTTTGAATCTAAAAGAAAACATTGAATTTCCATGCCCACATCCTGTGGTCATTTTTTAGAGATCTGTACATGCTACATCAAAAGCAGTGACATCCATGGGCAAGTAAGTGCCCCATCTGCTCGCTTCCTCTGAGCGCTAATCTAACAAACAGCACATAAACAGAGCAGGCACCAGTGAAAGTCCTCATGCTGCTGGGTAGTCATGCTTACCCCAGAGTCATGCTTGCTATTAGTGGGCCAGGAAGTCGAGTCTGTCCCCACAAAAAGTGTATGGTATGAAATTCAACACGAACAAAAGACAAATTGAGGTGTCTGCGGGGGAGGTAAGTATAACTGACTATTCTGAACAATTATCTTCTGAATGGTCAAGGGATGAGGCTTTTCTTTTATTCCCAAGAGAAAATATTTTTTACATTTAAGATTCCCTTAGACTATAACTGCACAAAATAAACAGATAAATAACTTTGAGGCATTGGAAAAAATAAGTACTTTATAGACTTCGAAACTTAAGTCTCCAAGTAACTAATATTCAGACACTTTTAAATCTATAGGTACGAAGAATAAAAATGATATAGTTGAATCTGCTTAAACAACTATTATCAAATGATAATGAACAAAATTTTCTCATTCTTTGGGAAAAATGCAGACGAGAACTCAAAAAATACAATGGTATTTCAGCATTACATCACCCATCTTGACATCTTAAAATATGACTATATCTTTAATGCTGATTTTTAAACTTGAGCCATCAAGGTATGTTAGGTATATTTAAGAAGACAGAAAATCATGTACTTCATCTTAGAGACAGATTTCTACCCAAAACTACTAAAATAATCAAGCTTTAGAACTCAAAGTTGTCAACTCAAAGGAATTTTGAATAGCAGGTTTTAAAGTATCAAGTACCCAGTATTTTAGCTAAACTGCTAAAATAATCATGTAAGCAAATTTTACTGGGAGTGCCATACTAAAATTTATGAATAATTCCAAATAATTAAATAATTTTATAGCATTTTAATCTCTACAAAAGTCTAAGCTACCTTACATTGTTCATCTATCTTTAGACCCATCAGCACATTAACTATTACAAACTGATTTTTAAGCAAAGGAAGCAAACTACGGTAAATTGCTCTATTTGAAATTTAAAAACTTCTTGTGAGATGCACAACTCAAAATCTAGTCTATAAAGAAAAAATTTTTTCTTATAAAAGTATATAACCACCAGCTTGAACATCTCAAATAGTATTAAAATGGATAACTCAATCATCAACAAGGTAAAGAGACAACCATCCAAATGGGAAAATATATTTGCAAGCAACAGCTCTGATAAGGGCCTAATATTCAAAATATACAAAGAACTCATACAACTCAGTAACAAAAAAAAGATCCAATCAAAAAATGGGCAGAGGACCTGAAGAGACACTTCTCCCTAGAGGACATACAAATGGCCAACAAATACTTGAAAAGACGTTCAACATAACTAGCTGTTAGGGAAATGCAAATCAAAACCACAATGAGATCCCATCTCACACCTGTTAGAATGGCTATATTCAACAGGACAAGTAATGACAAATGCTGGAGAGGATGCGGAGAAATAGGAACCCTCATACACGGCTGGTGGGACTGCGAATTGGTGCAGCCACTATGGAAAACAGTATGGAGGTTCCTCAAAAAAATAAGAATTGATCTACCATATGATACTGCAATCCCTCCATTGGGTATTTACCCCCAAAGACTGGAAAAGCCATATCCAAAAAGACATTCATAGCAGCCTTAATCACAGTGGCCAGGACGTGGAAGCAACCACAGTGTCTTACGATAGATGACTGGCTAAAGAAGCTGAAGAAGCTGTGGTACATATATACAATGGCATGTTACTCAGCCATAAGAGATGAAATACTGCCATTTGCAACATGGATGGACCTCGAGATAATCATGCTAAGCAAAATAAGCCAGACAAAAAAGTTGAAAATCACGTGATATCACTTATATGTGGGATATAAACCTAAAAGCAATAAACTTAATTTTGAAATAAATAAAATGGATTAATCTCAGACAATAAAATAGGGTTAATCTTACTGAATTCAAAATACAATCATGATTGTAAGACTACAATTACCATATATGATATAGCAATTCCAAATGTCTATATGTCCAACAGAACTGAAAGCAAGAACTGGAACAGATCTATCTGTACACCTATGATCACAGCAGCATTATACCCAAAAGGTGGAAACAACCCAAATGACTATTAATGGAAGAATGGATAAACACGATAATCACACATATCAAGGAATATTACTTAGCCTTAAAAAGGAAGAAAATTCTGACATGTTACAACATGGATGAACCTTGAGCACATTTATGCTAAATGAAACAGGCCAACTACAAAGACAAATACCATGATTCAACTTATATAAGGTACCTAGAGTAGTCAAATTCACAAACACAGAAGAGAATCAGGAAGGGAAATGGGGAGTAGTTTAATAGCTATATAATGTTTCTGTTTTGCAAATTTATAAAATGTTCTGGAGTTACACGACAATGTCAAAGTACTTAACCCTACAGAACCACACATTTCAATGGTTAAGATGGTAACTTATGTGTATTCTACCACAATAAAAAAAATGCAATAATGATCAAAACAGCAATGTACACTCAGGAGCTTATGTCTGAGTTACTCCAATTGAATCACTGGTTCTAGACAATAGGAATAGACATGATCAGCATCTCCCAGTCTGTGTTGTGAAGAACCTTTGATAGCAACTATAAACTGAAATATTTAGCTGTCATTCTGGAGTAATGAATGTCAAGGAAGAAAAGTCTACTACTTCATAAAACTTTTACTAAGTTGATAATTATTATTTAGTTCATTCTTTAGAGCATTCTTTAGGTAATGTATTTGCCAAGGCCGTAATCAACACATGAGAGAGAAGAGTACCAATGACTCTGGGTAGATTTACACAGAACTAGAGAATAGTTATCTCTCTATCCCTTCTAACTTAGTAAATTAGTCAAAATTCTTCTTTATGACATGTTGCTATTTAAGCTCTGCCATTTCTAGTAATATATCACATCAATAAAGGAATATCATTGAACTATAAAGGTATTAGAAACCAAACACTTTTTTGCAAGATCTCTATTACCTTGTTACTTTTCTTTGTATTCAAAAATTAACTTAAAATGGACCAAAGACCTAAATCTAAGAGCTAGAACTACAAAAGCCTTAGAAGACAAATCTTCCTAAACATTGGATCAGGCAATGGTATGAGACATAACAAATATAAGCAAAAAAAGAAATTTAACTATCAAAATGAAAACCTTTTGTGCTGCAAAGGATACCACCAAAAGAGTAAAAGACAACCCACAAAATGAAATATTTGCAAGTCATATACAGTGCTCACTCCTTTTCTGCGGTTTCAGTTACCCTCAGTTAACCAGTCTGAAAACATTAAATGAAAAATCCCAGAAATAAATCATACACAAGTTTTAAATTGCATACCATTCTGAGTAGCAGGATAAAAATCTTGTTCTACACCCCCCACTCCGACCCTGAGACATTTACATCCCTTTGTCCAGTGCACCCATGCTGTATATACCATCTGCCCATTAGTCACTTAGTAGCAGTCTTGGTTAGATCAACTGTTTGTGTTCAAGTAACCCATATTCACATAACTAATATTTTATTATTAGTTGCTAATCTTACTGTGCCTAATTTATAAATTAAAATTTATCATAGGTACATGTGTATAAGAAAAAACATGGTATATATATAGAGTTTAGGACTACCCCCATTTTCAGGTATCCACTGGAGGCCTTGGAATATATCTCCCTCAGATAAGGGAGAACTACTATTATCTGATATGGGACAAATAATCCAATTTTTAAATGGTCAAACAGCTTGAATAGACTTTTTTTTTCAAAGATAATATACAAATGCTAACAAGCACATTATTTAAAGATGCTCAACATTAATAGCCATCAGAGAAATGCAAATCAAAACCACAATGATGAGCCACTTCACACCCACCAGGATGGGTTATAATCAAAACAGAGAAGTGTAGATGAGGATGTAAAGAAACTAGAACCCTTATACAGTGCTAATACGAAAGTAAAATTATGCAGCCACTATGAAAAGCAATCAGGCAGTACCTCAAAAGGTTACACAGGGTTACCATCTGACCCACTAATTCAACTCCTACGTATAAATCCACATTAACTGAAAACGGTATTCAAACAAAAACCTGTACATGAATTCACTGCAGCACAATTCAAAATAGCCGAAAGGTAGAAACCACCAAAAAGTCAACCAACCAGATGACAGGATAAACAAAATGTGGTATATACACACATATAGTGAATATTATTCAAAATTAGAAAGGAATGAAGTACGTTCTTCAAGCTAAAACTGTGTATATGCTAAAGCATGGACAAATCTTGAAAACATTATGTGCTAAATAAAAGCAACCAGTCACAAAAGACCACATGCTATATAATTTCATTTATGCAAATGTCTGGAACAGGCAATTCTATGCAGACAAAAAGTAGATTAAAAATTCCCTGGGGCTGGGGAATGAAAGGGGGGAAGTGCCTGCTAAAGGGTACAGGAATTTTTGTGAGGAAAGTGTTCTAAATCTGACAGTTTCACAGCAATGGTTATACTAATCAATGAACTGTATACTTTAAATGGTGAAGTGTATGGTATCTGAATGACATCTCAATAAAGCTATTAACAAAATTTACTTTTCAAATATGACCTGAACTTAAGTAGTTTATTAGGCACAAAACAAACAATTAAAAGCATTTCTTTAACTAAAATCATTAAATCACAAATATTTATATAGTTCCTACTATATAAAAGGCATAGTACTATATGGTATAGAAAAGGCAAAATTCATCATTAAGAAATACCAGAGATACAGCATCAGCTGGAAATATGTATTTAAACAGTAAAGAATTTAATAATTCATCCTGTAATCCCTTTGATAAAGTCCAATTTATCCATGTTTTCCTGTGTTGCACATGCTTTTGCTGTGATATCTAAGAAACTATTGCCTAATCCAATATCACAAAGACTCCTCTCTTTTTTTTTTTTAATACTTTAGCCCTTATTAAGGTTCAACTTAATTTCTAGAGATGGTAAGAGACAGGGGGCCCGGTTTCATTCTTTTGCATAGAGATAACCAACTGTCCAACACCATATGCTGAAGACTATTCTTCCCCACTGAAATGTCTTGGCATTCTTGATAAAAATAAATGCACTGTAATTATATACTATTTTTACAAACAGAAAACATATTGGTTATAATCAAAATAAAACTTAAATAAGACAACACAAAAAATGGCAAAATTTAAGAAAGGCAAAAACTCAACCACCATACCATGACAAATGAGAAACAGGCCCTGATTCTTTCAAGAGGTGGTTCCCAACAATTTTAGAGTCATATACCCTTTGAGAATCAACAGAACCTCCTGAGAATAAAAGCTAAAAAATCATGAGGAAAAAAATGTCTAACAACAAAAAATTGTGTTCAGTTTCAAGATTCATAGTGAACGACTCATGTGGAAAGCTTCAAACAAACCAAACAAAAATAGAATGTGTGAGCCTTACTCAGTCTTTCAGAGATGAAAGGGAAAGGAGTAAAGCCAACCCTGGTGGAGTGGAAACACTGAACAAAGGTACATAAACATGGGTAAGCCTATCTCCAAGTAATCCAGCCTTGGAGATGGGCTTAAGAAGTCCAGGCCAGTGCAACTCAAACGTTATCGAGCACATGATCACTTAAAGATTATGTTAAATGCAGTCTGATTCTCAGTAGGTCTGCAGTGGCAGATTCTGCATTTCTACAGACTGTAAGGAGATACCTATACATCAGTCCACAAACCATAATTCTGAGTAGAAACAGTTTAGACCAATGGTTCAAGAAAACTGTGCAGGAGGCTATGGCACCACAGCAAAATGACAGGGGTACTACGGGTTATTTTTTATTTTCTAAATTAATTAAATATTCTGAAACATTCCACATTTGTCACATAACTCATGAACAACTTAGTTCAAGATAACTCAGTTTCAACCTTAGATAGTGCTACATTTCTTTTGAAGACATCATATCTCTGAGAAGTTTGGTTTGCAGTCCTTGCTGAGACAAAGCATGTGCCTTCTGAAAATCAATATGAAACAGGAAATGAAGGTGGCTTATCCAGTCTGAGTCCAAGGTTTGAGAAGAAGTACAGTGATCAGCAATCACACACATCCCTTAGTAACTGGATATTTAAACACAGAATAAAAATATGAATTTTCAACCCATGTTATCTTTTTCAAATGGTTATTACAATTATTAGTTAATTATTAAGTATTTCTTTTGGCTTATGGGGTGCTATAAAAACAATTTACTGAGACACTAAAGGTGCCATGAACTGAGACAGTTTGGGAACCTCTGCTTTAGCCTATTTGATAAGTTGACAGGTGGTTAAAGACCACAGCTACTACAGCCAAACTAATGAGGCTCAGATCCTGGCTGTACCCGTACCAACTGTGTGATGGGAAGCAAGGCAATTAATCTCTCTCTCAACAGAGATAGTAATATTTCCTACCTCTTAGACTGCTATGAAGAATAAGTTAATATATTTAAAGGGCCTACAGTCAAGATGGTATAAAAGGTGGATGCTCTGTATGCCTCCTCTCATGATCACACCAAAATTATAACAAAACTACAGAGTAACTACCACTGGGAGTCGCCTGAGGTCTGGCTGAAAAGAAACCCTACAACTAGGGACAAACATAACAGGTAACCTCAAACCAGTAGGAGGGGCAGAGACATGCAACAGCCCAGTCCCACAAGCACATGTGGCAAATGAGAATCAGAAGGATTATCCTGGCTGCAGAGGCCCCTCCCCCACCTGAGGAGTGAGGAGTCCCAGCTCCATGTGGGGCTCCCCAGCCCAGGGTTCCAGACTGTTAAGAGAAGTCCCCACAACCTCTGGCTGTGAATGTCAGCAGAGGTTATGGCTGAGTGAGATGGAGGGCTGCAGTAGTCACAGACATTCCTCTTAAAGAGCCCAAACCCAGATTTACTCGCTGTACTAACTCGCTCTGAGATCCAGTACTAGGGAAGCTGCTCCAAGAGCACCAGGGACATATGAGTAGACAGGCCTGCTGAGCTTTAGGGCAAGGGCTGGAGGGGCAGCTTTCTCCCAGACAGACGTGCTGGTAGTATCCTTTGTTCCTTTGTTGAGCCCTCCACCCCTCCTAGCCTAGGGACACAGGGGCCACCATAACTGAGCATCTATCAACCTGGATTAACACAGGTCACTCTACCCAGGTGATTACCTGAGACCCCGCCCCTCCCAACTTGGTGGCCCACCCAAGATGCTGCCAGTGTTTTATTCCATACAAATAGGCTGCCTTGGCTCCTGCTGCAGACTTTCCTAAAATTTCTCAAAAACTCATAGAACCCAAAAAAAGCACCTGGCCTAGTATGCCCTGTACGTCTTGCTGAGCAGCCCCCGACCCACTCTGCACTAATGGCAGCCAGCCTCAGTTTTTGCCTTGGCCTCTTGAGGTGTCTATATGCCCAGCACACGTGGCAGGATTACTTAGTGACTCTTACAAGGTGGCCCCAGAGGTGCACAGGCTGCTGCTGAACTTGGCCTACAGCTGGACCCTTCCCCGGAGGCCCTTTAGCCAGCCCACCCAGTGACCTGCTTTGATCAGCATGCCATAGCAACACCCAGTACTGCATCTGAGGAGGACACATCCAAAGGGTAGTCTGGACAGGCACCAGAGCGCTGCTAAAGTGAATCCTCCTTCATAGGGTTGGCCCCTCATCAGCCAATCCTCACAACCAATCAGTCCAAGAGTCAATCCCTCCCATCAACATGCAAACAGCAACCAAGGTCCAACTAGAATAAAAGGGCACACACAAGGGACCGTATGCACCTTGCTCAAATGACCAGGGAAGACTCTGCCACTGGACCCCATAGGACACCTACTACATAAAACCACTCAACTAAAGCCAGGACCCTCAGGAGCCCTACCAAATATACAGAAAGAGACACAGGGAGGCAGCCAAAACAAGAAGACAAACATGTCCCACATGAAAGAACAATGCAAAGCTCCAGAAAAAGAACTCAACAAAATGGAGACAAGCAATCCACCAGATGTAGAATTCAAAACACTAATTACAAGGATTCTCAATGAACTTAGGAGAAGAGTAGGTGAACTCAGTGAGAACTTCAACAAAAAGAAAACATAAAAATGGAGATGGAAAACATAAAAGGAAACCAGTCAGAAATAAAGAATACAATATTTGAGATGAAGAGTACATTAGAGGAAATCAACAGTAGATGAAGGAAAGGATCGAAATGGCAATTTTGAGCAGCAGTCCCCAACCTTTTTGGCATCACAGACTGGTGCTCCTATGAGAATCTAACGCCTGATGATCTGGAACTGAGGCGGTGATGCTAGTGCTGGAGAGTGACTACAAATACAGATGAAGCTTCACTGGCTCACCCACTGCTCACCTCCTTCTGTGTGGCCCAATTCCTCACAGGCCACAGACCAGTACCAGTCCACGGCCCGGGAGTCAGAGACCCTTGATTTAGAGAATGGGGTAGTGAAGGACACCCAATCAAAACAGAAACAAAAAAAAGTCCATAAAAATGAAGATGTTTTAAGCAGCCCCTAAGACAACAGCGGCATAACAACATTCACATCATAAGGGTACCAAAAGGAAAGAGATCAAGAAATTTAAAAACTTAATTTGAAGAAATCATGATGAAGAACTCCCCTAACCTGGTGAAGGAAACAGACTCCAAGCCCAGGAAGTTCAGCCAGTCCCAAACAAGATGAACCCAAAGAAGCCCACACCAAGACACATCATTAAATACAAAGAATCTTAAGCGCAGAGAGAAAAGCAATTAATTACCTACAAGGAAAATCCCATAAGACTGTCAGCTGATTTCTCAACAGAAACTTTGTAGGCCAAAAGTACTTGGCACAAAATATTCAGTCTCATGAAAACCCAGGCCTTACAATCAAGGTCACTCTACCTAGCAAAGCTATCATTTAGAATCAAAGGACAGATAAAGAGCTTCCGGAACAAGAAAAAACTAAAGGTGTTCATCATTACCAAGCCAATATTACAGGAAATGTTGGAGGGACTTGAGAAAAAAATGTATGAATAAATAATAATGGCAACAACACATTATCAACAAGTACTTCAAATGAAAAAGAATTAAATGTTCCAATCAAAAGATAGGATAGTTGAATAGATAAGAAAACAAGACCCTGTGTAAGGGTCTATAAGAGACTCACTGCAGATTAAAAGACACACAACAATTGGAAAGTAAAAAGACAGAAAAAGATATTTCACAATAGTCCTAGGCGGTATTGTGCTGATTGAATTAAGTCAGGTAAAGACAAATGCCATATGATTTCATGTACATGTGGAATCTAAAGAATAAAATTTAAAAGATGGAAACAAACTCATAGATACAGAGAACATTCTGAGGGTTACCAGATGGTAGGAGGGTTAGGGGGTCGTTAGTGAAAAAGAGGAAAGGGATTAAGAAGTGCAAATTGGTAGTTACAAAAGTCAAGAAGATATAAAGTACAGCATAAGGAATATAGTCAATCATATTGTAATAACTATGAACGGTGTCAGAGGGGACTAGATTGGAATGATCACTTAATTACATAGATTCTAATCACTATGTAGTACACCTGGAATTAACATAAAACTATAGGCCAACTATAACCGAAAAATTATTTTAAAAGAGAGCTAAGCATTAGCAGGCAAATAGAGCTGTAGAAATGTTTGCTGCCATCGCCATCATCATCATGCTAGTTATTGCTATTGCAATTATCAGGTAAGGGGAAGTTATAAAAGACTTTTTTGATCTGCTTGTTGCTCACAGTTTCTGGTAAAGTGAGGAGATATGGTAGGTGTCTGACTGGACTAGACTGAAAAAGTAGGCCACCTCAACCTTGACTCAAAGATACTGAGTCCTGTGGCTATTAATCACTCCCAAAGCAGAGAACCAGAGAAAAGAAACAGCTCAACTCAGATCTGCTCTCTATACTCTAACTAAAATTACTTACTAAAATACTTCATTTGCAAGTGATTTTTTGTTGTAGAGACAAGAATTTTTTTTAAAAAAGGTCTGAATGTACATAAAAATTAGGTTCTATCTAATGTGAAAAATATTCTGATTGCAAAATACAATTACCCAAGGTGTATCTATTAAAAAGTCCTTCCATCTCATTACCAAATCTAAGCATGTCAGCAAATGAGCACAAGACACTAACACTGCTTCTCATGGGTTTGTAGCAGGGCAAAGCACACAGATCAGAAAGAACATTCTGCTAATTAAACTGAAGCAGATGAGTACGGAAGAGAGGGGCTTGTCACACGTAACATCTGTGCCAAGAATGATCAGATTAAATATGCAAAATGTGAAGAAAAGGTGTAAAAAAGCAGTAAAATGAGACTCTAGGCTTTAAATAGGCTACAAAAGTTCTGACAGTTTTCCTAATTATTCCCAGTAATGGACATAGAAGGCCAAAAGGCAGGAGAGAGAAATACATTTTTCTCCATTATGGGTGTTGAGCACTAGGGCTAACATCATGCCTGTCTGAACACTGATCAGCTTCTGCAAAGGTTAATAGCAATTAAATGCAGCAAACTAGATTAAATGAGAAACAGGTCATGATACCACTGTACTTGCAAAGAGCACGATAAAGCATTTCTTTTAAATTTATCTTAATGCACAGGAAATCCAAAAAGAGCTGCTATGAGCAAAAGAACCTATTTATTAAATGGTAAAGAAAGCTCTTAAATGAAATAGAAATAATGACATGCTACATAAATTCAATTATCATCAGTATTGTGTTGTCAAGATTAAATACTAACAATGTCTAAAAAAGTACTTCTCTGAAAAAGAATGATATATACATTTCCTTCTTTTTATAGGCAAATAAAGAATCCACCTTAAAATTTCAAGTGGGATATAACTGCTAAAATGAAAAGATTAGAAATTAGAATCTCTGTGTATAATGAACAAGATATATAAAGGGCCATTTTAACACACTAAAAAAATTTATTTTTTAAAATAAGAACTGTATGTAATAAGCAATATTATGCACAATGAAGCATAATATTGTCATTAACACTTTGCTTCTTCCAGCCTGGAATATTCACATCAGAATATAGTAAGATTAAACCATCTGTGGCTACAATCATTACTATACTATATATATGAAAGTTAATAAGAGAATACATCTTATATGGTTTGGGAAAAAGTTAACTAAAATGGATGGTAACTAGACTGATGGTGATCATTTCACAATATGTACAAATAATGAATCATTATGTTGTTCACCTGAAACTAATATAATGCTGTTATGTTAATTATGTCTCATTAAAAAAATTTTTTAAAGATTAAAGTCTTAATATTCTGAGGTCATTCTCCAAACTTAATATTTTACTTTAGTATATAAATCCTAAAGTGTAAATATGAAACATATTAATGGTTGATTTTTCAAATTTAAATACAAACAAGTTTTTCCAAAAACCAAATAAGCAATCACCTGTACACACAAACATGCACACTCACTCTTTCAACACACACATAACCACCTAACTATCTACATAGTAAAGAAAATAAAAGGGGCAAGCTCAGAAAATGAAAGTTCAATTTACTTTACTATCCTCAGGGTCTTCTAAACCATCAGGTCGACTTAGGTTTCGAGCAGGCTGGCTGCAGACAACATTATCTTCTAGTCCCCAAGAGGGTACTCTCACAGGGGGTCTTTGGATTTCATCTGGGTAAAAAGCACCATCTGCTCCATCTGAAATAAAAATTTTTGCAAGGGAAGGGTGAAACCTGGTACTAAAATTAGAATCTCTGTGTATAATGAACAAGATATATAAAGGGCCATTTTAACACACCAAAAAAATTTATTTTTTAAAATAAGAACTGTATGTAATAAGCAAATAGATTACTCATTCATTCATGGTAAATCACATCTGGATGAAGCCAGTTAGTGTTAAACATTAAAACTGCTTGTTATAATGTTTCTATTAGAGTTGACTGTACTAGTAGTTCTCTAATCCCACAAAAACATAAACAAAAAAAAAACTCCATATTCAGCTATCCCCAAAGAAAAATGTTTTAATAACCTCTTGTCTCCTGTGTTGCATAAGGATTACCATACTGCAGAACTGGTTGTGTATCTGGTATTGCAAGAACGTGACCATTTTGCTCCGAGCATGTGTTGAGACACTGTGACATCTGCTGAGGACTCTGGGAATTCTGACCTTCCATTTTCCCTTCTGCTTGACGTTCTGAACCCCTTTTAAGTTCCTAAAATTAACAAAAACAAAGGTGAATAAGCAATCAAATATTTTATAACAAGAGCAACATTAAAAGTTTAACCAAAATTTAACAATAAAATTATTTCCCTATTACAGTACTTTCCCTTAACCACAGTTTCACCTTCTGTGGTTTCAGTTAACCAAAGTCAACCACAGCATGAAAAAAATTAATTTGAAAAATTCCCACAATGAAATCTCACTTCAGCCTGTTCCAATCCTCTCTGGGACAGAAACACCCCCTTCCAGCAAATCTACTCTGTGTACCCTGCCCATCCTTTTTCACCTAGTAGATGTCAGTTATCAGATCAACGGTTGAGGTATTGCAGTGCTTGTGTTCAAGTATCTCTTATTATGCTTAATAATAGCCCAAAAGTGTAAAAGCAGTTTAAACTTTACCAGAGGTACGTAGGTACAGGAAAAACTCTTATAGGATTCAATATTATCTGCAACTTTAGGCATCCGCGTGGGTCTTTGAAAGCATCCCCACAGATGGGGGGGAGGGGGCGGGAAGCTACCCTATGTTTACAGTGTACACTTGGAAAGATTGGCTTTCAACTTCTCATAAATACCCCTTCAAAATATGATAAAATCAGAAAGCAGAATTAAGCCCAATGTATTTTCAAATTTGTGCCAAGTAAGCATCCTTCAGAAAACAATCTCTTACAACTTAGCTATTAATAAAAATCAAAGGCCAAAAGACCATCCCAGATTGCTTCCTTAGTAAATTCTAACAAACATTTAAGAAACTTATTTATAAAAAATATTAATACAGGTAAGAAGTAGGAAACAATTACTAATCTTGCATAAACTCTTCCAAAAACTAGAGGAAAAAAACCGTCTCAACTTAGTTCGCAAGGCCATTATTATCCTGATATCAAAATCAAACAATGATATCACAATAGAACTCATCTTTCATGAATACTGACACAAAAATCCTTAACTTATTAAAAAACCAAATCCAACAATATTTTTAAAAAAATACATCGTGACCAAGTGGGTTTTATTCCAAAAAAGCAAATTTAGTTTAACATACAAAAATCAATATAACTTATCATGTCATGGACAAGTCACAAAACACATGATCCACTGAAATATTGTATAAAATTCAACACTCATAATTTAAAAAATAAAAATCACAGCAAACTAAAAAGGAATTTCCTTAACCTGATAAAAGACATATACAAAAACCTACAGTAAATCTTAATGGTTAAAAACCAAATGATTGTCCTAAGACCAATACTGGCAAGGATGTCCACTCTTACCACTTCTAACTCAACATTACACTGGAGATTCTAAAGAGTAGATTAAGGCAAGATTAAGATTTAAAAAAACAGATTGGAAAGGGAAAAGTAAAACTGTCTTTATCTAGAGATGACATGATCACGTATGTAGAAAACCCTAAGGAATCTACTAGAACTAGAAGAATGAGTGAATTTATTAAGGTTGCAGTATAAGGTCAATATATAAAATCACCTGTATTTCTACATATAAGCAACACACATTTAAAAATAAAATTTTAAAAATTCCATTTAGATTAGCATCAACTAAACACTTAAAAATAAATTTCACAAAAGACGTATAAGGCCTATACACTAAAAACAACAAACATTACGGAAATTAAAGAGAGCCTCAACAAATAGAGAAATATACTATAAAACTTAATATTGCAATGCTATCATTTCCCGACAAATTGATCTAGATTAATGCAATCCCAATCAAAACCCTATCAGGCATCTGTAAAAATTGACAAGCTGTTTCTAAAACACAGTAAAAAATGCAAAGGTCCTGAAATAGCCCAGTTTTTAAAAGCAGAACAAAGCTGGAAGACAACCTGATTTCAAGACTTCTTATAAAGCCTATAGTAATCACGAGTATACAGTATTGCCTTAAGGATAAAGGCACAGTTCAGGGGTTGGCAAACTTTTTCCATTGAGTACCTGATAGTAGATATTTTCATCCTTGAAGAATACAAGGTCTCTATCACAAATACTTAAATCCACCTCTGCTGTTGCTGCCATAGGTAACACCTAAGTTTTATCTATGTTAGCATGGCCATATGCTAATAAAACTTTATTTACAAAAACAGACCATAAGACACATTTGGCTTATAGACCTTAGTTTGCTGATGCCTGATATGAATCTTCTTATATTAACAGAAAATCTTCATTTTATTAAGAGTCCAAAAATATACTCATACATTTAGTCAATTTTCAACAAAGCTATGTAAGTAATTTAGTGGAAGAAAAGTATGGTCTTTTAAACATATGATGCTAAAAACAAGATATCCATGTACAAATAAATACTGACTACATATACCATACACAAAAATTAATTTTAAATACATCATAAATCTAAACATAAAACTAAAACTAGTTATTATCCACTGAGAGAAGAAACAGAAAATCTTTGTAACCTTGAGTTAGGCAAAAATTCTCTTAAGATAGGACACAAATAGCATTAACCACTAAGAAAAATGTTGCTAAACTAAACTACTTCATTGCTATGAAATGATGGAATGCTCATACACTGTAGCAGGAATGCAAAACGGTACAGCAATAATTTGGCTGTTTCTTAAAAACATACACTTACATGTAAATCAGCAATTCCATTTCTAGGTATCTACTCAAGAAAAATGAAAATATATGTCCACGAATAGACTAGTAGGTAATGTTCATAGCAGCATTACTGATGATAGCAAAACATTTGAACTAATCTAAATGCCCATCACCTGGTAAAGAGATTAATGTCCATGAACTGGTGAATTTTAGGATAAACTCTACATAAATGCATTTTCATGAAATGCTAGACAAGGTTAAAAATATAGTAAGGGAAAGAAGATTAGTGGTTTCTGAGACTGGGAGTAGCTGGACAAGTTTACTACAAATGAGCATGAGTTGAGTTTAACTGGGCAGTAATAAAAACATCCTATAATTTGACAAAATAGTTCTACAAAAATTTAAACAAATTCGAGTAGTATAGTTAAGTTCTTCTATAAGCAAACAATAAACTATGAAAATGAAGTCGAGGTTTTCACCAAAAGGTTTCTGCATGCACTGGTAGAGTCAGCAACTTCACAGGGGTCCCACCTCATAAAGAGTTCAAAGTCAACATCAAAGGTACATTAAGTCCTGGGCAAGTAGGATGCAGGGTAAGAAAAGGAGCCGTAACAAGCAGCTCTAATTTCTCATGAGGAAACTGGAGGTGGGGTAAACAGAATGCAAGGACAAAGGACAAAGACAAGAGTTAAAGTTAGACTGTTTGGCAAATTGGAAGAATGAACTCTCAAGTTAGAGAAGATTCTTAAATTTGCATTCACAACACCTCCCAAAGCGTCCATGAACTTAGGTGGAGAAAAAAGATTTATATCTTTTCACTAGCTTCTGACATTTAGCATTTAAAATTGTTTGTAGGCCAAAAAAAAAAAGAAAAGAAAAACACAATAGTTGCAGTACCTTTAACTGTATCATCTAGAGATATCACAGATATATTCATTTCATATTACAGTCATTGCAGTCATCTCAAAATAGCCTTTATATTCATCACTACCTTTTTATGGTAATTTATGGTAAAATTATGGTAATTAGACATGCTAAATCTTGTGACGTTCTAATAAGCACATATATATAAAATTTGTTTTAATATTTTTATATTTCTTATAATTTGTTTCCTTTGTGGTTCTGTACATTTTGCTTAATTTAAAAATATTTTATGAAAATAGACTTCACCAGACTGTCAAAAGCCCTTGAAACAAAAAAGATCAAGAATCCCTACAAGTCTTAAAATATTTCATAACATGAGCATAGCTATCTTACCTAAGCAAAATAATATTAACTGATTTGCAATTCTCCTAAAATAAAAAGCCTCCACAATTTAAGACATAGATTTTTGTCAGAAGTCCTCTATTATAGTTCCAGTTCCAAGGCACAAAAGTTTGCTTAGCTGGTTTGCCTTTGCTAGACAGGTGCCTAAATTTATTTTTTCTCCAGGGCCCCAAAATGTCTCATAGTAGCCTTAGTTTTACAAATTACTCGACAAGTAAAGGATGTCTCTGGCACTCCAACTGTTAAATAGAAGAAATAATATACTGCTCTTATCTGTTCACATGCAGATGCTGAAAGTAGAAGAGAACAGACATTAAATGCTTTGAATTACTTAAAACTCTCTGAAAAAGTTGATCAAGGTATATAATTCTCATAATCTCTCCTTTTATCACTTCTAGACAGCCTCTAAGTTATAGTAAAAAAGGTAAACAAATGGTAGCCTATATATAAATTTCATAAGATCAGTTTTGGGGGAGTCATTATTATTTAATCATCATGCTATTACAGCATTTCATTTACAAGTATATATTACTCTTCTTTCTCAGAAGGAAAACAGATCATCTGAAAATATAAAATGATTCAGAAAAATCACTAATCATGGATCTGATGTTAAACATCTGAAACGGTTTTAATTTAAAATTTTTTTAATTTTTTCTCTGGCAATAATTTTTTATCATTATTCTCCATTTTGATTTGCCTTATTTTTTTAAGCAATATTTTCCAAATTTCTAGTAAAGGGTTATGCAGAATATCTAAAATAGTATAAAGATATAGAAATGCTAAATAATTCTAAATAGTGGTACTGGTATGATATGAAAAAAAAAAACTTTAAGCTAATAAGTTTCTAAGTAAATTTAAATTGGTAGGGTTTTTAATCCTAAGGGATAAAATAAATTATTTGCTACTATTAATAATATTTTTAAATATACTTTATAATACTAGGGAGCTAGTTAAATTTTTAAAACCTATGAGTTCTTTTATTCATGAATACATTTAAAAATATTTAATGAGTAACTACTATGTAGCAGGCACTGTTCTAGGCACTAAGGATTCAGGAATAACCAAAACAAAAATTCTTGCCCATATAGAGCTTATATCCTAGAGCAGGTAAGATATACAATAAACAAATTAAGTTCTTATTCTGATAGATGCTGATAAATTCATTTTTCACTTACACACTCGACTAATGCTTAATGATCAGTTAGTTCATTCCACACACTGTGACTGCATCCAGTTTTATGGCCAAACAAAAAGGACTGAATCCTATCCCTATGAAGGACTAGGTCAGGGGTGAGGGAGGGTTCTGAGAAACACTAGGAGAGGAGACAAACATTAAGCAAGGCTTTGGTATAGCAGGTAGAAAATCTTATAAATACCACCCTTGAAGTAATATAACACTATATGTCACCAATATGAAAGTCAAGAGTTAATTGAAGAAGACGAGAGATATAAAGCAAACTGACCTACTTCTGCCAAATTTCTTAGGGAAGGAAATTAACTAAATAAAACTGCTGATTCCAGTATATTTCTTTTACCACATGTTTTTATAAGCAAATGATATAAATTACATTTGCCCTTTTAATTTGTTTATGCATTTAACAAATATTTAACTTCAAATATTAGGCATGGTCAAAGAAGGCCTCTCTGAAGAAGTCATTTAATCTGCAACTTCAGGATAAGTCAAGAGTGATAGGAATAGTTATTATATTTAGAGAGAAGCAATAGAAATTCTGGAATATACTTGAAAAAAATATCACTGGGGGGGAGGAGGAAAAGGTATTATAATTGGATAAAGACGGCCATAAAGTAACAACTGTTTGATGCTGGGTGAGAAGTACAACAGAGTTCATGTTATTCTCTCTATTCTCTACATGCTTAAACTCTACTTTAAAAAAAAAGTTCAACAAAATAACAAAAATTGTAGGCAAGAATATTCCTGGCAAATATGAATGAGGGCCCTGAAACACGAAAGCAACTGGCAGGCTTTAAGGCCTGAGTGACTAGAACAGTTTTCAAAGGGTGGTCCGATACCAGCAACACCAACACCAAGATTTGCTAGAAATGCAAATCTCTGGGAATGGGAGCCAGAAATCTGTATTTTAGTAAGCCATACAAGTGGTTCTGATGTAAGCTCAAGTTTGAGAAATACTAAGAGACTACATGGAAGATAGTGAAACAGAAAATTGTGGCTTAAGATGAAACTAGAGGGATAAATGGAGGCCAGTCATATAAAATGTTACATAGGCTATGTTAAGAATTTGGCTTTTATCCTAAGTGCATGGGAGCTTTAAGGAGCTTTAAACAATGGAATGATCAGCTTTACATTTTCAAAGGTTACCCTCCTGTGGTTTGAATAACTTTTTACATGAGTCAAGAATACAGGCAGGGAGTTACATCATGGAAATGGCAGAGTAAGGAGTATAGCCTTCGGTCCAATGATCTCCAAGGAACTGAATTCTGACATCACTTTAGTGAGCTCTGAAGTAGATCTATACCTGTGAGGTGACTGAGCCCCATGTGACCATGTGACACTGACTGGAGTCTTGAGAGAGATCTAAAGCTAGAGGACACCTAGCTAAGTTATATCTGGAGTCCTAACTCACAGCAACAAGGATATAACAAATGTTTTAAGTCACTAAATTTGGGGGTAATCTGATACACAATATAATTAAGTCACTATATTAAGTTAATTAAAAACAACAGTGTTTTCCCTGTGTGATTTTAGCCATTAATACCACAACAAAATGGTTATCATTCAGGACTATTTTTCACTGTCATGTATGAAACTTTAATGTATAAATATGTAAAAGATAGCTATTATGTGAATATGTAACTTATTTATAATTATACTTTATGAAATAAGCATATTTTATAAATGTAAAATATATAAAAATAAAGTATCTTGACTGCTTCTCTAACATTAATATCTCTAAGCACAAAATACACTTAAGAGAAGTTTCTTATTAACAATAGTGAAAATAAATCCATATTTCAAAAAGTTGGCTTAAGCATTTAAAACAGATATATCCAAGTTCTTTTAAGATCTGATTAGAGCATCACTGTTTTAACTTTACAATACACCTAATCAAAATGCATACCCGAAATTAATTTTTACTCTTCATTTGTGCTCCTATTGCATAATCTTTAATCGGTTCACTTGCAGTAATCTTTTTAACCAACCTGCCATTGTGTTACCTCACAGTGAAAAGACGAAGAGAGAAAAAAAGGAGGGAGAGGGAAAGGAGGAGAGTGAGGAGAGAAAACCAATGCCAAGTAACATTTGAACACAATACATTGACAGCCAAAGAGCAAAAAAAAAAAAAAATCTGCAAACAATCTTAAATTCTATTCTTAATAGGTTTCTTCCTGATAGTGATATGGCTCCAGCAATTCTGAAACTATTTTATGTGGATTATTGGATGTAGTAAATGAATAGATGTGCTGACATTGTTGGGCACCAGGATCCTCACCGGAATAGGTGTATAAGAAAGAAATGAGGATGGCAAAGAAGAACCCTCTGAAGTTGGACTACAACTCATGGTATCCGAAATTCAAGTGTTTCCTAGTTCCACCCACTGAAAGAATCCATAAGGAATGAGCACCAGTAGTAACCAGGTGCACACCTAAGCCCCATATTTTGGTTTCTAAACACCATTTCTCACTAATAAGGAATCATAACTCCTTGGGGAAATAACTGGTTCCATAGTTGGAGCAGAGCTTATTTAAAAAAAAAAAAAAAAAGAAGAAAAAAAGGCCAATTCCAAAGATAAGAAAGGTACAAGATTATAAGATGAACTAGACTACCCTGCAGTGCTAAAAAGAAATTAAGTGCTAAAAAACCAACATCCCTTTAATACTGGGACATATCAGAAACCAGCTTAAAGGTACCCCCCTGACCAAATCTAGGACTATGTGAAAATCAAATTAAAAATAATAACCAATTCTTATTCCTTGACTAAAAAGAGTTCATACTGATGACTATCAAGCAGCAAGACAAGAAGGTAGGTAGGTAGATAAAGTTATCCAGATAGAAACTAAAAATACATACATATACATGGTGATAATAAAAAACAGATTTGGACCTTTTCTCCAATCCCTGGCACAGACTTCCTAAAACTTTTGGAATTTATTGAATCATAGGAGTGTCTTTCATTGTTCATAACAAGTCCTTTTAAACTTTAGACCTACCCAAACGTATACTAAGAAGGTGACTACTGGTGGGCACTCCAACAGTTTCATGAGAAGGCCTGGTCACCAGAAAGACCAAGCACATTACAGAACTGGAAATTTTAGCAGCTACCCCCAAACTTCCTGGGATAGGAGGGAAGGGAGACACCGAGTTAAATCACTTAGCCAAGGATTTAATCAATCATACCTATGTACTGAGACCCCAGATTAAAGCTCTTCTATGGTTTGGGGAGCTTCCAGTTGGTGAAACATCGATGTGCTAAGAGTACCACATGACTGAAGAGGGCATGGAGGCTCTGTGGCACCCCCATCCCCACCTTGCCCTATGTATCTCTTCCATTTGGCTGTTCCTGAGTTGTACCCTTTATAATAAAACTTTACAATAAAATGTAACTGTTAAGTATAGTGTTTTCCCGAGTTCTTCAGGTCACTCCAGCAAAATATCAGGTGGGGGGCAGGGTGTGGAGCTAAGCCGTGAACTTCAATTCACCAATAACTCAATAGTTGGTGTCAGAGATGAACTGAATTGTAGTAAACCAAGTTGATGCTAGAGAATTAATAAAACATAAATGAGGGCAAAGGAAGGTTCTTCCCTAATACAGAATCCCAAGAGACAAATAGGAAAGAAGTGATGAATTTGAAAAGTAAGAATTTTTCAAGTATCACAGTAATGCCAAGGTCTATCTAACACTCAGAATGACTCTTACCACACATTGTTTGTAATATCATCGGTCTTTTAAATCAGCAGTCCCTAACCTTTTTGGCACAGGGACCAGGTGCTCCTATGAGAACCTAATGTCTGATGATCTGAGGTGGAGCTGATGCGGTGATAGTAGTGTAGCTGCAAATAGAGATGAAGCTTCGCTCCCATGCCCGACACTCACTTCCTGCTATGCGGCCCAGTTTTCCTAACAGGCCACAGACCAGTACCAGGGGTTGGGGACTCCTGATTTATTTAAACTACTGATTGGTTTCCTGAGGTAATATAGATCTTCCAAATGCTGGCACATTTCACTAAACAATTTTTCTTAAATCATGGTCTTAATATTACTACCCATCTCATTAGAAAAGTCTATAAGCACTGGGAAGTATCAAGCTAATGGTGGCAGAAACAAGGTTCTTAAAATTCTACTTCTGCTCAGAAGACTGATTTATCATTAGCAACAAATACTATCAACTGTTTTTCCTTAGAGTAACAGGCTCACTTGACTTATTTCCAATGTCTGCCAAATACCCCAGTATGAATAACCAAATTTTGTCTATTAGTTGTTTTTTAAAACAGAAATAATGTGCTATGAAAGGAAGCAGGTAGTTCAGCTCCCAACTCCAAAAATCAATTGCACAGGTGCTTTACCTTAAGATAACCATCGTACTTCATCAGGAAGTACCTGTTTTGGAGGTACTTTCCATTTCCTCACACAGAATATCAAAAAGATGTGTACCCCAGGGTCAAGTATGGGTGAAATTAATTATTTTCTGTTGTCTCATCACCTTAGGTGAAAGCAGCTTAAAAAAAAAAATACACGGTTGGGACAACTACAGGTAATTACAAATGTATTTTGGTGCCACTGCCTTGATGTGGTACTAATACATCAGCTTTCTCACCACTGATTTCACACTGTGTGCAAATATAACACAATAGGGGGGAAAAGCAAATAATAATACTTGAGTATTATGAAGAGAGTTCTTTATAGACCCCTAAAGGACCATGGGACTCCCCCCAAAGGACTACATACCACACTTTGAGAAATGCTACACTATAGTACCTTTTACATTACAAAGGAATGTTCTTGCTGAATGTTAGGTTGTGCTATAACTTCTAAAACAATTATATTAGTATTATTTAGAAGAAAACCAGATAAATTATAAGATTTTGTGTTGTCCTAAATTTGAACCCTATAATTTGTTTATTGTTAAATACAAAAGATGTAACAAAGACTGTTACAACAATTAAGCATTTTTTCATAATGTAAAGTAAAATATTTTAAAATATTTAACAAAAGAACATTTTCCATCTAAGTATCTAAACAGCCTTTTATTAATTTTTTTTAAATATCCTCACATGAACTATAAAATCTGTCTCTTCATCAAGCTGTATTATCATTCAGTGTCATACGAAACATTTTTTACAGAACATTGTTCAATACCTTCTCCCTGGAGAGGTTTTCCAAACGTGAAGTTAGACCATTTATTTCTTTGTCTTTCTCTGCCAGCTGAAGCTAAAGAAGAAAAGAAATAACAATTAATTTTTTTCATTACCTACTCTCTCCTTACATTTCATGAGTTTATACCAGTCTATCAAAATAACCGCCATTACTATATCCACATGTTTTCCCAGGTTCTTATTCTTTGACATCTCTGATTTGTCATTATTAACCAACTTCTTTTACTCTTAAAACTTTTCCTCTGGTTTATATGGAAGAGCGCCAACACTGCCATCCTCTCATGCTGTGTGTGTACACTTCACAATTACAAATACAAATATTCTCCAAAGGTGGTTCTTTGGCTGTTTCTTTCTGTATGCTCTGAAAAACTCCCTTTCTTCTATGCTTTCAATTATCATCTCCATGGGAATAAATCACAAATATTAACTCATGCAAACTCTGTCTTTCCCAAAGTCCAAATCTGCCTTTTTAATCATGATTAGGTATGTTTTCACTGTTGTCTTCCTGCATTGTAAGGGCCAAATGTCCCAAAACTATTTTTCTATTTTTTTGGTAATGGTACCAATCTCAAAGCCTGCTGTAATTGAAGCTAGGAAATTATGTTAGAATTCTTCCCTCTCTCCTTCCTCCCCTACCCCACAATATTTTCAGTCTCTAAGTCATTCATTTATTCATTCAACCACCCACTACTCGCTTGTTACAGCATAAGCATTGCGGACACAAATAAAAATACTACTACTCCCTAATGGTTTTTCCCATAAGAATGTCTTTCAAAGCTCTCCTTGCCCCCCTATTCAATGATAAGGAGACTGGGAAAGGTACTCAAGGAGGTGGAATTATCAATTCATCCTAAGAATATTTCTATGTGATTTTTTACCTTCAAAAGCCCTTCCCACCTATTAAATCCTCTCAGTGCTACCAAATTATTCTCAAAAAGATCCACTCTAGTTGGGTTTTCTCCTTGAAAAATCTGAACAGCAAATCGCATCCAAATTTCATTTTAGGCTGCCCAAATTTATCTTCATTCTCTCTTTCAAGTCTACTCCACTCCATTACAGACATTAAAGTCCTATTAGTCAAGACTTCTCATAGTTCCCGGACAATGCACTGCACTTCTGACCTCCAAACCAGTATTAGTTCCCTATTTCCTCAGGATGCCCCTGCGCCCTTTTCCTAGCTCAGCTTCTCCTCCCCTCCACTTTGGTCTTCCAAAGGTCTCCACAGTCCTATTCCTAAATATTCAATTGGAAACAGCTGATCATTTATGTAGCAAGTACTTCATTACATTTTGCCTTGTCTGGTGTGTGTTTTTGTCTAAACAGTGAAAAATAAGGGAAAGGACACTAAAGTAAATGCCAGCTGTGTAACCTTACTATGTTGTTTGATCTCAATTACTCACTTTTATCACTAATATTAAAAAAAAGCTATTTACTTCCCATTGATTTGACAATTACCTAAGCTGTGAACACGAGTTGTGAATATCACCATCACACTCTAGCCATCTCTACTACATCACATCATAAAAGGGTTCAAAAATTTCACCCTGAAAATATGATTTAAAAAGGACCACCGGTAAAATTATCTAAGTCTGTAATGTGCCACCCTCTCAATTCCCACTGAAGAATATTAAGATTACATTTAGAAATATTACATTTAAAATTAGATTATAGGTATACTTAATTACAACTTAGTAAAGTTAAATAATTTAGAACTTCCTAGTCATTAGTAACACAAAAATATGCAAATTATATGCACACACACACACACACACACACATATATATATTTTTTTACCTTTATTAGCTAAACAGCCTACTTTTTCTCTAACATTCTTATAAATATCATTTACTATTCAGGCTTGTTTGTTTCCTTATGGTACACTGGCAAAAATGTACCCTGCAGTATTCCACTTAGAATCATAAGTGACACATTTGGTGATAAATTTTAAAACTCTTATACAAATTTTAAAAATTACTAATCAGATATTATTTCACCCCCACAAAAATGTCAAGGCCCTAAAAAATTTTTACGTACACATTCATGTTTCTTTTTAAGAAGGATAATAATCACTTTTCATCTTAAAAATTAAGCATAGTTAAAATATATAATTTTAATATCCATCTGAATTCACAGAATTAAAGTCACAATGACAATGCATATGGGTATACATTTTCTTGGTTCATAGTTTATGAACTAAATGCAACATAACTAAATATATAATACACTTTCATTTATACACTAAAATACCGTCCCAATTATCCATATCAAAAATGTACATTAGATTAATAAAAATTATAGATAACACATTTTTTAAAGTACCAGGTACTATGCCTCAAGTTATATGATTATTAAACTTACTTTGTAATTGTCTTCTACTTCGGCTAGTTCTAGTTTTACATTTTCAGCAATTTCTACTTGTTCTTTCCATTTCAGCTCCATTTTTGCAAGTTCATCAGCATATTTATTGCATTTAGTTTTCTCATCCTAAATGAAATTAGTAAATCATCACAAGCTTTTAAATCTATATAGAGCCAATATCTACACAAACATAGATATGTGGTGAATGTTTATTACACCACTATTGTAAACAGCATAAAAGCTAAAATAACTAAATGTCTGTCAGGGGAAGACAATAAATCATTTTATATCCACACAACAGAATTAACAAAGAAAAATGTTAAGACACATGAACTGAAAATAGCAAGTTGCAAATATAGAATATGTAGTATAATACTATTTATTTTAAAAGTTGTTTAACACAATTTTATATGATGTCTATGCAGTGTATAAAAACATAAACCAAATAATTAATAGCTCATCTCTGGGGATCAGGATCATGATGGTACACTTTACCATTTTTATTCTTTATTTCTGTAATAACATAAAATTTCACAATGACCATGTATTACATTTGCAAAAGGAAGTAGTAAAAATCATATATATATATAATGCCACTGTTTCCAGACATTAATAAATAAAACTCTGAGATTTCCTGACAAAGACAATCTCTTGATTGACTTCTTATACAATCTTCTTTATAACACAGAATGTTTTAAAGAAAGGAATTATAAACATGACAAAATTGGCCAATTTATTTTTAATATTTCTGTTCAAGGTGAAAGTTTAAAAATATGCTTTGAGCAATTCAATGTAGAATTTTCAACAAATAATGCTAGATCAACTGACTATCTATATTACATATACCATACCTCACACTATCCACAAAAACAAAGTTAAAATGGTTAACACATCTATATGTAAAACCTAACCCTATAAAACTTCTGGAAGACAAGACAGCAGAAAATCTTTACAAGTTAAATTAGGTAAATGTGTTTCTTAGAACATAAAAAGCACAAAACATAAACTGATGCTCTGAACATGATTAAAATTAAAATTTTTCCTAAAAACAATTAAGGAAATAAAAAAGCAAGTCATAGAATGAGAAAATATTCACTACACATATAAGACAAAAGATTTAAATGATGAAAGATTTGACCCCTTACAATAAAAAGAATTAAGTACAATATCAGTAACAACATGCACAAGCCTCAAAATTATGGTCAAAGAGGAAATAAAGAGTACATACTATACGATTCCATTTATACAAACTGTACAAAAGGCAGACTAGCAAGCCAACAGTTTCCTAGGGATAGCAGGGGCTGGGGAGAGTTAGTTGCAAATGGGATTAGTACTAAAAAACTTTGGGGGAAACTTTGGGGGGTAATGGAAATGTTCATTATCTTGACATGGTGGTAGTTTCACAACTATATATGGTAAAACTGATCAAACTGCAGACTTTAAATATGAGTTTATCGAACTTCAATTTACCTCAACACAGTTGTATAAGAAAAAGTACCTTGAGGAAGTTTTTAGTTTCGATGCAATATTCTATCTTCCTTTCAGTAATATTATATAATAAAAATTGTTCAGAATGGTTTCATTATGAAAAAAAAGTTTAGTTCCTTACAAATAAATTTGAACTCAAGGGTAAAACTGTTCTATCAAACCACAGAAGGAAAAATCATCAGAAGCAACATAAACATTCAAAGTTTTATTAAAAGATTATATTAATATTACTTAGGAGGTAACCTAAAATATTTTAAATTGCTCTAGTAACCTCAAGGTAATATGTGAAGTTCACTCTATTAGCTCTAAAAATTATCCCATTCCTCTCTATATGCAAAGAAACAGATATAAAAACATATTTAAACAAAAAGTACATGCATAAAACATCTTTTCTACCCTTCTGTAAATCAGATATAAATGAGAACTATTTTCCCCCTTTGTCCTTTAATACTCTAAAAGTGTTGCAAAACTGAAATGCTTGAATAATACAGTTTAAGATAATCAAAATAAAAAACATCATCAAGGCAACAACTCGATTGTTTTTTTTCCCCACTTGGAAAATCTCATCATTTTAAGATGTGGTAGAATTCTCTGTATTATTACAGTAATTGTTAAAGAAGTACTTCTCTTTTACGAAGTTCAAACACCTTTCATGTATCCTTTTAAATAAGAAAGACAATATTATCCACCTTTAATTAGTTGCCCATTATTAAGAGAGACATTAGGTGAACAGAAAATAATTTTAAGGTCATAATTTAAATCACGGGCCTGATTAAAAGGTACACAGAACAACACCCCTCAACATCTCAACAGTTAAACAAAATACCACTATACAGGTATAACAAAGAAACCATAGGACATCCATCAATCAAAACAATAAAGTAAGCTAAGCCAATACATTTGATAAATCTATCTTTCATTTACTTACAACATAGCTAGCTTACCTGCAAGAGTTGTTTACATTTATTATATTTTTCTGTTTTGTCAGCAATTTCTTTGGTCATTTCACAGACTTGCCCCTTGGTTACAATGTCAAAATCTGTCTCAGCTACAACAAGGCAGAAAATAAGGTTAAAAATTATTTTCCCTCTTATATTATCTTTCTGTTCAGAATAACTTTAAGGTCAGCATACTGTGAAATACAGTAAATGGAATATGGAAGGTGAAAAACATCTATTTAAAAATATTTTTTCATACACTAAATAAACATAGGATTAACATAAACTCTAGGTGAGAATATTTGAAATGTCAGTTTGGCCAGAACTAAGTTCACATTCAATAATGAAAGAATTTTTTTTTTTAATTAGCTCAAAATAGATCGAAAGCATACTCTGAGAAAACATTGTAAAACTTTTTTCCAGTCCTTCATTACTATATTTGCTAGGTCTTTAAGTAAATAGTCTACACCATCTAGGTACTACAGAGGATGTACAGAAATGGAAAACAGGATCCTGTTCTGTAGCAGCTGAACCTAATTAAATATTTAATAGTATAGGAAATTTATAATACATTTAAAAATTATAAAACATCAATTGCCCCCAACATTACACAAGGAAATATACTTTTATATACTCTAGTACTTGCTTTCATTATTGGCAAATCGTTAACATAAGGTGAAAAAAATGAAAACAAGTGAAAACTTAGAGTTAATTCAAATTTTCATGTTATTCATGTATTCACTATGTCTCTAATCTGTTCTATAAATTAATGTAAAATTTAAATTATCCACTAACAAGTACACTAATGAGAAAAAGTACCCTATTGATCCAAAAGCAGCCAGAGAGATAGGAGACGCCAAACAAGAGATTTATAAGTTATTTCCCCTAACAGAATTGTACAATTAAAGTGTCAAAAATGTTTCAAAATTCCACAGATTTAGTGGAAATTTAATTAAAAATTCAATTTTGGGCTTTTGTCTTATGGCCCAAATGATAACATATTTGAGCTTATAAACAACAGCCCACTGAACACTTATCAATATTTTCATGGACATGGACAATGGACTCATGGGGGTGAGGGAATTTAAATCATTTCTTCAATTTAAAAAATCAAATAAGTCAATCACCTTAAAAAAATAAAACTGTGGAAAAAAATATTCTCATGAAGACAAATACTCGTTCACACTCACATTTTGTATGTTCACCACATGCATGACTTACTTTAGCCCCTTATTTCCCTTTGCCTCAATTCCCTCACTTATAAAGATTTCTTAACGCTCCTTAAAATTCTTAACACCTGGAACAGGGCAGAATAAATAAGCATAAACACTTTTCAAGGCAGGACACTACAGAAAAAGTCTAAAAGATTTTTACCTGCAGAAGGTGGTAGCTTTACACCTATAGTAGAGGCAGCAGCAGCTGGGTCTGTGTTTGAGGTATCATTCACTTTCTGCTGATTCACAATTTTCTTTGAGAAGACACTATTATTATTGGCCTATTCAAAACGTTAACAATAAATTGTTAAATAAATTATATTTGCTTCTTATAGTAATTGTGTAAATAAGAATTCATATCAAAAAATCTTTGGGGATGGCTCCATAGTGTAGTGGTTAGCACATCTGCTTTGCCCACAGAAGGTCCTGGGTTCATGCCCCAGACAGAGCCACAGACCATACATGGGTGCACATGACCTTGGGTGCGCCTGGCCCCAGGTGCACATCACAAGTGTGAGAAAAGGGACGTCCACCCTCCCTTCCCGCCACCTTCAGAGATCCAGTTCTTATGGGGAAATGGCAACATCCATGGGTCAGGGGTAGAAATGGGGGGAGGGGGTAGTAAAGAGGGGGAAATAAAAAAGAAATCCTGAAAAGTCCATAAAGTTGCTATTGTCCTAAAAGCCAACAAAGACTAAAGTTGCACACATCACTTTATTCACATTACAAAAGAGAACCACCATATTATGTTTTTTCTTAGAAAATCATCAAAACAAGCTATTCACGGAAAGCTCACAAGTTTTCTACTATGAAGTCATAATCAAAGGCCCAAAACAACAATCTGTACATGTGGGTCATACTGAAAGTATAATGTTTTGCACAAAAGCCTTCCTACTTTATCACATGCATTTGCTTTTATCTCCTTTTAAATTTAAAAAAAAAAAAAGACTGGGAAAATATCTGTATCATATAGTACACTACAAATAAAAATGTCTTTATAGTAAATCTGGTTAGTAAAGAAAACTGTGGTATCATTCTCAAGTTCAGATTTTAAATGGGTTTCTTTACTTCCAAGACTCTATTACCTAGCAAGGCCTTATTATTTCAATATAATTTGGGAACTCACAGATAGCAAAATTGAAACATTTTCTTTGATATTACTGAATATGCCTACTCACTCTCAAATGGAATACAAATTAATTAGCTAACACTTTTTCACTCTTCCTAATCTAGTGGGTATGAATAAGATAAAAGAATTCACCAACGACGACTGAGAAACCACCTAAGACCCTGAGGATGATCTGCATCCTACTGAGGACAGGTATCACTGTCTTAAGGAGGGATTCAGTAATATGTAGTGCATCTTTAAGTGAAAAAAACATTTATGAAGACCTTAGAGAAAATTGGTGTAGAGGGCTCTCTCTGTTTTGTTTTGTTTTGTTTTCTTGGTTCTCTAGCAAATAAAATTACAGATTTTAAAAAAAGTATCATTATAAAATTATATCAATGACTTGAAATCAAGCAGAGGTAAATTATATCTAAAAGGTTGATAGAATAAATTTGATTTGCAAACAAAACATTGGTAAAAGAAATATTATATGACATATCAATTCAATTATACTTACTGACTGGTCTGAAAGTTTGTTTATTTGTTTCTGGAGCCTCTGGCATTCCTTGAATTTTTCTTTATAATGATCTGCTGCCATCTGAAGACGAAGTTTCAGATCTTCAACTTCTCTTCTCAGTTCATGTTCCAGTGTATCAGTCTTTTCCTGAAATAAACAATACCTTTATTACGAAAAAGATAAAAATTCATATCTCATAATACAAGAGTAAATCCAAACTTTGTTTTCACCTTCTTCTTTCTGGCTTTTAATTTTTATTTGTTTTAGAGTTTTGGCTTCAGAACCACATTACCTCTCCTAATAAACCTGGCTTTATATTCTTAGGACTAAGGTTCATTAAAAAACTAGAGAAGAATAATCCACCTCCCGAGGAGCAAGTATTACCCTGTTAAATAACCATAATACCGTTTTATGCAGCCAGTAAATAAGAAATTCCAAACAAAGCAATATATATCTGACATCAGAAAGTTTAATTAACAGTAATAGAGCAGCTTTTACTAACCATTAGAAATTTGCTTACGGCACTTTTTCTTAAAGCTTACATTATTTTCAACCCAAGAAGTTACGATGACTAAACAAAATTAATGGAAACTTAAAATTCTGTGATCAAGAACCTGACCTGATTTAACATAACTCATTCTAATATTATGAATTTTGAGCAAAATGGAAATTCAAAATTAACTTGCTTTATTACCTGGTCTTTTTTCGCAGCATTTAGTTTAAGCTCTGCCACTGCATCATCTAACTGCTTTTTGACTTTCTCGTTTTCCAACCGTGCTGTATGTAGATCTGCCATGGTTTTATCTCTCATGTTTACAGCATCACTAAGTTCTTTAGTCAGAAAGACAACTTCTTGCCGAGTTGCCTGAATCTGTTCCTCTGCTTTACGAAGTTGCTCCTTCAGAATAAATGTATCTTCCTGAAGAAAGGCAAATATATTTGTAATTAAAACATTCAAATAAAAAACAATTTTTACTGATATTTCAACAAATCTAAAATTTTAAATTAAATGTTTTACTAGTCATGACTTAAATCAAGTAGATAAGTCTCTAAAAAAAACTTAAGATATGACTTTATTTTTAGATTCCCCATATAACAATCCTATGCACTGGGTATCACTACCACCACTTTATACATGATGAAACTGAAATACAGAAGACAGGCAACATACCCAGCACTTAACGGCCTGGCCTAACAGAGACTCAGATAAAAGCTTTTGTCCCCCAAATCTCTCCACAGCTGGAAGTATTAACCTTCATTGTTTATAATTATCAATAAAAACTTTCAAAACCTTCTGTGTAACAAAAAATGTGTCCTTTAAAAACACTGTACTTAAAAAACAGTAATATTCCATTAGGATGAATTTAAGATAATCAACACACTAATAGAGTTGGACTAACATAATCTGTAAGTGGTATGACCTTTCTCATCAGATTTTTAAAACATTCATGAACACCTTTAATAAAAGCTTCTGATCTAGAAATTTTATTTTCATGCATTTTTAACTATTAAATGTATGAACATAGGTTTAGCTTTCCAGGGAATACTATTTTAATAAAATATTCAGTAAAATATTAAACAATGAACAATTACTAGAATACAAAATATCTAAAAATGAGAATTTATTATAAATTATGATATATCCTCCACACAATGAAAGTCTATACAGCCATTACAAACAGTAGTACATAACATAACATTGTTAGTGGATTATTGAGAAACAATTTGAAAATAACTGAAAATTTAAACACTTGACCCAACAATTGCACTTGAAGAATTTATTATATACATTTATACATGTGCCTAGATATCCATACAAGGATGTTTACTGCAACTTGCATGTAACAGCTACAGACTGCACATAACTAAAAACAATTACATCCCATACAACTGTTAAATAGATACTACACAGCTGTTCTAATGAATGAGAAAAGATCTATGTGTACTCACACCGCAAGATACTCAGTCCATAAACCTTTTTAAAAAAGTTTTGAGACATTATACATATTCTCTATACATGTAATATTTTTTAATAAAACCAGTCAATAGATTTCTTTAAAAAATTAAAAATTCTATGATATATCTGAGAAAAGACAAGAGTTACTTTTACTTTGTACCCTCATGTATTATTTGAATTATTTCATAAACATGACCTTGCACTGCTTTTATAATTTTAAAGTTTTAACAATTAGGAGTCATGTTTCCATTCCTATGTTTTTCCTCACAAAAGTCTTGCTTAAATAGAAAAAATGTAACAGATATTTTTAGCATTGTATTGAAATAACTAATAAGTAATCAAATGTACTTTTCATCTTTACATTTACAATCTGCTACATTAAATACCCTGAAAAATAACTTGGGCCTTAATCATGAATTCAGAAGGTCATGTACATCTGACATTTTACGTGTTACATTAACTTATGCCCAAGTGTATTTAACAGCAAACTATTGAAAACAATACCATGTTCATCCAGAGAAGAAATCACTGTAAATCTACATAATACATTGTTATACCACCATTTTTTAAAAATCAACACAATCTCTACGAACTGATATGGAACGATTTCCAGTTTATGTTGTTAAATAAAAAAAAAGTGTGAGAATATATAGAAAGCATGGCACCTTTTTTAAGGATCAAGAAAGAGGAGCATGTGTGCACACATACATGCATATAAGCTTTCTTTTTCAAAAAAAAAAAAAAAGATACAATAGAAACTAAAAAGGGTTTTTTAGGGAAGAGATCGAGTCATTTGAATATATTTTTTATATAATTTTGTCTTCTGAATGATGCAACTATTTTACATAGTCAAAAAATTTTAAAGGTTGTTAAGAGCATATTTTAAAATTAAATACTAATAAACAACTATATGACAAATTCATGTTAAAAAATAATGCAAGTAATTTTGAACATGGTACTCTGCATCTTTAGTAAAACATAGTCTAAGAAAAAGGAGTTGAAAAGATCTTGATTTTATTTAGAAGATTTATTGTTGAAGTGGCATCAATATAATAATTCTGAATCTACTGGTGTGTACAGCTGAGTAGAGAATAAATATAATGATGCTTTAAGGGAAAAGGGTTCTCACACTGGTAGAAGAGATATATAAATATGGAATAGTTACATAACTATGGTAAAGAAGAACCCTAAGGTACTAGATTTGAATAGGAGATACTGATATAAATTAAAGAATTACAATGTCTGTCCAAAGTACAAAGTACAAAGAGGCAACTAGTCCTAGTAGCATAAGAATCCAATTCTTGCTTTTAAAATACCAATCCCTATTGAAAAACCTAGGGCTCCTTTGAGAAATGGCTAATATCAGGTCCGGGTCAGCACCTAAAATTGTATTATGCAGTTATGCCATAAAGTAAGGAAGTAGTCAAAGCAGGTTTGAAACCGTCCCTCCCTGCCCTCAGGCCAAATGAGAGACAATTGGGTATGAAAAATAATGATGATAAAGCATAACATACTTTTAAAAGAATCCAAAGAGCATAATGATATACAAAAGGAGAAAAGAGCAGTAGGGAACCTCATTATAAAAGAATACCTACTAACAAATTTAAAAGAAATGACAATTTTTAAATCGCCATTTTAAAATCATAAATGTAATAACTGGTGCAGGTGGGGATCATCAAGAGCTAAAAAAACACTGGGTAAAAGATCACTGAGGAATAAGATGTTGACATGACCTCAAGTATTATCTCACAGATTACTCAACAATCAAAAAGAGGGAAAGGCACTGACATAGACTTTAAACCAATGATTAAATCCAATGTCATCAAGAATGGAACTGACATTATGTGACTTTTGATAGACTGCAACAGAATGTACAAAACATCATCTGGCCTTTTCTTGCTAAAAACGTTTGACCTGATCTAGTCATGAGAAAATGGATGAATCTAAATTACTGAACATCTCTCAGACAAACCTTCTTCAAAAATATCAATGTCATAAAAAAACAAAAAATATAGGGAGACTATAGATTAGAGCAGACCAAGATCATAATTAAATTAACTGGGTCATCTTTGAGCACTCCTGGTTCAAGAAATTTTAAAGGATGTAGAAAAATATATTTGGGACAATCTGAATGCGGACTACAACTATATATGAGAATGAGTATTATCATATCGATGTTAATTTCTTAGGTGTGCTAATGGTCTTATGGTTATAAAGAAGGTACTTGTTGATAGGGGAGACATGCTAAAGCACTGAGGGTGAAATGTCTTAATACCTGCGACTGACTTTCAAAGAGCTCAGAAAAAAAAAACATAAATGGGGGAAATAAAGATAACAAAACATTGCGGGATATATGTATTCGTTGCTCTGTTCTTCCAACTTTCCTAAAAGTTTGAACTTTTTCAAAAAAAAAAAAAAGTTGGGGGAGGAGAGATTAAAAATAGAAACCACCATATTGTATACATGTAGTAATGTTTACGATCTTCAAATACATACTGCAAAACTACTTACCTTACTTGAAGTTGTAAGCAGGAAAGCCCTTTGCATACTATCCTTTTCAGCCAAACAGAACTGCAGCCTGCCAATCTCTTCTTTGAAATGAGTAATCATGTTTTCTTTGTTCCCATCTATATTCTTTAAAGTCTGGACCTCTGACATTAGCTTGGTATTTTCTATTTCTCTATTCTTCAAATGTACCTGCAACAATGCTTGAAAATGTCAACAATATTCTAACTCCATAACCTAAGTTAGTCAAAGTTTAAAATACCACTGTTTATCTCTAACCCAAATATGATTAAGGGAAAGGAAGATTTCCTACCCCCCCACCCCCGTCTTTATTGAAACATAACAATTAGTTGCTTGTAAGGAAGACTTCCTCAATTAGGAGTCAGGAGACCCAAATTCTGCCAAATGACTACCTAAGCAGAGCAGAACACAGTTTTTCCATTTAAAAAAAAAAATTTTTTTTTCCATAGATATTAATTCTAAAGTCTAACAATATTACCTGGTACTAAAGTCTTTTCCTTTGATTTAATGATTTTAAATTCTCTTTAAAATCACAAATAGATTTGATCGTTCTTTTGGGAAAAGAGATTATGTTAAAGATATATTCAGATATTAAGGCACAACCAGATTCTAGAAAACATCTTAAAGCAATTCAAGTTTTACATGTGAAAAGTACCGTCATTTATGTCCTGTGTACCTAAAAATATATTTGTTGATTAACCCAACTGTTATTGATTTTCCCAGGAACTTTGGCTGCATCCGCTTATTTGCTCACAACAGATATACAAATCAAATTCTATAACTGAAATGATAAAGCGTACCCATATCTAATATCCACAATAAATGAAATGAATTAACATATTTCTTGCACTTCACTCTTTAAATGTATCAAATGCTGTAATACTAATTTCTGTTCACAAGGATCACTTTAAAAATACTACCTAATTACCATAATCATCAGCTCTATTTTACCATTTCCTCTCCATTCTGATAGAGCAGGGATGGGTTATATAACCCAACAGGGGCCAAAACAGAGAGAAAAAGACTCTCTTATTATTCATGTGAACTTGGATGGGAAAGTACTGTTCTGAGGTTAACAGTATAGTATGTCACACTTGGTAAGTGGAATCTCCTTGACAAAATAACACAAAAATCCTAAAAGAACCTTTTTAACTTTTGAGGTACACACACACACAAATAAATTGAAACATTATTCAGAACACTGGGAGGTTGGAAGAAAATGACTCAAATGGAAATTTCAATGTCACTGTGATCCCAACTGATAATGCTTACAGAAAATCAGATACTGGAACACTGTAAAAGAATAAATACCAAGAAATCTCATTCTTTTCCTTCTTTCCTCCCTGTCAAGTCTTTTGCAAAGGACTCATCATTCAAGGGTTTGACCTACACACACAGTCTTTGCAGAAAATAAGAAAAAAGAGATAATATAAGAGATAAAAATAAATGCTGGATTTACCCTAAAATGTGCTCATCAACTCTATATAAAACCAGAAATGCTGTTCTCAGAACAGAAGAGAGAAAAGAAAGGCAAAGTGGTAAGGTGACAGCTTTAGGGACAGCTTTCCTCTTTCCAAAATAAGTCATCCTAGGTTATCACTACATTGGTTCACTAAGGACCATCCTAAATCCTTCCCAACACTAACTAGTATGCCTTTATATTTATTACCAAATTAAAATGAAGACAAACGTTCTATTAATCTTATTGTCTCCCACTGTGCTACCAGAAAAAAAAAAAAAAACATGGAAATCACTTAATTATCCAGAGAAAAAATGCCCAAGTCTTTTCCTGGCAACAAAACTCAACCATTCTCACAGAACTCCATAGTAACATTAAATTTAAAAATGTTATAGATGCCAAATTATCACTTAGTTAAAAGATGCTCTATAACTTCAAAAAAACGCATTTGAAAGTAGTCTTCAAAATCATATAAATGGTATTCCAAATGCATCAATTTCCCTCTTCTAGATAGCTCTACTATTTTCTCTTTTCACAAAATCTTGTTCGAAAATCAAACATTATTTTTAGGTATTTTCAATTCATAAAATTATCCACCAGTTATCTTCAACTATTTTTCTTCTTGTTTTGAAAGCGATACACGCGCATACCCACATGTGTGCACCCCCACAGGGGGCAGCCGTATTCCAAGAAACCGAATGGGTATTACACCTTGACAAGCAAAAAGTCCCTATCTATTCTCTACTCTGAGGTGCTCAGTAGACTCAATATTTTATTTATCTTTAAAAAACAAACCACCCCACCAGAAAAAAGAAGGAAAACTCCACAATTATACAACAAATCATATTCTAGTTTCTTAGTTTAAATTGTGGCTCTCAAATACTGACTACATGCAGTTGTATGCTTTTATCTTTAATCAAGTTATGAGTATTGTCTTTTTCTCCCCTAATCAAGAGATTGAATCTATCTGAATACTGACTTAACTCAGAATGTTCTTGAAATTCCTCGTCTGCAACTATGATCAGAAACTGCTTATGAGCCACTTAAGATAAATAAATCTCAATCTGCATCTACGTTACTGACAATTAAGCTAAGTATTTCAGAATTACTTAGAAAAAAAATAAAAAAGGTGAAGATTTGGTATCAGTAAGAATATCTTTTCTAAACACTGTCTCAGACAATTATTCCCAAAGTCAAACTCTAAAACATGGCCACCACTGAAACAATGTTCTCCCTAAAGTTTATATGTTCTTAAAACAGACAAATAATTGGTTCTGTAAATCCTGTTAACAGATATCTTGTCTTGTTACTAAAAACCTCTGACTTATACATTACCTGCTAAGTATCTAGAAAACCAGCAAACTAATTTCCTGGAAACTACCTTTATGAACTATACAAAATGAGGTAGTTTTAAAATGCATCCCCTAATCTTCTGATACTCCTCTCTTCAAGAAATGGAGCCTAACATTCCCCTCTCTGCGTGTCAGCTGAACCAAGTGCCTTCCTTCAGTGTACAACTTTGGAGACTGGGTGATAAAATGCACTGCAACTTCCTCCTTGCTCCTTCTTGGATAGCCCACTCTGAGGGAAGTTGGCTGCCAAGTTGTGAGGACATTCAAGTAGCCACTGAAGAGGTCACACAGCAAGAAACTGAAGGGCCTCCGAAACTGAAGAGCCTCCTGACAGAAGTCATGTGAGTGAGTCACCTTGACAGCAGATCCCACAGTTACAATCAAGCCTTAGGCTAACTGCAACTACCTAAGAGACCCTGAGCTAGAACCACTGCTCCCAAGTTCCTGACCACTGTTTTGGAGTAATTTGTTACACAGCAATAGGTAATAGAAACAAAAAGAATACATTACCTTATAAAGTTCCTTCTCATCCTTTTCTGTCTTTAACTGATATTCAAGTTGTTCTCTTTCACACTGCGCCTTCCTGAGTTTGTCCTTTAAACTGAGGTCAAGTAACATTAATGTAGGCAAAAAAAAAATTGCTAAAACATTTTTAAAACAAAGATGTTTTTTAAAAGCATCAGAAATACCTGTCCAATTCAGTTTCTTTTTCAATTGCTTTATTTGTCACTAACACAATATCTCCCTCAAGCCTGAGAGCTTTGGATGTAGCATAATTGTATCTCCTCTTAAAGTCTTCGTTTTCCATTTTTAAATTTTCTGATTCTTCAATAAGACCCTTAGAAACAATAAAGTGTTTGAGAAACATAATTAATAAAATAAACATGCACATCTTTAAGAAACCTATGTATTCTTAAATTTTAATCCCATATTTGTCCCCTCCAAAGTTTATAAGCTAAGACTAAAAACTAAACTTGAAATTAAAATATACATTCAACTTTTCATATAAATTATTTTTTTCCTGCACTTTTCATATACCATTTATTTATTTCACTAACTTCTCCACCAGAGGGCAGGCAATAAAAATGAGAAAATTTTTAGTCATTTACATTTTTTTCACATCTCACTTTACAATGTCATCCCAATGACAAATCAGTTTTATATAATATTACCAAGGTTAACACCACTTAACACATACAAATCACTAAGCACCACTGATGACTATACCAAAGCAGTAGGTTAAGAAAAATACTTAAAATAATGTCCCTAATGCTTCTGCCACCACCATGACTCAGTGGTCAGAACAAACATTCAAAGAAACTGTAACAAATATAAAGAGGTAGTAAATTTAATAAAATGCATTTCTATTTAAAATAAAATATTCTACCTTAAGAGTATAAAATTTTGATCACATTGATTAAGACAAGTATAGTATCAGAGCTCGATAATGTCCTTCTATATAACCTATTTTAAATCTAAAATGGAGATAAGGCCTTTTCTGTCTAGTTTATAAAATTATGAGAACCAAATACAGTGTAGACAAGTACTCCATTGTGGAATACTACACATCAAAGGCCTTTTCTGTCTAGTTTATAAAATTATGAGAACCAAATACAGTGTACACAAGTACTCCATTGTGGAATACTACACATCAATAGAATTGATAAATTAAGAAATTGTTTTCATTAAAAACATTTTTTAATTTCCCACTAAAAGTACCGTGCCCAACACAAACTAAAGAAAATCACCAAATGTATCAAATATTATAAAAGTACTTATAAGCCACTTTGATTTTCATAAACTCAACCTAACTTTTAATTTAAGGTGAAACATCATCTTATTTTAAATATCTTGCTAGAATATGAAAATTGCTATGCTGCATCTATACAGCATTAAAAAGCTTGTCACAATAGTAGTTAATAATACTCTTGGTTTTACTTTTGCTCAAAGCAAATGGTTGCCTTACTGAATTTGCAACATTAACCAAAGATTTTTATAACAACTAAATGCTTTTCTGATTCCAACACAGTGGAGAAAGCAAATAAAATTTATTCCCTCTGATATAATTGTTGTAAATACCCAATGACCCTTCCTAAAGTTGACCAATTTTCAGTTATTTGTCTTGCTGATTTACGAAGACAGCCAAAGACATTTCTAAAGAATTTTTCTACATTTTTTTTATTTTTAGTTTTACTAAATGTTCTCTTGGCACCACAGATTAAATCCACGTGTTTCTCCCAGGGACAAACACTAGATTGCCCAGAAGCAAGCACAAGTTTCTGATTCCAAAATTAATGAAGTTCTATAGTGAGTAAATAGCATTTCCAAAAATGGCCAAGAACTAGAAAATATTCATAAGCAACTAAATGCAAAACATAAATTGCTTTATCTTTAAGTCAGTTAACTCTATGAGTCAGTTAACTCTATAAAGAGTCACAAATTTATTCCAGTGATAACTTGTGAGTCTTAAAATCTTTCTGGTACCCATAAAGGTACCTGATAGCTTCTCAGCATCCAAGCCTATTTTCAGAAGACATGAAAACACTAAAGTAGGGATGCTTTTTCAGGTTTTTAGTTTTTATGTCTGAGGAAAGCATAAGCCTCTTTAATGTGGCTAAGTCTTCCTTAGCATGAAAATGGTATCAAAGCTCTTAGTGTATATACAAAACAAATAATCATGCTTTCTTTTAAAAAAACAGTCTACAACACAACTTTGAAAAACACTTGCAATTTAAGGTAAATATTCGTTTGATTAATATTTGCAAATCATTCCAAAAAGGCATCATAATTCTAATACTAAAACACAAAAACTTAGATAAATAAGTGTACTACACTGTGCACAAAAAAAAATGTGGGCAGAATGCGATTAAGAGATCGAGCATTTCAGATTCATGCAGACTTCTCACCCTGCTACTGGGTTGAAGAATCACTGCTATCATGAGCCACTATTACCAACTCCCTCAAGTCATACCTCTCCAAAAATGAGCAACCAGAAAAGACGGTAGCACTTAATCTATGTAGCTAAACATGCACTAAAAATAAAGCACACACATTCTCATGTTTAAAAAAAAATCCAAAATTAGTTCTGATTACAAATTAATACACATGAAGAAACCAGATACAGTGATCTCTGGATATTACTTAGAAAAAAAGTTACAGTATTCTGGATTCAAATGCATACAGCAGTAAAATTTAGTAAATACCTGAAAGCAAGTAAATTATTGGCAAAAGAATTGTTACTTCTGAAAACGGCTAATGGATTTTAGAATAAACCTTACTCAATAATTTACGACAAGCCAAAAATATGTAATGGGAAGAGGATTATCTCTTCAATAAACGGTACTGACAAAACTGGACAGCCACAATCAAATGAATGAGAATCGACCACTATCCTATACCATACACAAGAAACCAATTCATAAGGGATTAAAGACTTAAATGTAAAACTAGTAAACATAAGCCACCTAAAAAAAAACAGAGTAAGGTCCTTGACAAGCTCAGTAGTTTTGGCAATGATATTTTTAGATTGATATCAAAAGTGAAAATAAACAGATGGAGCTACATCAAACTAAAAAGCTTCTACACAGCAAAGGAAACCAAAAAAATGAAAAAGTAACCTCCAAAATGGGAGAAAATATTTTCACATCAAATATCTGATATGGGACTGATATCCAAAAGTATATATAAAGAATTCACACAACCCAATAGGAAAAAAAATCGAATTAAAAAAGGGGAAAAGGAACAGAACCCAAAGACAACATGCAAATGGTCAACAGGTATGTGAAACGGTATTCAACATCTAACCAGAAAAATGCACATCAAAACCACAATGAGATATCACCTCACATTGTTAGAATGGCTGTCATCAAAAAAACAAGACAGTGATGGAGAAGATGTAGAGAAAAGGGAACTCTTACGCATTGTTGGTGGGAATGCAAATTGGTGCAGACAGTATAGAAAGCAATAGAGATTCCTCAATAATTAAAAATAGAACTACCTTATGACCCAGCAATCCCACTTCTGGGTATATATCCAAAGGAAATGAAAGCAAGATATGGAAGAGATATCTTAACTTCTACGTTCACTGCAGCATTGTTCACAACAGTCAAGATATGGAAAAAACCTTAAGTGATAACAGCTAAAAAAAGGTATGGTACAATATCTACAATGCAATATTTATGATAAAGATGGAAATCTTACCATTTGCAACAATATGGGTGGACCTTGAGGGTATTGGGCTAAGTGAAATAAGCCAGAGAAAGACAAATACTAAACGTTATCACTTTTATGTGAAATATGAAAAGTCAAACTCAGAGTAAAAAAGTGGTTGTGAGAAGACAGGAGGTAGGGAAATGCTGATAAAAAAATGTATAAATTATGAAGTATAAGATGAATTAGGTCTGAGGATCTAATGTACAACATGGTGGCTACACTTAACACTGTAATTGAAATTTGCTGAAAGAGAACTTAAAGATAAATATGAATTGATGAATGTGTTCATTAACTAGATGGGAGGAATCCTTTCCAAATGTATACATATATCAAATCATGACCTGCACTTGAAACTTAATTTTGTCAATTATACCTCAATAAAGCTAAAAGAGAAATAAAAAATATATTCAATGTCTTATGCAATACAGTATAAAAATGTTTCATCTTTCATTTGTCTTAATCCATACAAAGATTATGAGCTAGTTCAAAGTACATAAATGTACCTATACTCTAGAAACAAAATATAAACTATTACTAACAAATCAGGTACAATATAAAAATAATTGGCTTTAAAAAAATTTATTACTATATACACATAAGTTATAACCATCACCCCCTACACATTAAAATTATACTTTTATGGTTTTTTTCTCAATGACAACCAATAAAAAGAAAAAATCGAATGATGTCACAACTTTAAAATTGACTTTTGGCAATTCCACATGAAATATGTATTTAAGCAATTGGGTTAATTCCATATATTAAGCAATTCAAAACTGGGTATCCAATGTATTGATAAGGTACAGAGAAGAGAAAGCCAAAAATATAAAGATAGTTGAAGATGTCCATACTAGCCAGAGCCACCAAAACATGAATGAATGGCCTTTCATGTTTTCTCACTCCTATATATACTATAGCTGCGGTTAACTCCCAAATGCTAGTAACATCTCAAGGTACCAAACTTAGTTTTTGAAACTTAAGAATCAAAACAATATGAATATATAAAAAGTTCATAACATAGTTTTATTGTCTAATCAATACTGTTTTAGTAAGTATACCCATCATATACTATCCACATTAAACTTAAGAATATACTTTATGCGAAAAAAAATTCCTAGTTTAGGCTCCAAAAAATTAAAAACTAAAAACCTTAAAAGGTGGGAGCATTTGAGATCTTGCTCCCCTGGCAAATGTCATCAGTTTGCCTCAAATAAACTTTCTAAAAATTTTTTAAAACTAAAACAGGGTTCCCAGCCTATTTTAATCCTATTAGAAAAACAAGATTCAACATCATTGATTCTCCGAGCCTCAACTTTCAATCATCTAATTTTCAAATGTGCATCTAGCACTCCAAGACAAAAACAATAATGAAATACAAACGGCTAATTTTTACATAAGTCTAATAAATGCAAAGTCAGAGGAAATTAAAGGACTAATCAACAGATTATTTGACAATAAAAGGAATGAATAAACCTTGAAAACATTATGCTAAATGAAAAAAGCCAGTGACAAAGATCACATGTGATTCTATTTTGTATTCGATGCCTAAGACACACAAATCCAGAGACTGAAAGTTGGATCAGTGGTTGTCGAGGACTGGGAAAGAGGAAAATGGAGAGGGACCACAAATAGGTATGAGGTTTCTTTTGTTCTAATATTATTTTATGGTTGCATCATTCTATAAATATAATAACCAATGACTTTGCACACTTTAAAGTGGTGAGCTTTACAGTTTGTAAATTAAATCTCGAGAGAGCTGTTTTTTAAAAGGTCATTTAGATATGGTCACATCTTCGGCCCTCAGAGGTGGAAGTATGCAATGTCAGAGAGAGCACTGGCTGGAACCAGATGGCCTGCCCTACTGTTTCCAAACTGATCAGGCAGGTTAAGTAACCTCTCTGCGCTACCTCTATAAAATGCAGATAACAGTACCTACTTCATAAGACTATGTGAGTTAACATTGTGAAAACACACAAAACAGCACCTGACTTACATTAAGTATTATATGAGTATTTTTATTAATCAGCCTATTACAGAAGAGAGAAATTTACACTTATTTAAACTTAATAATGAAACAGAGTTACTTTTTAATTTAGGAGATACATAAATGAGACATATATCATCGCATTAAAATAATCCAGGGCAACTACAATATGTAATTTAGTTTACAATTTATAAACGTTTGGTTTCAGTTTTAATCTACACTGTAATCCTATTTTATTCCTTCAAGCAGCCAATTACACAAAATAACTTTAATATAGCACCTAAACCAATTGCTTTGATAACCGTAACATATCCAATTTTTTAAATTTAAAAAATAGGAGTCTTCTCTCTAGTGGCATTTTACAAAGAGAAGTCAATGTTTATAAAAGAAAAAGATTTTATTTATAAAAATTTAATTATTATAAACTAATTATCTTAGTATTTGTCAAGTGCTGAATTGGGTAATAAGCCAATATTATTTCACCATGAAAATGCAATGAATTTCTTCCATCATGAAGAAACTAAAATTTTTACTGATCATTCCTAGTATACTGTCCATTATAAAACTTTACATGAAATTGTAGATGACACATCATAATATTCCTCCAGATAATTAGCAGTTTAAATACTCAGTAACTCAAAAGAGAAGACCTTTAGTACTGTTATTTTTTTTAGAATTCACACCACGTAACAGATTTGAAACAAGTGCCAAGAAATGTCATGAACTGTATAAGCAACTAAGTTTGACAGTTCCTGAGCTGTTCTAGCTACCCAGCAGGTTTGCCTGATTAAGATGGAAACTGATTTTGGAAGTAGAAAGCAAATTCATGAAAACTAGAAGCCCCATGACTAATAACAAACAGAAACTGTCTTTCCTGGAAAGCGCATTTATTCATTCCCCAAAACACGCAATTGCCAACATATAACAAAAACTTTTTTTTGCATTATCAAGTATTACTTTTAGAATCTGGTGGAAATGCTATATATTTCCATTCCTCTTATATGACACTATTCTTATTCTTCCTTGATGACTATCTGGTTCATCATTATGAAAACCAGTAAAATAATAGCTATTTACATTTAGTGAGAATCTATCATGTAACGAACACTATTCTAGGTCCTTTTATCACCAGTTAAAGTATCATTTAAAAATCACTTCCAATTCCTTCATTTTCCAGAGAGTCTAGCTCAATGCAAGAATAACATCAGGGAAGAAGCCCCTCTCTTAGACTAGTGACTGTCATCAAGATTTATGAGTTGTCATAAAAACTTCTGCTAAAGATCTCTTCTGGGTACCACAGCCACAATCTCCTCCAATTTTGCTTCATTAATCCCCTGACTTCAGTCTACCATTTTCCCAGGAAGTCTATTGGAATAAGCTTTTGATCTTGTCTATACTATTTAACCCTTTTGACACCTGGACAGTAGAGAGAACCTGAAAGTGTTTAAATCCTAGCTAATACTCAATGGGACCAGAGGCATAGTCTGATATACAGGAGTAATTCCATACAATTGAAGGCATTCTGCCATTCCTATTCTCCCAATAATCCATTCTTTCCTTAGATTTCAAGGTGATCAGAGTCAAAATATCAAAAGCCACATTTCTGGGTATTCTTCATCTCATGGGCTAAGTACATGCTGCAATGGGCCTTTTTTGTGAGTGGTCTTCTATCTCACCTCTACTCTTTTGACTTGTAATACAGTGAAAAAAGTTGGCATTCCTATCTGGAAACTGCCAAAACCAGGTTCAAATAATAAATGTCTGAAGAGTAGAGAGAAAAGAGTAAAAACTATACAAGACAGAAAGGGCGTTAATTCAATAAAAAACTTAGCTGAATGTACAAAAATAAGGCAGGCACATATGAGATTTTATTAATATTTAGTATACCTACTTAAAAAGTTCAAATAAATAATTCCTTAGCCAAACAGAACATCCTGATCCTACTGCAGGATACTCCTACTGCAGCATACCTCTATTGGAGAATTTCAAGTGTTCCCCAAGAGTAAAATTGGAATAACTGCAGATTTTAAATTAAAAAGGCTAAAGGTAATAAAGACAAAAGATTTTACAAATGTTTATAAGGAGATTTACAATTGTACATGCTGTACAATTGTACAACTCTAAAGAGCAATCCTCAAATAGAACAAGACAAGAGAAATCTTTTCAGGATTTAAGCCCCATTTGACATCATCTCAGCACAGGTGTACAATATACAACCACTCCACTGGAGTATAAAAATGGTTAAAATTACTGCACTAATAGTTCAATTTAACAATTATTAAGCAACTGTTCTGGCCCTGTTGAATGGAAGAATGGAACAGACCTCATCCATTGAAAATAATCAATCCTATCAATAGACATAATGTATCCAACTAGTTACGAGATTATAATGTCAAAACAAATCGCTTTTCTTGTGAAAATATTAAACAAATCAATGACTAGGTGATTGCTTTTCACCCACTTTTTTCAGCTAACAAATCCATTTGCATCTCTAAAAAAACAAACTGTTTCATACTTGTCTTTTTCTTAGCTCAAGAAACTGTATCAATATTAATTAGGTTTTTAGGATAATTTACAGAATTTCTCAATTCAAAGATTGCAAAATTTTGTCTAATACTACATCTTATTTCACTGAATTCTACTATCATGAAAAGTATTTTAACTACTTTACTTTCCCTTTTTTCAGTGTTTCTTATTCCTAATTGTATTCCTAGTCCCTTCCCCCGCAAAATCAATCAACTAGTCTACAATTATATGCAAAACATCTAGAAATACTTGTCAGGGACTACATCAAGTCTGGAATAAAAATCCAAAATTTTAAACATACACAACATAAAAGAAGCTGTGGCACAGACTGACATAAAATGACTTGTTCTTATATAAACATGTATCTAAATGTTACTGTTTTTCAACACATGGTTTTCACTTACTTTAACTGGTTCAGTTCTTGAAAAATATGAGTTTCAGGCAATATACTATGACAATTCCAATCAATTACACAAGACACAACCAACCTTCTGCTCTGCTTGCAGTTGGTCACATCTTTCTTTTTCATGGTTAAGCTCTCTTTCCAGTCTTTCAATTTGTTCTCGAAGTTGTGTTGTTTCTTTTTCCAGAACTGCAATTAACTTTAACAGTTCTTCTTTTTCTTTCATAGTTTTCTCAATTTTCAACTATAAAACAAAAAACTCAAATTTCAAAATAGCAAAGGAGTGTATAGAAAGAACCTGTACATATTAGCCACTTCATATCAATGAGCTTCTTTTAGCAGTTAGAAAAATTCATGAATCAAATTTAAACCTTCTTTTGGTTGAGCAAAGAAAAAAACATGTAAAAAAATACAAAATTCCAAGACAATAAAAAGCTACATCACCAAAGAGCTATTACAAGAAATGTTAAAGGAACTTCTTTAGGAAGGAAAAAAAGGTCAAAAATATGAATAAAATGGCAATAACTTCATGCCTATCAATAACAACTTTAAATGTAAATAGATTATATGTTCCAATCAAAAGATACAGGATGGGTGAATGGAGAAGAAAACAAGAACCTATACACATGCTGCCTACAAGAGACCCACAAACTGAAAGTAAAGAGATGTAAAAACATTTCATGTAAACAGAAATAAATAAAATGGTTGAACAACAATACTTAGACAAAATAGACTTTAAATCAAAAACTATAAAAAGAGACAAAGGACATTTCATATACAACAGCCAAGAAATGAAGCAATCTTAAGTCATCAATAGACAACTGGATAATGATGTGGTACATATATACATAATGAAAGGTTACTCGGCCATATAAAGAATGAAATCTTACCATTTCAGATATTATGGATGGAACCAGAGGGCATTATACTAAGTGAAATAAGTCAGATAAACAAAGAAAAATAACATATGATTTCATTTATATGTGGAATCTAAAAAAAATAAAGAATCAAAACAGAAACAAACTCATAGATACAGAGAACAAACTGATAGCTGCCAGATTGGTAGGGCAGGGTGAGAGGTCTGGGTGAAAAGGAAGAAGGGATTAACAAGTACAAATTGGCACTTACAAAATAGTCATAGGGATGTGAAGTACAACACAAGGAATAGAGCCAATAATATTATAGTAATTATGTGATGCCAGGTGGGTACTAGACTTATCAAGGGGATCACTTCGTAACCTATATAAATGTCAAACCACTATGCTGCACACCTGAAACTAATATCGCATGTCAACTATAACTGAAAAATAAAGCAAAAAGGGTACAAAATCAATTAATTTTATCATGAAAGTGCCTAATTACTTTTCAAATTTATTTAAATTAAGGCACAAAGTTCCCTAGTGACTTAATTCTGTGCTTTTCTCATCTTGAGTCAATAATCAAGAAGAATATGTGTACCTGTTCTTGAATGTAAATCTATGGGAAATCCTTAAATCTTATCAAAAACATCCTCATATGTTACATAAGGCCTTCATCTATGGAATTATTATTAAAAGTTTTGGTTCTTTAAATAAGGTACTAAGGAATAAATTTCTATATACAATGGCCTCTATTTGGCTGAACTAAATCTTTATTAAGTAAACACAAATTTTAGAACAAAAATACAGACTGTAAAAAAACATGACTGATTCTTATGGGAACACTAATAGCTACTTAGTACAGGAAAATCTAAACTCCAATATTCTAAAATTTACTAAATTAAGGGACCTAAACTAGTAATAAATAAATGGTTACTATTTCTCTTACAGCATAAAATCACTGATTCTAATAGAGAAAGAATGTACACTAAGAGAAAAGGACTCACAAGGGAGGAATCATACATTTAGCTAAAAATGTCTTCCCCTCTACACAGGATCCATAATTAAAATAGCTTTTATGAAAGCTTAAAGATCAAAAATTTTTAGAATGACCCTTCCAACTCATTCATTTCGTCAAATGCAAATGACAGGAGTAAATGCCCTCAAAAGAGAAAAGTCTATTTATTCACTAAATTTTTTTATACCTTGCCTATTTTTTTAAAAATTTTGGCTGTACATTTTCTGCCAGCTTAAAAATATAGATACATCTTGACATAATGCAAAAGAAACATCATAAAAGAACCACTTTTTTCCCCGGTGATTCACTAACTGGCACATACTTTCTAAATAGTTTACTTAATCTTAAGAAGAAATTTTTTAAAGGAATTCAAATTAAATAAAAATGAATACAAGTCTAATTTTTGCCCCCAATTTTGTATTTTAATATTTTTCAAGCACACAAAACGTTAAAATATAATAATGAACACCCATAACCTAAATTCACTGATTAATGTTCTGCCATGTTTATTTTATCTCCCTTTATACACACAGTACTTATATTTATATAATTTGGATAGGGATAGGGGAGAAGAGGCCTACAACATTTAATATAAAATTACAAACATTTCACTGCTAAGAACTCAGAGAAACCATCTTCTAATAAGAAGAGTCTCCTATTCGACCACAAACATAAGAGCTAAAAAAAACTAACAATAATTTTATAACATCCAATTAAAACCTAGGATCTAGTAAAGGGTTCATACATTGAAGGATATTTTCATTAATCACTTTTAATGTCAACGGTACCCCAGATGTCTAATTTTGAGCAGGTTTACATAAAATCACTAAAGATTTTAATGAATGTAGGAATTTAAAAGACTTGTCCAAAACTGGTCGGAATATAAAAATAGTTTATCTCAGAAATATTTCCCTAAGAGAATACAAATAAAACTTTCTTTTTAAAGTAACTCTTATGAGTAGAAAGAAGTGAAATAAATTGTGCAATGTCCCAATTTACCTAGAAAAAGGGCACAAGAGAAATGTAGATGCCAAATTGCCCATTTTTCTGTTGGAGGCCCCGAAATCGGGGTGGTCTAACAAGTATTCAAAAAGCTGCAATATAAACTATCTGCATTCTTCTTAAGAGCTGAGCTTGTTTCTGCATCTTTGACTAGCATTCAAATACCAGACTAAAAACCTTGATCACCACAGAACGTTTTAGTCACCCTATAAAAGTTACATTTCTCTATTCAAGATAAGAGAAGAATTTCTGGAAAGGGAAAGGAAAGATACTAAAGAATTCACAGTAAAAAGTGATTGGTTCATTCTAGCCTTCTTAGTTCTGCTGTCATTTTATCATGACCTCTTCTCTTTTTTCCCTAGCCTCAGTTTTTGAAGGTATTTAAATAAAATCAAAGGCATAAAATATTTATATATAAAAAAAAAATCCTTCTGAACATAAAGAAAAAGCAATGACCTGCTGCAGACAAAATATGAATATAAATTAACCAAAAATGTATGCTGACCCAAGTAAAGACACTTTTTCACAGAAACTCAAAGGTAAAATTCCAGTTTAAGATTAGGGTAAAGATATTGACAAATATCGTAAAATAAGAATGTTCTATTTTCTTCTTCAATAACTACTCAATAGTAAGACATAAGGCATTATTAGGCCATCTACACAGTAAATTTCTAATGAAACCAATTTAATGACTCCAAAATATTCAATTAAAAAATATTAAGATGACTTTCACCTTCCTTTAATTATGTTTAATATAAGCTTATTTATTTGATCAGATGAACAAGGAAAAGAAATCATTCTAAAAATGCTCAACCTAAACTTAGAGACTGGGAAAGTTTTCCTGATTCACCACAATTGGGACAGAGCACACTTGTGGTACAGTAAAATGAAGTTCACATCCAATTAGTCATATTTATTGTTTTACACCACTTTCCCTCCAGTTTCAGGCCCCAAATCTGCACTATTCCACAATCAATGGATTAGGCCACCAAAGAAGAAAGGTTAGGTTGAGAGAATATTAGGAAAGCTGTAGGTCTAAATTCTCTCAATGGTTATTTACTACAGATCTACCATACACAAAATCCTGAAAGACTCTAGGGACAGTCCTTGCCAAAGTGAAATCTGTAACACAACTGTGACAGAAAAAGTTTTAAAGTGTTTCAAAAACAACATGCTAAGCTCATTTTATTTAAAAAACATTTGATTTTTAGGTTGTATTCTCACATAATCTGCAAATTCTTAAAATGGCAATCAACACATGTCCTTACATGCTCTGGTCTTACAATGATTTATATAGCACCTGCTCACTGTTGGTACCAACCTCAAGAAGACCAGCTTTTGTGGTCACCACCAACATGTCAGAATTTCCTTCGTCTTCCATAGTAAGCAACTCTTCAACAGGAGAAGCAGCTCGAAACTGAAAAGGTGTACTTGCTCCTCGAATTTCACCCTTATAGGTAACGTAGCAAAACTGATAAAACTCTCCATCATCATTTGGAAGGTAATATCCTAAGAGGAAGTTAACAAAAAATATTAAACTTCCTATTATGAAATTAGTGTTATTTCTATTTAATTTAACAATACTTGCCATCTCCTCTCATTCCTAAACCTGTTCTAGGCATTTACGATATCTTTCCTATCTTTCATAAATGATCAAAACTAGATTTCTTCCCTTAACATGACCAAATTTTCCTTAGTCTAAAGTTCATACTCCCAGAATATCCTTTGCCCAAATCTTCCCTAGAGCTAAAGTAACTTATCTGGGAGAGTCAAGTATGTGGTTTTCAATAAGAAGCTAGAAGAGGAGTGAGGGAAGAAATCAGCATAAAAATCTAGGAGGACTGGGGGGTGAGAATGCCATTTAAAGAAATTTGTCGAATTTGATATTTGTTACATGAAAAGGGGGAGATAGTAACAATAGAATAGGCTACATATGTGAACTGTGTAAAGTCAGAAAAGAGGATGAGGTCCATTGGTGCTATAGAACAAAAATAAGCTTTGGAACTACACAGATTAATTCTGGAATTCCACCTCTACCAATATTATTTACTTACCCTCCCTGAAGCCCACTAAAATAGACATGAAGCCAACTACCTGAGTTTCAAAGTATAGATAATGTATTCATAACATCTAGCCCACTATCTGACAATTTATGTTTAATATTTGCTCCTTCACTCAACTTGTTACCCTCGCTTTTAAATTTTGCTGGGTTATCTTAGCTCAAAATTAATCTCTCTCCTCTCCAAAGCTCCCACTGCATTTTTCATATTTAAAATAAGCACCACAGTATATACTGCATTACTATTACACACATGCTTTATATCCTACATCAACACCTCAAGAAATAACGAGGGCACATATATAATAAACATAATAACTCTGATCCCCCAGAATGACTTGTAAAAATGAAGCATTCAATGATTGTGAAATGAACATACAAAGATGAATATATTCACCTTACCTTGGATAGTAATATCTACCCAGTGATCTGTAATCACTATGCCTGCTATTCTTTCATACCTTAAAATTTTCAAACTCCTTATTATGATATCTACTTTATTTAAAAAAAATAGCCTTTTCCCTTAAAAAGGAGGGACAGAAAAAGAATACAAAATAGGCCTAGAAAATATTCTGGTGCTTGAAAATAAGAAAGAAGTCCTTAAAAAATAATTACGGGAGAAGGGAAATGTCAAAAAAACACATAACTTTGCAAATGGCCGCTCGGCTTATTTAAAAAGTTTAAACAGAGGACATGGTTCCATAGTGTAGTGGTTAGCATGTCTGCTTTACATGCGGAACATCCTGGGTTCACGCCCCAGTGGAGACACAGTCCATGGTCTACAACCATGCCACCCTGAACAAGCCCAATGTCAATCTCGGAAGCTAAGCAGTGTCGGACCTGGTTAGTATTTGGATAGGAGACCACCTAGGAAGACCAGGTGCTGTACACATAAATAATAATAAATAATAATAAATAAAATGTTCAAATAGAAAACAAAAATTTACTCAAATCAGTTCTGATATCATGACATTAGAAATTCTACAAACTAGATATTTAAAGTACAATATTTTAAAATCTCACAAATACTAATACCATAGCCAAAGAAAGCTAAACCAGTCTGAGCAACAAAGCCATGACAGTACTGGACTTTATTCTATAGAAGAAAATAAGTATCCTTAAGTCCATGAGAAGGAGACTTTTCCTAACATAATTCCAACTAATATACAAGGAATGAAAATAGAAAAGCATCATTAGTCAAACACAACACACTGTTTTAGACAGGATCCAGTGATGGACACTAAAATTTGTGGGTTAAAGTCTGAGGAGAAACAAGTTATTTCCTTAGCTTCAAAGTAGCTCCCCCATATTAATTACCAAGGGAAAACTACTAACGCTACAGTAGAGAAACCCAGCAGACACCACCTTAACCATATGATCAAGATTAGTATCACCAGTAATAAGATATATGGACATCAAGTACTCCCCGACACAATGTACTAAAAAGGGTAGAGCATTACTTCTGTGGTATTCTTCCTAAAAATGTATAACCTAGATTTAATCATAAGAAAGCCATCAGACAAACCCAAAATGAGAAACATGCCAAAAAAAAAAAAAAAATGAACAGACTGAATGGTACTCTTCAAAAATGTAAAGGTCATGAAAGACAAGGACAGAATGAGGACTATCACAAATGGAAGAAACTAAGATATGACAACTAAATGTAATGTGGGATTTTGGACTGAATACAGGAACAGAGAAAAAACGGAACAGCACTAGGAACACTAGTGAAATTTGAGTAAGGTTTATACTTTGGTCAATAGTACTTTACCAATGTTAAACTCCTGGTTTTTAAAATAAATGTGCTATGGTTATACAAGGTGTTAACATTAAGAAAAGCTAGGAGTACAGGGAAACTTCCGTGTACTATTTTTGCATCTTTACATGTAAAATTATTTCAAAATATAAAGTTTTTTAAAAATATAAAGGTACATCTGGTGATATATTTTTTTAATGTTTTTAAAAACCCCACCCACCCTTCAAATAGCTTCTACTAAATCTATCAATCCATGGCTCAGTACCTTTGCAAATGGCCACTAGACTTTAAATTTAAAGCTTAAATAGAAAACAAAAATATACTGTGACTAATCAGTTCTGATATCAGGACATTAGAAATTCTACAAACTAGATATTCAAGGTCTGATAGTTTAAAATCTCACAAATACTAAAAAATATGGTGCAAATACCATTTGCAATACAAGATGTAGTTATTCAGAGTTGTAATTTAAAGCTATCTTTAAAAGGCTCTTATCAGATTAATAACATTGAAAACAGGAAAAAGTAAAAACCAAACTGAGTCAAATTTTATAGGCTTTGACCTTAGCAATCAAATTATAATAAACAAATGAGGCAAACAATCACATTTATGTATTTTTCTTAGTTGTTTTGAATTTTGCATTTCAGGATTCTCATGACTCATCCATAAAATTAGCAAAGTGATTTGGATTGTGCTTAAAATCCTAATACATCTAATAGTCTATGGCTAAGTTTTTTAATGACTCTATCTTGACTTCTCTATATAACAAACTAATTCTAGGGAGGGAGAAACTTATTTGTCAATTTCAAAGTAAAAATTAACATTAGTTGTCAAAAGCTTATAAAACTTACTGCACTTGTGCTTAGCTCCCATGAAAATGCTTTTAAAGTATAAACATAAATGTCTTTATTGGTTTTACGCTTTTTGCTAAGTTGCTAAAAATAAATGCATTAGTCACTACAACAAATTCAGAAAATTAACTATTATAAGACTAACCACATTTAAAATGACTGGAAATAAACCACAGCTTTTAAAAACAAATATAATAAAATTATTTCCAATATGCATTTCTGAATTTGATTTCATCTTTAAAAAGGCTAAGAATTAAAAAACAAACTACATATATAATTTGTAATATTTCTTAATCCATAAAACCTGAGAACCTAAATCTTTGCCTATATTACAGTACAAATTTTTCTCTGAACATTTCTTGACAGAGCATATGAGGAAATGTTTTTATATATGCAAGCTCCGTGTGGTCCACATTGCTAACTGATGTCCACAAAAACATATACAGTATGAACCTCAGAATAAGTTAAAAAAAAAAAAAAAAACACCAAAATCCAAAACACTAAACACCAAATGCTGGCAAAGATGTCGGATAACAAGAACTCTCAATTATTGCTGGTGGGAATGCATCCGGTTCAGCCACTTTGGAAAACAATTTGGCGGTTCCTTACAAAACTAAACATATTAACAAATGATCCAGCAATCACATTCTTTGGTATTTACGCAAATTAGTTGAAAACTTAAATACACACAAAAAACCTGTGCATAAATATTATTTACAACTGCCAAAACCTGGAAACAACCAAGATGTTCTTTAATAGATGAATGGATAAACAAACTGTTATAGCCAACAATAAAATATTGGTTTCCTTTGTAATTCTATGAATTTTGTTTATCATACTGAGTCTACTAGCTTCCCCAGACCAAAAAGAATCAATGGCATAAAGACTAAAATTTGCTTTAATACAACCCAAAGTCAGTATAATTATAATACAAAAGCACTCTACAGCAAATCCTGTGACAGATTTCCAAATATGAGTATTTTTTTAAATCTGTATATAATGCCAAGCTAAGATAAAAATGAATTTTATACTAATCACTTATATCCATTTTATAGGCAACCCTCCCTGCAGGATCAATATAACTACTCTAAATACTGTTAATCATCTTTGTGGCTTTCATGTAAAATATTTTTCTCACCTCTAATTTGTTATTTTATTCTAATATCGGTAAAGGCATTTTTTCTCATTTGAAAAAAATCATCAAAAAATCTGAAAAGAAACCAACTCTTCAATGAAAGTAAAACCTTGGCAATGTCTACATAAAATACCATGTGCCCTAGACTAGATATTTACATTCTTATGACTTTTGCTAACCAAATGATTCAACTGTGATATGCCAGATATGCCTAAGTAGATAATTACAATGATATACATTTTTAATGGCAATAAAATATCTAATTTCATCCAGTTCTGTAGTTTTCAATCTATACCTTGAAATGCTAATACACAATTGACTGTTGATCCTTCCACATAATTTTCAGGCATAGGGGACCATAAAAATGTATAATAATCACGAGCAGTACTCCATCCAACCTAAAACAACAAAAACATGGATATTATTAAATAAGTTAACATTAAAGTGATATCTTACAGCATATTGTTTTTTACTGCATCCTAAAGTTAAGACATGTGTTAATGTTTACAAATCATAGTATTTTAACAAGCATGTCAAATTTTATGATTTTATGAAGCTATAATCTAATACTATAAAAAATCTTTATAAATTGAATAGTTGAGCTCCTACTATGTATTAAAATGTAACCTGATATCTATTTTTTTCAAGGAAAATCTTAGTACCAAATATAAAAACTTGTTTTGCTTAAAATTTGAATTCGCTAATCTTGTTTTTAAAACTTTTTATGCCTGAAATTTAAGTGTTTAGCTTTCCCCCTCCCCCTTAAATCCACTAACTTCATTAATCTCTCATTTTTAGCATGACTTGCCTGCAGCAAATTGGTAAATTCTTTAAAAAGGTCTTTATTTATGTTTGCATATACGAATAGACCACTTATGTCCCACCTAACTCCAAAACATGTCCAACTTAGAACATGATTATATACATTGCATATTTATCTGTATTTTCCAGATGGACTGTACTGTATTAAACACCTATCAGAGATGTTTAAAACAAATATTAAATATCCATTTGCCAGTAATATTACAAGAAATTATGAATGTCCAGAGTTAGATTATACATGTTCTATAATTCTGATTAACCTACGATTAAAGATTACCAAATACTGAAGTTGGAGGAATCTTAGCAATCTTTAGTCTCTAAAAGAGTATTTTCAAACTGTAGGTCATGACCCAATAGGAATTCATATTATCAATTTGGTGGTTTATTACATTTTTTCTTGACATTTATTAATTATATAGAATCCAAAAGTATCAGAGTGCATGAAGGGTAAGCACTGATGCGTGAAAATTTGTTTCAGGAGTATTTATAAGCAACTATGCTGATTTGAATCACAGAATTCATTTATTTCTGTATGTCATCATCAAAACACAGTGCCTTGCCTATCAGTGTTCACTAAATGTCACCATTCACTAATATCCAAGGACACAGAGACTTAGGGATAGTGATCTTGACTCTACAATGTTCTGTCCCTCATTTCATATCCCCTAATGTTTCTACAAACTCTTAAAAAGAGCCCATCTAAAGTTTTTCCCCCATCCAATACACCTAATATCTGGCATTCTTTGTCCCTGTCCATACACTAATCTTGAAAGAAATACTATCTACAGCCATATCTTTCTTGAAAAGAAAATCTCCCTACATGAATAGGTTCTACCCTGGACAAGGCAGACTAGAGAAGGGCTAAGTGTGCCATGTATTTGTGATGGATGACACACAAAAATGCTAACAACACAATTACAGATTTCTGATTCAAGTGACACTGGGAATATCAGTTACAGATAGTTTACTGAATGTTTGTTTTGGAGAAAATATTACTATCCTCATCTCAGAAACTAAGAAACTAAGAAAAGGCCAGTAGATGGCAGAATCAAGATCTGAACCTGAAGTTTAAGCTCTAAACATACCACCAAGACACTACTCGCTCTTCTGTCAAAATATAAAATACTCTCATACTTTCTGAAACTCCACCTTCTTCCTTCCAACACAGAGTCTATATATCTACATTTGCAAAGACTTCCCATTGCCAGGAAGCAAAACGCCTACAAACTGTTTAGCCTAATACTGAAGGTCTTCCTTTCCTATTTTGAATATACCAACCCAAAAGACAGAATGAAGCTTAATTCCTACCCTTCTCCCTCCACTTCCCTATATGAAGCTTATGTTCTAATTATACTGACTCACTATCACGAACATTCTCACCTCGATGCCTTTGCTTATAACATTTTCCTGACAGCAGTGTCCTTCCCTCAATCTCAATTTCTCGTTCAATTCTTCCTCTCTGACCCACTATTGCGGAAAAAACTAATTCTCTGTCAGTATCTTTAACTTGAAACCCATACCTCACATATCAAAACTGATACACTGGTTTCACAAAATACTTATCAACGCAACCGCATTTTAGAATTTGAGAAGCCTAATACACACAGACTCTGAACAGTAAATGGTTCCTCTATCCAGCAACATGGAGGAATGAGAGATTCAAATAGGAATTGACATATCATTAAATGCCAAGATTTTGTTTTGTCCAATATAGTTTTTCAGCCCTCCTCACTATCAGGCTGGACTTCCGCTTCTGAATATTCTCAGTGCACCTCATTCTAACCGCTATTCCTTTCTTTCTACTTTGCTGTTTACCTTATACAGCCCAGACAATCATAATTTCGAGACCATTAAAATCACTTCTAAAATAAACTGGTTCTGAGAATCTAGAGTAAACCAGGAAAAATGTTTTATTGTTTGGACATTTATAACATTATTTTGACTGCTCAAAATAATTATTTTTACTTTCTTCTTTTATGTTTTGGTTCTTCACTACATTCTAAAGAGTTAAAATTACCAGAAAACCTACCTCCAGCACAGGAAGCACCAGTGTGATGATAGTCTCAATGTAATTTTCAAGCATATGTTATACAAAATGACTGGCAAAATATAAGAAATGGGACTCCTGCCATCAAAGAATTTACAAGGCATATGAAACAGAATAGTCTCATAAAAGTGTAAGACAATATGGGCAATATTTAAATATAGGACAATAGAAGAGATAACAACATGGTTGCAGAGCTATACAAAATTAGAAATGACTAGAAAAGATAGTAAATGATATAGTAACCCAAGCAAACAGATCATTTTTCAGGTAAAAAATGAAGAAAACAGAAAAAAATTCTGAAAAATTTTTCACAAGACCTTGAATAAAGTTATTAACCGTTTGATCATAGAGGAGAGAGCCGGCATTGAAGTTCCCAGCATTTGCTGTATACTATTTTGAACTGTTAAATATTTCATTATATAAAATGTTTACATTTATAAATGCAAATGTTCTACATTTGACATTTTCAGAAATGACCCTGAATATAAAGTGACAAGTCTAGTACAAACTACTGATCAACCTGCTTTAAAAAAAAATAAAGAGTACCCAGATTAAAGAAATATGCAGTTTTTCTTACCTTGAATATTCCAACCCAATCTTTTGGATGTGGATGGATAAATGAAGTTAAAGTATAATGACACTCCAGGTGTATATTAGGAAGATAACTCTTGGCCACATTTTGAAAGATGACATGGGCAAAATTGGAAGTCTGTGGGACTTCTTGAAAGGATGTCATTGTGAATCTGAAACAAGTGAATCACACAAATTGAATAATCCCATCTAAGAAAAACTTACAGCTTCAGAAAATATGTTATCACTGAATACAAATTACATATATATTTACATGTCATAATTTTTTGAAAAGACATATGCTTCTGAATACTAGAATTCCTCCTTAAAAATGGGATTAAATGTAAAATCAGAAAAACTAGGAAATAATTTCCATATGGCTCAGAAAGTTGCATAGGTGTTAAAAAATCTAAAAACCAAAACCAAACCATCAACTCTACTGAAAAGCCTAGCTAGCTAGCCTGTTGCTTCTTTTGTAACCAAGAGCTTCTATGTTGGACCCTTGAACTTCATTATTTTCCTCCCTAATCTGACATTCCATTCTTCTCTAGGTTCCTTTGCTAATCTCTCTATGCCTGCATTCCTGACCCATCTCCATGATCCTCCCCCACCGCCCAGCAGCCTTCCTCAACCTTGGCAACATGAGACAATCATTAGGGGTCTTTAAAAGAAAAAAATACAATGATGACTATCTGGAACTGGGTGTGTATACTCTTTCTTCTTTTAAAGTCTCCCCAAGAAATCTTAATCTAGTATGTGGCCAGGACAAAGAACCACTAATTATACTCTGACCCAACCTAAGTCTCCATTATCACTTCTCACTCATTTCCACAGATGCCCAGACCCATGTCATCTTCTTTGGTTTCTGGTACACACTTGTTCAGATCTCTCAAACCACATAAAATCTCACCTGGCCTACTTGAAATAGAAATAGTTCACCCTATTTTTTTCCTCCTATACCGATTCTACCCTTTCATTCTGGGTTCAACGACCCTGCCTTGACTTCCAGTATACATATTTTTTCCCACTGATTTCCATTTATTTACCAATTAAAATAAATATACTTTTTTAAAATGTATAGTGTCCATTAAATACATCCTGCAGAAAATCTATTACAGATTCAGTAAATGCTTACTGGCTTAGTGAACATCAAGAACTGGATAGCAGATAAATGGTTAAAGTAAAATACAAAAATCTACAGGATTCCAATTTTTCCCATATTTTGTTCTCTACTATTGAGAAAAAGGATATGACTGAGGATTTACTCTAAAAAGCCATGGATAACGTGTGTCACAGGCTCAGTACAATCACTGATTCTACTGTACACTTAAGAAACTAACACTGGCCCTACGGCACCTGCTTCTGAGTCATCAAAACGGGACTCTCTGTAACAACAGGGAAAACTGGGTCAAGATTTTTGCTAACCAAATTAATATAGTTCACAAACCAATGAAGTTTCTACAGGGCAAGAACAGTGGCAAGACTCTATTCATATTTTAACAAGTATTAAGAAGTCTTTTATTAGGAAGATCTAAGACAATATGCTTTTACAACTTTTTGCTGGCCTGCTTGAAATACTAAGGCAAATTTTTAAAGTCTTGAAATAACGAGCACCTTAGAAAATATCCAGTTATCTTCTCTGCTTCTTATGGTCAAAGTACTGCTTTACCGAAACAACGTAATGGATATTCCATAAAGAGACTGTCAACTGTGAACCTAGGAGCTTCTGCGGTAGAAAACCAGGCTAGCTGTCTGTTAGACTCTTCCCACCTGAGGTTTCCCAGAATTCAGAGGTAAAAACAGTGCATTCAGCAGCGATCCTCCACTACTCTACACTAACAAAAAGGCTCTATAACCAGCAATCCTATTTCACAGAAAAACTGAACTGTCAATACTCCCCAACTGGTAACCAAAAACCTTCAGGAAAATGAAAACGTAGCACTTAATAGACCCTGGGAATGCTGCCTAAAATAACTGAAGAGTTCTATTTGTTCCTTTGAATTGTCTAAACTAATCCGGGCTCAAGGGGATGTCGTGGTGAAGTCACTAAAGATAATCTCTATTCAAGTCATGGGTCTCATAAAGAAGGGAAAACCCCATCCAGATTTTGGTTTTGAAGAAAGTGTTCACTACTGGTTATAAAATACCAGTAAGGGAAACTATAGCTAAACCAACTGAACCAGCTTTAATAGATATAACTACTTAAATAAACTGAGGCAAGTGAATCAGTAATATTTTTCTACAAAGAGAATAAATATTTAAGTTTCTCTGAGGAAGATATTCGGTAAGGAGAATAAGGCTAGCTTAGAATGAGTTTCCGATGTTTTTAATTAGAAGCCATTTCAGAATGAAATTTTTTAACACATTTCCTAAAGTCAACTAAATCAACAAACCTGGAAATTATGTTATAAAACACGGCAGTGGCATTTATATTTTTAACCTCAAGTACAACAGTGATTTAAAAATCCATAATTCGCCTTACACTTTTACTTCACTTAAGTTTTGAAAGTATGAAATAGCATGAAAGTATTACATGTGTTTACTTATATGTGTATGTATACTTATAAATGCATCAAAAAGGATTCAAAAAGTACACACCATACAGTTAGGTTTTTACTCATTAAGAATGTTTTTTAAATGACTTCTGACTGTATTTTTCCCAAAATATATAAATATTTTCATTCTTTTAAACATATTAACATAAAATTTCCTTTTAAACTTTCTGCCCAAAATTCAAGTTTCTCAAAGAAAACCCTAACATCAGACTTTAAATATACTCATGATGCCTATAAATCTGAAGAGTAATCCAGTGCTTATCCTATTAATAATCTTCATCAATCCCTCTCCAACAGTAACCTTTTTAAAAATTTTGATGTGATTGTAACTACAGAAATTTTACAAGTCATTCCACTCATTACTTTCTTACTTTTTTATTAAATTCCAATATATCTTCTAGTGGGGAAGAAGTAAATGTGGATAAATGTAATCTGAATGTAATTACAACATGAATCAACCCACTCTACACAGTGAAATTAAGTTTCTAATTCCCAGTTCCTGTTTCACTCCTTACACAGATGAGAGAGTGAAAAGATAGGCATGCATTACAAAAATGCTGAAATTCACTGAGAATGCCAAGGTATCCAGATGATCCACAGGCTGATTAATACACTAAGTGTGCTCACATGCATGTGAGTGCACACACACCACCCTGTGAGAAGTAATGTGCAAAGTCACTGCATCACCTTGTGGTAATGGCTGGGAAGTGTAGCTTCACAAACATGAGAAAAAGAACTGCATCTCAGTTGGAGAGGGGAAATATAGCCCCCACACACAAAAGTGAGTGGAAGCAGCTTTACTGTCAAATGCTTCTTCCCATTCCTAAAGTACATCTCCATGTTACATCCCATTCTCTAAAGCACAAACATGGGTACATTAAGATGCAAGCCAAGGCTAAGTAAAAATTTCCCAGTCAAGAATTGAAAGACCATACCTTAGGCTGGGAAACAAAGCCTGAAATGCATACACGTGCTGTCTGCAGTGCCCTCCTTCCACTTTTCCTAATGTATTCCCTAAAGTTCAAACATCTCCAGAGTGCCTTTTAATGTGTTATGCTGTAAACTTCATACTATAGTCTTTGGTCTAAAATCCAATTTGTTATTTTTGGGAATCATCAGTACTTGAAGATAAACAACATGCAGTGGGTATTCAGTTAACTAGCTAAAATAAATTTGGGAGAAAAAAGGCATTTCAAAAATTATCTTTATTTCTTCCTCTTAGAATTTACCAAGCCCAAAACAGATCGGGCTTTTGTAATAGTATTTTTCTAATGGCTCCTGTAACTCAGTTTACATAACTAGCCCAAAGATGTAAGCCTTAGTTAACTAAAGCAGAAAACAGATCATACAAAAACTTCTAAGCATTGAACATACATAATCAAAATAAGTTTTTTAATTAAATATTTTATATAATTTGCCAGTTCTATCAGAATTCAAGAAGAAATAGGTAATTTTGTTCTGTGTTATAATATTATGGTGGCTGTATTTTTTTTTCAAGGCCCTTATCAGTTAAACTCGGTAAACTATGTGAAATATCCAGATGTCTCAGATTTGCTTTAAAAACTCCAGCGGAAAAAATGTGTTGGGCAGAGGGTTATAAAACAAGAATCGCAAAACAGTGGATCCTTCTACTGTTTATTCTCCTCTTGTGCATGCTTGAAATTTTCCATAATAAAAGTTAACAAAACCAGAGCAAATAAAGATTAGTAATCTGGCTAACAGAGAAAGTTTAAATTTTTCAGTTAAAAATACATTTTTATAATTATCTCCAAATTTCGGTCCTACAGGACACACAAATATCTGAAGGAAAAAATTCTGCCATTTGAATAGTTTCCAATTATTCATACTTTTAACTCAAAGACTGTCAGCTGGTTTACAGACCAGAAAAATGTTACTAGCAATCTTACTGGGAGGTGAGCCGAAGCAAAACCACCAATCTGTTAATCTGCATTTACTTACAGAAAAGCCTTTCCAGAATTCTTTACAGGTGAATGGTGCTACACTCTGCCCCGGTGTTACTCACACCACTTCTTACTTTAAAGATTATTTTAAAAGTTTACAAAATGCTATGATCTTGGCCCATATATATAAGAGGGGAGAAAATTTTTTGCCTCCATTAAGGGTTTACTTTGGGCAATATAAACTTCAAAAACCGTATGTGCATACAGCCATAATTTCACTCAGAAGTATCCAAATTCCAAAAACTAGAATCCAATAACTTCACTTGTGAGGTACCTCCCCCCAAAGAAGTATAGAAAAGCACTGTTAGGATCTTTCATAAATATTTAACACCATTAAAAAGGTTGAAATTTAGAATTCCACAATACCTGTCATTTCGTTAAGGAAAAGGTATTTACTGGCTAATTCTAAACAAATGGCTGCACCAATAATGGATAAGCAGAAAACAAAAATACAGCAGGATGTTCTTTGAAGTTTTAAGAAGTCACTTCTGATATGATCAAGTAAGCCCTCAAGAAACCAAGTCCACCCTTGCCAAGAACAAAATCAAAAGCCTGACCTCAGCCCTCCACCATACCTGAATAGCACAGCACTTTGAGGGCAATCATCCTACTTTTCAGAGTAGCAGGTTACTCCAATAACTTCCTTAATTGCTTTCGGAATAGAGCCCCACAATTTTAATCAGTAACTGCTGGTGCCGCTTGCAGACATTTTGCAATCAGAAGCACGCACAGTTGAAAACTCATCTTCCCAGCTAAATCCCTGACATGACAGAGTAATTCACAACTAATGGTGAAACCTAAAACCTAATGTATGCACAAAGTCAAATGCCAGTTTTTGTTTTTGTTTTTTAAACAAAACGTTATCCACAAGGCATGATACGCTCATCAAATACACCCAGGCGCACCCTAAACGCTTCGTCAGGAGTGTCCACACGCTGCAGACCCGCGGGGTGCCGGGCTGGCGGGGAGGGGGAGACTTGTGAAAGCGAGAAAGACTGCCTCCGCCAAGAAAGGTGTGACTGTCGCCAGGAGACCTGTGAAGGTCCCTGGGACCACTCGGCGTAGGGGACCATTCACAAACAGACGAAGGGAAAAAAGAAAAAACAAACAAAACAAAACAAAACAAAAAAAATAGCGTTCACTACCGACGCCGGGACCCAGGTGAGATAGGAGATCCGGCCGGAGCAGCTAACCCCGCCCGCGGCCCGCCCCCCCACGCCCAAGGTCGGCAGCGCAGGGGCAGTCTCCGCCTCCGCCTCCTCCTCCGGCGATAATCAAACCAAAACACGGGTGTCACCGCGCACGGGCAAGCCCGGGCGTCCTTTCCCACCGCGACCTAGACGTCTGCCCACGCTGCCCACGCGCGCAGCGCCCACCCCGCCCCCAGACGCTCACCCTGGCGCTGAGCCTCGGCCGCGTCAGTTTCTTCTCCGGGGGGGGTGCCCCCCGGTCACTCGCCGCCCGCGTCCCAGGCCCCACCCCCCGCTCCGGAGCCCACATCCCCACGCGCCTCCCCCGAAGCGCCAAGGCCTCTCTCCGGGCCTCCCCGCGCCGTGGGGGGGGGGGGGCCCGGCCACGCGTCGCTGTGTCCCCCACTCCGCGGCTCACAACCCCGAAGTCGCCCATGACCCCGTCACAATCCCCCGCACACACACACACACCCCGATCCGGGAGGGAAAGGTGCGTCCTCCCTGGGCAAGGAACGCGTCGTCGCTGGGCTGCCTCGTCACCACGGAGACCATGCCCGAGGCCGCCGAGGCGCGAGGCGCTGTGGGGGGTCCCGCCGGGAGTCCGCTCCGGCGGACGGGGACAGCGCTTACCAGTGAAGGGCTCCGGGGCAGAGCAGGGCGCCTCAGCGAGGTGTCCGAGCCGGAGCCACCATCAGCCGCGGAACAGCTTCCGCCAACACCGCCGGCCTCCAGCGACCCGTGGCCCTCCCTCTTGGAGCCAGACGCCGGCGTGCGTCACTTCCGCGCTAAGCCCCGCCCCTTCCTGGAGAAGGCCCGCCCTTCCGCCGCCGCCGTTTCCGGTCTGGGGGCCGGGTCTCCCCATCCCGTGCCGCTGCCATCCCTTATCCTATCCACCCTGAAGCGTCCCACCTGTTTTTCTCCCGACAGGGCTGCTCCTCGGCCTTCGGTCTTGTCCTTTTCGCTCAGAGGCCACGTCAGGACCAGACAGCGTCTGTTTGAACTTGCGATTTTTCCTTTTTAAATATTTATCACTTCCCTGGAAAGTGAAGCACAGCTTTCCCGTCAGGTGGACACAGGGTAGCCGAGCGGCGTTATGACCAGGGCATCGTGGTCTGAAAACATCTGTCTAAGCGGATCCTTTCATTTTATAGGTCGGAAAGTAAACCAGAGAAATGAAGGAAGCGACCACAGCGCGGAGGCCGCGACCCCTGCCCCTGGCCTCTCCAGCGCCTGGTCCTCCCCTGTCCTTGTTGGCTGTTTCTCCTGGGAGCTTTCCCGCTTAATGCTCTGTGGTTCTATTTATTTCCTCTTGCTCCAGCAGTGGCCTCTCTCTGCCAGCGCTTCTCTGAGTGCTAACTGCTTTTGTTATCTGTGTTATTTTGTGTGTTGTGGATTTGTCCTGTGTTCTCTGTGCAATTATAATGTATAAAATCGCTTTTGACTGTTAGGTTATAGCTTTACCTTCCTATATTAGGCATTTAGATTGAATCCTAACTCCTCAGAAGCGAGTGTGTTCTGTTCTGTTCATCATATTCCTGGGTTTGCCATAAAACCTGATAAAATTTGCAATATCACCAGTTAAGGATAATAAATTAGATCACTGAAGCTCCTACGGACATCCCTACAAACTCCTCTTTGATACACTTTCATCTTCACGTCCATATAATTAAGATTACCTTCAATAATACAAGTTCTCAGTTGCTGACTGATTTTCTATATGCTGACATCTTTGAACTTGGTCCTGTTCTGTATATCCTACTTGATCATAGAATTAAAAAAAGAACCTTTAAAGGTCATTTAGTCCCAACCTCATTTTATGGATGAAGAAAACAGTGTGATATCAATCATCACTGATGCTACTAGTAGCAACCTTCTAGTAGCAAAAATACCTGTCCCTTAAATATAAATATAGCAGTGAACTTTATGAACATCATTTTTCAGAGGTGTCACTCTTCATATTTTTTTTTAATTTACATACTACATAATTCACCCATTGAAAGCATACAAAGTAAAGTCGTTTTTGGTCACTACAGTCATTTTTAAAATATTTTCATCACCCCCAAAAAGAAGTACACAGGAGCAGTCACTCCCAATTTCTCTACAACCCTTTTTCCCCCTTTCACCTCTCAGTCTTAGGTAACCATTAATCTACTTTCTGTCTCTCTAGATTTTCCGGGACATTTCATGTAAGTGGAAGCATACAGTATGTGGCCCTGTGTGACTGGTATCAAAAATACCTGTCCCTTAAATGTAAATATAGCAATTGACTTTATGAGCATAATTTTTTAGAGGTGTCACTCTGCATTTTTAACGTCATTTATTTATATGTAGTAAATTTCTAATTACAATTTTCAGTTATGAAACCAGAGAAACAATATGCTTAATAAAAGCCATAATTGGAAAACATTTTTGTGCAGATATTTTTACTTTATTTTGTTATTTTTTAATAATTTATTATATTTTAGACCTTATTTTCTCACATGAAAGTATTCATTTAGGAACTTTAACTTGCTTTAGTCTTATTAATAATGATCCCTCAAATTTTTAGGCAGTATTTCTCCCAGCAAGGTAAATATATATCATATTAATATTTACTTGAATTTTTAAAAATTAGCCTATTTTACATATAGTATACATATATATGTATATATATATATGTGTGTATATATATATATGTGTATATATATATATACACACATACACACACACATATAGTGTTTAGAACTATAAGACATATGGATTCATAAATCCCTTATATGAAAACTTTGGGCCAGATGAATTTCAGGATTCTGAATTTTTCATACTTTAAAAAAGTATATTTTGTTACAGGACATCCCACAAGGACAGAGGCAGCACTCTAATCTAGTTAACATTTTTTTCAGGAAAAGTTATGAATATCGCACTACTAAGTAGGAGAAATAAAGCATTATAGTCTTCGGTTCAGAACAGGTTATGCCATTTGGTCATCATGGGATCAGGTCACATTTTATTGACAAATGAGTTTAGGTCAGGATAGATTTTACCACCAAATGTTAAAAAAAAAATTATTTTCAAAGCTTTTTGAATTTCAAAATAGCAAATAAGAGATTGTAGACTTACTCAAAGAATTGTTGGAAAGTAAATCTCTTAGTATCCCATATTTCTGGAGTAATTATAATTCAATTAGTTTCTAGGCAGTTGTCCTAACCTATTACATACTACTTATCCTGTATGTTGGTTATGAAAATATCTAAAAAGTCACTGCTCCTCTGTTAGAAGAATTTATGATAGCAAAGGGGAAAAAAGTAAATGAATCCATGAACATGTAGGTGACTATAGAATATACTGTAAAAATAAAATATAAGATACTCAGAGACTGGCGAATTCAGTATAGGCTTGTGTGAGCAGCATACTTTGCTTGGAGGAGGTAGGCCTAGATTGTTAAAGTTAGTGGGGTCTTGATGAAAGGTAAAAGAAAGACTTCAAGTCAGGGTCTAACAGCTTAGGCAAAGGAGTCAGACAGGGAGAAGACTGTTAACAAAAAATAATAATTCCCATCCACAGAGTACCCAGTGCTTTCCAGGCACTCTGCTGGACGTATAGTTTGTCTTCCCTCTTCATAGCCATTCTGTAAGGTATTATCCCCGTTTTGAAGGGGAGTGTGGGCACAGAAAAGTTAAATCACTTGCCCATTGTTAGAAAACAAAATTTAACCAAGTAAATTTGGAAATCTAATTGACTTTATTAAGCAATTCATGAATTGGGCAGCATCCCTTCTAGCAAGTAGAAGGGAGCTCCAAGTGGTTGTCCAAATGGAAGGTTTTTAAAGGCAGAAAGCCTAAGAAGTTAAAAGTGAGTTATTTTAGGCAAAGACACTTTCTCTTAGGGGAAGACAGGGAGTCTTATCAAACAGATTATCTCACCAGCTAGGATCAGGAATTTCCAAGCTGGCTGGTTTAAAATTCCACTCCTGGGGAAAGCTGAAGCTACAATGAGGTGTTACATCTAGGTTTGGTATCATGGGCTTTTAGCACAAGTGATGCTATTTTGGGCCTGTGGTTTTCTTTTTAACACCATGATCACAAAAAGGGCAAACCAAACCTGAACCACATCTGACTCTCAAAGTTTATGCATTTTCCATCCTGTCATGCTGCTTCTTGATAAGGGCTTTTTGGTCATTGGCTGTGCACTCTACGGTTGTTAGGTGCTCTAGGGAAAACAAAGAATAAACCATGGTTTCTTTCTTGAAGCTGCTTGAATCTAGTTAAGATAGTACAAGATGGTATAGTGAAGTGTTAAGTTTGCAGGAAATGATTTTTGAGAAGTAAAGTGAAAAGGATTGATAAAGAATAATTAATTTTGGAATTATCAAGACTTTGTTAAAGAAACTGAACACCACTTTGAAAGATTAACAGGTTGTGAAAACACAAGAAAAGGGCTTATGTAGAGAGAATAAAAAGGTACAAATGAGACAATTAGGTGGTACAACATGTGTTGAAAATTAGAAAAAAAATCAGCTCAAATAGGCATGTTATAGAAATATTGCAGGTGTTGAAAGCAGGCAACACCTGTAATATTTCTTATACAAGCTCTTATCCTTTGGAACACGGTTTTCCTTAGCGTTTGTATTAAAGATTCACTTTGCTAGAAATGATTCTCTCTTAAAAATAATACATCTATAAAACTATTTGTTAAAAAAGCTTTTAAAGATGGAATTTAAATAATGGTAGGTTTTGGTTAGACAGAGGACTCAAAATACTCTAAAATAGGGTTGTTTGCTTTTTCCTTAGGTTCGAAGGTGGTTTAACACACTCCTTGTTCCTGATTGCTTCCCTTCATTGATGTCCCAGATGTGTGCAAAAACTTTGTTCCATTGAGGTGCATGCCGATCAGTTACAATCCCCTATTCCCTCCTTGTTGCCATCATCTGCTGATCTCCAAATCACTCTTTCGCACTTATTGAAGACTATCACCTAGCACATAGCCTTCCTCTCCATTCCAAGCCCCTCAGTGTATACCTGGAGGAGAGTGAAATTAAAAGGCCCTCTTTTTACTCTCTAAGGACACAGAAAGAAGGCAGCCATCTGCAAATCAGGAGGGAGGCCCATACCCCATAGCCGACCTACCAGGACCTTGATTTTGAACTTTCCAAGCTTCATAACTGGACTGAGGTGGCTCTTCAGCAGGAAACCCAAGACCCCAGCCTGACTAAGACAGAAAGGGAAAGAGCTCCATGAAACCCATGTAGGCAGGGACTCCGGCCATTATCAGCAGGAAGTACATACAGAAGAAGAGACCTCCTGTCCCTCAACGGCCATACCAATAATAAGGAGATTCATGGCTCTTAGAAAAGAGCTAGGTAGGAAAGTTAGGGGGTTTCAGGTCTGCCCTAATCTGCCCACAATTAAGCAAGCCAGAAGGCAGTTTTTAACTCTCACAAAGAAGTAGGCAGAGAATTAGGTTCCCGTTGAAGCCAGTCACTCGCACCTGCACAATGAAGAGCCCAACTCACCTGAGCCTCATTATACCATCATTATAATATGATGTATACGCCCATAAATTCATTAATATCATCATAACTGACTGAATCATGGGAACAAACATGGGCAGAAAGCAAAATGATGAATCACTGAGTCCTGTCAATCTTAGCTGTCAATCAAGGAAACCCACCCCTCTAAGAAAAATGACCAGCAAATAGGGATAAAAATCCCAAAAGCTTTGTTACAAGGCCTTTTGAGCCACGCTTCTCTTGCTGTGTCCCACTTCCACGACTGGAACTGTACTTTTCCTTCTAATAAAACTTTTCTGCTGTATAATAAATAAAGAGGCCAAAATCCTGGCCTTTTGATTTTGTGAATCCCTCATCTCCAATAATCTCCTCCACTCCACTGTAGATACCTATTTTCATGCTCACATCTTGGACCCTATTATCACCTGTAACTGTTTCATCTTCAAAATCAAGCATCCTTCTCATCGACAGCAACCTCCTAGCTTTCTAACTTGCTTATTCAAATATGCCCACTGTAACTAGTTTTTAAACTCGTCAGGATCTCTAATCTATTACACTTTCTCCTTTTAATACTTCCTTCATTATCCAACTAAACATCCATGGGCTGCCATTTCATTAATAATCTTTTCAATACCCTAAATTTCCCTGATTTTTTTTTCTTGCAGATCAAGTGCAATTTCCTATAACAAACATGCTATAGGCACTGTGGTCATCATATGCTCTACCATCAAAGGTGATATCTGAGATTTCTGAGCAAAAACTTGGATATTAAAATTGAGTGTCTTGGGAAACTTCTTGCACTGTCAAAGAGAGAAACTAAATCAATTTTGATATTAAGAAACAGCCTGCAGAGGTTTATACTTTAATAAGACCTTTACATCACTTGGCTGGCTCCTAACAATGTTCTTTTTTCCTTGTATAACTGAGAGGTCACTGGAATGTAAATATTCTATAACCTTTCTTATCTTACTGAAAAAGAGGAATAATAGCCTGCCAGCACAGTACTTTGAATTCTTAAAGTATTTAAGTCAACAAGGTCCTTTTCTCTGTTTATCATCAGATGCATTTATTTTTTGAGTCACTTGCATATCAATGGCTTTTAAAGTTCCTAAAAGTTATCTTAAGAAAATGTCACTAAGATAACCTTCTGAAGTTTTCATTATAACGAAGGCAAAATCAAACTTTTAGGCTAAAGTGTTTTTATTTCCACAGATCCCATCCCCTCCCGCCTTCTCAGGAACTCTACATTACCTCTCTTATGTTCAAGCTCTCCGTCTCCACAGGATCGTTCCCATTTTCCTTTCAATGTGCTCAAGACTCTTCCATTTAATTTTTTAAAAACTCCCTCACTCCAAATTTCCTTCCAGCTACTACTGCCTTTTGTCTTCACCTTCACAAACTTCTCACTACTAAAAAGAATTGTCTGTATTCCACTCGGTCATTTCCCACCCTTCCTTACTCCACTTCATTCTGAATCCTGCCCCCACCACACCAAAACAGCTTGCGTTAATATCAGAATATGCTCTAGACAGACGAATCCGTCTTCATATTCATGCACGTCTCATGGATGCTAACCTGGTGTCTGACCACATCCATGGTTAGCCTGAGTCTCAAGAGGTCCATGAAAAGGAATTTGAATTTTGTCAATGATTGGAGAGTTTCGTCATTTACCTGGTCGATATCCAGCTACTTCAGAAAACAAAACATTTTTAAGAGGCCTAAAAATTAGGGCAGAAGGATGGAATTCAGAGATTTTTGTTGTGCCAATTATCAATTTATTGCATCTCGGTTCTCAGTTCACCCTTTTAACCTGCTCTATGAAAAATGCATCTAAGTCCTTTAAATGTTTCTCCCTTGCCAGCTGGAATGATTTAAGCATTGCTAGTAGAAAGTGCTGGAGAGGCATTGTAAGAGGAAAAGATTCTGCTTCCTGGTTCCCAAGTTCTTAGTCAACAGGCTCCTGCAGTGCATATGATTTCAGCATCCAGCTATTGCTACTCACTCAGCTTCCCCAGTGTTCAGTTCCTGCAGGGCAGGGTAGCTGACAACATCCAGCACCGAGCCACTATGCCCCCAGCAGTCCCCTCTGGGCAGTTTTGTGGTGGAGCGCCTGCAACCAGATCCTTCTCCGTGAACAACTTTTCCCAGAACTCTATCTAGAGAGCACATTTACAGCAAGTGCCACATTGTGGGTGTCCAACAAATTCCAGATGATTTGCTGGCAAGTTTTGGAGGGTGGGTTTCCAGAAAGTTCCACCAGCTCAGCAGCACAGGGACTTTTTGTGAGATTCTTTGTGGGACTTCATTAAGAGCCGTGCCCTCTCCAAGGTCTGGACTTCAGTCCTGGAAGTGCCCTTGTTCGGGCATGTATCTCAGCCATGGGGGTAGTACCCGCTCCTTGTACCTGCTATTCTTACAGTCTTTGAAGTCCCTTTACTCGTTATGAGCCCAGTTACTCCAAACTCCTATAATAGTAAGTCTATATTTTAAACTTTCCCTGTTCAAAACACTGTGGTTTCTTTCTACTGATTGGACCCAGACTACTGTAATTACTACACCCCTTCCTTTAGCTTCATAGGTAGAACCTGTCTTGATTATTTTTTCTTCTTCTTAAGTAATTGCTCAGTAAGTTAATTTCGTTCTGGACAGCTGGGTTATTGCCATTAGCTCTTAGCTGTACTGCAATTTTGTGTGCTATTTGATGTTAATTATGATGTACATGGGCTAGAATTTCTCCTGTAACATTAGTTTAGGTTGTAGAATTCGATGACCAATGATTTATTGCCATTTAGCATTGGGCTTCCTAGATGAAAGAAATACCTTTATTCCCAGAAGAGACCGTGGCTGTGCTGACCCTGACATGAGAACAAAAGGAAAAAGTGAAGTAATTACTTATGTTGAGCATCTTTAGAACATAATTTATAAGACATTTTATTAGTTAATTGTGAAAATTGACTTTAAGCTTGGTTAGTGTGGTATAGCAGGTTCTAAGAAACAGAATAGGTAAAATCCTTCTTGAATCCTTCCTTTTTTACATTTTTCTCATCCTTTCATGTATCTTTTCCCAAGCTACACCACCCCTACACTCAGGAACTGGGTACTCTTGTGCAGGGAAAACAAAGAAAATGGGTCTCAATATTAGTCTCTGTGACTATGAGGGGTTTAATGCAAGTATGAGAACCTCAAAATAAGACTTGTGAGCATGAAACAACGAGCCTGTCATGGTAGGTTTTCATGCGTCCAAGGGGAAGATCTCTTTAGAAAACAGACTCTGCTTGTGCTTTTTAAATCACAATTGCTGTAATTCCAGCAGAACCTTCTTTTACCCTATGTCCTCTTCCAACCATCTTTTCTTCTTCTTCCCTTCCTAACTTCTGTAAAGACTAATCTATATGATAAGATAATATATTTGAGATAGTAAGCTATTTTTTTCTTGGTATTTTCCCCTTCGATAGCTTATCATTTGCCCAACTCTTGCCCCCTCTCAAACCCATTGGTTTGTGGACTTAGGGAAGGGATAGAGAAGGAAAATCTTTCTGGCAGTCGATTTCAAAATCTCAAGCCCCATAGAGGAAAAAGGAGTTAGGCCACAGAAAAAATGGCTTAAAGTGAGGCAGGGGCAGAGAGATAAAGGTGGGAGGAGAAAAGGTAACATCCACCTCCCCAAATAGGTTTCTAGAAACAGATTTCTCTCAGCTGGAGAAAGGTGGAAGGATACATCTAGGTGGACAAATCCACCCAACCTGCCTAACCTTTCTGTGTCTCCAAATATCCCCTGCCCCATCTTAGTATTGAGTAATATTCCCAAATCCTGACAAAAGTGGAATTAGGGGACTCAAAATAGAAGTGGAATTGGTGGAACATATCAATAAATTTTTTAGAGTTTTGTACTAATTTTCATTCACCTTGCACACCCACTTCTTCACAAAACTCATTCCTCCCCCATGTAATGCGCTCAACACCCCCCAGTCCATTAAAAGGTCCTACGATAAAGTCATTAATAACCCTCAGATTTTCCAACCTAATTTTTAATTCTCAGACCTTATCCCAAAAGCTTTCAATTAACAGATCAATAGTATTAATACTATTGTCCACTCTTTCCTTCTTGAAACTATTTCCTACTTCCCCTCTGTGACACGATTGCATCCTAGTCTTTCTTTTCTTTCTTTGAGTACTCCTTTTCAACGTCATTTGCAGGGTACTCATTTTGCAGTTGCCCCTTTAAATTCCGATCTTCAGAGTCCAGCCTTCTGTCCATTGAGCTTTAAATTATTTCCCATTATTACATATTTCAGCTGCCAAATATACTGATACTTTCATTAATAACTATCAGATCACCAGCCTCGGCTTTCCTCCTGACTTCAGCCCCATGTACACATTGCCATGTGGATGTCACACAAACATCTTAAACTCGAAGTCCTGGCAGGAAACAGATAACACACTGAAGATGTTAATTGAAGAGAGTTCAGTGACAGGGTGTAAGAGCTTTGACAAGGTTCTCCAGCAACAGAGGGGAAGCTCTTATCCTTACTAGACCTAAAAGAGTTAGGGAAGGAGATGTTACCTGCATGTACAGGAAAGGCCTGACAAGTCCTGGCCACACTCATGACCAAACTGTGGCCTGTCTCCACAATCTTGTGCTGTCACCACCCGTTGACCAAACCCAACCTGAAAGCAGAAGTCAAAGGAGCCCAGATGATTTAATCCACAGATTTCAACTTCCTGGGCACGAGCCGTAGATGAAGGGTGGAGAGTAGCTCTGTTCTGACAAATGGAGAATCATTAGCACATCGCCTCAGGAATGGCACCACCAGTCTCTCTAGCCAGGCGAGCATCTCTCAACTCCTCTCGTACTTATTCCACTAATCACCAAATTAATCACCAAATCCCATACATGTTATTTTCTGAAGGTTTCTCACATTCATCCTCTCTTTCCCATTCCTTACCAGTGCTGCAGCTCAAGTCTTTGTCTCTTACCTAGTCTCTCAGCTTCTAGCTTCAAATCCTCCCTTCACCATCCCTTTACATTGCTACTGAAGTTATTCTTCTAAAAGGCTAAGCTCTAAGCACTCTGATGGTGGGGCCATGCCTCCCCCTCCCCAGTTTCTAATTAATTTTTTATTACAGTATTATGTAATCATAATTAATTTTTAAAATAATACATCGTAATTCCAGGGAAAGCCACGCTATATAGTGATGTATTAAAGAAATGTTAAATTTTTAAAGAGGTAACCATTGCTAATAATTCAGTTTTATTTTTCCAGAGAGGTTTTTTTTCCCCAGCTTTATTGAGGTATTATTGACAGATATATATATTTATTACTTTTTACTTTATAAACTCAGAGGAAGTTGCAAACAATAGTACAGAGAGTCTCCTTACACTTTGCCCAGTGTTGTGAGTTGAGTTACGTCCCCAAAAAAATACATGTTCGAGTCCGAATTCTGGATACCTAAGAATGCGACCTTATTTGGAAAAGGGTCTTTTCAGAGATAAGCAAGTTAAATGAAGTCATACTGATCCAATGTCTGGTGTCCCTAAAAGAGGAAAATTTGGTCACATACACAGTCACACAGAGAATGCCATCTCACAATAGAGGCAGAAATAGGAGTGATGTACCAATTAGCCCGGGAATGCCAAGAATTTCTGGCAACCTCTAGAAACTGAGGAAGAGGCAAAGAAGGATCCTCTTTTAAAACCTTCAGAAGGAGCTGCCATGCCAATACCTTGATTTTAGACTTCTAGCCTCTAGAAATGTGAGAGTAAATTTCTGTTGTTTTAAGTTTACCCAGTTTGTGGTAATTTATTATAGCAGGCCTGGGAAATTAATATACTCAGCTACCCCCACTGGTAATATTTAATTTGACTATAGAACAATGTCTAAGCAAGAATACTAATTAGCACAATACTGCTAATTAGACTACAGGATGTGTTTAGATTTCACCCCAGATAGATTTTTTTAAAATCACAGAGAAATGCGCGCACGCATACGCACACACGCGCACACACACACACAATACTTCCATTGCTTTGCTTTTTAAGTTCTTTAGTTCTCAGTTTAGATAATTTAATCATTGGTAACATATATGTCAGATAAAGGATTTTTACATAAGTTGCATCATCAAAAAGAAAAAGAAAAAAGACTAGCTGATGGAGAAGACTGGTTAAAAGATATAAAAAGCCAATTCATGGAAAAATATAAACAGCCAAGGAGCACATAAAAAAGATGCTGAGCTTTACTAATGATTATAAAAGTATAAATTAAAATCAATGAAAGGTTTTTCACCTAAACTCACAAATCTAGAAATAAGAAAAAGGGATATTCATGTTCTATTAGAGAGCTGAGATGGAAATTGGTACAAAATTTTTTAGAAGACAATTTGGCAGTATCCATAAAATTTAAGATGTTTGTACAATTTGACCCAACAACTGTACTCCTAGGACTTTTGGAAATACTCACACATATGCATAAAGATAACATCTAAGAGGACATTTATTAAAATATTGTTTTGAATAGGGAAAACATTCTTTAAGTAGGTTGCATTAATTTTGATATGCCCATATTATGCAGCTGTTAAAAGAACGAATTAGACAAATTTATTCACACATGTGAATAAAGAAAACAGAACAATAGGTATCAGAGAGGCTGCATTTAAAGAGCATGGGCTCTACTTGGATTCATAATCCTGGCTCTACCACTTACTAGCTCTGAGAATTTGCATAGTTTAAATATTTTACTTAACCTTTGGAACTTCAGTTCCTCACAGGAAAATGAAAACAGTGAAGTTTGTATCTATCTCACAGGGTTGTTGTGAGCATTAAATGAGTTAGTTCACATAAGCATGTATTAAAATGGTATCTGGTGATTGTTCTGTAAACGTTAGCTCCCATAAACTGTTGTTTCTGTAAAGAATCTGTATGTGTTATCAATACTTTATAACTACATTGTGACTTCCTCTGAGAAGGAGTGTAACTTTTATAGATTTCTATAGCAGTTGCAAAACCAGTTGACTTTTGTTCTTGTTCTTGGCCAAACATCTGAACCACTTTGTTATTTCTGGAGAATCTCCCACCTTATGGAGCAGGCCAAGCATTCCACTTTAGAAACTGAAATGCAAGCTCTGTGCTTTCCTGTATTCCCTTGTGGTCGGGGCTATGCTGGTTGGATGCTTACAGAATCCTATCTGGCCCAGGAAAGGCAGCGATTTGGTGGCAGCCATAATTAAACACCAGAAGACATTGCAGCAATATGGCAGGATCCAAGCAGAACCAGCTGTGAGGCTGGTGGGTTCAGAACGAAGAGCTTTTCACAAAATGAGTAAGACAAGTCTTCCCAAAAGGTCCATGACCTACTACTCCACTATCTTTCTATTGAAGGCCTTTTCCTAAATTAGCTAAGTTGGTTTCTTTACCAGAAACTGAGAACATAGACTAGAATATGTTTTTGAAATTAAAAATCTTCCCAACTTTTTATGAACAATTTCAAACATTTAGAAAAATGAAATAATAGTACAATGAATACTTGCATGCCATGTACCCACATTCAACTATTGGTAATGTTTTGATATATTTGCTTCATTTTTGTGTGTTTTGCTGAATATTTGAAAGTTAGTTATAGTCATCTAAAAAATGAGTAATAATTTTGTAATATCCTCATATTTCTGGGCAATTTTCAAATTTCCCCAAATGTCTCAGAAATGCCTTTTGTACCTTTATTTTCAAGCCAGGGTCTAATACAACACATTGTGTTTGGTTTTATCTATTCAGTGTCATTTTGTAATTTAAAAAAATGTAATTAAGAAAAATAAGGGAACATATTGGTATTGATCCTTCATTTACTGGTTTCTACCTAATGACTGAGAAGATAAATATTAGTATTAACAATAAACATGCAATCACATGCCAAATTTATTTGAGGTGCTAGGCATATCAAAATAAATAAGACAGGGTCCCCGACTTCAAGAATGTAGGCCCTCTGAGTTTCTCTAAATACACACATTTTTTTGCCTCACTTTTAACCAACTTAAGGAATAGAGAGACAGGATATCAGAGTTAACCATTTTCTGGGCTCAGAACCACATCATGGAATGGGAGAGCTGAGCAAAGCTGGATGCACACAACTAATAGTTTATCTTCTGGCACTTTCCGAGTCCTGTAAAACTCAGCATAGCAATCAAAAGCTGTCACAGCCTGATTCTAATCTAACTTTCCAACCTCAACTGTCACCACTTCCTCTTACAGAACCGAAACTGGATCCACAATTTCTAGGATGTTTCATGTTTTCCCATCCATACATTCTATTAAAATGCTTTCCCCCCTCCGTCTGTCTTTAAACTCCCACCCAAACTGTAAGACCCAAAGTTTCTGCCACACATTCCATCAAAAAGTCCTACAATCTATTAAGAAGAAAGCTTTCCTTATTTTGTGTTCTTGCTTGGAAATCTCTTACTTTGCTTATCAAGTTTGTTTTATATTATCATATTGTGCTTTTCTCCCTACCAAGTCATTAAAAGCAAAAACTTTATTTTAGTTCATTTTCATACTACCTGTTACATAGTAATCATAATGAACTTGATTAAAATTAATCATACAACTTTAAGAGCAATTTGCGAGTAATTATAGCAAAACACAGGGGAGTAAAAGGAATTCTCCCAAAAATGAGATTCAAATGGTCAATTTTACGTATGTGGGATTCCTCACATCAAACATCCTTGGAGAAGCTTTGTGAGATTCTCCCTAACTAATATTCCCCCCATTATAATCTTTCAGCGCCATATACTTTTTTTATCCAAATTTTATGTTTCTTTTTGTGATCTTTATCATTAAATAGAAGATTCTGTGAGGCAAAGGATTTGATTCACTTTTGTTCATCATCATGTCACTAGCACCAAGAAAAGGGCCTAGCATCTCATAGGCATTTTATAAATATTTGTTTTAAAAAAATGAATGAATAAATGAATGGGTATCGTATTCTCATAGTACCTAAGAATCAAAAGTTTATAGAGGACAATAGTAACAACTACATAATAAATAGTTCCAGAAAATGAACCAGACACTTAAGCTACAAAATAATACATGTATATTATGTTCTGTGCAATGAACCATATCTGGACAATAATATTTTTAAATGCATATGAATTTACTAGAAAATTAGTTTTATAAGTTTATTTTTATAAACTTGCTGCTACTTTTAGGAATAGTGGGCAGTTTTTGAAAATAACTTGTCCATATATATGTTTGCTTATTATATAGATGCACATTATATAGATGATATATATAATATACAGAGAGCCTTCTTTAGTTGGTTTAATAAAGACTTTTTAAATTAAATTTTTTTTTGGTTGAAGTTGACATACATTATTATATTAGCTTCAAAAAAGCTATTTTTAAATTTATAAGGAAATTACCTCATAGCCTCAACCAATGATTCAAGCTGTGTCTAATCTGAAGAAAGTAAGGTAGAGATTTAGAAATTATCTAATTTATGTGATAAAGACACTCAATTGACAACATAAACCAAAAAATAGAGGTGTCTAAATAACCAGCTTATTTACATTGATCAAATCTTCTTGGTGATTTATAAATTTTCATTTTCATTATGTAGAGAGTAAGCATAGTTATAAATTGTTTTTTATTCAATGTATTTAAGCTAAAAAGAAAAAAAATGTCACCCATTTCTCCCACCTAACACTTATCATAAAAAATAATGAAGAAATTTTCTTTTCAGAGCACTTTTAATACTCTCCAAAATCAGTCTGACACCTTAGACTCCAGTACAAGTACTGTCTTTGTCACACAGCTAAGGTCACATGCATGTGGTTAACATTCCTTATTAAGGAAAAGCCTCTCTGTGTGTTTTCGATTTTCATTTCTGACACTTAATTAGAATTAATGAAGTTACCCCATTTACAGATTGCAAGAGCTGCCAGGACTCCTGAAACTACTAGAAAGAGCCATGAAATCTGCAACTTTTCTCACGTGAGACCAAGTGATATGAGACACATCAGCTCACCATGTGTAGTGGAGAACGTGTATGCCACCCTGCCTATGGAGAAAGGGCTAAGTGAAATCTAGGCGTGCTCTTTGGCTGCTTTATGCAACACAATGGCATGAAGACAAATGTTTATAAAAGAACACACTGGAATCCTCTCCATGTGATCACTGCATCGTCGAGCACTAAAGGAATGTTTAAATACGAATACATTATACTTGCCCTGGATGAAGTCTCCTCTCTGGGATGTAATTACAGGATGTGTACTTGGGAGTTCCAAGTTTGAGTGAGTATTTCATTGATCACTTATGGGATTCGGCTCACCTCTTGGCACCCATGACACAGCAAACGACAGCTTCCAGATGCCAGAAGTACACCCCCACCAGCAGCCAACAGCTGGCTGTACAAATGACAGACACGCTGCCTTCACGCAGAACCCCATCCTGGGCAGGCTTCTTTGATAGACTGATTTATGTAGTATTTGATACATGCAGAGGAAGTCACATAATTTATATCTGAGTTTTAAGAAACAACCATGAACTCACTATGCAAACTTGAGGAGAGAACTAGAACATTACCATAGTTTTGCATCTAACTGTATATTCTTCTCCTACCTCTACTTCCTCTTAAGAGGTAACCACAATTTATAATTTTTGTGTTTATTTTTCCTATTTAAAAAATAATTTTAGCATATATATATATTGAAATTTTGTATTGTTCTGTTTTTCTTGTTTTATGCTTTACAAAAATGACATATCTAATATAATCTTCTGCAGCTTGACTTCTTTTTCGCCTAAGGATATGTTTCTCAAATTCATTTGTATTGTTACTTGCAGCTACATAAGGCTGTCATAAGGCTATCAGAAAAAGGCCTCAAAGGAAGTGACATTTGAACAGAGACTTAGTATAACACAACTTATAAAGTTGTTCTAAAGTCCCTGGACATTTTTTTTAGTTGCTTAGTTTAGTTTTGCTCTTACTTTTTGTTTGTCTTTTGTTTGCCATTATAAGCAATACTATTGTGAATGTCTCTTGGTGAACAGGTACAAGAGTTTTCTAGGACTAAGGCCTAGAAAGGGAATTGTTGAGTCTTAAAGTATGTAGAAGTTCAAGTTTACAAGATAGAGCAAAAATTTTTCAAACTGATTGTATCAATTCACACACCCACTAGTGACATGTAAGAATTCCTATTACCCACATCCTCATGCTTGATATTATCAGACCTTGCTTTTTACCAATCTAAATAGGTTTAAAATGGTGTGTCATTCGCGATCAATCCTGAGCTTTCTTCACCTTGCCCAAAGTTGATGACATGCCAAGCTGTCCCAGAGCCGTGGGTCTAGAAGGAATTTGAGGAGGAAGAGAAGGATGGCAAGTTTCATATTGAATCATAAGAACCCTAAAATGTGTAGAGTTGATCTCTGCAAAAGCATTTACTAGGAGACTCATGGTTATATAACATGTACATCATTCATTGAATTAATATTTTTAGTTTCACCTATGTGTTAGCCACTTCCTTAGGTCTGGGAAAATGACAAGGAAAGAAATAAACAACGTCCTTGTCCTCATGAAACTTACATTCTGAAAGGGGAGGAAAAAGACAATAAACAAATGAATATATGACATAATATCAGAAAGTGAAGACCAGCTTTGGGGTCACATAGGCCAGTGCTCAAATCCATTCTCTATTCCATACAGGACACTTGACCCCTCTGAGCCTCACTTTCATCTTTTACAAACAACAATTATCATCTTGCAGAGAGAGTTCTTGTGAGAATTAAGAGCTAGTATAAAAGTTCCTAGTTTCGTGCTAAGAAGGAATGTTAGTATTCTCGCCAGTCTGTACACTTCGAGGAGTGTCTGGGAATAAGGAATTCAAGGACCTCATGGGACAATCTCACCTCTTAGATTGCTCCTCCTGGAGGCTGAGACCACAGGGCAACAGAACAGAGAGAAGCATGTGCATCTCTGCCAGCCAGCATCAGCCTGTTTATTTTGTCCTGATAACCACTGTTCACTGTCTTCCACTTACTTTAACTGATTCTATTTTTGTTCCTATCTGTGAGCCTATAAGACTTGGTATTGAGTTCTAGTCTTCCCAGCCACACTATCTTCCTTGTTATTTTTCAGATATTCCAAATAACCACATTAAAAAATTAATTTTAACAAACCAATTAGTAAAAATATATATGAGCCAATACAGGAAGGTTGAACATTAGTTAATATTTGATGATATTAATGAATTACTGAAAAATTTTTGAGTATGATAGCGATATTGTATCATGTCAAAGAAAAGTGTTCTTAATCTAGAAATACTAAATATTTATATAATGTCTTGGACTTGCTTACATATAACCAATATTGGAGGCTTGTGAATTTGTTGGAGGTATAGAAGCCGAGTAAACAGAAAACATGTGGCTCATTACACAATTCTATCTACTTTTGCATATATTTAAATTTTTCTCTAATAAAAAGTAAAAAATGATGCAAAAATGTTTCTGCCTCAATATATAATTTGCATGTGCTGTTACCTCTGCCTGGAATGTTGATCTTCCAGAAAGACAGGTTGCATACTTCCCTGATTTATTCCAGTCTCTGCTCAAATGTCACTTCCTTTGAGGCCTTTCTCTGACAGCCTTATGCAAAACAGTGTTCCTCCTCTTGCTTTACTTTTCTAGCCCTGTTATCCTGCTTCGTGTTTTCTCACAGCACTTATCGCAAGCTGATATTTGCCATATTTTCATCTGTAAAAATACAGGTTCCACGAAGACAGGGACTTTGTTTCATTTATTGCAATGTCTCCACACCACAACAGTGCCCGGCCCATAAGAGAAACTCCACAAATATTAAAGGAATGAATGTACATATTACACACCTTAGAGTCCCCATCAAGGCCAGATAAGAACTCCTGCTATATTGAGATCCTTTATCTACCTGGTAACAATTGATTCTCTGTCCAAAGTGCTACTCATGGATTCAAGGATGAGAGAAAGCACTTTGTACATGGTAAGGTGCTATCTAAATTTTATAATCATCCCCAATCCAGTTTGAAGGCACTAAAAAGCAGTTATTAGATTAGTACACTTAGGTCACCAAGTCTGCAATGTCTTAGAAAAGCTTCCATCGCAAAATCAGCTTTTCTCAAGGCCTTTGCTTCAAAGTGAATGTACTCTGGCTAATTTGACCTTTAGAAATGTAGATCATTATTTAGTATTTCACAATTGAACACTGGTGTCTCCCTTTGCCAGAGATAATGTAAGCACCCCATTCTTTGAGTAACATAATTTTGGATTGCTTTTCTGATAGACGCGAATTTACTCGGGGATTCTTACAGCCATAGACCCGTCCATTTCAAGGCCAGCTGTGCAGATTCACAACAAAAGCCAATGAGGCCTCTGCTCTTGGAACCAAGAAAAGCTGAGTCCTGGCTTTATTAACCAAACCAGGGCCTTGCAAGATCTGTGACCTAAGTTCTCTTTCCTTTTCCCTGTTTATCATGACAACACTCTTGACTGGTGAGTTCTAGACACCCTTGCCAGAGTTTGACTTCCTCTTCTTCCTTGATTCTGTTCCTGGGGTTCCCCACGACTCTTTTAGGGCATTAATAGTAGAGACAATTACTGAACCAGAAGCCTTACAGCTGCCCATCCCCCAAAAACCAGCCCACAGGCAGGGGGTAAAAAACACCAACAAAACCTAGGCGTCCTCTTTATGAAGCAACACATTTTGAAAATCATGAGTTTATTTGAAGATTTCAAATATTTTACTTTAGAGAAAATAAGATTCTAAAAACAATTTTATATTGCAAGCATTGTTTATAATACATACATGTACACATCTATACATGATAGCAAAGACCTTTCTTATCTGAACAATATTCATTATGGAATGTTACATAATTACTGGGATGATACCTAGGAGGAAGATAAAATTTAAATATAAGAAACCGTTAAATATACTAAAGTTTGTGTAAACAGTGCTTAATAAGCATTTTCATGATGTTTGATTAACATTTGTTTTTGATGCGATTTTTCTGCATGCCAAATAGACCCCATGGTTAGGTTCTCACATCTTGTTAAGGCTGACTGATGTATATCTGACTCTTTTTGCCTATTAATTTTTATAGGAAAAAAAGTCTGGGATTCTAGGAAAGGTCACTCTCGTGTAATAACGATAACTTAGTTTCAATAGTTTCCATGAAAAAGAAAGCACAACACAAAAAGCTCCAATAGAATGACAAATGACAAACTTCTGCATCATGCAAAAGTTAAGGCTACAAGGAGACATGTAAGAGCAGGCAGACCAAGGGAGCAGAAATGGGATCACAGTGGGCCTTGGAGGCCAGGAGTTCCTCCAGCACTTTCAATCTCCCTCTAAGGATAAAATGTCAGACTTCACATACAAGAGCATATTTTCCACAGATGCTTTGTCTGTAGGCTTTAACCTTTGTCAACCCACTAATTCCTACAAAGAATTTGGAGCATGGAGCACAGTCAGTGATTAAGAAACATCAGAGAACACAGGAAGCAAATCCATGGAAGATGGTGGAAAAATAAATAGCTCATCATTTTCAAGACATTTGACACAGAAGTATATTTTGTGCTTCTCTTGCCCTAATCTAAATGAATTAATGCAGGTTATATATATATTAATTATGAAATATTTCAGACATTCAAAAAATATGAAGAATAATAAAAACCCATGTATCTTTAATCCAGTCTCAAGAATAAAATTTTCTCAATGCAGTTGTAGGCCCCTATGTACTCCTCAGAGGTTGCACTTCTCTCCCTACATGGATAAATAGTATTGAATTACATGTTTATTGTTCCGCATATTTCTTGAAAATTATAATTCACGCCAACCCTGGGAGGTTATGAACATAGTCTTTTAATTCTAAAGCTCTAGGGCACTTTTAACATTGAGCTAAAAATACCTCTCTTATTGCTCTAATAAGTTAATATTAAAAATATTTTTAGCATAACATGAAGCTTTCTGCACTACATTATTTTATTTTTTACAGTATATTATTTTAAATGAGTCAATTGGTAGTAAATATCTCAAGCTAAACAATAAATTTAAGTAATCTGGAAACTCTGCGGATTAAATTTATAGTTTTTATTTTATTTTATTTTTTTAACTTAAAAACATCAGCCTTTCAAAAGTAGAAGGAATCCTTGATTACCTGGAGCTTGGCCAAAGTTCATGGCATATATAATCAACTGACAGTAGCCAGAAAGTAATACTTTAAAGAGACTAATAACCGGGGGGCGTACCCTATATTCTTTAAGGTGGGTAAAATTCCCAATGAACTCAGCTCTGTGCCTGGCGCTCCATGGTTATAATTAGGCATGCTTCAGAGTTGTATGAATGCTTGTTAACCAAAAGGGCACCATTTAATAAATCTCTGTACTGTTATAGTCATCCAAGAGGCCTGCCTGCTAGACATCAAATACATTTGCCAGAGTGGTAGAACAATGAACGAACTTAGAAAGGGCATTGTTTTCGGCCAGCTTGGTGAGAGATGAATGGGTCAAATGAAGCAGTTTATTTTGTAAAGGGCCAGATCAGCGATGCATTGTTGGGCATTGGCAGTGAGACAGCTATAGCCCAGTGGCTTGGTTTGTTGGGTTTTAGTTCCTAGGACAACGACCTCATATTATTCATTCGAATCCACAACATTTTATCTGAAACTGAAATTCTAGGAACTCTGAATGTTGTCCATTTGTTCAAAATTCATTTGCTGCCCAAACCATACACTGGTCTGAACTCATTTAGTGGCAAGTCATCACCTGAACTGACATTGGGCTATTTAACGTCTTTATTTAAACCACTTACTGTGACTATTTATATGTTTCATTGAAGAAATAGTAATGTTTTTGATTAGAGAGTTTTGCTCCAGACTCCCTAGGGATGCTGCATAATATATAAAATTACCATTTTAAAATCTAAAATCTTCTGAATTCTGAAACACAGTTGGTCCTGCAGGTCTCATATTAAAGATTGTCTAACTCTAATTAACAGCTACCACGAGTTGGGGCTGTTAGCCCTTTTGCTATTTCATTTTACTCTCTCACATTGACCCTCTAATTGAGAAAACCATATTTCTTCACCTTGGTGGTTGCATTGACACACACAATTGAATGTTAAATGAGATTTTTTCCTGTTGCCTCTGATTGCTGGGAAAACCCCAAAGCTGAGAAATACTATGTGCAAAAACTGAGGATAATCGGTGCTTGTACTTTCCACCTTCAGTTCTGAAGAAAGCCTTCAGATATGGGCCCTCAAAACTTGCTAAAATCAAAACTTAGATTCGCTGCTCCAGCTATCGTCCCTATTGTCAGTAGCTTAGAGGTGACAACCAAAAATTCTAAAAGAATTATCAGGACTGTGAGTTTGCTTACTCCACCAGGCTTTTTTCCTTCTTTTTCCTGTCCCATCCCCCTTTCAGGAGGACACTAAAGGAACCACTGTAGACTCATAAATTTTGGAAGTGTCTATCTGTAAGAGCCATTTTCCAGATGAAGTAAGGATTATGGCTTGAAATTATTCATCTACTCTCTCTGCCTGTTTGTGCAGAAGAAAGGGGAATTGGGAAGTGATGAGAAGGAGCAAAGAGGCGACAGTTGAGGAATAGCCTTTTCATTTGCTAAAGCAGAAGAGCGGATATCCTCAGAGATGATACTGTGGTTAGACTTAGCTGGTAAAACATGAATGTGTCAATTAAAGTTCAGTTTGTTTTGTTTTGTTTTGTTTTAACTAGTCAGATCTCCAACAGGCACGACAAGGATGTGGGGGTTTCTCTGGCCAAGTGTACAATGAAAAGGATTGTACAGGCAGGCTGGAGCTATCGCAAGAGAGCTGCCTATGGGGCAAGGACCCCAACATCAGGGGAGGAGGAGTAGGAATATAGGGGGGAGAAAAGAAGGAGTTGATGAACTTTAAAAGACATCAGGCTAATTTATCCCAAATCAAAGAAATAAATAGTGGCGAGGTCTATTAGAGAGCTACATGTGCTCCCCTGTTTCACAGAGAGCCAAGGACAGTAAGGGAGAACAGCCGCCCAAGTTAAGTAAAAGGCATTTACCCCTTTCCACTGACCTTGCTCTTGCCACAATACATACAGGAGAAAAGAACCCAAGAGTGTGAGTGCACATGGTCTCCCTCTTAGGTGTCTCTCGCTTTGGTATCCACTGTTACCCCCATGAGACCAATCGGCCCATCCCAACCTTTCCTCCACCTCTGACAGAGAAAGTGCTGTTCTCACTCTCTGGTTCGAGCATGAACAAAAGAACATTGTTCCTTCCTCTCAGCACAGAAAATGAGGCTGGAATTTTCCAAAGAAACGTGACTGAAGACAAAAGGATGTAAGCAAGGGAAACTCAAAGTTTGTTAAGTATAACCTAGCTAACAAAGTACAGGTTTCCAACCCTAAGTAGCCAAACCACGCCAGGCTCTCTCAGCTCTTGTGTCCACACCCTCCCAGGGAGTCCTGTCCAGAGAAATGCTAACTCAAATCAGCCACAGCCCTTCTCCCCACATTTTTCTTTGCCTCCATGCCTTCTTAGATGAGGGTTTAAAAGACAACCTGACTGAACAATGGTGATATATATAGGGATTAAGAAATACCATATATTCTTAGCTTTTGAGTCAGACAGATCTGAGTGACTTTTGTGAGAGTTGCTTTTCTCTGAGCCTTTTTTTTCTCTCACCTACAGAGCATCTATTTGGTAGAATTGTCAAGTGCTCACATAAATACTTCACATGGTAAGTACTCAGAACAACGTTTGCTATTATTATCATTAGTCATTGTAGGAAGACAATGCCGGGTTCTTTCAAAACCACCTGGTGTTGTCTTCTTTCTATATTTATGTCTCCATTTCCCCATTCTTTCTCACATTCCTCTTCCCCCATGGGTAGGTAAAGCTCATTTCCTCATACCTGTATGTATCTAACAAGTTTCTCTATTAGTTTGAAAAAACAATATCATTGGTTTTTTGGGAAAAAAAACCATCAGACTCATCAATCCACTCATAGGTGAAGTTTTGTCTTCTTCGTGTAAAATTCTAGCCTGGCATCTGGACCATGGGACCTTAGTACCATGACACATTATCACATCTCAGGACTAGCTGAGCATTTCTCTGTTTCATCTCTGCAAGACATCTTCATTTCCCAAATCCAGGTGGTGGATGTGGTCAAGGTCAGCCACTCATCACACTTTCTCCAACTTATATGGCTTACGCTGGAGCAGGTGAGCTGCACTGTTATCCCCTTCCAGGCATCCGGCACACCTGTACTCAAACCTTGGGTCAGCACAAAATTACTAACAGCTAAGTGCTTAATCTTTCTAAGTTACCATTTACTGTTTGTGGAATGATGATTAGGATACTTCCCTAACAGTCTTTGAAGATTAAATGAGAAAATTAAAGTCAAGCACATAAGGAAGACTGGCCCACAGTACCACAGGCACAATAAATGGAGGCTGACATCATCTTTACATGTTTATAATATCACAATTTGACTACAAGAACAATTAAGAGAACAATATATCAAAAGGTTATAAAAAGACTTTCTTTTACATAGTCTCTCACCCACATAGAACCTAATTAGTAAACCAGCAGTGAATTTTCAACCTTGAGGGTTGTAAGAGTCACCTGTTTATCTCCGAACCCTGATAAATGTCCTGCTCACCTTAGATAGAAGTACAAATAGCACATTTATGGACAGGGGTACTATTGGTTTCCTAATTATAGTCCAACTTTATTGCCAACTCCAATCACATGTTTAAATAGTTTCCCTGCATTTATTGTTCTTAGAAGCCTGTCAGTTAAGGGCAAAGAATTTGATGACTAATGTGTTTACATTCCACACTCACATTTACTAGCTGCAGCCCCATGCCCCAGTCTGCCCTTCACTTTTATCCATAGTTCCTCCTGCAAAATGCAGCCAATTCGGCTCCATAGTAGGAGCTAAAATGTTTGTTAAATAAACGAGCCCATGGGAGGAAAGTGGTTAAATGCCACCTCATTTGAGCGAGGAATGGTTCATGGACAGCAGACATGGCATACTTTCTTTGACATATGCTAGCAGAACTTCTGAGTCAGACACACCTGGATTACAGGGACCCAGGCAATGGGTATAGCCACTATTGTTAGCAATTCTATTTTATAAAGAGGAAAATCAACCTCATTATATACTTTTATTTAAAAAATTATCTTAATTATTAAAATAATAAATTATATCTCTATATACTATAGATAAAACTAAAATTCTCTTAGAACACTATCTTCATCCTAATCTAAGCCCTACTTGCCCAGAATTATTCCTTGTTATCAATTAAGCATGCATCTTTCTAGATTTTCAGGCATTGACATACATAGGAAAAATATAGTACCATTTTGTGCATGTGTCTAATATAATTTAATCATACATAAATGTCTTTAGACCTTTATACACACGAAGTTTTACATATGAGAAGATACCATTGGTAAAAAGTATATATAAAAGATGTACATGTAATTGGCTTTGTTACTTATATCTAAGTAAAAATGTTAAGAATTAAGTATACTTAGAGTGCATATGTGTTTTACATATAAAATATACTTATATTAATAAATATATATTATATCCCATTATGTTTTTCCAAGTATATGGCTGATTCCCATTATAACTCAAGGGAGTGTTATGAGAATTGTTGTTTAGAATGTGAGAGCTAAAAATAAAGCAATAAGCTTTAAGTAATCAAAAACACCTAAATGCACAAAAGCCATATATTGTCTTTAGTGGAAAATTAATTATTACTTTATAATCAAAAGGTCTACGCATAGTCACAAAGTACTTATTTAACACTAGAGAAATAAAAATTGGAGATATCACTTCTTTCTCAGTTACCTACATAAAAGTCTAGTTTGCCAGTGTAAATTGGTCATCATTACATGCAGAATTTTAAATTTTATAATAGGAAAATCATATTCATGCTCAATTTTATTTTAGACACTTCTCACCACAAATTTGAAGTTTTTCCACCAAACACTGAGAGTACACTTCTGAAATGTGTGATGAAAAAGTGTCAAGGAATGATGAATTGATGTATTCACAGTTGGAAAGTATTTGTGGTTATGGACTATTTGCTAATAAATTGTTTTAAAATCTGCAAAACACTTTTAGAAATTTAATTAATTTGCACTAGCTCAGTTTCCAGGAAACCACTAGCTCAATATTGAAAAGTAGTAAGAATAAAACATATAGTCAATATAACACTTTTTTATATAGTCTCTACCTTATGTGATGGTATTGCCTGTCATGCCTGAAATAGGCAAGGTACATTCATACCCAGCTAAGAGTTCATTTTTTTGTCCTACTTCCCCATCCTAACAGAGGCTCATTGTAACCAATATTCTTGGTATCGGATCGGGTAATTATCTTGTGATATCAAATACAATGTTGTTGTTGTTTTATTTTCAAATATAGTTATGTTTTAATAATGTCTTAAGAGGGGTGACTTTACCAAGGAAGAAACTAGTCTGGAGGCTACAGGGAAGTTAATCCCTAGGTTTTCGGTTAGAAATTGTATTAATCAGGCTTCTCTATAAAAACAAAACCAATAGAATATATAGTATGTGTGTGTGTGTATATACATACATATATATGTATGCATACAGAGAGAGAGAGAGAGAGAGAGAGAGAGAGAGAGAGAGAAGAGGGGGGAAGATTTATTTTAAGGAATTGGCTCAAGCAGTTTTAGAGGCTGGCAAGTCCAAAATCCTTAGTTCAAGTTCAAAGGCCTTCAGCTGCCAGAATTCCTTCTTGCTTAAAGAAGGTCAGTTTTTCCTTCTATTCAGGTCTTCAACTGATTGGATGAGGCCTATTTACATTATGGAGAGCAATCTCTTGAGTGATTTACATTTAATCTCATCTAAAAATAGCTTTATAGAAACCTAGAGAATAATGTTTGACCACACATCTGAAAACCACGGCTCAGCCTAGTTGACACAAAATTAACCGTCATAGAGAACTTGACCACTGGGGCAGAAAGGGCTCTGGAGGCTTCCGGAAGGAAAGCAGCCCATTGGAGATCATTCTCAGATCTCTAAGCACCAATTCACTCATGCTTCCAATATGAAGTCTGATGGTCCGGAGAAGCTCTTCTTAGTATAGCTCCAGGCCTTGGTCTCTTTTAAAATCACTATTCAGCAGATAAATTATTTAAAAAAAAAGAAACCCTTTGACTCATTATCTCATTCAATCGGTACAGTAACCTTGCCAAGCACATTTTATTCTCCTCATTTATTCAAGAGAAAATTAGGGCTCAGAGAGCAGCATGCCTGAAGCCATGTAGCTTTTAAGTAGCAGAGGTAGTACCAAACCAGTTTTTAAATAGCCTGCAAATTTCATGCTCTTGCTCCAGAGGAATAACCGTCCTTGCTTCATTTTTGCTGGAGGTCTGTGGCAGACTGCTAGTCACCTACCTAATGACCATTCTTACATTCTTCCTCAGTAGCAATAGTTATTTTTCTTTTTCGCACAAAAGAAAAAGTGTGCCCTACTAAAAGAGTGCAATTTTTTAGCCACATGATTAAGATCTGGTTTAACCTCTCGCCCCCTCGCCGGCTTCCAGCTTCCTGTCTAGAATGTGGACCTGATGGTTCCAACATGAATAGATCTTTGGATGTGGTCACTAGCATATGGAACAGACTGGAAGAATACAGGGCATAACCCTAGTAAATGTTTTTAATAAGCTTTTTAATTTTGAAATCACTTCAGTTTTACAGTACAAAAGAGCAGAGTTTGCCACCTCTAAAAATGCCTCTTTGGGATATTATTTTAGGCTAGTTAACTTTAACAAACAGCAGATATGGGAGAAGCTCTGAAAACCAAGGAGAACTCTCCTTTTGTAAAGGACATTTACATTTGTAAGGTAAACCTAGGTGGGACAGTTAGCAGGCCTGCCTTCACTCTCAATGGAAAGGCAGGGCCTTAAATCTGCATAACAATCTTATCCCTGTTTGCTGTGCTTTTCAGGGTAACCTCCCAGAACAGACTCTCCACCCTAACATCTTCTTTTATCTTTAGCTTAAGGTGGTATTCAAGGTGAATGACTGCTGCCATTTTGGCAAGTTGCTCAGTGTTCCCGGGTCTCTCCTGTGTAGAAGGGAGGTGTACGTATTATTAAACTTTAAAATGTTTTTCTCCTGCTAATGTGTCTCGTGTTTGTTTGATATTAAGTCCAGTCAGAGGAACTTGAAGGGTAGAGGATAATTTTCCCTTCCTGACAGAATGGAGAGACTACCAGACAAGATGATTTAGTCAAGATTTGACGTGTGAGTTCCAAGTGACGGCCTCAGGATAGATAGATCTGACCCTGAAGCCAATTCCATCATTTAGTATCCTTTCCATATTTTGTTCTTTCTAAATCATTGTGATGCTTATAGGAGACAATAGGTTTTTGCCAGTTTTTATAGCTGAGAATAGATGCAAAAGATTCCTCCTGAGATGAACTCAAAACCTCAGGTTTAAACACATTTTTTATTATAGTTCGTAATTACATGAGAATGAGTTGCATGAACAAAAAGCGGAAGTCGATATTTTCTTTTTGAATTCTTATCACTCCTTTTGGCTCTTAGTAGCGATGAGTCTTCATATTTTACATTCCACAAACCATTTCCTCCACAATGATAAAAGAAAAAAAACAACTATCTTTTCTAAGAAACACATTTTTACGTCTGCAGGCATTCTGTCTTATGTTTATATTAGTATCATAGACAAAAATTGCATTAGTGTTAGGGTGGGTAAACTTTGTCACGAAGGATGATTGTTTTAGGCCATTATTCTATGTAGATTTTATTTAAATCTACCTCTGGTCAAGACAAAAAAAAGATGTTACCAGAAAAAGCACAGCAAATGAGGTGAAGATTGTTATGTTATGCAGGTTTAAGTTCCAGCCTTTTCCATTGATAATGAAGTCAGACCTGCTAACCTTCCCACTTAGGTTTACCTTACAAATGTAAATGTCCTTTACAAAAGGAGACTTCTCCTTGGTTTTCAGAGCTTCTCTCATGTCTGTTAAATTAACCAGCTTAACATCATCACTATCTTAAAGAGGCTTACTTTAGGGTGACAAACTGTTCCCCTTCACCGGCTTTTCTGTAATTTCTTGAACTCTACTCTCATTGTCACGAGATGGCCTCCAGGGCTGGGAGCATCAGACCCATCTTCACACCATCACATTAAAAACAGAAAGGCTGAGAGTGGGCGATTAGAAGAAACTCTTTTGTCTTTTCTCCTTTCCCAGAAATCCCCAGTAGACTTCCACTTATATCACAGGCGAGAGTTGGGGTCATAAGGGAAGCTGAGCATCCTAGTACTTGGCTTTTTTTTTTTTTTTTGCCTCTACTGTGGGAGACAACCCTGCCAGCAAGGAAGACTGGAGAGCTGGTCTGACCTTGGGAAGACAGCCAACAGTGTCTGCCAGTAGCTATGGTCACTGTGTGTGCCTTGCCTATTTCTTACCACCAATGAGCTAAAACGTGGAGTGCACAGTGTTACATAAAGTAGAAGGATGAGAAGAGAGTGGAAATATGAGGCTGATGTAGAATGTCAGTTGCTGAATGTGTGACCTGCAAGAGTCAAAAAAGTTGTACTGTCCCTAATCCATGCAGCTATTCAAATCAGCAGGACAAAACGGCCAGGTTAATAAGCAGAATACTGAATACGATGAATCCTCTTAGAAATCTTCACTGGATCTCTGAAGCCTCATACATATTAAAAGTGATGATCTTTCTGTCTGGGTTTCCCCTCTCTTAAAGGTTTGACTGAATGTTTACCCTATTTGTTCAGATTGTCATTCTTGAGTTCTTTGAAATTGCCCTCGGATCAGGGGCAGTTAAGAAATTCACCGTTGGAAATCTAGAAGCCAATGGAGAGAGCATTGTCTACTCTGCTTATTAAAGATAATATGATCTCTCTCTTGCATTTAACATTGAGGATATTCTCCCTTACAGAATCCACAGAATAATGCCATGCCAGATTTTAATTTCCTTCTGTAGAATTCCATTTTCCTAGCAGCCTATTTCAGAATTACTCCCAGAATTTTCATTAGAATAAGAGTTAATTTGCAGCAAAGCAAGGCAGGGGTAGGGGGGTAGTTGGAGGCGTTGAGGTCATTGTATATTGTAAAGTGTAGACAAACATCTTTTGTTTTATTGTTGTTTTTAATAAAAACATAATAATAAACATCCTAACCAAATGTAAGAGGCAGGCATTTGAATATTTTTAATTAGAAGGACTAGTGCATAGTGCCACTTTTAGTCAAATCTAGAGTTCCTATTTCAGGCTTAAATCATAAATGTGGGCATTATTGCCTTTTACAATACACCATTGATAGAACACCAACTTTAAAGCCAATTAAAGGTTGGCAATCTTCCTACCATTGGCAAAGTAACACTTGTTAACAGTTCCCCTTGTGACACGTTTCAGCATAATCACCGATTTCTGGAAACCTTATTTAGCACTTACGGATATTTTGAAATCTCTAATGAATTTCTTTTTATAGACATTTTTACGTTTTACTCTAATTTTTTAAAGGTGTTCAGGTAGTTTAATTTTATACACTCAGATGGTGCGTGTACCCAGATATTTATATGTGAAGGACAAAATGTTAGAGTATGTAGAACTATACTCTATAAATAATAGTTTGCTCATAATACTCAGATTTTAATGGTTTCATTTCTGAAATCTAATTGTACCCAAATTCATTCAGAAAAACTTCGCATTAGAATCTGAATATGCAGATAATTGTTCTTCGCGTTTAATAAATTATAAATACTTGCCATTTGAAAATTGTTTAAAAAATAAAATAAGTAAATTCTTTAATGGTTATTTACTTCAAATAAAAGTGTTTTGGAGGCTAGTAAAATCTTTTTCACATTTCATGTGGAATAATTTGATAAGCCTGGCAAAGATGTGGCAAACAAATGAGCTAAGAACATTCAGGTTATTTTAGTCTTAAGTTACTGATACTGAACAGAGAACTAATTTTCACCAACTAAAGAACAGCTTGATTGTATGCTATGCAAATGCTAATGCGAAAATAAGCAATAGCTAGTTTTCACTTAGGTTTTGTGTTCTGTTATGCTTCAATATCGAGATAACACAGATGATGCATCCAGATACTCAATATTAGAAATTAGATAACATTCAAATAAGATTATAAAGGCATCCTGATATTAACACAAGATGATACAGTATATCTCAATATTGACATTAGATTGATTCAGGTATGTAATTTGTTTATCTTTAGCCATCTTGACCCACACAGTATTTATGTCAAGACTAAATATCAGTGTAAACATTTAATTGCCCCTTTTTTTCATTAAAAGAAAAAAACTCTATAGTTGTTATCATTGCAACTTTAAGTATGTATTGTTTAATTTGATTTAATAAATGGAAAATTTTGTCCAAAGAAATATGCTAGTAGTTTAGGAATAAGTTTCTAGAACTTTAGTATAAGATACAATTTGGAAGTGTAAATCATATTGATAATAGTAAATAATCAGAAACAACCCACAAATATAGAAATTAAGATTTGAGTAAATAAATTATATTTTAAGATTGATGTGGCAGAGACATTCCTATCCATATCAGTTAACCTTTATATCTGAGCAATTTCCTGATTTCATTCAGGGTACATGGGCATGTTGATATAAGACCGTCCAAACCTATAGAGAATTTTTTATAAAGGGTTCATTTAAGCCAAACTGAGGACATGCTGAGAAGCGGGATCTCAAATGTTCTGGAGAATGACAGTTTTGCAGTTCCCTTTCATAGATTTAGAATCAAAGCAGGAACATAAGGAAGATTTACATGAAAGCAAGGCAGGGGAATCTGTATAATTGGATTATAGGATAGTTAACATCATGTGTCCCTTGAGGGTGGTGAGCCTCTGAGGGGTCTAAAAAAGAGGATTTCTCTGGCATTTCAAAGGCGTGTCACCTGAGATGCACAACAAGGTCAGGGCTTACTTCGGGCAAAGACAAATTTTTTACTAAAGACGTTATAGGCCTGCACTTTGACTACCCACCATGACCTGTCCAGTTTTGAACTGATGATCAGATCACCCTGTGAGGTTACTTTTGGTTACTGAATTTGTCAGGCTCATTACAGAACCCTTTCTTCATTCACAAGCAGGCTAACTATGCAGTTGCTCAGAAGGGCCCTGTGCTTAGCTAATGATTGTTGCTATTTTTAAATGCTAAATTTTGTCTTTGAAGTTGTGTTTCCTGAGCTCTGATAGAACATTGGAGCATGTGTGCTAGATGTAGGGTAGAGGCAATATGCTTGTTTGCCATTCCTTGTTGCCCTGTTCGCATATAGCCCCAAGAGCTCAGAATTCCTGTGGTTGCACATTGAGCCACAGTTCAGCAAGACTCAAAGCAAGGGCAAGAAAGTGTGTTACATCTAAAGTGATTAAGCTGGGTCCCTAGCACCCCGGCAAGGACACACTTTCCCATTTGAACCAGAACTTGCTGCATAGAAAGAAGGCAATGGCCTTCCTAGAAACATGACAATCAAAGAACCGTGTTTTATCATTTCATGGCACTTCTCAGCATATCCTGAAAACAAAGACATAGAAAGAAAAGGAAAGATAGAAAACCCATAGTTCTGTTTCCTTTCAGTCCTCCTTACTCATCAGTAAGATGAAAGTAGCAAGTGTTAGTAAAAGGTGGATGTATCAAGAAGTGACATAAAAACAGTTGATTCCGTTCTCTGCAACCCTTCCCATTTTCGTAAGAACAAGGTACAGATGTATGCACACGCTATGCCATACAAATTATGTGATTTCTGAGATTCCATATACAAGTTAAATATTTTTATATTTGCTTTTAAAACTGTCATTACTATGAAGATGAAGGGTAAAAATTCTTGCGATTAATTTAAATTTTTATTCTTTTTGTTACTTAGAATGATGTTACATAGAAAATAAAAAAACACCATAAGTGAAGAGACAGACCTTAGAAGAAGAATCTTTATATTTTAGTTCTTTTAATGAAACTTTCCCCTACTTTTTTAAAAAAGAGGCTCCACATTTTCATTTTACACAGGGCCCCACAATCATGTTGCTAGCCTTGACCTTGTGGAACCAATATATCATCTACGAACTGCCTACTTCTGTGTTAAAATCATTGTTATATTTTTTAGCTGAATCTAATTATAAGTGGCACTTATAGCACACCGTGTATCACTAAATGACTGCTAAAGAAGGATATTCGATTATTTGCAAAACATATTTCTGTTAGGTTAAAAAAGAATGAGTTATACACACTATACAACATTTGTTTTTTTTTAAAAGACAAACACAAAGAAAAAGAAGACCAGAAATAATTACACCAAAATGTTTATAGTATGTATCTCTAGGGAATAGAATTATTGATAATATTTATTTTATTTGTGTGTGTGTGTGTGTGTGATTTTCTGTACTTTCCAATCTTCATAAAATGAACACTGATTCCTTTTATAATTAGATAAAATTTAGAAAATTTACAAATGAATCCTGAACTAGTGTGAAATTAACCACTAAATCTAGAAGCTGTGTAAAACTCAGCCTCATGCAATTTTATATAGTTTGCTTAATTTGGAGTTTTTCAAATTATAAAACTAATAAAGGGGAGTTTTAACAACTGAAGCCATACAAAATTATATATAAAAACCAATTTTATCTCTCTATTCTATCACCTAGGGTAAACATGTTAAAAGATTGACATGTATCTTTTCACAAATTATGTAATACAATCAAACCTATATAATGTTTATCACACAGACATACACACATGAAGAAAAAAAGAGAGAGATTGATTGATTAATCAATTGATTGAATTTTGAGTTTGTTTTCCAGGAAGTAGAATCCTATCGTACGTATTACTCTACAGCTTACTATTTTTATTTAATATGTCATGAATTTGTCTGCAGGTCAAAAGATATAAATTTAACTTTATCATTTTTCTTATTCCTCTAAAATGGTAGACACGCATACCATTTTATATTCCGTTTACCCATCTCATTTTGGAGCGTGGAGGTGTCTTTTTAAATATAATTTATTAAACTTTCCATCTATGATGCTGTGGGGTCCAGAAGGTGGTTTGTGTAAGTTGGATGCTGCTTCTCAGTGAACCCATTCTTGATCACAAATTCACTGAAGGAAACATTTGAAATTAGTATTTCCAAATAAGATACATCTCCCACCCACATGTTTTCCCTTTACCTCCGCTTCCTTGTTCCATCCACATTTCATCTTATATGTCTAGTCTGTATCCTGGTATTCGATTTGCTTCCTGATGCATCATCCTCTTACTCTTTAGAGGAAAACTAGTTTTGGTGCCTCCAAGAAGTAAGCCAGTAGATTATTTAATATGTGTTAGTTTAGCTTTTGAAGGCTAGGGAAATCTGAAGCTTTCCTCATAGCAGTACCTGCTGAGGAATTGAGGATATTGGAATAGATTATGCTGATATTTAAAAATTAAGGTTATTCCTACATGATACCGAACACAGATTTGTAAGGCATTGTCTCAAAACTGACCAATTTAGGGTTCTGTGTAGACAAAGTCTCGGTGAATTCCTCAGTGACCTCAGTGTCCTTATTAGCATGCGCCAGTTAAAAGAAGAATCTGTCTTTTCTCAAGTGCATGTGCATGCACTTAACTACACTTAAATCTTCATTTAATCTGAGCTGGTGAAGAGTTACTTTATAAACCAATGGTTCTCTTATCATTTTAAAATATATTACATGAATAATTAAGCTGTTTCTTCTTAGTAACAACTTCACCATTTCATCATCTATTGATAATGAATCCACACCTTAATTTTGCTTAATATGGCTTTATCATCACAAACAACTATTTATTGTGCACTGATTTTGCTCTGTAGTCTCTGCTGATGAGACCAGAAAACATTCCTATCACCACAGGGAATATGTAATTGCCCTTTGGGGATTATTTTTGTGAGGAAGAACATTGATGGAGTTTTTACTTTCCAAATGAGGGGATGGAAAAAATCTTTACAGGATGCAAATGAAAAAAAATTTAGGTGAAACAACCCTAACATTGAAAATCTTGTGAAAACAAACAAATTCTATAGCTAGAATATCTTTCTGAAAACTAGATTTTTGTCAAAGATACAGTTGGGCCAATTGGTTGCTGTAAGGAACATTGCAGATAGAAAACAACTCTAAGTGTACAATGAAGATAGAAAATAAAAATTAAACACAGAAAAACAAAATTAAAATGAACCCGGTGCTCCAAATGTATATCAAAAAATTATTATTTCTCCTCAAACCAAGGTTGTGTCAGGCTAAAAGTGGTGATTAAAGAGGGCCTTGTCCACAAGGACTGGCCTGGCCAGAGGCAAGCTTGTGCAATAAGTTTGTCCCTGGCACACTCACTCTCCAAACAACCCTTTGCCCTTTGTAGTCACCTCTCCTCTCTCTCCCTTTTGCTCTCAGGGGGTCTCTGTGTCCCTGGCTAAATTTTGCTCTCAGTTGGCAGCTAATTAATGGGTAAGAAGTTAGGTTTGTGGAGAAAACTGTGCTGCTAAGTGTTTACAATGTCTTTATATGTTTCAACATTTTTCAGTTATTAGAAACAGGGAGGAAAATTCTGGTAGTAGAAAAACCATGTTGACTCTGGGTCAGTAAACCCGTCTGGCAATTTAATAGAAGTAAACCTCAGTAATTAATTTTGCGTTGTATTGTGTTCAATGACCCTAAGGTATCGAAGCAACAGAGGTGGAAGAAGGAAGGTAAAAGTTAGCAGTGCTTTTGCAATTTTCTTTTTTACAGGGTAGAGACAGTCATGGGATCTACCAGAGTCTGGGAAAACTGCTATTTCTCCTCCTCCTCCTCCTCCTCCTCCTCCTCCTCCTCCTCCTCCTCCTCCTCCTCCTCCTCCTCCTCTTCCTCCTCTTTCTCCTTCTTCTCCTTCTCCTTCTTCTTTTTTTGATATTTAGGGGAGGAGGGAGACCACCACCAGGAGAAGTTTTGGTTTTGCAAGCATTAAAATACGTGCTTAATAGGTCTAAAAATGGGAAAATAGAGTTTAGGCACCAGCCGCTTCCCATCTACAGCATAAACAAACAGGCTGAAAGATGGTGGGATGGAAAGAAAGCTTTAGTATGTCCTCTGGCCAAACTCTATGTTTAACAGGGAGAAACCTCACATTTGATTAGACTCAAGAATGAAAAAATTAAGTTAACATAAGAAAAATGTTAGCTTAGTTAAGTCCGAGTTTTTACTAAGATGTTATGTTCTTTTATATCCTTCTTTTAAGTGGGGCATTTTTCATGGTTAATTATAGCTATAAGTTACACAATTCTATTTTCCTAATGAAGAGTTTAAATTACTAGAGGTTGTTTCCTGGTTCTTTAGACCAGAGATCTTCAAAATTTTTTGCATATGTAATTCTAAAAGAATTTTGAAAACCAATCCCTTGAATATTTTACATTGAACTCTAAACATGTTTTATTTTAACTTTACAACTTCCTGGTGCATTGTAATTTAAATATGTACTTTGACTTTGTTTTCATCAAACTCTTGGAGCTATAGGTTTAGCTCATTCAGTTTATGGAATAAGTCCACCATGTAAGTATTGTCAAACTAATCTTCATTGACTAACCAATCAGCTAAATCGGACAAATGTCTACCATTTAAAAATTTAAATGATTTGGATAATATCCTTCTGACTTTTAATTCCACATGAGAGAGATGAAGAGATACAGACAGAGAGAAGGCATGGAGATTTACCAAGAGTTAGATGCCTAGACAAAGTAAGACAAGAACTTTTTACAGAGGCTTTCTTTGCTTTATTTTTGGGACAGGAATGGGAGGAGGCTCCCTTTACTTTGGGGAGAATGACAGTGCATGATTAACCATCCCTTTATGAATTGCCTCCAAGATGTTGATAGCCTGAAACAATGCACCAAGATAAGATTCAGGTTGCGAGAGAAGTATAGTATGTCTCTCTTCTGAGAAGTGGTGGAAGGTGACTTCAAAAAGCCTGGGGGTGGAGGGCGGGGCAGTATTGACAGGACTTGGGAGGAGGTTTTTCAAGAAAGGGCCACGTGGAAGTTCAGACTCTGGTAAAAGTTTGTATTAAAGCTATCCAGTCGCCAGGTTTTTGCAGAGTCTTCATGTACCCTCGGAGTATGAGTACCCAGTTTGCTGTCTGCTGTTCTAAACACGCGCTTCAAAGATACAGGATGCAAGATGGCATTCCAGTGGTGAGACACTCCACAGCAACAGACATTCCAGAAACTCAGTGGGACAAAGGGAACTTGGTTAATGCTTCCCACTGTTGCAATAGCTCATATTTTAAGACTTAGTTCTCATATTTAGATCCAGAATTTTTAAAGATGAAAAGCCTATAGGACACAAAATTATAAGGCTAGGCTAGTGGGGTGAGTAAATAGGTGAGATTATTTTGCATTTTTTTTGCCTCTACCTAAGTAGTGTAAGGGATCTTCTGATTTAATATTTCCACAGAAGACCCTAAATTATGATATGACATTAAATGAAAATACCACATGTTAAGACGTTTGAAAGCATGCAAAAGTTGTGCCTTACTTTGAGAACACTAAGTGTACAAAGGTCCAAACTTCGTAATAGATAAGGTAAGATTTCAAAAGAATGCTTCAAAGGACACCCTTCAACATTACTTTATGTTAAATATGTTTTCATTTTACAATTCTTTCCCATAAAACATACTTTTCCCTGTTGTTCTTCAGGAATTGTGAAAACATCCAAAAAGAGAGAACTGACTATGAGGAAGGGTCAAATCTCTACCAGTGGTGGATGTTTATTGCCTTAGTTCTTTCAGCATTTCTGTCTTTCATTTTCACTTAATATTTCCCCACTTCTTTGGAATATTTTACTTCCCTCCCTCTCTGCAATTCTGAGCTGTCCCAACATAGAAATTGGCATGTGATATAGGTCTTGTCAGTCATACTATACTATATATTGCTCCAGGATTAGGCACATGACCCAATCGAGGCCAATTGGAGTCCTTCCCTGGGATATTTATATGAAATTGAGAGCTTGTCAATAAATGACTTAAATATAAAAATATCGAATTTTGTTAGATTTCTTATGGAAGATGATAAAGAATGGAGTTTTTCCTTTGGGGTCTAGTGTTGAATATAATCTAACAGGCCATGTAGATACAGTAGATGGCAAAAGATAGAAAGACACAAATAGGTAAAGACACATTACATTATAAAAAGGGCCTGAGCTTCTCCAGATCTTGGACTTGTATTCAAAGATTTACCTGCATCACAGGTAAATCTGCAGCGAGGAGGCCCCTGGTGACTTACAAACTGGAGATGGAGTGTAAATTGCCAGGACAGATCTGTTAGGTAACTTTCAGGTAACAGGAAGGTCCTGTTAGGTAACTTTTCTGCAAGGAGAATGGCCATGGGCTTGTTTCCATTGATTCTATTTCCTGCACTGAAAGGAACTGTATGTGAAAAGGGAGAGGGAGGCTAAGTTTTCAGTGGAGAGATAGGCTGATGCACTGCAAAGCTCTGCATGACTGGGGGTAAGAGGGGCGGGGGGCAGCTGTGGGAAGTGTGTGAGGGGGTACTGAGGCAACTGCAACACTTGTGTTTCAATTGCGCCACCATGTGGCTGTGACGCCAGCAACAGCCTAGCCCTCACCCAGTATACCACCTTGGTTGACTCACTGAATTTCCAGCATCTCTTCCAGAGGTGATAAGCAGGGCTAACTGCCCAGATCATAGGGCATATGGATTTCTTATGATGGGAGATAAAATAATGGAGAGAGAGAGGGCATTATGAAGAAGAAAGGCATTTTCATGATATCAGAGGGATATTGTTTAGATAATAAAAATAGATGGATCCTCAGTTTGAGCCCTAGGTCAGAGAAGTGGAGTTTACACGTAGTAGTGTACTGGAGTTGGCTTGTGCCAGTTTTCTAGAGCTGATTGTTATATTTCAGAAATTTTGCAAGCTGGTTGTTAAGCAAGGCTGCCATGAAAAATTGACTACATATGTCAGATTTAATGACAATAGATTTATTAGGAAAAGAGTTAGCAGATTGGGATGCAACTCTATTTGTCCAATCATAGTTCAATTATAACCATATGTTGGCTGCAGATACAAAAGTTTGGCAAAAATCAACAAAGCATTCTGTAAGATTCCATTGGCTATATGGAAGTTACAATAAAAGTATTGTATATTTTATTATTTGTAAATTGTATGCCACACATCCTTTATATTATAAAAATTTATACTAAACATATACATACACACTTTTTCCCCTATAGAGTTGGCCTTAAAAAATTTACTAGCACACCACTGCTTATAGGTTATATGCTTATAATGAATTGCTAATAATAACAAAATATGAATAATGCATCACTTCATTTCACTCACACCCACTTAGTTCCAGACTAGTATGCCTCCACACTCCATCAGTGCTACACAAAGTTCAGGCTGTTACCAATGCTTAATAGAATACCCATTCCATTGTCTACTTAAATTCTTTGGTGGTAGGTAGACTACTGAATCCCTATAACATCTATGGGGATGCTGAAGTTCTAAGGGCCTAATATTTTTGGAAGGTGACATTTCATTTCCACCCATGTAGCTCAGTTTTACATAATTATATAAGAGGTTAGATCTCATCATGATCTACTTTTTCACAGAAAAAAGTAGGCTGGTAAATTCTTATGCATGACGCCAACCAATACAATTATTTTGAGACTGAAAAATAAGAACTAGGGAGAACCTTTTCACTTGAACGGCAAACTGTACACATGTGTCTGATCTGGATGCAATTAAAATGAAAGAAATAAAAATCAAAAAAGAGAAAAAGAAAGAAAATCACAAGAATGAATAAGATGAGAATCACCAACAGATGAAGATTTTTTTTTTTAATTTATGGAAGTGAGAAAAAAGATGGGATCATATAATGGATTAAACAGAGGGAAGGAAGCCTGAAGCCAGATATAATCAGGAGGAGCTGCAATGGTAGCAGAAGTGAATCTGTCCAGTAAAACCCTCAGAGATGTTCTGGGGTTGGAAACTTGGAGTCAAACTGTCAAGTAGGCAATAGAACAAGATAAAGATATTCGAGGTCTCAGAAACTCCTTTCCTTAAGAAGTTACTTGAAGTACTTGAGAAAGTGACCTGGAATACAGAAAATGTGGAACTCATCCAGCATTCAATGAACAGAAATCCTAAATGGCTGTGAGTGCTGCAGGCCTAGACATAAGTCTTTCCAAATTAGAACAAGAATTTAGTGGGGACCAAAAAGAATGTCTGTAATAAGAAAGGAATAAATTCCATGCTCTGGATAGACTAGATAAGATGTTAGAAAATATTTTGATATGGTGAAGAAGGCACGCTACTTTTCCTAGGGGAAAAACAGGCAATTATAAATTCCAGGGGAAAAAAAAACTGAAATACAGTTGTGGTCCAAATATTAATCAACCTAAATGACAGTATAATTTTGAGCAATTGGCGGAGTATAAGGATAACAATCTATTTGGCCGTCAAAAAATGTATGCATTTTATATTTCAATAGCTATTGCCAAAATCCTTTATAAAGAGGTTCTATCCATTTTTGCAATAACTATTAAAATATAAAATGCATACACTTTTTGACTCTACTATCCTAGTTCTAGGCATTTATCCTCAGATTTATAGTCACATCCTTGCTCAAATATGTAAATTTAAGGATGACCATTTATCATTATTTAGAGTAGGAAAAATTAAAATTGGTTAAATGAATTGTGGTGTATTCATACAATAGAATACTGTGGAGCCTTTTGGAATAATAAGATAAATCTGTATGTACAATTTGAAATGATCTTCAAGATGTATAAAGCACCGAAAGCAAGATATGGAACAATGTGTATATTGTGCCTCTATTTGAGTAGAAAGAAGAACACACACACACACATACTTATGTGAAGCTTATTCTGTGGTTGACGCTGGAGAGGTGAATAATGTCTGAAATGAGATGAACACTTACTTTGATTATCCTTTTATACTGCTTGAATTTTACCATATACATATAAATTTTTAAGCTAAAAAATTTTTTTAAGTGAAATAAAATTAAAACTAACTCACCTTTTCAGTTAGGATATTTTTGCCCAAAAGTAACAGAAAACCAGACTCTACTTAGTTTTTATTGGCTCATGTAACGGGGCATTCACTGGTCCACATAATGGAATTCCAGAGTAGGGCAGGCTTCACGTTCAGCCTAGTCCAGCCTGCCAGGGCCGTTATTCCTGTTTGTTGGATTCATCCTCATACTGGCTGTTCCCATGGCAAAATCCTGCCTTCACATCTGCTTTCCTCCAAGTCCAGAGAAAGACAGGGTGTTTCTTCCTGTGATTCTCTTACAAGAACAAGAAAAACTCTCAGCAGGTTCTGCATGTCACTTCTCATTTCTTATCAGCCCAACCAAACTGGTTTATGTGTTGTTCCTGAACCAGTCCCTGGGGCCAGAGGAATGCCATGTGCAGATCAGCTTAGTGTTGCAGCACCAGTCACTGTAGCAAGGGGGATGGCATTACCTTAATTCAAAACGGCCTTTCTATTGAGCAGGGTGTGACAGTTTCCCTTGATGTACATAGTAAGAGTATTACTAGATCAGGATACTGTTAGGCAGGGGAGGGAGGGAAATGGAAATGGATGTCTTGCAGGCAGCAAAACTTGACCATTAGTCTCACCCCCATCTTCCACGATGCTATCATAAAGGCCATTTCACTGATACCTTCACAAAATCATCCTAGTTCATAAAATTAAGTAAAAAAAAAAAAAAAACAACAACAACTAATTTCTCTTTTGTGGCAATAAACAGAGTAAAGCCTAGTAATAATGATCATGATATGTCCTTTGAAAAGATATACTTAATAGAAAACTCTCCCATCTGGTATAGAATAGATCATTTGTTAGATGATCCTATTACTTAGGATACACTATTTGGGGGAATAGAACTATATTCTTCAAGAATGTCAAGCTTGGAGAGAATATAGAATAATGATTGTTACGATGAACATACCATAATTAGAAACTCCAAAGTGGAATTCATTAGGTTTAATTTTCCCTCATTTATGATTCACTACAAAGAAACAATATAAAGGTTACAGAAAGAAGAAGGAGAAGAAAAAGGGCTGACAAATAAGCAACAGAATCTTTCCTTGCTAAAAACAGGATCAAGTTAAAATTACCATGGACATTCTGTTTCTCTTACCCCAGCTTAGAGTAAATATTAATACTCAAGAGAAGAAACAGCAACTGAGAACATCCTGGCTTATTTGTTTTTCATAGCACACCCAGTAAAAGATGATATTCCCTCAGGACTGCATTATCCAAGTAAAATTGAAAATTCCACAGGCGCCATCTGCAAAATAATAATTATTTGGCTACATTTTAGACTTCAGAGCCCAATCTTTTAAGTCTCAAAAGGCCTGAAGGGTCTCCTGGATCGCATAGAACTCTTCTAGGTAGGTTGCTGGAATGATGATTGAAGTGAGTAATGGGGAATTTCTTGGAGTGAAACCCATAATTATAGTGGGTTTTTAAAATGCTGGTTGAATGGAGTTACATAAAAATTCCATAGTGTGAAGGCTACTTTATTAAGGTCTACTGCGCTCTTAAGAAGATGGCCTAAATCTGAAATATTCTAGTACTCCATTCGTGGATTCTTAGCCATGAGTTTAGTGGTGATGGGAAGTAGATCTGGATTTGAAATGCCTTTGGAGGAGTCACAAGTATGAGGCCCCCCCAAGAGTTCTGTAGAAGAGGAACCTATTTGGTGGTCTGTAATGTTCCCATATTTTGCAGGTATATGGTAGCAGATGCATCTTGCAGTTGCATGGTACAGTGTCCTGTGTCAAATGTGAGCAGGTATGGGTGATACATAAACTATCTTCATCAACGGCCCATCAATCCTAACGAGGACCCAGAAAAAAAGGAAGGTGTATGATTGAGTTGCATGACAGTGTCCTCTAGCAGGCTTAGAGCACAGGAAAAGGAGTAATAGCTCATTGGGAATCACGGACTTATCCTTTGGACAAGAGTATTCTTTGCATTTGTCTGACTAAGAAAGAAGTTATATTGCATATGGGACTATTAGAGTCCCTAATGCATCAAATCGGCTCTCTTGTAAAGGCCCCAGTGGCCTTCTCAGTTTGCATCCTGGCACAGCAGAAAGGCCTGGATCCAGGCCTCGTCTGCCGGGACATGTAACTGGTTGTCGGTGAACTGGAGGCCTCCTTTACTCCCAGTTCACACTTATGTGCTGTCAGGGGATCCCAGAATTCTGCCAAGCACGAGCAGACATAGGGGTTTTCTTTTGGCGTCACTGGATGAGGTTTGCTAATCCTCGTGAGATTGCAGCACTACAGAGCTTTTTCTAAATGTGTGATCTGGGATGGAGGAGCTTTCTGACTTCTTGGTCTCAATTTATTGGTAAATGAGTAAAAATTACCCATCGGAAGAATTAAGCATCTGGTCTTAATTTCTAGGGGTCCATGGCTGCTTAGGGCTTTGTTGTGAACTTACTAAGAGTGCTAGGCGTTTCTTTTTCTTTTTCTTTTTTTTTTTTTTTTTTGAGTTGGATATTTAGGAGATGAAGGTGGACTTCATGGCAAGGAGCTGCTTTTCTACTCTAGTAATTAAGTTCATTTGGCATTCGTCTGCGTGAAACTTCTGAGCGTGTATCAGGGCAGCTGCCCTGGTGTTTCCCAGGGACAATGGCGTTGGAGGCAGAAATCTTTATTACAAACGAATGCCCAGAGGTAGGATATATTACAGTTTCCAGCTGGACGCTGAGTGACTTTTTGGCCTTTCTCTAGAGCTGCACTACCCAATTTGGTAGCTAGACGCTGGCCTTATTTGGCTACTGAGCACTTGAAATGTGGCTGTCCTGATTTGAGATGTGTTGTAAAAACAAATCAGACCCAGAGATAAAATAACATGGACCGCAGATTTTGGAGATTTAGCATAAAAAAAATGTAAAAGATCTCATCAATAACTTTTAATACTGATTATATAAGAAAATGATAACATTTGAAATATCGGGTTAAATAACATTAAAATCAATTTCACTTGTTTTGTTTGTTTGTTTGTTTGGTTTTTTACTCTTAAAATGTGGCTACTAGAAAATTTTAAATTGCAACATGTTTCTTTTGCATGGTGCTGCTCTAGAGGATAGCCAGAGACAGGCTAGTGAATGTGTGGTCAGTGGCTGCAAAATCCAAAATCTATGAGTAGTTCTGTCTGAGGAGGCTCCCACTACACTCAAGACTTCGTGTCTTTTTGCTATAGCCAAGAGTGTGACGATATGCTCAGTCCTGAGTCATTCTAGTGAATCTAAACCTAAGGGTGATCTTGGGGACCCTTGACACATCAGGTGATATGCAGAACCCACTGGAGGAAGACTTAAATGTGAATAATTTTTGATTCGGTTTTCTTTCTTTAAAAGTTAAGAGTTGGAACCCCCAGATACACCTCACATTACAGAATGCAGTGAGGAGATGCAAAGCACGAAAGGTGAGGCTAACAGTACGTGGAAAACTAGCAGATGATGTAGAGTTCTCAAAAGACTGTTCAGTTCTTACATTTCTAGTTATTTCTTCTTTATATCTTTTGTTTCTTTGCTGAGACTTTTTTTTTCTCTTGTTTTTAGTGTGTTCTAATTGCTCATTGGATAATTTTAATTTCTCTGTCACCTTGGTACTGACTTTTTTTTTTCATTTAAAGATATTCCTGGTTCTTGGTGTGATGAATGATTTCCTATTAAAACATGGACATTTTGGGTACTGTGCCTCTCTGGATCTTATTTACATTGTCTATTTTAGCTGGCTTTTCTTGACATTGCTCTGGCAAGGGAGGGAACAAAGGGAGCACCATTTCTGTTGCCAGGGAGGGGTGGAAGCCTGGGTTTCCTGTTCTGGGGCAGGACTGCCTTATTACTGATCCTCATGTGGCCTGGCACCATTGTGGGGAAGGGTGGCCTCCTTACACCGGACAGTGGTGAAAGTCCTGAGGACTCTCCACTAGGCCCCTTCTCTGATTCCAGCCCAGCAGTGAGAGGGAAGGGTGTCTCATTAGTCTCAGGCAGGGGTGGATATCCAGGCTCCCTACGTGATACCCAATGACACCTTAAGGATGGGGAGGGGCAGCACATGTGTAGAGGGGTACTCACTACCATGAGCAGCGGGGATATAAGTCCTGGCTCTCTAACACCAGCAGGATTAAAGAGTAAGGGTTTGGAGTGTTAGGATGTTGGGGTATCTCATTATATATAGCCTGGTTGGTGTGCAAATCTAGGCTTCTCACTCAGACTTTGCTGGCAGGGTGGGTGTGGGGCCATAAGTTTTGATTGTGTTGTGTCTGTCTAGAGTGATCATTTTCTAAAAGTCATCTATGTGTCTTGGTAGGTTGCCCCCTTTTCAACTTTGGCTGGAACGAATAGCCTTTTACTGGGGCATGTTTGTCTGTGCCTCTCTATGGGAATATAAGGCTATATGAAAACCCAAGAACTTACCACTGTGTTCCTCTTTTGGTCCTGAGGTATCTAACTGGTTTGCCTTCTTTTCTCCTGCTTTATATACAATGTCCAGAGTTTTTAGGTGTACTTATTGGGAGGGATAAAAAAAATATATACCTATTTTATTTTGCCAGAAGCAGAAGTGAAAAGCCTATAATGCATTAATATAGTCAATACTATTGTAATAACTATGTATAGTGCTAGGTGGGAACTAGACTAATCGAGGGATCACCTTATGTCTAACTACTATGCTGTATACCTGAAACTAATAGAAAATAAGATTGAACATCAACTCTAATTGATAAATAGAAATTAAAATATATACTGTATTGAGACACAATTTCAATCAAAACAAGTGGCACAGACTTAAGAGAGAAGTTGCAGTGCCTTTCAAACAAAGATATTAGGAAGATAATCAAATAAAAAAAGCCAGCCATTGGCAGTAACTACCTTTGCACATACAATATCTGCAAGCACCTTCGAATAGTAATAATTACTTAAAAATCATAATGCTTATGATAAACTATGAAAACCTCAGACCCTTAATTTACGAGTCGATATAGGGCTTCTGAGAAGATATTAAGAAGATACATGACGTAGGGATATGGGGAAATTGCGACTTATCCCCTGGTCCTGGTTGAGCAAATAGAATCAAACTTTCAATGCCATTCACTCCCTTTTCAAAGCAATCACATCAGTAAAGGTGGGAGAGAGAGGGAGGGTGGGAGAGATGGACAAAGGGGGAGAGAGAGAGAAAATTAAAAAGACCTCATGCCCAGCTTTAGTTCTGCCTACTCTTTCTTCTTTTTGAGCTCTCCCTCTTCCTTCTCCTAAGAGAACACTTCATAAGAGGCAGTCTTTTGTAAAGTAATACTAATTTTCAAGAAAAGAGCCCTATAAACAACCTAGAGAAACCAAAACAGCAGCTCACAATAAAAATGACAAAAACAATCTGATTGGATATAAAATCTCAGGACGGGGATATAAACTTTAGGAGCTGGGAGATCAACTGATATGTTGTCCTGTGTTGTAATAGCTCTGCTGTGTAGGTTGACATGGTTGAAAGGCAGGTGGCATTTCAGCAGTTAATTACAGAAACCTTTTGGGAGAGCTACATTTATTGGTTGCAGGTCTATTTCAGTTAAAACCTAAATAAACCAGGAAGAGAGGGTCAAGTAGAAAATGCTCCAGAAACTAATAAATGGATCTGGGTGGGGAATCAAATCTAGGAGACTGTCCCAATAGTAAAAATGATATTTTTTCTTCCCTTTCATCCTTCTTTTTGTTTGGTGTGGAGCAGAGCATTCAGGTGGAGAGACAGCCAAAGACGGGAATTGCTTTTGTAACAGTTACTTATAGGAGCTTTGCACTCTGTACCAGCTCCTGGAAACACTGCCAGCATGCCCAGCACTGAGAGAACCTGCTCAGAAATTATTCATTTTTTTTCCTGTAGGTACTTCCAACTTCCTAAGTGACTGGTTAGAGAAAAAAGGGTCAAAATCAAATCTGTTGATTCTACTACTTAGATTAAAAGGTTAGATGAGCACAACCTAAGCAAATGAATGAATAAAATGAATTTGGGTGGGGGGTCCCTAGGGTTCCTATTGTCCTAGCCACTCCTCACTCTCTTTTCTCTTTTACTACCCTTCGGAAAAGGCTTCCAAGTCTTGCCTTGGTGTCTCCATAGCTCCCACCCTTTGATGGGGTCAGTGGGAATGGGAAGTCCTGCAATTATCACTAAAAGAGTTGGGATTCAAATATGTAAATCGAACACAGACAGAAGAATGACTAAATCCCTCTGATACACACATACATAGTAACACTTTCTGGACTTTCATTTGCGTTTAGTTTTTCTAACTAACAGATGCAGAATTTTCAAACATTAGAGCAATATGTACTGGATATATACGGGCATAGAGAGTGTAAGTTCCTAGAAATTCTACCCATCGACAAGAACGATGTTTTCAGTTTGTTTCTCTGCTATTTTTCAAATTATGTAACTGCTGCGTTACATAACATCAATTGAATTTTAAAAAGTTATTGCATTCACGGTAGAATTTTGATTGTTTCTCCATGAACAGACACTAAAAATACAAATGCCAACATCAGGGGACCCACGTACACTGCAGTTAAAAAACAGGTCCCATACTTGGAAAATTTGGGGACTTCTTCTCCCGCCTAAAAATTGCAGCAGTCGCTGTTAAGTCAAAGTTTAGCACTTGCCTGCAAGGGGGGAGGGGGGAAAACACACACAGTGAAACAATCCGAGGGGGCGGTTCTGGGGGGTGGGGTGGAGGGCGGTCAGGTGCTCGGAGGAGGCTGTAACGAGTGACAGCCACCGTCTCCCACACGCCCCCTGCGTTTTGGTAAACAAGGAGGATCTCTCTGGCAAGTCTGCAGACGGGGGCGGGGCTTGGATGGGGGCGGGGCCATGAGCGGGTCCAGGGCGCCCGATCAGCGGATTCGCGAGGCCTCCTATTGGTGGTTCGTGAAGGGGCGGAGGATCTGCAAATTCTGATTGGTCGGCGTCCTGTCCATAGGGTGATTGACGGCCCGCGGCCCGCCTGGCCGAGCGCCGCCGACAGGCCGCGCGTGCGCGTGCGCGGCGCCGTGCGGGGCCGGGCCGTCCTGCGTGGCCGCGCACACGCGCGGTCGGTGCGCGGGGGGGGGGGAGCGCGAGGTCAGCGCGGGGGGGCGGGGCGGGCCGGGGGCAGCATGGCGGCCTCCTTGCGGCTCCGCGGAGCCGCCCGCGGCCTCTGGTCCTGGCGCCGCGGCCAGCGGCCGGCCGCGGCCAGCCTCGCAGCGGGTAAGGACCTCGCGCCGTCTTCCCCCGTCCTCCCTCCGGCCGCCCGCGTCTCGCGCCGCGACGGCCGCGAACTGGTCTTTGGAGGGGAGGCGCTGCGGTTAGGTCGGGGCTTCGGACCCCACACGTTGGCTGGCCCCGAGGCCGGGCGTCCCCTGCGGCTGCCGCTCGCGACACTAGCGCGTCCCCCCAATGCCTCCGCCCCGGATCCAGATGAATGGCGCTCAGCGCCCTTTTCGGAACTTAGGTAGGGCTGGGGAGACCTTGGGGTAACGGGGGGACTGCTGGGGTCCGGGGCGTGCTTCCTCGGGGTGAGTTAGGGGTGCGAGGGCAGGGGGAGGGCCCAGCCTCAGGGTCAGTACACCCTGAGTGGTCTCGCACCCACCCCAGGGACCCCTGGCCTCGAAGCGCTGGTCTTTCCGCGTCCTCAGGGTGCACCCGGGGTGGGCGCGCCCTCACCGCAGAGCCGAATGTTTTCTTTTCTTTTTAACCACCTTAATCGTGCAAGATGGTTTTACACAAGTATGTCAGGACAAACGAAGTGACAGGTCCTTCCAGCAGAGTTGGAAGTCACCCTTGACTCTCAGGGCGGGCTTCCTCTCGCCTTTTCATCGTACCTGTGCTGCCTGAAGATGGCACTTCTGTCACTAATTAACCAAACCACTTAAAACGCCCTCAAAATTGTGACCTGAAGCTACCTACGCTCCTTCCCTCACCCTATTACCATTATAGGTTATCATTTAGGAAGGGGGAGTTTTTGGGATCCACAGAGATCTAATCTTTTTCATATTTCAAATAATCCGAGACCCCTTGGGCAAGTGAATCGGGGTATCCCAGGGGGATCTAGAAAGTTAGTCCCCGGTTCTTCCTCTTTCCTGCACTTTCTACCAGGATTCCTCTTTAACTGAAAAATTGGTTGATTTGTGGGTACACTCCCATTGTCTTCCTCTAAAAGTCTGAGAGTTGTAACAGTGCACGGTTTAGCAAAATCATTCTCATGATTTTTTTAAAAAAGCCTTGGAATGAAAAAAAAAAAAACCTTTGCTTACAGCGGGTGGTGAATTGGGTTCTTAACAGCCCCCTTCTTTTCAGTAAAAGCTAAGCAGAAGAGTGAATTTCCTCTCTGGTTTGGGAAGGCCAGGCTCCCTGTGATGGAAGAGAACAGATGAGGGGGCAGGTAGATGGGGTAAACTGGGTCAAATATGCAGTGACAAGAAAGAAATCTAACTATGGGAGGTGAACACACAATGTAAATATATATATTTGCCTTACTATTAAAATATATAGCTTAAACTTATGTCACCTTGTGATGCAAGAAAACAGATGTCTGTTAAAGAATCATAGTAACAGGGTACAAGCTCACAGAAACCACTAAAAGTATAACCATTGTTGCAGCTACATTTCTTGAGCTAGAAAAATGCCTCTTTGGAGATACTTAAAAAGAAATTGGTTAGTCACTTTTCTACAGTAGTGTCGCACCAGTTTTCACATGAATGTGTAATTCTTTCCGTTTTTATTAACCAAGGAAGACTTATGTGCCGTTGATAGGTTTTACAAGGTGGTCAAATGATATTTTAACGAACTTTCTATGCACCCTTTAGAGTTTTGAAAGTTCTTACAATTCCTGATAGACGAGTATGAAGCCCAAGGCTGTAACAGTTGCCTCTGTAAGCTGGAATGCTGTTCCACAATGCTGGTTAGATTGCTTTGGCATGTAATCTTCTCTGGGTTCGTTGTGCCAAAGATATTTTATGAAATGTAGATTTATGATAAATTTTAAACAGTTCTTTTTTGTGAGATATCTAAAACACTTCAATTGTTTTTTACAATGCAATTGTTTTAAATGTTTCTGTTAATATTAGTTTACTACAGAAGTGTTAACTTTTTTGGCATTAGGGTTAAAAAAAGACTGTGCAAGGTTGGAGTCTAGAGCAAAAGTACCGTGTTCAAATAGTAATATTGGTGTTCTGAATTCTGTGGGATGTTTGTCTCCATAGTATGTTTAAGATGCTTCTATCATAAAGATCCACATAATTATTTACTATTTTTAAAAAATTAGAACTGAAAGTTGCTGGTTAATAGCACATCTTAATTTTAAAAATATTTGAAAGCATCAAAAAAGAATTAGAAAAGTGATCAGTATTAAGCTATACATATGTTACTATTTCATTTAATAAAAGTAATTTTATAGCTTAGCTTAGAAGATAATTAAATTTAATTTCAGACTTTTTTATGCAGATAAAATCTACATATTAGGCCCTCTACAGTCATTGTGACTCACTAACATGTACGTGGAAAAATAATTTGTATCATATCTTAACGTGACCACTTGATCAAAGGTGGAATGGGAAAATTAACCAGCATTATGTACAGAAATGGAAATAAAACTTCTGCATTGGCCTTTTTCATGTGTAAGAAATATACTTTCAAGACAACATATAGCATAAATAAAATATGAAATGGTATTTTTTCCCCCCTTTACAGAGGCTTCTAGGGTTGAAGCTCTGAAAAGATGCACATGGCCCTAAGACCAAAAGTTGACCTTAACCTTGTGAAATTATAGGGAGTATATTTATTTCTAAAATAACTTGACTCAAGCAATAAAGGCCTTTATAGAGTAAGTCACCATCCTTAGTTTAATAACTCTTAATATTAAGAAAATAGAATGCTTGTAACAATGTTATGTGATAAGATAGGATAAAAAGTAGCTTACAATAGAATCTCATGATATAATGAAAAAAAGGCATTCAAAAGACTGATTATTTTTGTGTAGTGAGATTAACATTTTTCCTTATGATTTTATACTTTTTTGTGTTTTTTGTGCTTTGATTAAGGAAGAAAATCTTTGGAAATGTAAAATAATTAACCTATTACCAATTTTTGCATTTTGAAACTTAAAAGAGCTTAATATTTGGTAGCACTTAATGATACTGAGGTATGGATAACTTTGCCCATGTCCCATTCTAGAAAGAGGACATAATCTGTAAATCTATAATTTTAGACTAACTTTGTCAAATTTTCTAACTAGTTTCTTTAATAATCAGTGTCACCTTTGTATTGTGTTGACTCTCTGCCCTCTTGATTTTAGTTCTGGTTGAACTACTATTTCTATACGTTGATATATGTGACTTGAAGATGCATTATTTAAGTTTGAAAGTGTTTGGGGTAATGATTTTATTATACTCGTTTAAATTTTCACCGTTTTAGGAGCATAATCTTCTATATTGTGCAAGCATGCTTTCTGATGCATCACCTTAACTAAAAGCTGTATTTCCTCAGATACAGGGCATTCGCTTAAAGCAGCCTTTATCTTTTCTAACACCCTGGCTCTTCTAACCTGCTAAGCAAAAAAGGGGCATTTTGTCATAGGACTTGTGCCCCAGTGGTACTTTTTGACCATTGATAGTAAAAATAACAGATGCTTACTGACTATCACGTGCCATGCTCTATTTAATACTTTACTTGTATTATCTTGAGTAGTCTTCTAGTTACTCTTGCTGATAAAAATGTCTAGAGAAGTTAAGTAACTTGTTAGTTCAAGGGCATACATCTAAGAATTGACCTCACCTGGTTAGGAATCTAGGTATTAAATTCAGAGTTCTTAAATATTATCACCATCAGTAAATAACCTCTTCTTTTCTGACATCAGATTCATCTAATTATACTATCCTTTTACTAACTTTGCCACAAGCAAAGATGAAATGAAGAGAACTGAGCTTTTCATTAAAGACTTTATCTTCATTGATTTTCATATTAGTCCATCCAGAATCTGAGCCTTATTATTTTTGACCTCAGCTTTAGCAACTAATGTCAACACTGTACTTCAGCTCTTCTAAGATCTCATCACTAGAAATTGGCTAGACTGTCAATATTTCAGAAGCTAAAATAGTCTGATTGGTGTAACCCTTTTCTGATAAAAAAACTTTTCTGTTTGTGGACCTTTTCCGAGATAGAGATGTTATTGAATACTTTCAGTTTTTTAAATACATATTATTAAAGGACATAATATAGATAGGAGGAATCTAGAATACTTCACATAATAGGTAAAGTATCTAATAGATATTTTATTAATGATAACATTTTAAAGTTTATTGTTTATGGTAAAGGGATATTCTAGAGGTAGAAAACAGAAGAGATTGCTTAAATATTTATGATTTTTTTTCTGGAGAACTAGATATTTGAAAGTTAGTCTGCTACACTAAATGTGATTAGATCATTAATTTAAAATGAGCCTTTAAATATTTTTAAAATAGAAAACATCTAAAGATCAGTTCACTAAACCAACCCACAGATACAGAGAACGAGTTGATGGTTGCAAAAGGGGAGGGGGTGGGAGATGGGTGGAAAAACATAACAGTTGACTTACTAATGTCAAATGAATGTTCACAGTAAAAAATGCTACCTTCTCCTATTGAAAGTAATGCATTGAAATCAGTGTGTTCTAGGTCAATGGCCTCAAAGACTCCAGTTGGATTTGTTGGATTAGGCAACATGGGGAATCCAATGGCAAAAAATCTCATGAAACATGGCTATCCACTCATTATTTATGATGTGTTTCCTGATGCATGCAAAGAGTTTAAAGATGCAGGTGAACAGGTAAGGTCTTTTCTTAAGATTTTGATGTTTAAAAATGAATATACATTCAAATAAGTGACAGCTTCTTAGAGAGTATACCCAATGGAGTTAAAAATCTAATTGTAAATTATATATATATAATATATATATAATATATAATATATATAATATATATATAATATATAATTTATATATATTTATATACACACACATATATAATTATATATATAAATATATATAATATATAATTGTAAATTATATATAGTGTCTTATATATAATATATCATATATATTATATAGTATATTTATATATCATATATATATAATATATAGTATCTTATTATATATATAATGTATATAGGAGACCATATATTAATATCTGAATTTAGAGTTTTGTTTTTTCAAGATGAAGGAAATTCAAGTTGTAGAGTGGTATATGCGGGCTGAATATAATTTTAGAACTGGGAGAATACTAAAAAATTCCTGAGAAAAAGGTGAGAAAAAAAAGCAAACAGTGAACTGCTGGATTGTAGACTTGAAATAAATACTGAGAAATGCAATGCCTATGTAAAGAGCAGGTTTAGGCAACTTAGAGGCCGTTTGTAGAACTGAGTATTCTCTAACTCCTTCCATCCCATGATGGGCATGGCAGCAGTGTGTATGAGGATATGCGTATCATCTTGGAATTTTTCGGGATAGTGTTGTGGCTGCTTATACCCACACAGTCTCTGAATACTGATACTGTGCCACCAGTTCAGCGAAGCTTACAAATTGTGATAAATCAAAAGAAAAAGAATTTCATTAGTTTTTAGTAAAATATGCATTATATTAGGTGAGAAGGTAGTCAGGGAAGTTCTCCCTGAAAACTAGACATTTAACCAGATATCAAAATAAATAGTCTTTATCCAGATGAAGAACGGGGATTAAGAAGAAATTTTCTTTAAAAGTGGAACCCTCCAGGTCTCTAGAGATATCTATTTAGGTCAACAGGTATAGGCTGAGTAAGTACCATGTGTCTAGAATTCCATCTAGTGCTGTGGAGAATAAAACAGTTTGAGCTGGATGTGGCAGGGCATTAAATGTGTCTCAGGTGGCAAGACTAAATATTACAAGGAAATTTCTACTGAAATGGTATTTTGACTATAATAAAGTGCTGAAATAGTTTTTGAGGAGGGAAAAATAAGTAATTGTTAAGAGTCATTTCATTTATGGTAGGGAGCTGCATCAATATTGTGTATAATCTTTGCTCACCTGCAAACAGAAATGATGGTCTGATATGAAAGTTGTGGAGACAAGATCTCTCAGATTCCTGAAAATAAAAGAGAAGGTTCTAGGACACAGACTCAGTTATTAGATATTCCTCTTTCCTCCTCTTCCATGAGATATGTGAGTGGGTTCTGGGTAGTGGCCCGTCCCAGGTTAGTGAAGACTTGTTTTAGTTTGTGTCTGCAGTTCCCACCCCTGGCAAAAGTTTTGTGTGTGATTCACACTGAAGCAGCAAGCCTGGGAGGCAGAACCCTTTTTCCCACATCCTACCTCCCTCACATCTCTGGTTCCCTGAGGTCCTCTGAGCACTGATTATAATAACAGCAGTGGAGGGTAGGAGAATGTGAAACGTAGATGAATGAAGGGAGAAGGATAAAGGGTAAAATAACTTTGGACCTGAAGGGAAGTATCATGTCCTAATAAATTGAAAAGTTTGTTGATAAACTATGCTGGCAGCTTAAATGTTCCAAACAATGGCAATGTCATTTGAACAAGTGGGATTGCCTAAGAGCACGGTCTTAAAAGATAACATTAATTTAGATGAATAAATTCTGATATATTAAAACATCAGTATTATTTTATGGTTATATTTAGTTTTAAAAAATGTTGAATAAAAGAAAAATGAGTTTCATCCTACTACTACAAGGTGAAGATGAGGTGTGGGATGGAGTAGAAAAATGTAGGAGAAAACTTTGAAACTTCTTTCCATTGTGCATAATAGTGTAATAAAAGGATTAAGTGTTCAAAAATTCAGAATTTGAGTTTGACACATATATTTTAAGGACAGATGTCCCCCTAATGTTAGTAACTTAGTATGTCAAGTGAAGCCAATGAATGGAAGCTGAAGAAAACAGTTTTTCTCCCCTCCCAAAGATGGCAGAGTTCCTGGCTGGCTGATTTCTAATGTCTACTGTGCTTCTAGTGGGACATTTTCAAGGAGAGATAGTACCAGAGAGGCATATTTGGGTCAAAAAGCCATCAACTAGTTCTAAAGATCTTTGGACATCTTGATGAAGTTGTTTTTTTTTTTTTAAAGCAAAGACTGGGGATTTATTGTCTCTCATAACTGAAGAGTTGGGAGTGATCTGAACCCAGGCACAGCTGAGTTTTTGGCAGATGTAAGCAGCTTCCTTTCTGTCTGCCAACGCTCTGCTTTTCTCAGGCAGGCTCCTCCCTCCTCTCCAGGTGAAGTTGGCTATAGGTGAAGAGATGCTTTGGAATGTTCCAGCCCTGGAGATTTTTCTTCAAGCTCTAGCTAATAGAAAAAAATACTACATGGATTCCGAAGGGAATAAAAACTTTGACATGTTAAGTCTACAGTCATGCCACCCTGAACAAGCCTGATTCTGTCTGATCTCGGATGCTAAGCAGGCTTGGGCCTGGTTAGTACTTAGATGGGAGACTACCTAGGAAGACCAGGTGCTATAGGCATTAAAAAAAAAATTGATAAGGGATTGTAAGCTGACAAGGTCCTTGCAATCTGTGAGGTCAACAAAGGGTTGTCTTGTCAAAAAACCTACCCCCAAAACCATATATATAAAGTAATAAAACTTCGACATGTTAAATATGTTTTACAATGACTGATTGTATTTAACATATTTATGGTTTTAAGTGTTAACCTATTCTTAATAGGGCATTTATAATTGGTGAAATATGTTACTTGTGGTCATTTCCATAAAAAATTTGGGTATTCTTTCAGTATCTCTTTATTACATCCTTATTTCTATTGAAAACTGGGGTTTAACCTACAATATATCATTTCAAATTTTAACATCTTTTCTGAGAATGTAACCTATGATAATTATCAAGTCTTTAAATATTAGAAATCATGAATCAATAAATGGTGAATGTAGTAGTTTTAAAAAATAAAGCCTGGAACCAGACTGTCTGGGTTCAAATCTCAGCTCTACCATGTGCTGGCTGTGTGACTTCAGATGGATTATTTCACCTCTATTTAAATGTTCTCATCTTATAAAATGGGGATAATAATAGTCCCATGCTCTTAGTCCTAGGGAACTTGATGCATAGAAAGTGCTATAACTGCTATTACTATTATTGCTACTGTTCTTAAGGTTTTTGTGTATACCACATTCACCCCATTCATCACTCCTAACACATAGAAACATACCACTGCATTGGCTGAGTGACTGAATCCAGAATGCCTTGGAAGAGAATTATAGACATATTAAAATGAAAGAATGGTGATAGAAATTAAAACCAAATTAGGTGATAATGATTTGACAGCATTCCTGCTTAATATATTCTGTACCATCTCTTCCACCTCACTTTTATTTTGAAGAAGATACTGATTTCTTTTTGTAAGCATTAGCATCAAGGGCATGTGAAGGGCTTCTTTTTTATTTTTATTGTCCAGGAATTTCCTTGGAGAGACGCTGCTGTGCTGAGAGTCTTGCGCCATTTCTGCCTGAGTTTTCTGGTTGAACTGGGCTTAATTAGAGACTCTTTTCTTTTGTTTTCTCTTTAAAAACTTGGAAACCACCCCATCATTCCTCCATTGTAAGGCTGAGCATGTCTGGTTAAGTAATTCCCTTGGGGTCTAATCTGGTATCTCCTCCTATCTTGTTAAATGAGAACTTTGAAAACCTCTTGCTGAGTAGCCTCCATCATTGTTGACCAAACGTTTCAAGATGTAGACACAACTGTTTGTTGTCAGTTTTTCAAGTGTAGTATAATTTTGAAGTGACAATATACTTTTCTACTTGGAAAGATTAAAGAACACCAGTAGCAAGTTTAACCGGGGTCATGTTCATCTCGTTTCTTTCCAAGTTTCTCTTACCCAATTACTTGGAAGCAGGGCTAAGCTTGACTTGTGTGACTGTAGAGACAAATGGGATGCTTCTCTTTATATAAAGCAGCTAGTTAGCAGTTGTCTTCTTCCAATGGACATGTATGAAGGAGGTTCAGTTCCTTCAGATTACTGTGGGCTCTGATGCCCCATCCTTCTTCCTTCTCATCCAGCAAAGCAGATTTTGTCTTTAATCTATCCAGTTTTCTACTCTTTGTATTGCACACCTGCCACTGATCTGTGCTAGTATATAGATGAATTTAAAACTTTTAAAGACCATAGATATCGTGATACCCAAGGGAACCAATCTCTTTTGGTCAAAGTTGAAATAATGGAAAGGTAGAGTCATCTTAATTCATAATAGCATAAGAATGGGACAGTTGGAATTAGCAAGAGGTCTTTTTGAAACAGCTGTGACAGTCAGAGCAGAGCCATGCAGAGTCAGCCAGGTCAGCGACCATCCACAGAGGTAGAGGTATAGAGGATGCTTGTTGATGCTGTGTATTTCTGCTGAGTCATCATTGCACATGTTTCTTGTCCTGTCAGCCCTTTTCCACGGGGGCTTTACCTTCCTAAAACTTAAGGGTACTAAATGTGAAAATTTTCTTTGCCAAAGTTTCCTTTCTATGTGGAGATAGAAACTCTTAAAGGTAACCCAAATCACTATTCTTATTTTGTAAATTCAGAAACTGAAGCCAGAGAGGTTAAGTAATTTGCACAAAATCACGTGTGACTTAGTGGCTGAGCTGTAACTAAATCTGGGTCTGTGGCTTCCCAAATGAGTGTTCCTTTCACAGATCTATGCTGTCTTTGCTTATCCATTCAATTAGCAAATATAATTGAAGGGCCTCTAATTAGTTTGGCTCCTAAAGGCTTTTGTGGTTAGTGTCAGACTGGCAACAAGGTTCCCCACCCCAGCTTTTGAGTCTTGGCCAAATCTTGTCAGTCAGTTATTTTAGAGTCTTGAAGTTATCACATAGAAGGCAAAATGATTAGACTAGCTGGACACACGTCTGTCTAACAAACATGCCTTCCTTAGTGCTTAGAGACTTACTATACTGTACCAAATGTATATAATCATTAGGTATGGAGCAGTGTGGCCAGTACAGTGGTGACATTCCAGCTATCACTATCGTTGTGTGTATTTTCCGGGCCTGTGAGCTTTGACATGACTGTCCTGTATAATTGAGGGGTTAGCGGTCCTCTGGCAATCCAGGCATCCCAAGAAGCAGATGCTCGGGAAGCAGGGGGCTGATTGGCCACCCCGTGCACTTGGCTGTTGCATGAACTGGCAGTGCCAATTCATGGGCATGAGAAGCTTAGAGGTGTGAAGTATCCTTACATCTGTGAGCTAATTGTTGGTGCCCCTGAGGGCACCTCTCAACTAGTCATCTGGATGGAATTGAATTTTGTTCAATGGAAGAGCCTTTCTCAGTTCCCAAGAGAAAGACTGAAACTAACTCTTTGACCTCAGGGCTTACTGCAGCCCCTGAGAGATCTGGAGAGATGGAGTTGGAACAGAAAGAAGGCCAATGAAAGATTTGCTACTTTTTGCATTGTTTTTATTATTTCATTTAAATAGGGATGAACAGATGGGGCTCTCTAAGGAACCCGTATTCTTGATATTGTCCAGTAGAGAACTAGAACTCCTATAATTTTTCCTTATCTCTTCATCTTACTGAGTTGTATTTTTCTTGATTAAACTTGAACTGTTTGCCAGGAAATAATCGCCTCTTCTTGAAGCTCAGTATTTATATGGGTGTAGGAAAGGTTTTTGTTTAACCTAAGTATTTCTTTGTAATTGGACATAAATTTTTTTTTTCAGAATTATTTGTGGGGAATTCTCATTATATATCAAAATATACATGTTAAATATGCCACATTGTAGACTCTAAAATGCTGTATTATGAAACACTGAGAGAGAATATCTCTTATTTTAGGATCTGAGATGTTTTATATTATCATTTAATGTTAATAACAAAGTGCTAGGATCTAGGAGTGTCTGCAGTTTTGAAATATGACTTATGAAATTATGTTAGAACCACATTTATCTAGAATTTGATTTAGAAGCTGGTAGTCTGTTGTGGGTAATTGAAATGTAATTGCTTCTAGCTCATAATATTTAGATTACACTCTGTGTGGCTTTTCATTCTTTCACTTTCATCAACTGTACATCAAAGGCAAAAAGAAAATGTTATGCATATTTCCACCACATGAAAAGTGGAGGCATTCTCATTCCAAAGATGCTTACATGTCACTTTGCATTTCGTAGTAGAAAATATGTCTATTTCTAGTACACATGTCAGTCATCCTATGGCAAAATTTTTGATTGTCCTCCTGATAGTCTTTTTTTTTTTTTTTTAAGAGAAAAGGCTTTTACAGGAGTTTTTGTGACAATTGGGGTGATGGATTCTTTCTGTTAAAGGAGAGTTTGAGTCAAGGAGTGAGCTCCTCGCGACTTTTGACTTCTCTGGTTGCTGACTGGCCAGGTGAATCAAGATGTATATATGTGAGAGAGCGCAGGGAGTTGGGTGAATGTGAGTGAAGGTGCGTACACTCCCCACACACGCACACATACAGAGGATGGGTAGAACAACTTTATAGCCTGTTTGTAGTCATCATTGCAGCAGAAATGAGGGTTGAAATGAGAGCATACCTTGATGCCTTTTCTTAGGTCTCTCCTGTATGTGTAGTTTCCACGTGAGTTCTGATAGCTCATGCTCTCAGCCTTTGTGGTGGCACTCACAGTCAATGCAGGAAGTGCTCGTGTCATTTTTCTGACCTTTTCTTTTCTGGAAGAGACTAAATTTTTCCCCCTTGAAAATAGAGACTGGAGGATGGTGGTGATTGGGGCTTGATCATTTTACTAGGGGATTTTGCTGCCCATTGAAAGCATGGGTGAATCCTATAGTTCAGCCACCAGTCCCTGTTGTATTAGAATGTTTTTCTTAGTCGAAACATCTACCAAAAAGTATGTTTGAGAATCCAAGTTGGAGGAATCCATGAGAAGTGTGTCTGTTCCCAGGACTGTTGGGTTTTGCCCTTTTCCCCTTAACTCACTTCACACTTTTTAAAATAAACAGTAGATTTGATTCCATAGAAACTATATCTCTATGTATGTAAGGAATGGATGGACTCTCTATTTTAGGCAGTAAGCTTTTTTCCTTTTTTTTTTTTGTCATTTGGAAACAAGGATTAGTTTTTATTCACTGTCACTGTTATCTACGTGCATAAACAGTGGATCCTTCTTGTGTTATATAAACTGCTTACATTTTAAGTTATTTGCCTTTTTGATTTTTTTTAAAGGTAGTGTCTTCCCCAGAAGATGTAGCTGAAAAAGCTGACAGAATTATTACAGTGTTGCCAACCAGTATTAATGCAATAGAAGCTTATTCTGGAGCAAATGGAATTCTAAAGTATGTATTTCTCAACTGTGGATATTGTCTTGTTATGATAGATCATGAATTTCTCATTTGTTAGAACAATTTATAAATTATAATTATGTTTGTTAAAACTTTCCATACTGTTTTCTTAAAAGTGAATGGTGTGGTCTCATTATAACATTGTTTTTTTCACTGAAGTCAAGTATGTGACTTTTGGGAATACTTTTTTTTTTTTTTTTGCTTCTGTTTCTTTCCTTTAACTCTTGCATTAAACTTATGCTTTCATTGGTAACATGTTTAAGAGACTTTTAAAGCTTGCATTTTAAACTTTACAAATGTTACAAGCATAAAATGGTTTATAGAAATTCAGGAAAAGGTTTCTATGAAAAAATAAAACCAAACATTGGAAAGAACACCATTATTTAACATTTATTATATAATAAAAAGTTATTGTATGTCCTCTGGGCTAGTACATCTGTAGTAAGAACTTTGAGAAGTTGGATTTAAAGGTTAGCAGTAGCTCTTTATATAAAACGTAATTTAGGTCCGAGTTTCCTAGTCAGTGCCTAGCTACCCTGGTTTTGAGGACCTTTTGGTTAATTGCTGCTTGTTGCCAAACCCTTGTGGTCGTGTTAGGGTGACAGTGGTCGAATTCCCAATTTAGTTTTCTGTTCTTACTGGTTCCTGTTTCTAACATGTTTTGTTGTTGAATTTCAGCAGAGAGAACAAATTTGTAGGCCCTGTAGGCACATGAAGGGCTAAAAAGAAAGGGTTTAATTTCATGGAGCTATAGTACATGAAATTTGAGGTTTTTGAAAATTGAATTGCTTTGGAAAACTAACAAACTTGGAAGCAAAAGGCACTTGGATATTAGGCAGAAAACTGATAAGATAAATGTTTAGATTCCTGGGAAGGTTGAAAGACACTTATTTTGGATGGAGCCCTCAGGCCCACAGTGTGTGTGGTCCTGAGGTGATCAAGCTGTCTTATTACCTAGTCTGTCCCAATTATGGCCCTGCTTTACCCCTCAAGGAAAAGTTACTAGAAACTTGTGTGGAGACAAATCCTATATTTATTAACATCCTTTACTAAGGGATATGGTGGTCAACTACCCAAGCAATCTTGTAGAGGAAGTGCTTTGAAAGAGTTTGGCTTTATACTGAACTGTGATTTGCTTCTCATGGGTGGTTCTTTATTTCCTTCTGAGTCAGGGTCATTTCCCTACAGCCAGTGCATAAGTAGTTTTTGAGACAATTTCCCATTTCCTTAAAGATTTAAGATCTTTAAAATATTAATATCACAAAAGACTGGTAAACTTAATTCTTGTTCTTTTAGATTGTATAAAGTGAAACTCTGCATACCAAGGTGATCTCTAATAGAGTATGCTGTTTTATTAACTTTTTCCTGTGGAATATACCCAATCATTGTATTTAGACCAGATCAATTTATATGTCTAAAATTGTTGCAAGCCTTTGTATGCTATTTTTTTTCTAGGAAGATTTTTCTTTGTTTTCATTTTTTCTTTCTTTTTTTTTTTTATAGTTTTTAACGATGACTGTTTATCCTTCAGTGTTTATATTTATTCAGTTCTAGCTTCCAGTCATAATTATGATTAAATGTCTTCTAGGTTAGTTTGTCTGTAGTAAGAACTTTGGGTAGTTTGAATTATCATAGCCCTTTAAATTATAATTTAGGTCAGAGTTTCCTAGGCAGTAAAGGTAGGCATAGATTATAGATTATAAGGAACTATTTAGGTATATAGTCTGCACTTACAGTATAAACAAAAATATTTTACTATAAGAATGCCATTTAAATATTGATGTAAAATGTGGTATATGAGGACTGCTTGCCACCTTTACCAATGTTTGTATAAAATTTACCATGAAGAACAAAAAGACTGTGAGATTTCCAGGTCCATTCCTTTATTTTACTTTCTGCCTGTTTGATATTTTGTTTTGTCTTTAAAAAGTTACAGTTATTAGAGAATATGCCATCCTGAAGCAAATGGCTAAATTTTAATTGCTAGTGGAAGTGCCACGTATATGTGAAATTTGCAATATGGAATTTTAAAGATGAATCAATTACTTTAAAAGAGACCCAGCTACTTTACAGACAAAAAGTTTTAATTCTACCACATACTTTTTTTTAAGTTGATAGGTATTTTGAATTGCTTAAATCTTAGCTTACCTGTGTTATTATGGTTAGCATGTATTTCACCTAAAACTAGAATTTATACTCTATAGCTTATTAGATTATTTGGGTTTGTTTGATAGAGTTTGTTTGATAGAGCTATAATTGATCTGAAAATTAATTTGAGATTTTGAACCAGTTCTAACAATGTTTTTAATAAAGAGCTTCTTGATACCTGGCAGTGTTTAGCAGATTCTGATTCTATAGGTTGTTGCCTGAAATGTTTCTTCAGCAGTGTAAGCTGTATTTTTAAACTACAAAACTATAGTTTTTAAAAAACGATGTTTTTACTTATTTTACTTAGAAAAGTGAAGAAAGGCTCACTGTTAATAGATTCAAGTACTATTGATCCTGCGGTTTCAAAAGAATTGGCCAAAGAAGCTGAGAAAATGGGAGCAGTTTTCATGGATGCCCCTGTTTCTGGTGGTAAGTGGTAGCTAAAAAATATGCAAACCCATTTCTGTTTGTCAAGAGTAGTGATTAAAGTTTTGTGATACCCAAGATATATCCAATTATTTTTATACCTGTTACAGAGATTCTCAATTCCCTCATTAAAAAATAAAAACAAAGCAAAATAACTTTTTTAGTGCTGTCAAAATACATTGTTTATTCTAAGTTCAGATAAAAGGATGTCACAACTTTGAAGAGCTGTAAATTTTTGGTCCAGATTGTTACGGGTAGGGATAGAACAATTCCTAGAAAACTTAACTTTCAGAACAGATTTAAGAAATAATTAGCTTGAATATTCTTATAACTATTAAAGAAATTGAAGAAGTGGTAAAAAAGAAATATTTCACAAGGGAAGTGTTAGGCCCAGATGATTTTATAGTTCAGTGTTACCAAAATTTCAAAGAACAGGGCATCTCACAATTATACAAACTTTGTCAGACAATAGAACAAGAGAAAATGTTTTCCAACTCATTCTACAAGACCTGTATAACTCTGATATTTTAACCAGACAGAATGATTATGAGAGAGAAAAATCATACATCTATATCAGTCATGAATATAAAAATAAAAACTTAGTACATTAGCAAACTAAATTCAACAATGTATAAAAGAGATTAAACCCTACAACTTAGTTTGGTTTATCTCATATATGCACAGATGGCTTAATATTAGAAAATCTATAAATACATATTTCATCACATTAATGTACTTAGATTTCATATGATCATTTCAATCAGGGGAAAAAGACTCATGAATAAAATTATAAGAGATTATTATTATATCAAATATTAATAGTGGGTATCTGGGTATTTTGGAATGGCAGCATTATGGTTATTATGATTTTCCATAATTTCTAAATTTTCCAGAAAAATTGCATAATTGAATACCACATGTGTACACACACACACACACACACACACAATTTGTATACATATATGATGTAACAGTATAGCAGTAAACAGTAGAATAGCATTTTTATTCTCATTATGTTAAACTTGATTGCAGGCTTTGGAATTAAATAACAAAATAGATTAAATCAGTTTCTATTTTTTCATAAAGAACCTAATGGCCTTGTTGTAAAGGCATTTTATATCCCAAACCATTTTTGAATATAGGTGGAGGTATAAATAATTACTAGCCCTTCTAATTGTTATACTGAACTGGTTAAGAATTTAGGTATAAATATTTATAATGTAGTATAGGCACTTTGATCACAAAACACTTGTTGGGTGTTAGTGTGTTTTTTTTAATAAAATGGATTTAAACTGAACATTTCTTCTTTGAGTGGTTCAGTATTTGAATTTGAAAATTGATACGGTACATGTGATCTCGCTTGTGATTGATGATTTTTTGTTTCATGAATATAGCCTGAAATTATCATTTAATAATAAAGAATAACAATTTGATTTTTAAATGTTATTTGAACTTTTAAACTATAGACTTTGTGATAAAAGTTTGAAATTACTCTTTTGTTCCTCTTATTGTTAAACCCTAGTTTGTAGTTTTAGGGTGCAAAAATTCTATTTTATAGTAGTGAATATACCTGAATCTGAACTATATTGTAGATTGAAAGCTTTGTGCTAATTTATTGTTTGATACATGATCATTATGTCATTTGTAATAGAAGTCTGTAATAGAGGCTTATATTTGTCTTCTCATAGTAATTAGTTTTTTATTTTTAATATGGTAGGTTAAAAATGGCTCTACTTTCTCAATTAGAGGAAACTTCTTTAAGTTAAATAGGCTGGTTTAAAAATCATTGCATTTTAATTAAATAAAATTAAGGAAAAGTGACTTGGGCTTAGATACACATGATGATGACTTCACAATTTTATAGAGATTCTATATTCATTGGTCTTAAAACATGGAATATTTGAGCTAATTTGAATAAAACCTAAAATGTTCCACCATTTTATTCATTTCTCTTCACTCTTTATCTGTTTCTTATCTTAGACTTAAAAAAAAATACATTTACATGTATTTATGTAGAGATATTATATAGTAGTATTCTAAAAGTATAAATACCAACTTATCTCTAATTTTGTGGTTAGCATTTTAAAGAGGTTTTTTTTTTTTTTTTAAACCCAGTATAGATTGTATAGGTAAGTCATATAGATTTTTGAGCAAGTGATTGGTTTCTTTATTCCCGCCTTTTCTTCTACTTCCTGGTAAATACTATTCTGGGGAGTAAAATGAAAAAAATCATTGCGATATCACTTTACCAGCCCATGGAGTAATAGACTAAAGGTTTTCTCCAAGTTTCATTTTGATATTTATTAGACCCACCATATAGCAGCTCCTTTGTACATCATTCTTATTACAAATAATATAATTTTATTTGAGTTTTATATGACTTAAAAATAAAAAGCAAATGTTGCTTAAACTGTTAGAATTATCATTCTGAAATCTGAAATTATCATCCTGTGGATAACTGCTTTATACTTCTATAGTTACCACTTTACGGTATAGATATTACCTTGTAAAGTACTTTAGCATGCCTCATCAAATTTGGTGCTTTCTTTTGAAGCTGTCAAACTGTACATGTCTTTATCAAAGCCCACATTATATTATATTTATAGGCATTGATTCTCTTTCTCCTACAGAGTTTTAAGCTTTTTGAATACAGGGAACAAATCTTTTGTTTCCCCAATTGTTTTTTTTAAATATATACACAAAATATTTATAAAATGTATAGAGGTACAGAGTATAAGTGTATGCTGAGCCCATGTGTCGTCCCCCCCCCAGTTCAAGAACTAGAGCCTTACTGTTATCTTTGACATTCTCATGTGCGTCTCCCAATCCTGTTTTCTTCCTGGTTAGAGGGAACCAGTAACCTGAATATTCTGACTCATTCCCATGCTTTTCTTTATAATTTAACCCCTTGTGCTTTAATCTCTAATCAGCAGTATATTTTCCATGATTTGGAATCATAGTGAGTGTATTCTGTGACTTGATCTTTCACCTCAGGTTATGTTCCTGAGCTGCATATATGGTGGTGTTAAAGCCACTGGCCTATTAAGTGCCTTTGTGAGAACTAGCCAGAGGCACTTCTGCACTGAAACAGCCCCTCAGGTGAGCAGAATGCACCTGTGTAAAAAGGAAAACACACTTTTCTTAGGCAGATGAAACCTGTACCAGGGTTGGGTTTGTGGTTTGGCAAATCAAATATGGGTTGGATATCAGCCTCTGCTAACCCCCTTGGCCAATGCCAGTGTGCAGTGCATAAAATGTATTACCATTACATGGTTGTTACATATAGTTCACTAATTTTAACTTCTCTGTGGTATTCTTCTATAAGAATACATACATTTGTTTGCATACATATATACATTTGTTTTATTTTCAGTTTTTTAAATATTACATTCTTATACACTGTGGAAGTGAGTTTTTAGTCTGTGTTCTCAGCACAATGCTCATAGTTGGTCCTCAATAAATGTTGAAAGACTTGGGTTGAGTTCAACAGGAAAAACAACCATCCATTAACAGGATAAATGATTACCAAGGATGGAAGTAACACCCAGAAGTATTAGGTAACTATCTCAAGATCACATTGTTGGTCAATGGCAGAGTTGAAGACTAGATAAAGGCTAGTTTCTAGCTGAAACCTAGAAAGGCTAGAAGAAGAAACCAATCATTTGCTCAAGACATTCTACTGCGTCAGGAAATACTATTTTCTATAAAGTTTATTCTAAGGAAAATAAGGATTGCTAAATGAAAGGCTGCCCTTTAAATTATAAAACCATTCTCATTATTTGGCCAAAACAGCTAATCATTAATGTGGTACATCATGACAGTAATGGCCCTTAATGATCCTCATCTCTGAATCCACACTCTGTATACACTCCCTCCGCTGACTCTGGGCTTGGCCATCTGACTAGCTTTGGCCGGTGGTGTGTTAGCAAATGTTACACGAGGACAGACTTCAGAAGTACTTGGTGGATTGAATCTTGCCCTCTCTTGCTGCTGGGATCTCTTCTGCTGCATAGAGAAACTGGGACTAGCCTGTTGGAAGATGCTAAGCACCAAGCATTTGAGTGAGGCCATCTTGACCACCCAGTCCAAATCGAGTTTCCAGATGACCTCAGGCCTGAGGACCAGCAGTGATCTGCCCAGCTAGGATAGTCTGAATTGCTCACCCACAAAGTTATGGGTAAATATAGCCACTGAGTTTTGGGGTGAGTGTTATATAGTAATAGGTAACTAATGGAGCCAATGTATTTGATATTTCCATAATTATGTAGAAGTGTTTGTTACTTATATCAATTAGTATGTTGCCTGTGCTTATTTAGTATAAGTGATATAAACCCTTTCTGAAGGAGAATTGTTGTAATGCAATTAGTGTAAAGGCCAACTTTGATGCCAAAGCTAAGGTGCTAAAATATTTTATTAAGCCAGTTCAGAGAAGAGATACGTCTGCTATAAATAGGTCCCCAGCTTAGGTTTTGATATTTCTGATCACAAAGGAGAATGTTTGACTAAACGTTAACCTAAATAATTACCCTGGTGAACTGATATGAGATACCCAGATTTGGTAAGATCTGGAAAAGTAAGATGGTAAAAACTTAATAAATGTCATTATGGTATTTTCATGGACTAATGGTATTAAATACTATGTCTAGTGTTTAAGTGTATTTTGTGCTCTTAGAATTGAGTTTTATTATTAGAAGAGACCTTAGCAATAATTTGACTCTTTTATTTTGTAGATGGCAAATTGAGGCCCAGAGAGGTTCAGTGACATGCCCAGGGCTTACCAGCTTGGTAGCAGATCTAGAAGTAGAATCCTACTCTTCCAACTCAATATAAGGTTCTTCTACCCTTGCCAGACCTTCTCTTCAGTATCATCCTATGGTGGCTTTATTTTTCATAGTGGTTGTTTACTGTTAACCCTATTTCTAACAATTTTATCCACCCCAGTGGCTGGTTCTCTGTCTTCTGCCTTACTAGCTGATGGGCACTACCATGTGGAATCCTTTTGGGGGGCAGGGGGGATGAGGGAAGTGATTGCTTTTTTTTCCTAACCCTGAGGCTGGCTTCTAATCTGGAAGAGGCCTAACATTTTGTTCTAGAGTCACCTGGAAGGAATGGTTGAGAAGCCCATACGTTGGAATCTGAGGAACCCTGGAGAGATCAGATCTGTTCCCCATCCTGGAATGTTTATTAAATGGCTGTCAGGAGTCTTTTGTTCCAGTGATGAGTTGGGATAGAACCAGACTATTTTGGATCCACTTGGCTGGTTAATCAAATAAACTTCTGGAAAAAGAGAAAGCAAAGTGCTATCTTGACATAGCTCTAACATGTTTGGGTTTGTCTGGAACAGGATCTGCTCTGAGGTGTAAGGACTTGGAGTTGAACAGGATTATACTTGAAACCAGATGGTCGAGAAGATTTGTTTTATATAGCACAAATGGGGTTATTGTCCACATCCTTCTGTGTTCTCGTAGTATGGTATCTGTGCTATTACTAGGATCATTGTGCTGTGCTTATGTTCATGTCTTTTTTTTTTTTTTTTTTGGTCTCTACTAAACTCTGAAGAGGGCATATACTATGTCTTATTTAACCTTCTATGTCCCATGTATATCTCCTGTTGGGCATTTAATAAAGTATGGTTGATTGAATCAAGAATCTTTTTTTTTTTTTGTAATTCAAGATTAATGTTAAATATCTTGACATTTATTTTCACTCCCAAGCTGTTCTCCAGGTTATTTATCTCCAGACTATTGATCTCTTCCTGAAGTTAAATTAAATAACTGCCTTTAATGTTTTCTCATCAGATAGTATTTACTGTGTTCAAAATGTTATTTTATAATAGTAGATGCTATTGGAAGGTGTGATTATTATCAAGGTTAAGATAAAGAAGTAGAATAATAAATATTCAGAACAACTTAAAGAGGAAGTCCTTATATTAGAAGTTTAGAGTTTAGGAAAACATACTAATAAAATGATTTACGAATAGTTACAAAATGCAAACTAGTGCAGTATAGCAGAGATCTCAGTAATTAACAACCAGGAAGGGAATGCTTCATTCATAGTGTGATCACAGCAATGTGGTAGGCCTTGTTGAGAAACACTACCTTTGTCCTATCTGGAGTGGCTATTAATGCTTAGTTTGACTTTTTGCTTATATTCACCTTTATGGATATTTAAAAGGAAGAAGCAACACTAGATTTGATTTATACAGCTAATTCCAGGGCAACAGGAGGGTTTTTAGTTCTGGAAATAAAAAATTTATGTTAAAGATCAATTGGAAACCCTATAAGTGATTCCCAGTTATACCTGAGGGAAACAAGTGGAATTTGGAATTAGATTTGACAGTCTTTTAGTAAATATTCTTTTAAGCTTGAAGAAAGGCAGTTAGCTAGTTCATAGAATTCTCTCATCACATTTAGTTTTTTTGTTGTCATTGTACTGTTAATAAAAGAAGTTCACCTGGATGTTAGGGAGAGCCTGGAACTTTTAGAGAGAGAAAGTAACTCTAAAAACGAAGGTCTTCATTTTTTCTTCAATGAATTGTTCTGTACTTAAAATTATTGTATTTATATAACTTTTGCAAGATTATTTACTGTTTTCTGATAATATGGTTTTATCTAATCTCTGTTATGCTCGACAGCACCTCTATTGCAAGGGGCATACTTCGTTCTTTTGTGCAGTAAACATTTATCGAGTACTTCCTGTGTGTTAGACATGTTCTAGGCACTAGAATTAGGGCTTTAAGGGTATTCAGAGTCTTGCCTGATGGAGCTTTTGATTTTGAAATAGAATAAACAAATAAATAAAAATAATTCAGTGATAAGTGCTATGAAGGAAAAAAGGCAGAGTAAAGCATTAAAGAGACAGACTAAGGGGAGGCCCTTTTACATAGAGTGAACAGGATGCTTTCTCTGGACAAGTGACATTGGCACAGAGATCTGAATGCATAGGGCTGGGGGAAGAGTTTCAGTACAGGTAGCTTCTCTGTAAGGTCTCTGAGGCATTGAACGAGCTTGGTATGTTTGTGGAATGTTTATCACCAGGATTTAGCAAGTAGTTACACTTAGAGTTTGTTAAATTCAATCACCTATAAATTGACACCCTTCCCCCATGTTTAATATCATGCCTTTGTTTAACAGCTTGTGGTTATCAAAGTAAAACAAATTGGACTTTATGTATGTTAGCCCATGACACTGGCCTCCTAAGTATAGTGACCTAACTTTTCATCTGTCTTGTGTAAATCACATCTTTAAAGTTATAATCCTTCTTTAGTGTCAGGTGTTGTTTAGATGCACCATTTTGGAAACATGCATTTTTTTTAAAGTGTGGAATGGGTCTGTTACCACAGAGCTAGTTTCAGTTTGATCAACTCTCTTGCATAATGAATGCTAGACATAAAACAAATTAAAAACTATTGTTTGTGACTAATGACCAAATACTGTTCAGTCTGCTCCCAGGGCATAATTACAGCACTTAACTATGCTTGAATAATTGAAGAATAAACTCAGTGACTGCCTAATAGGTCTTGGATTTGCATAGAAACCTTGAGTTGAAGGGACTCTGAAGTGGCACTTGTAGTTAGTCCAAAGCTTTCTGTGCTGGCAAGCCTCATTGATTTGCTAAACTCTATTGCTCCAGTTAGAGTTTAATGTCAAAATTAAATAATTGGACTTGTGTGTATATGTTTGTGTAATAGTTCCCTACCAGGAAACCAGATTTTATAGTCTACTTGGCTGGGTTGAGCTTCTGTAATTTGTTCGAGGTATTCTTAGAGTACGGAGTAGCCGGCACAGAGCCTGTTCAGGGGCCTCTCGGCGTGCTCAGCCTGCTCCTACGTTCCGCAGTGGAAGTCTCCTGTGCCCCCTGTGATTGTCCTTAAAACCCAGTGTGCAGCCTTGGCCCTCACTGCTCACTGAACTGGATACCTACTGTTTCTCCACTAGATCTGTGTCTAATTTATGGTAAAGGGACCACAAAAACAAAAATTATTTGTATTTTGGCACCTAACACCACTATAGTTAAGGGTCTGTTGGCATTTCCTTCAAAACATTTTTTTTCAGGAGGTTTATAACTTGGCACTTTTACTTGGCTTTGGGCTGAAACATTGCTATTTCTGTCCAAAGCAAATTCTTTTACCAAATTTCATATAACTTGAATTTGCTGTGGTTTACAATGTGTGGAGGGGGAAGGGCTATCACAATAGGTCTTTGATGCTCTCCCAAGCTGTTTGATTACGTGGTAGTGTCATGTGAGGTGTTTATTCTTACATTTCAGTCTTATCTCAGTAAGATTTTATGAAATAAGTTGGTTTAACATGATTAATATAATTCTTTGTCATGGTTTCTTCCCTTTAAAGAATTATACTACTACAATGCTTTTTACTTCTTTTTAAGTCATCAACTTCTATTATTTATTTTAAAATTTAAAGCTACTTCTTGGCATTGACTTTTGTATAATAGACTTGAGTTAATCTATCTTGGAAAATATTAAATAAAATAAGCCTGTTCTTGGTTTCATTTGGTGGTATTAGTAGTTTAAATAATTAAAATTTTCCTTGACTTTGTTCGATGGGTAAATCCATTTCATTAGAAATAGCCTAAGATTCATTAATATTGACACACCAGAAATGAGTTAATTAATTAGCCATTTACATTTTCTCATAATTTTACAAGCATACCTGTGAGATATTGTGTGTTTGGTCCCAGGCCACCACAATAAAGCAAGTCATAATCTTTTTGGTGATGAAGGTTCAATTTATAAAAAATGCAACATCTATAGAGTGCAGTAAAGCTAAGTGCAATAAAAGCGAGGCGTGTCTGTATCCATCACCCTTTACGCATTATGAATCCTTTTTGTCTCTGGAGGATACCTTTGGCCTGAGATTTTCTCCAGTTTGCATAAGTAGTTCAGAAATATTTGGTACATAAATTCCAAGGATTTCTTAGAAATTAGTCTCGGAGAAGAGGTGCCCATAAAAACCTCTTTTTACATTCTTTGGCATACCCAGGTCTCCCTCGCAGCAGTGTTATGGACAAGAGTTCCTATATAATGTGTTAATGAGTTCTTAACATGTTTGGTAAGACTGCTGACTCACTGCCCAAGATAACATGGCTGAGGCAGCTTTAATAATTTGTGTCCTAAGAAAATAATAGAATAGTGGATTGAAGAAGGCAAGGCGATCACTTCACTCAGTGTTTGTGTTATTGCTGTCATTTATTGTTAGTAGTATTGCTAACAACCTAGTTTATTTCTAAGAATTTACTATCTTGCAGTTTGCAATTCCCTCATCTCTAAATCTGCAGGCCAGATTTTAATTGCATTGCAGTTTCCAGTCAAGTAACCATTACCAGGGTTGCTCCTGCCAGGCTCTGTTCTGTGGCGGAGGGACACTGTGTTCTCTTCACAAGATTGTGTTGGAGAGTGTGTGGATAAGGCAGGGGTCCTGCCTGAAGTAATCCCAGGGTATTTTTAATGTCCTTTAATTGCCATTCAGGATGTAAGTCAGACCAGACACATTTGGGTCTGGGCACACAGTTCATGGCTGCCTAGTTTAGTGGTGGTTATATAAAGGTGAAGTAGATTTAGTAAATCTTCTGTAGCAATTACTTATATATAATTTATTTTTCATTAACATCTATTGATTCCTAAGCAGTGTGAAATTAATTCCAATATACATTATGTGTTTTATGTGTTTTGTTTTGCTGGCAATCCCTGCATAGCATTGGGGGTGAAGTGGGAGGAGGAAAAGGAATTAAGAATTTGACACAGGCCTTTTCATCATGATCAAACCATCATCAGACTTAGCTGCAGTTTTCTAGATGTTCGATTTTCTTAGAGTTTGAAAATGTTAGCAGATGAAAAATGTACTAAGTTTAAATCTTTCTCCTTATATATTTGCCATACAGTTCTATTTTGTTTTGCATTACTTTGGGTGTTTCAGTTGTGAAAAGTTTAAATTTACATGCACATTTTATATTCATCACCCTTTCATCCTCCCATCACAGCCAGTGAAGATTGGCGGCAGACTTCAGACTTTCTCTCTCTCTCTCTCTCTCTCTCTCTCTCTCTCTCTCTCTCTCTCTCTCTCTCGCCTCGAAGTGATTGTAACTTGACCTGAAGGTAGAGGGTTTTTATTGTTGTTTAGCTGAAACTAACTCCAACAATAGAGAGATGTGGACTCTTAGAAGAATATTAAGAATTTTAAGAATTTCATAGCTGACATCTTTTTATATTGAGCTATTGACTAGTAGTTGGGGTCCTCAGAATGTTTCTCCATTGCAGTCTCTAAGACAGCATTGTTCTTAGGGAGGGTTTTTTTTTGTTCTTTTAATGAAACAATATGGGGCATACAAATGATTTTACCATTAATTACATTTCATTTCCCCTAGTTCTTATGTGTGAGGGTAATATTTGTTCTCAGGTGGCCAACATTTTTAATGTTCTGTGTATATGTATATTAAAAGAATAGAAAAATAGTCTTGGCAGACACTGAAATAATTGGCTTTTCCAGCCAAGATAGGTTTGTAAAACGTTCTGAAATTTAAGAAGTGGGAGGGAAAGAATTTTTCCTTGCATTAATGCCATATTTTATTAACCCTTTACCTTAGGCTGTAAAACTTTTCTGGCAGCATTTTTTATTAGATAAGCAGCTAGAGGAAAAGAGTAGTTGATTTATTGTAATTGTCAAATATCTACATTCAGATAGTTAAATGAATTATTTTGACTTAAAATCCTGCGTAGAGATGATATTTTTTTTCTAAAAGTCAATGATAATTTTGAGAAAAGAATAAGAGCAACAGCATGATTCTGGCTTTGAGTTTTGTAATCTTTAATAGCGAACCTTTAAAAACAGCATTTAGAAATATTTGATGGTATCTCATGGTCTTTAATTGGGCTGTACTTTTATATTATTAGTACTCGTATAAAATCAACAGCTTTTCATGATCAGGCATTTACATCTTAAATCTTGTACACTACTCTGTTAGGAAGTAGACCAAGCAACACTGGATATTTTGAAGTTAATAGGAATAGTCTACATTTGATACAGAAAAGTTACCATATATAATATTCAAGGGCTTGTGGACAAAGGGAGAGAGTGGAAGGCAGGCAGGCAGGACAGGAGCATTTGGGGGAATAAGAGATTACATTGTCCTTTTCCATTTTAGCTGGTAGTTTGGAGTAAAACTGTAAAGTTAAACTTTTCGGAATTGTTACTGCCCCAAGTGGGGATATAAACTATATTGAACAAAATTTATTTAGCCTGTTAAAAAGTCAACCTAAAACTATAGTTAATTAGTTTATGTTATTACATCACTTCTAGTAGAGACTTAAACTGGTCACAGAGTAAGAGGACCTCTATCAGGTGAACTGACTGCTACCCATATGGGGCTTTTAGATAATGATGAGTTTAAATTTCCTCTTAGAGCTAAGTGAGAATAAAACTGGAGGCAATAAATACTCTAGGCCAAAGCCATTAAATGAAAAAGCTGGGAATTCTCCAGCTCTTGACTTAAATTGTTTGTTTATCAGCTGGCGCCTAGTCTGGAGTCAAGAGCTGGAGATTTCTATCTGTGACAGAACTTTGAAACTCTTGCAAGACACTTTCATTTCAACTTAAGGTAACTTGAGTTTATAGCTTTGGCTTTAAAGATTACTAATGATTTACTCATTTCCTTACCATTTAACCAGAGTGGACTTTTTCCCAGGAAGGGATCTGTGTTTATTTAGGGCCTTTGTCTGCGGAGGGATTAAAAGGCAGCCCACCAGCATTGTGAACTTGATGGTAATAAAAGGTCACCAAAACACACCATAAAAACATTCTTACCATGGAATTAATTATACAGTGTAATTTTACAAAGCAGCTCAGTTACTCCATCCTGACCCCCCCACAACTTAAACATTTAATCTTTTAAAAATTAAAGCTTTGGTACAATTTAGGTTTTTTGAAAAAAAAATCTTTTTTTGCTTTTTGATATTTAAACATTGAGGAATTGTCGCAGGCAGTAAATTGCTTAAAAATTTTAAAGTTTCAGAATAAAACTTGTCATGTATTGTTAAACTCTGAGATGAATAACTTGTTTAGGATGAGGTTAGAGTCAAAAGGGATGGTCAGAGTTTCATACAACAGCTGAGTTTCTAAAAACCGAGCCTAGTTGAGTGTTTCTGCACCACCAGGTGGCATTGCATCCAAACCTGCTTGTGATAAAGGATTTTAAAATACATTATTTTTTGTCCAGTCGAGGTCATAATACTTTTTCTAGAGTTTGCTTTTAAAGTTCGCTTAAAAATACCTCTTATATCAAGGTTGATTAAAGGTCTCCAGATTAAATGTCTTTCAGAGAACTGAAAAGATTTCTGAACTCTTCAAATATTTGCTTTTAGGTGGTTAATATTGAAATGAAAATAAATTAAAATGTTGAAACATTTGCAGAGACTTGCCTTTTTTTTTTTTTAAGTAAACGAACATTTAACAGTTGGTTATTTTGTTTTGTTTTACTTGTCTAAACATTCCAGAGAGGATCCTGCCTATGAAAATCCTTACAAATGTTGCAAACCTCCCTCAGTGTGGCATGCCCTCCCCAATACACATACCTACCCACCCACCCCAGCCCTTATAAAAAAAAAGTGTTAGCAGGTTTCACTGTATGGGATTTTTTTTTTTTCCAAAAGGGAAGTCCTCTAAAAGGTGCAGCGTGGTCCTTTTCACAAGCCTAACTATGATTCATTAGGTGGTTCACGTTCATGTTTTAAAAGCTGATTTTGGTAAAGTAAATTCTTGCAGTTTCCTGTACTGGTTCTGAGGGAGTCTCTTCAGTATTTTGAATCAACTCTTTAAGAAAGTGAAAACATAAAAGCAAAAAAAAAAAAAAAAAAAAAAGGCTCCTTATAAATTTTATAAAAGTAAGATTTTTTTCATTAAAATGTGTTAATGTTTTATTTTTATGAACCCATGTATAAGTTAACAAACTGTTCAGAAACAGTTTATTTAATACAACTACCGAGATGCTACAATATGTTGTCAGAATAAATAAGGTTCAATGTACATTCTATTGATTTTTATCCCTTTCAAAAATGTATTCGCCATGCAGGGATGTTTAAAGCTTAGCTTTGATCATTTATCAAAAAGCTTTATGAAATGTTAACTCTCTTATACTCTTCCTTTTCTGAGGCGTTTTAGTGTGCAAAACCTGTTTAAGAAATGTATATGTTTTCAAAGTAAATGTTTGACCTCCCACCTTGATGTTCCTGCTTTTAAACCCACACGCCCCCATACAACTTTCCCCTTCCCTATATTTTGAATAACTTGATTGGAATGTGTGTTGTACTAAAACTCAGTATACACAGTCTTCAGTATTACAGAGAATTTTGTTTTAAAAATTATGAAAATTTCACATCTTAAAATAGTTTAGACAAAGGTACTCATGACATTTGACTCTGAATATTTTAGTTTTAAACTTAATACAACAGTCTGCTTCTTAGCTTTGTTGTATGCTGATATTTCTACTTATTTAACATGAAAAAGCTGTATTGGTTTCTCTTTATAGATTGTGCCTGTGTTCTGGAATTGCCTCCTGCTGTCTGTGAATTGCTTCTTGGCTTGTTTTGTTAGAATTTCTCACCAGGGTTTTTGTGAGCTTTGTAGCCAACATTAAAAAAAAAAAAAAAAAAAGAAGAAGAAGAAGAAGAAGAATTTCTTACAGTAGACTGGATCAGTAAGAATTATATTTACTATTTACATTTATAATTGACTAAGCCTCATGGCTCAGCATATCAGTTTTATGTAATAAGAGTAGGCACACGCAAATCTCATTTAATAATACACACATATATAATTGCCTACAATGATTCTATTTTTTTTAGTCATTTCTATAAGTAGTGACATTTTTTTGCTGAAATTCCAGAAATCTATATTTTCATTAAAAAAAAAAAAAGAAAAATATCGACTCCTTTGGCCATATGTAAATTAGTAATGAAGCATTTAGATTTTGGCTTCTCTCATTTCAGTTGGAAATGGTATTGGTGTAAGAGAGTGTTGCCATGGGAACCTCCACATAGATATAAAAGGCAAGACTGTCTAAGTGGAGGAGGAGGGGCTGTGTCCTAAAATACCACTGGTTTAAATGATCTATTTAAAGTAAACCTTAAAAGTTAAAACCAGGTACGCATACTTCTGGAGTCTCATAGGTAAAAGTGTTTTTTGTTTTTATTTTTGTTTTTTAATTTGAAATGGGTTTCTTAATGACGTGTATCATTTATGTATGTTGGAGAGTCTTTGTATACCTTATTTTTAAACTATACCTTATTTTTAGAACATGCTTAATTTACTTGATTTTAGATAAAATACTTAACTCATTGAAATTTGTTGGTTGGAAAGTTAGGATTTTGATCTCTGAGATGGCTTTAATTATAAATTTTGTTAAAGTTATTTAGTTCATACTTATTTTTCAGATACCTGACAATTAAAAAAAAAAAACCAATGACTGCTGATTAGGAGAAAGTTAATGTAGCTTTCAAAGAAAAGCTGGCATTTAGGCTTTATAGTATTTTTAATATTATATTTAAAAATTAAATAATGTTAGTACTTTTCTGTAAATATCAGTCAAGGAAACAATGACTTACCGTATCTGCATGTATAATATATTGTTTTCTAAAAAAATAATGAAAACATCAAAAGCAAGCATCAAATCCTGTTAGGAGCACATGTGTAGCTGCTGATAAAAATGATTAGAGAACAGCCAATTTAATTGTATGTAAAGTAACATTTTTGTTTTTGTATATTTAGGTTATGAAAAACAATAATATTGTGCCACACATAGGTTAGTGTAGTAAAATGCATCATCATCATCATCATCATCATCATCATCATCATCATCGCAGTTTTAGTGCTATGGATTCTGGTTATCAGATACATATGTAAAAAAGACGAAAACATTAACCTGACAAAAACCGTTTAAACTTACCTTTTTAGTGAATCCAGAGAAAAAAGTAAAGCTGCCAAGATAGTAAAACATCCGGAAGTTTTTAAATTAAGAGTAATTTAAATTAAAAAATTGGAAGTGGGGAAAGGACTGTACACTGCTCCTCAGGCCTGGCCGAATCTGATGTAAAATTTACCAGCAGTGGAAGTGTATTGTTTCCAACTCCACACAAACAATGTGAGCATCTCTCGGGGCAAGTGGGAGGTGGATGTTGGGGTGGAGAGCGGGTGTTGAGAAGTGAACTGGGATCCAAAGTTTAGTCATCAGTGGATTCTACAGCAAAAGTAACTGCAGGACTGAAAGCAAAGAATGAGAAAGTATGTTTATGGGTAAAATTAACCAAGTAAAACCTTCAAGTGGTGTGATATAATTCATAATGGAGAGAATGCTTAGTTGTCAGTAATCTTCAGAGTCTTTATTTTTAAAAACTGAGGCCTTACGCTGAGTAATGTTTAGCAATCAAGATACCATATCACTTTTGAGGTATACTTTCGGCATAGGCTATCTGCTTAGTTTTAGGCATGACATCTTAAGAACAGGAAGACTAAGATAAATTTGTATTTCTTGAAAAAATAGATAATAAAAGAGGTAAAAAGTCTATAAAAAGTTTATAAAAAGAAAATATTGAAGAGGAAGTAAGGCCAACAGCATCTGTGTTTTTTGTTTTAGTTTTTATCTGTTACTTCTCCATGCCTCCCTGTCCTCGTTCCTGACTATCTTAATGGAGTAGAAAGCATAAAAAAATTAACACAGCCTTATCAATAAGTAGATTCAGAATATTTTTACTTTAATTGCCTTTAAAAAGTTTCATAATACAGAATTTTCTAGGAGAAAGCAACTAATGTATAAGTAGCTTTGGTGTGTCAGGCTGTCATGCTGGGGGGGGTCGTGTGTTTTAAACTATTTAATCTTTATAGCAACCTCATGAAATGCTGATTATTCTTATTTTTTTAGGGAGGAAGTTGGGGCTCATTTAGGAAGGGAGGATATGAGGACACACAATTATTATTAAGAAATTAGCCTGATGTAGCAAAGATATTTTAGGTAGATTTTTTAAAATTATGATAGGACTAGTACCTTCAAGTTTGGAACACCTTTTGGTTGCTAGAATAACAAAAAGGCCTTGATTTGTTTTATTTCAAACAAAATCAGTGGAAATACTTTTTCATGCTTCATTTGAGATCAGCATGCAATGTCCCCCTCCCCGCATCAAATTATAGGAAAAATTATTAGCTTACTAAAAGAGTCCACTTAGGTAATTTAAAGCAATTTTGTTTTTGGTTTTATGTGCCTGAATCTAGTCAAATACTGGAATAAAAGAGCCAAGAAAAAGTAGAGCCAGAAGTGAAAACCAGAAGTTTTAAACCTTCTAAAGTAATTTCTTGGAAGGTCTTAAAAATATTAAAAAGAGCCAAAAGGTATCTTATTTAGCTGTGCTGTCAGAGTATGAGCACACAAGACAGTTTTACATATGTTTTTTTCTTTTAACAAGTGTTTTAAAATTTTTATTTTCCAAAGTAAATTAGTTAAATATGCTTCTGCACATTTTTAAATGCCAAAAATTGGCCTTTACAAATTATCATCGAAAGTTTCAGCATGCATGTATACTTTTTAAAGATGTTTATAGTATTCAACATTAAGACTTATGACTAAACAATGTGAAAGCTTATTGCTCAATAATAATGATATAGTATTTAGTGTAATTTGACATTACAGATATCATTTTGTGTTTTAATGAAATAATTATAATGTATTGAGAATTGATGATTATTACCTTGTCAATATTTTTAACCCCTCTCAATATACACAGTTCTTTAGTTGTATTACTGAAAGAAATCTCCCAATAGTTTTTAGCAGAAGTGCCTTTAAGAGGAGTGGGGTGTGTATATGCGTATTTCTCTCTCTGTGTGTGTGTTTTAATAGTTTAACCTAAAGATAACTCTGAAAGATACTCTTTACCAAATTCAGATTATGTTAAAAAGAAAATGAACAAACCCAAACTCATAACAGCTTAACTATTAAACATAGATTCATTGAAGGCTATAAGAAATATGTTTATGACATTTTGCTTTGCTAATTTTCCTCTGAATTTTGTAAAGATAAAGTATGCTGAAGTGTGAAATGCTAGTGTATATGTAGAAAACAAACTGAACTTCACCTCTTGTGCATTTTCTAAGAGTGAGAATTTCAAGTGTTTAAATTGTTTGATATACATGGTTTTATCCTCATAGATTTCAAGTACCAAACGTGATTGACATCTGTTTAGAAAGTAGAATGAAGAGGAGGCCCTTCCCCCACTCACACTGGTGTGTTCCACAGGAAAAAAACAAACCAATAATCTTGTTATTTTAGCTCAGTGTACTGAAGAAAGGCCTTGTACCAGTGCTCAGGTTATTTTGGAAGTCATATGCGAAGCTTCTTTCATTTGTTTGTTTTCCTTATTCTAAAGACTGCCAACTTGTTATATACCAGATTGTTTCCAGAAATACTTACTAGATGGATTGCTGTGAAAGGGAAGGGTAGAAAAGGCAGAGTAGAAAATATTGGCAGGACATTTCTAGAAAAAAGATATCCTGACCCTAACCCTTACCAGGGTAGAGTTCTAAGGGTATAGTGATGATTGTTGGGCAGAAAGTTGTCCACCTGGATAGCGATGAGGACTAGAATTTAGCAAACTTTGTTTTTGTATGGTTTTATTTCTTTTTCTGTCGTTAGTTGTATTGGAAGGGACCTTTAGTGGGTCATCTGTTTATGACAGGATGAAGGTTAAGTTTAGTATTGCCGGACTCAGTGATGTTATCTTTTGCAACCAGAGCGACTTACGATAATGATATTCATCAGAAAAAAAAAATGAGCAGTTCTTAATCTTTATATATCATTTTCAAGAGTTGATACGATTTTTGAAGATTGAGGTTGTGACTTTAAAAGGGTGAACTGGGATATTCAGAAAGTATGGTAATGTGAACAAATGACTGTTCTCATGAAGGAGAGGTGATAGGAGAAAACTGTAGTTAAGGAGGTTGAAGAAAAATAAGGAACCCGAAGGAGAATACCATTCCGTTTTGTTGTTTAAGGGAGAGAGTTAGGGAATTTGTACATATTGTCAGTTATATGTAGATGTAAAGTTAAAAAGTAGGAAAAAAAGGCCTCTGAATGGTTATTTTGATGTCCATGCTGAGCATGCCATATTACCCATGTTTGCAGTGCCGTTGACCATCAAAATAAATCCAGATAAATTCCAAAATAAGGAGCTATAGACTTTTATTTTAATCTGTAGTATGTGTCATGTGGATATGAGGGTCACAACTGAGGAATGAGTTTGGGGAAAAGTACTGTGGAAATGAGCTGTTTGTGGTTTAACGCCCTAACCATTTACTATTTCCCACTTATTTTCCATTGAGATCATAGATGTGTGTCTGTGTGGATGTGCATCTTCGCCTGGTTCTTCTCCCCTTCTCTGCCTAAACAAAAAACTTCTAAGGAATGGAAGTTATTCTTCTGTTATTTCCTCCGCCCTTCATAGTAACTTAAACTCTGAATTTTTTCCCACCGGCAATGAAAATGAAGGTGATGTACCTTCCTTGTACTTATATCTGAATTTTAAACATTTTTAAATTTGTTATGTGATGCCACAATGTAAACAATTACAAAGATGGGACCAGCAAAAATGTACTTATAATTTTCATGCAAACCATTTTTTGGGGGGATGGAAAAACCTTTCCTAAAAATAGCCCCTACTCTTTTGAGAAATTGCTATTAATTTTATTTACATTACATTCTCATGCTTAATTTTAATCATAATTTAATATAATAACAAATAAAGTATTTAAAACAAAGTTTAGGATAAAAAAAGTTATCAATTACAGCTGTTTTTTCCTGTATTTTCTACTGAAATTCTTTAAATAACAGTTCCTTCCTTTTAACCCCCTTTAAAATGGTCCTAAGGAAAGCATTTAATAAATGTTTTTCTCTGGACCCCAAACCACAGATTTGATGGACTAGTAATGATGACTCTAAAATGGATGGGTGAGATCATTCTCATACTCTTAATGTTTTCTGCATCGAACCTTTGGTTGAAGGAATGTTTGTGTTATTTATTGTATGTCTGCTTTCAGTTATACCCACTTTGTCTTGGTTATGCTCCTGAGTGTTCACTCAGTATGTAATTATTGATATGAAATAGTGATAAGGCTTGTGTGGGAAAGAAGTCCTTGTTTCCTGTCTTTGTTGGTACTTGCGGGTTCCTAATCTCTTGAGTCTTGGGATGTAGATCTGTACATCACAACTAGGGGTGGGGAGTTTTTATGGTGAGGAAAAGGGAAAAAAATAGTATTGAAGCAATTCCTGTCTAGGTCTGCAGAGTGCAGATTGCATTTCTCTTTCAGTGGTGTTAGGTTTATGGCCCTTTTTTTTGGAAGTGCTATTAAGTGTTTGGAGACCTTTATCTTCCTCTGTTTTGTTGTAGCAGATGGAGTTGTCCTCTGGTGGTTTTGCTAGGTATGATAAATGTTGTACTAAAACTGCTTGGTGGAAGTTTGATCTGGGAAGATTACTCTTTCTTTTCGTTTCCTGAAGAAAATGGAATCGTAGCATTCAAACTATTGAGCAAACAAGCCCATCAGCAGATCAACAATAATGTGTACTTTTCATTGATGCATGTGATTTTTTCCTCTCTTTTTTTTAAAAAAGAAGGTTTAGGAATAAAAATCAGAAATGATTAGTTTTGTCTGAAATAATATAAATGGTAGAAATAGTCAAAAATTTTTCCTCAGAACATACAGGGAGAGATGTTTACACAATGAAGAATTGTTGAATGAAAGCAAAGAAGTTAGGCAGTTCTCTTGTGCTCACAGAAAGCTTATTCAAGGATCATGGTGTTGAAGTCTTAAATAGCCTATCCTTAGTTTTATTGCTAAAAAGACTTCTTTGGGTATATTTCTAATATTCTAAGAGGCATTTTCCTCTTCGGCCACACCTTTCTTTAATTTTGATTAATTTGATTAGTAGTATTTTTATTTTTAAAAATTATTTTTGATTAAATTTATTAGGATGATATTGATTAATAAAATTAGATAGGCTTCAAGTGTACAGTTCAGTAGTGCATCACCTGTATATTGCATTTTGTGTTCACCACCCAAAGTGGAATCTTTTGTCGCTGACTAGTAATATTTTTAGATAATTATGTACTAATAGCTTTTATGTCAGTCTGTGATTTATCTGCAACCAGAGTTGGAAAGTGTTAGCCACCACTTAGCTGCTGTATTGAAACAAATGTTTGATTGATTGAATCCTCTTGACAAACTTGTTACTAAAAACAGGTAGGAGGTTCTAACATAATTAACCTGGCTCTTGGAGACAGTTTTTTTTTTTCCCCTTGAGTGAGTCCCACTCTAAATCAGCTGGACACAACTGAGAGTAAAGTTGTAACCTGAACTGAATTTGTGGCATGACTTGGAAAATTATTTTTAGATATTAACACCAGATATTAACACTCTTTTATATCACATCAGAGTAGGAGAGATTTCTAAATTATTGTTATCCTCACATCTCAGTTATTCGCATTCATGCTTCCTACCAGTGATGTGTGGAAGATTGACTCGCAGCATCGTGTTTTTGTTTACTGAGGCTGCTAAGAAACTCAGAGCTAGATTTTGGCGTCCAGTAATAATCATTTTCCCCAGCCTTCCCTTTTTCTATTGGGTTTCCATTCTCACTCGTAGCTTTAGCTTGACACATTTATTTAGTTCTTACTGTCGCTAGGCACTGGGCAAACGGCAGTGATCATGAGACTGGTTTCCCTCTTAGTGCTTGTAGTCCATGTGTTTGTGTCATTTTACAGACTATCTCAAAATCCTTTTTGGAAGTAAGGCTGTGAATCATAGATACAGACTTATAGGGCTATCAGGTTTTCTTACTACTCTTTTTAAAAATGCCCTCTGTACTTTCATTTCTGCCTTTATTTTTATGGTCTTTGCTTGTTTTTTCCTTCATTTTTTTATTGAACTGAAGACTCCCTATCTACCTTTTCTTTTTGAAGCTTCTGTATATTGTAATCAAAGACTGCATTTTGATATTTTAAAAATATTTTATTATACATCTATGCATATGCACATTTAAAAAAACAAAAATGAGTTTCTTTTTTGAAACTTAGTTTTTCATTTAATGTTAATTACATATCTTTTAATGTATAATAAATTTATTTCATATGTTTTAATTACTACAAAGTATTCTATCATGTGGACAGAAAAGGCTGTTCTGATATTCTTGAAAAGACTATGTATATGCAAATTTAGCAGTAAATGAAATTCTGCCAAATGGAATTGCTGGGTCAAAAAACTTGTGTACTTAAAAAAATTGTGTATTTTAGAATTTGGTAGAAGTTGCCACTTTTTTACCAAAGTTTATACTTCTATCAACAGTGTAGGAAAGTGTTATTCACACTGGCAAGAGTGTGAATAATACTTTCCTATCTTTACGTTTCTAGTTTGAGAGTTTAAATATGGCATAGTGTGGTTTTGATTATCTTTCTTTCCTTTTTTTTTCTTTCAAATTATGAGTTAGTTTGAGCATTTTAAGAATGTTTATTGGCCACTTATTTGTATTTCTTTTTTTCATGATTGCTTCTTCCTGTCCTTTGGGCATGTTTTTATTGGATTCATTCATTCAGCAGCTATTTGTTGACTATTTATAGAGTGTGCTGGGCAATATGCTTGTCATTGATCTTTTTTAATTGATAAGTATGAGTGTTAAATGCTCATTCATTTATTCCATAAATATTTATTGACTATCTACCATACACTAAGTACTAGTCTAGGCCTGGGAACACACCAAAGAGAATCCCCCCACCCACATTTCTGCGCCTAATGCATGTGAATATGTATGGGTATATTGCAAATATTTTCTCCCAGTTTATATTTTCTTAATTCATTTTGTTTGTAGCATATTTTTGAAATACAGAAGTTTTGAATTTTTATGTAATTTATCAGTTTTTTATGGCTTCTGAATTTTATGTCCTGTTTAAAAGGGCCTTACCCTCTCCAAGATTGTAAAATTTAAATACACATTTTTACACATTTTTAAAAGTTAATGTTTCATTTTTAAAAATTTAAATCTGACTCATTTGGAATTATGGTAGAGGGAATAAGAGCAGAGATCTAGGTTATTTTTTTTGTTTATAACTATGAGAAGTACTGATGTCTATATATTAATTTGAACTCTACTTAATTTTTGAATTCTCTATTGTTTTTAGTAGTTTTCAGCAGTTCTCTTGGGTTTCCTATTTCTAAAAATGATAATTTTACCTCTCTAAATTTTAAGTCTCTTTGTTTTTCTTAACTAATCATATTGATTAATACTTCCAGAACAATTTTGAATAGTAGTAGTGATAGCAAGTCCGCTTGTATTCCTGACATTGATGAAAATGGTTCTGTGGATTTGTTCTTAAACACAATGGTAGCTTTTGGTTGGAGGGAGGTTTATTAAAAAATTATGTTGAGGAAGTATCTCATTATTATTTTAATGAGTGTTTTCATTATTCATTTTCTCAACAAATATTTATTATGTTTCTGGTATGGGTCAGATACTACATTGGCACCAGAAAGTGAGTAGCTGGACTAGGCACAGGCCCTGCCCTAATTGAACTTAAAATCTGGTTGTGGCGAAACAGATATTATTAATTTTATGATCACAAAAAGCTGTACAGTATTTTTATTACTGTTGTAGTGGGGATTCACGTGCCATAGGAGTTTATAAGTAGGGAGATTTTCTTGGAGGCCAGGAAAGTCTTATTAGAAAAAGTAACCATTGATTTGTGTGACCTTCAGGAGGGGAATGGACTAAGTAGGCACAGGGAAGAACATTCCAGGCAGAGGGATGGCACATCTGAAGGGAAGAGTGTGTTGTATGAGGCTGAAGAGAGAAGTCAGGCTGGATGGTCAAGACACTTTTAGTCATGCTGCTGTTTATAAGCCATTGAAAGTTTTAAGCAGGGAGGCAGCCTGATTGGATTTGAGTTTCTAAAATTTCACAGTAGCTGTCTGTGGAAATCATTTTACAGGTGGGAGAGGGTAAAAGCTGGGAGACTAACTGGGAAGCTAGTGAGTGCAGTAGGCCAGGTACATGAGGCTGATAGCTCGAGGCGGAGTCCTAGTCATGAGTTGAGAAATTCTTTCAGTTTTCCAATCAACAGTGAATTGTTTGCCAAGTAAAGATCCTAAGCATTCCTGTGCTAGAAGCATTTCCTTGGGGACTGAGGTCTAAATATCCTCTGTCACTCTGTAGTACCTGTTTTAGCTAAATTTGTGTTGGTGTTTGTGTCATTGCATGGTTCATAAACAAATACTTAACTTAGACCCTTTCCCTCCTAAGCTGCTGTACCCAGATCATAGAAACTGCTGTTTTGAAAATACAACTACTGATACACTCATCTTTTCCCCTAATCTTCTGTTATTTAAAGTGTCTAATTTTGTAACAAATTCTCACCCATTACTTAGGTGAGAATCTTTGAATTATAGCTTTAGCCTGGTGGAATCTTTTCTCAGTTGTCTTTTGAAATGGTTAGAAATAGTTAAAACGCCTTTCAACACACCTATCCCAAGTTATCTTCAAATTATTGGTTGGTTAAAATGAGTAATTAAAACAGGAAGAGACCCAGTTGTAGTGTGGGGAGTGAAGAGGGTGCCTGCAGTGGAGTTGAGGACAGTGGGGAAATGGCGTGCACGTGGGGGCGCGTGGCTGGTGGTGTGTGCAGGGCAGTGGGGAATGTAGACAAGGCGGTGAGCCATCAACATGAACTTTACCTGATGTCATTGCTTTCCTTTTTATTTAAAAGTGGGTATTAATAAAAGCACTACTACAGCATTTTCTGTAATAAGTCTTCTTTTCCTTGTCCAGTATCACTTGTTATACCAGATTTTCCTTTCAGTCATTAAGATTTAAAATTTTGTATTTCTGGTAGTAAAACCATCTCTGTCAAGTGTAAGGAGGCTGCCGCTTTAACACCACTCCACGTCTGATTAGAAGGTTTTCTTTTGTAATTAATTTTCCTCCGAGCTCTCTGTAGAGAACCGTATCCCACTGCAGAGAGGTTAGAATACCATGGACTTCGGCTGTTCAGCTTTAATGATACAAGGGTGCAGCAGAGCCAGAATAAATGAGGTACCTTTTGGTGAGCAAAAAACGTGAAGTGACTGTCAGTGTGAGATTGGTTCTAGGAGCAGTTAGCCAGCGGTAATAGGGCACACTTGAGTAATTGAATTTGCATAACAAGGCTTGCTGAAGAGATCTGACAGGCATAGAGATTTGTCTAGCTAGAGAGCTCCAGATGGACGTGACCACGCAGCAGCTGGGTGGCACGTTGCTCAGCATGGACAGCACCGCCCAGACTGGCAGCTGGACCCTGGCGACTGCAGGGCTGTGGCAGGCCAGCTGCTGGCTTCTGACAGCCAGTGGCCCTGAAAGGGAATCTTTTTATAATGGGCTGTCAGGGTACTGGACCTGCAGGGACCGGCAGGAGAATGTCACAAGTCACCAGTGAGGGCTGTTAAGCTGAGGAAACTGTCCCAGGGAAGTAGAGGTGGTCACCATTGCTGCCACGAAGCTAACACCTCCCAGAACGATCCCTCTCCTTCTCAAAGGGGGACAGGCTTGCTTATGTGTGTATGCATGCATGCATACATGCATGTATTTAAACACATTTGGTCTAGACCGCCGTCGTCATGGGTTATGTTTTATTCGTAAAACCTTGCCACCAAGTTGGCCACCTTCCTGAGAGCCCAGGTTGACTGTCAGTTGAGATGTAAAAGAATACTGTTTTTCATGTTTAACCTCTGCCTTTGCATATCTGCAACAGGGGCATGTTTGTTTTATGGGAAATTGGTGTTATTTAATAATTTATTTTGGATTTATTGCTCGTAGGAAAAAACATTTAAAGAATAAACAGCAGAGAAAATGAGTGAACTGGTATGAAGAAGTCAGTCTGTTCAGGCCCCCACCCTCCTACACCATCCAGGTGGGCTGCATTTATGTAGAGGAATTACATAACCACCCGTCTTCCCAGATTGGAATAAACATGGAAGAAGGCCAGCTCTGTGCCTGCTATTAATAAAGTTTACATCTGTGTCCTTAAACTGAGAATTTTGCCATCTTACAACATTTCCACTCTAAAAAAATGACGTAGCTAGACAATACAACTTTTTTTAAGGGCAGGAAAACTCAGAAGCATTGTCTAGTAAAATGAGAAACTTGCTGTTAGAAGCCTTAAGCTCACTCACTTTTAGTACAGTTAAATTCTAGTGAAACAAAACAATTCATACGAGAACAAATCAGGCTTTACAGCAGTAAGAACAGTCCAAAGAGTTAGATTTTAACCTTCAAATTGGCAAAGATAGAGCCATCTGTTCTAAACAAAGGGAGAGGACCTATTTACTTTGTAGACTGCTATTAGGTATGTAGATTATTTCACCAATTCAGAGACATTATTTAATTTAGTAATTCTCAGAATTTATCCACCGAAATTAAGAATGTGTGTAAAGATTTAGGTATAAGAATGTACTTTTACCATTGTTAAGAGCAACAGTTCTCAGTGTGCCATTCATGGACCTCCAGGGGGGCCATGAGGTAAAAATTATTTTCATACTAATATTAATATTATTCACAGTACAAAAAGTATTGTTGGGTGAAATACCTGCTCCTTAGTATGAGTTAGGACAGTGAGATTGTGTCCTTCATGGCCACACATGTGGTTTTACTTAAGATTGTCCTTGATGAAGTAATAAAAACTATTAATTTTATTAAATTTTGACCTTTGCATACATGTGTTTTTTAATATTCTGTGTGATGAAATGGAAAATGTGCATAAAACACTGATGCTGCAGTTGGTACTGGGATTGTCTTGAGGAAAAGTACTGTGGCGATTGAGTTGCTAGCTAAACTATCTGCTTTTTGAGAGACACTTTTTATTTAAAAGAATGACTGACAAGACATTTTATAGAAAAATAACAAAGTGAGCCTATTACTTTAAGGAAAGCAGCTGACAATATTTGTTGGCAATTATAAAATTGGACATTTAAAACAAAAATTAGAACTTTTGAAACCTTGTATCTGATTTCACGAGTCTGACAGTATCCTAATACTAAAGACTTTTATGAGATTTGTGGTTCCATTAAAGAATGTGAATGTCTAATAATGTACATTGAAAATTTGGAAGATCTGCATATGATGTTATGGAATTATGCCTGGGTAAAAGAGGTATTCAGCATACAAAATAGATTTTAATGTAACAGACTGAAGAAAAATTTATTGATAACAATAAATTTCGCACTGCAACTAAGCAGCACCATTTGTAAAGTTTTAGTTTAATATCAAAGAAGGATATCCACAATTATCTGAAAAGGTTATTAAAATACTCCTCCCTTTTCCTACTGTGTATCTGTATGAGGCTAGCTTTTCTTTATGTACTTCAACCAGAACAACATATATAGTATATCTGTTCTGCATTTAGTCTGGTAAGAAAATCCAACTGCTTCCGAGTAAGCCAGAATTAAAGAGATTTGCAAAATAGTAAAACAGTGCTACTCTTCTCACTTTTTTTTTTTTTTTTTTGCTTTGGAAAGTCTTGTTATTTTTCATAAAAATATTTTAACAAGTAGTGGGTTTATTATTGTTACTTTTAAGTGAATTAAATCTCTTAAAATTTTTTCTTTTTATTTCTAGTATAGTAAATACTGATACATGTAATCCATATACCACATAAGCAAAATCTTATGTATTTTATATGTATATATCTATGCCTATGTGTATATATGTATACATATGTGTATATGTATAAATAAATTTATATATGTAAATTTTACTATTACAGTTGGAATATAACATTGTATTTGTTTCCAGTGTACAACATAGTGGTTAGACATTTATATAACTTACAAAGTGATCACCCCAATAAGTTAAGTACCCATCTGACACCATGCATAGTTATTATAGTATTATTGACTAAATGTTTAAGACTAAAAAGTTTAAGAACCACTGATTTAAAATATGGCTTGGAAATAATCCAGTTTCCAGTAGGAGGGAATAATTAGGATTAAATATATTATAAAATCATAATGATTAATGTTTGACGTAAAAATATTTTACAGAATTTTGGTAGGAAAAGCAGATTTTAAAACAATATACAGTATGATAGATTCCATTTTTTGTAACAAATTATAAATACTACAAATGTATTCTGTAACACTAAGGTATTAAGCAGTTTTATCTGGAGAAAGTAAAACGAGTTTTAAAAAGTTGTAAGAAAAAAAAGAAGTTATTTTGTTAGAAAGCATGATAAGCCACTGTTTCCTCCTGACTCTTGATGAAGACATCTTGTTCTTTACTCATTTTGTGATTGGCTGAGTTGCTTAACCTGAATTTTTAAAAAATTAAGTGAGGCAATATACCTGGCATATAATAGTTGTTAAGTACGCATCCGACCCTTGAACAACGTAAGTTTGATCTGTGCAGGTCCACTTATGTGCAGATTTTTTCAATAAATATATTGGAAAATTTTTGGAGATTTTTTATTGCCATGAAGCAATCATATTAATTACACTAGGCCACCACAAACCAATTGTATTGCTGCTGCTTTGTTATCAATGCATAAATTGTTTATACCTGTAAATAAATATTTATCACATTTTCTTTTAATTTTTGATATTGTGTTAGTAATACATATTACATCTACAGTGTTTTGTATCACATAAGACAAAATTGATGTAGGTACTGACATTTATTTTGTAAACAGTATCAATAAATTCAGTAAATGTATTTTTCTCTTATGATTTTCTTAATAACAATTTCTGTTCTCTATTATAAGAACACATTATATAATACACATATAAAATATTTAATATAAAATATTAATATAAAATATTAACTAGTAGGCTATTAGTTAAGTTTTGGGGGAGTCAAAAGTTATTCAAGTTTTCAGCTGTGCGAAGGGGTCAGTGCTCCTAACTGTCTTTTTTTCCCCCCAATTAGAATTGACATTCAATGTTACTTTATTTTAGTTCAGGTGTATAGCATAGTGGTTAGACATTTATATAATTTATGAAGTGATCCCCCACCCCCGGTTAGTGTAGTACCCACCTGGCACTATACATAGTTATTGCAATGTTATTTACTATATTCCCTGGACTTTATATTTCTGTGACTCTGCGTTGTTTAAGGATCAACGGTATTTACGTTCCTATAACATCTCTCTCAGCTCTAAAATTCTGCATAGTGGCAGTATATCTGTGACATTCTGAGGCTAGTAGAGCTTCCTTTGAAGTCAAAATAAGGGTCCTTTGAAAACAAGGAGAGTGCATCATGTATTATTTCTGTGAAAAAGTTTTGTGGAAGAATAGCTGTAATAAAAAATATCATTATACACATACCTTTTGGTAAAGATAGGTAAGGGAAATTAATGTTTAATGAGTTGCAATTGCATACTAAGCCCTCAGCCAGGTACTTTTGTGAAATAGCTGAGTGCTTTACAGACTTTATTTTGTTTAATCCTCGCAGCAACCCTGTGAGGTAAGTACATTTTACTGATTGTAGGAAAATGGTTGAACAAAGGTTAAGGAACATGTCCTAGTCATTTGTGGATGTGGAGTGAATTCGAACCCAAACCTGGCCGACTCTAAGGTTTGTGCTTTTTACCTATGTAATATGCTACTTCTGATTAAAAAGAACTAAAAACCACCAGATGAACCCAAGGAAAAGTTAGCCTAACTCCTCATGCTGGGAGACCAGGTGGATGAATTCTGAGGTGGGGAAAAACCTATATTAGGGTTCATAAATTTCAAGATTTCTGGGACTTAAAGACTCATTTCCCAGTGTTCAATTAAATAAAAATAATGTATATCAAAAGCACCTGGTACATCACCATCATTCAGTAAACGGAAGTGAATTATTATAACTATATGACCAAGCCAGAAGTTTGGGTTCCTGTTCATAAAATAGGAAAAGAAAAAAAAAAAAAAAACAACTGTAATCCCTTATTTGAAACTTTTGGAGCCATGCGAGTTTTGTTTTCAAATTTTAGGAAGATAATATTGTATATTTACCATATATTATGTAATATCTGCAGCAGGGTCCAAGGCAGCCGTCTGCAATCAAACATATGAATTATTTCTGCAGTGAAATACGTGAATGTTGACACTAAGAATAAATGGAGACTGTAGATAACCTCACATCAGGAAAGGTTTTATTGTCAATTAAGTGAAGAAAAACTTACTTGTTGAGGTTTTTGCATAGCAGAGTTAGTTATAGGAATGGGATTGTAGACTTATCAAACATACAGTCATGTTTCCAGGAGAATAAAGAAGCATGGGTCACCTTACCAACTGAGGACCAGATAGTCAGGTGATAGTTTTGTTCGAGAGTCTCTAAATTCTAGGTCAAAGCAGTAAGACCTTTTGACTCCTAACCTCAAATACTAATTACAGCCAAAGAGAAAACAAGCACATTTTTTTCTGTCTTCTCTCAAATAAATATGCTTCACTTTAAATAAAGTTGGGGACAAAATCAAGTACTATATTTCTTCTAGAAGATCTGCCTTTATCAAAGAAACCACAGAAGCCAAATGTATTTGTATTGGACTCTCCAAATTTCTTCTTCTTATAGAATCTTCTTTCTTTTTGGTGAGAATGGAAAAACATTTTATTTCTTGATCTTTAAATGCTGAAAGACCTGCAAATACTAAATTCTGAATTTAAAAGAGACTAAGATTATAGGCTACGTTTGGTCATTCCTGAACAAAATTAATTAAACTACTTTTTGTAAAAGAAAAAGGACCGGTAATTTTAAAAGAAGGGACTTTTTGAATGTTAGGAAGATAAGCAGTATAGTTAACAGCAGTGCCTGATGGAGTTAGAACTGAAACAGAATAATCAAACAGCCTCTTTATCCCCATCCTCCTCACGTCCTCACTTCCTTTCCTACTCAGTTTATATTGCATGGTCCATGATTATACATAACCAGCTCCCTTGATCCTCTTTCCCTCTGTTGAATTTGACCCCAATTCCTGGTCAGACCCAATTGTTCATTTGCCTTGCATCTTCCCCTGAGTAGCTGCACACTGGAGTAAGCGGATGGCCATGTTGGCCTGGTTTCACTTTCAAATTATGATCACTAATCTCAGTTGGGCCCTTGAAACTGCTCAACAGGTCTTCATTTCCTTAATTCATTCACCCTTTTCATCACCTAAACAATCATTTCCTATCTTCTTTATTCAGACATCTAGTATCCTTCCCAATGTAAGCTCATGACCTTCCTTCTTACTTTCATGGAGAAAATAGGCATGAAAGAACTTCCCCTTGAGTTTCTCACCACATCTCCGAACCTACATGCACTTGTGTGCATATACTCAGCCTTCCCTCCTGTCATGGGATAAACCATCAGGCGTGTACTTAAAGCTAACCCCTCCACTTGTGCTCCTATTTTTACCTATCTTGCTTTCTCACCAGTTAAATCAGAATCTCTAAGAGGTGTTCCTAATATGCAGCTGGGATTAAGAACCACTCCATTAGAATATATGCACCATGAGAGCAGAGATTTGTTCTGCTTTGTTTACTGCTGTATTCTTAGCACCTAGATCACTACCTAACGCATGATAGGCATCCAAACTTGTGTCGAATGGATAAATGAGTGGATGGATGAATGAATCTTTCTAAGAAGAGAAGATAGAAATGACAATATAAACTCTGAAGAGCACAGAACATACCTAATAATCTTTCCCTATGTTTGCTTATCAAATTAAAAGCTAAAATCTATTCACCAAAAATTGATTTAAAGAATTTTCTACTGAATTTCTACAAATATGGTCATCTGAAAATTTCTCATAGAATTTTTATACAGATAATCCTAGTTTCCTGGATATTTTTTGGTTACCAGGAGTTGGGATTTTTCTGATTTCTGTATGCTCAAGCTTTTCTTGTCAAATGAATTTCTTCACAAATGGATTTCACCTTCTTTTTACTCAGCATAGCTGCTCAGAAGACCTGGGTTCAAATGCCTGCTCCATTACTTTTTTCCTCTTTTAAGGAGTCAGGGGATAGTAATTCTTATATAGAGTAATGGTCTTACTATAACTGATTACATTTCTGTCATTAAAATCAGGGGAAGAGGTTATTTTCCTGATACCTCTGTTCTGAAAACTCAGAAAAATAGCCACATTTTAATTTGGTTTTATCTTTTCTCCAAATCCTAATTTATAGAAATGTGGCTATTCAGATATATTCCTCTGTATTTTGAAAATGTATGTGTGCAATATACATGCACTGTGGTTTTAGTACGGATTTAGATATTATGGATTTTCATTGGCCGTCACTCAATAGCATGGCAGTGTGTTATAGAAACAGTCTGTGGGCCTACTTTTGGCTTTTCTTACTAACAGGTCATATATTATCAAGATAAAGATATCTGGCTACTTTATTTTGGTGGTTGAGTTTTTATTTGTAAAAACAGCTCTAAAATAGAACTTTGCTAGGTAATTTCTATATCTAATGCTCTGGTAGATACACTAGAACAAACACTATTAGTTAGTCATTTACTTGGGAAGCTATTAACAGGGCAAACTTGGCTACTCGGGACAGAAAGCATAGATGCAAAACTGATTGTCAAAATGGAGATGTAGAGTTAACTTAGCAATATAATAATATAAATTAATGAAGAATCATTTAGTTTATAGAAATTTGACTCCATTGTTTTAAGAACATATATATGTTTTGTAAATGAAGATGCAAGTATTTATCTCCATTGGTATTTGGGTCAGAATTCTTCCTCCCACATCACTGCCCTTTTAAAGTCACAGTAAAAGTAGAATTCATGGAACATTTCTGAATAATAAGTTTATAGGGATCCATTTATATGTAAATCAGTGCTCTGCTATCTAATTATTTGTTCTTTTTCTGATTTCAATTTCAAGTCCCCCCAATACTTTTTCTTTTTGGCCAAATCATTCACCCACACCTATATGTACTTTTAGCATAAATCTCCTGAGAACAAGTTCATTCTCCCGTATAACTCCAAGACTAATGTCACTCCCAAGAAATTTGACATTGATTCAGTGTCATCTAATAAACAACCCATATTCAAATTTTCTCAATTATCCCCCAAGTAACTGGACTTTTTTTCTTTCTTTGATCCAGTGTCTCTTAAAGGTTCATGCATTATATTTGGTTGTCATGTTTCTTCAGCCTTCTTTAATCTAGAGCAGTTCCCATACTCTTCTTAAAAAAAACAAAATCTTTCATGATGTTGACATTTTTGGAATTGTCCTCACTCTGGTTTTGTCTGTTTGATTGCTTCCTTAATATTGGTTTCAGGTTAAAAATTTTTGGTTACAGTAAAGATGTTGATTAAAAAAAATTGGGCATAGAGAACCTTGGCTTGTTCTGCCTATTCTCAGATGCTTTTCTTAAGAGTCCCAAGCCCTAAAACAGGTCCAAAGAAGCAGAACTTGAACTCTCTTTTTGTAGATACTGAAAACTTAACTGTTGTAGTGAAGAAAATTTGGTTCTGTTTTTAGTAAAAATCAGCTGTCCAATTTGTGATCTAAAGAGTCTTTCTGAAACCTGACGATGGGATTTGTACTTTTCTATTACCTCATAGGAACCTTAAAATGGCAGCATTTAATCTCTTCTGAAGCACCAGGCGTTCAGGTTTATACCCAGTGGGGGGGGGGGGGGACGGCCCGTTGTGTAAAACAGGCTGAACTGCAAGTGCATATGCTACAGTTATACCTAGGAAATGAAATATTTTATACCTGCACTCTTATACCTATGCTTGTGGGAAGAAATGTGACATTACAAAATCAGTGTTTTTAGTTTTTTTTCTGATATTATCTCTGCTTTTTTTCGAAATTTATGTATAAGAATAGTTAACAGTGAAGTTTGTAACCAAAATGGTACCTTACTCTAACCCTAGTATGCTGTCTCTTTAAAAAATAAAGCAAATATTTTACATGACATATTAAACTTATAAAATCATGTATTCAAAAAAAGTTTCCCTTAGTGGTAACAAATGTTCATATTTAAGTAATATCTTCAGCTCTGTCTTTTCAGAACCCTACCAGCTTTCTCTCAATTAGCAAAATTTGCCTACCAGATTCTCTAAAAATATTGTTTTTGTTTAAAAATTTGGTTTTTATATTTTTGTACTAAAGAAGAGTACAACGTGTTAATAATAGTGAGGAGTAGTTTTTTTTTTTGAGGTCAGCAGTGTTTCGATTAATCAGGTTGACATTTCTTGCTGGTGGGTCATGAACTGTTGATAATAGCATTAAATGGTGATTTGGTTCTTGCAGAAGGTATAACTCATTATCCAGCTACTATATTAAATCATTGCAGAAAGCAACTGGCACTCCACACCCATGTGTTCTGTAGAAATAGTATATGAAGAGGTATATGTGTTTCTTTTGTTTACATCTTAAATTTATTGGAGACTCAGTCACATTATGTACGGAAGCTGCAACATTGCCACTGTTCTTGGAGAATCAGCTCAATACCTTGACTGATTTTGGGGCATGAGGGATGTATCATTCTTTTAATAACATACTCAAAGTCTCCTCTTCATATTGTGAACATTTCTGAAACCTTGTTTTAATACTTAGTATGCCTGGGTAGCAAGTAATAAAAGCAAATGTTTACAGATTTGTAAGTTGGGTTTAAACTAAATTACTACTCTAGGCCTATCAAATACTTTAAAAAGTAGGTATTCATTTTAAGGGAGAGATACTTGGAAAGTTCATTTATGTTCTATCTATAGAAGATTTCTTAACATCATTGTTATAAAAATCTCTAAGAAAAGTTTAAAAACTGAGCTAGATTTTTTTACATTGTCTCATCAGTTGCTTTATAAGATAAACCTCAGTAGTTGGGTCTGCAGTGAATTGGAAATTACTACTATCTTTGAATTTTAAATTAAAATGTGTTTTCAGCATGTCCTGTGTGTGTATAGTCAGTGAACAGAGAGTAGCATGACTTTTGTGTTAATGTTAACTTAGTTTCTGATTTGATAGTACACAATGAATGAAATCAGTTTCCAGGTATTAATAAACTTTACTCCATGCTCAGGGTCTTACAGATAGGTGGTCAGTGATGATTTGTTAATGAATATGTGACACTTGGGCAGGAGCAGGAGAGCTTTTTAGGACTTTATATTTGTCACACACAGTGTATTTTACGGAGGGAAGAATAGGTAAAAGAAATAGTTCCCTTTACAGGGAAAAGGAATATTAACATCTTCAAAGTAACACCCTTATGTAGGGTAAATAGGTTCTTGGAATGAATCTGCTGACTCTTTAAGAGAAACAATATAGCATTAGAAAATTATGGGCCACTAGAGGTCACTGTTTAGTAATCAACTTTTAATGAACCAGAACAGTCAGAAAAGCCAATAAATTACGGTGTGGATTTTTCTAATTATGAATTCATATTTAATCATTCAATGACAAGTTAACTGTGGCAGTGGTTCTATGTACTTTGCATCTGTGGTTATGCTAATATACTATTATACTCAGATGCCGGTCCTCCATCATTAGAGTAGCACATTGCCAAAGGCTTTGTTATCTAGTCTTAATTACTAATTATGAGACGTAATTAACTCTGTTACTATCCCTACCCCTTTCATGGACCAAAAGTTCTCTTGAAAATAAAGTTTCGTTGTAAATGAAAGTTCCGTTTACGTGGCCACAAGGGCGGGGGTTCTGATCCGGTCCCCCTTGTCCCTGGGTCTGACGTCTTCGTGCTTCGTTCTCCGTGGCTCTTGCTCCCACCCTGCTCTCTGCTCTGCTCGTCTCACCTGGGTTTCTTCCTCCCTCCTTTGCATTCCTTTTCTCTTTCACGTGAAGCAGCTGTTTTATTTCCTCAGTGGCCGAATATTTCTTCTCAGGCTTTTCAGCCTTGATTCAGTGAGCAATAGGATGTGACTCTTGCTGCATACATATCTTTAAGGAGTCCTGGCTGGGCCACGCAGCAAGGGGAAGAAGATCTCGGGGAGCACACAAGTGGCTGCCGCCACGCCTGCAGCTAGCAGGTAGCCCTCCTTGGCCGGTCTGGCCTAGAAGCCACTCAGGAAAAGGCAGATTTCCCTTACTCATGTGATAAAAATTTGTTTTCTTCTTTAAAGGCTGGGCCGGTTGCCCAAGGGGGGCCCTGAGTTACAGGGTAAAACTGAGCACATGCACGGTTCCTTTTCCTGAGAACAGTTCTCTGCGTCCTGCCCAGAGGGCAGGATGTCAGCACGTCACTGCGCAGACTCCCTCCGCTGCTCACTGCCTTTGCTGCCCTTGATGCCAGGCCACTCGCCTCCCAAAGTTTGCTGCCACCGTCCACGGCAGGCTGTCACCCGAGCCAGCCCAGGCCTCGCGGCCTGCTGTCCAAGGCCCTCCCTTCCCACTCTGGATCCAGCTTGCTTTTCTATTCTTGTTTCTTACTGCTTCTCTCCACATGCCCTAACCTCTAGCCAGATTGGATCATTGACTCTTGAAAACGTGTACCTCATTTACTCAGGTCTCTGTTTCTTGTTTATGCTTTTCTTATATTGGGATTTTAATCTCTTCCTCATTTTTTGTCTGTCAAACTCTAAGCCCAACATAGATGCCATCTCCTGTGATACCTTAGGTACAGGTAACCCTTCCTGTGAACAGTTAGCATCCCACCTCGCATTGTCATGGCTTGTTCACCTGTGTTCTCTCCTTAACTACATTGCAAATCTGTCAAGTTTATGGATTCTTGGCAAATTTTCAACAAAAAACCTATTTGGCAGGGTATCTAGCTTTCTAACCTTATTCTGGGAAAATTAAAATAATTTTATAATACTAAGGTTTATAATATTAGGGAAAGTGGTGGGATAACCTTTGCTGGAAATCTTTTTTATAAAACGTAGGTCTTTCTCCATTAAAAAACCCATTCTGCTTCTTGGTTTCATAATTATAGTATTCTACAATTTTATATTTTCTGATCTTTAGTTCAAACTCTGAGAGTAGCACTGTTTAGAAATATGATGTAAGCCACATAGGTAATTTAAAATTTTCTAGCAGCCACATTAAAAAAGTAATAAGAAACACAGGTGAACATAATTTTAATAATGTTTCATTTTACCCAATATATCTAAAATCTAATTTTCACATAAAAATTAATTTGTATATAATTTTTGAGCTATATTACATCCTTTTTTCATAATAAGTCTTTGAAATCTGGTATGTATTTTATACCTGACGAACATCTCAGTTTGAACAACTATATTGCAAGTGCTCCATAGTCATATGTGGTTATTAGCTACTGGACTGGACAGTCTTTGAATCTGCTGCTACGTTTCTCTCTCCAGTAACACATTGTGGTTCTTCATTGTCTGCCAAAGTTCCTTCAGTGCTTGCATGGAAATGTACAGGTTTTCTCCTTCCCTTTCTTCTGTACTTTCTCCATGCCTGATGTCAGAAAAAAATACGTTATCAGTTACTGTGCTGGAATAAGTGAGACGGGCATGGAAAGAGGTACTGCTTTGCAGTGCAGAGTGGTAATTGTCATAACACAGGTATAAAGAAGTTCAGTGATAAATTGATGCTATATAGTTTGGGTGATTTGAATTTATCATGTTTGACTTTTAGGCCAGTTGCTTTCATTAACTGATAGATATTTACCATGTATTGTGGAATTGGGTGAGGACATTCCAAGGAACAGAGATAGATTTCAAGGTTTGGAATAGGAAAAGGGCATGGCATATTTGAAGACAATTAAAGGAGAGTCAGTATATCTGGAATTTTAATTATTCCAAATTCATTTGCTTACTATTTTCTGAACAGATCCTATACTTTTATAACTTTACATATTTGCTTTTTGATTCACTTCACCTGGACTTCCTCTCTTTGTCCCAAGTCATTCCCTGCCAGCATATCATAATCTTAATCATCTTTCGTGGTTGACTTGATCTCATCTTTTTAGTGAAGCCTCTCCTATTCTCTTTTCCTAGTTTCATTCCACAAAGGAATATGATATTTCCCTCCCTGAGTTTGAAAATTTCGACTCTTTTATGGCAATTAATTTTCTTTTTATTAAAGTTAATTTTATAATGCAGTACCTCTTGTCTGGATCACAAAACTTAATTTGAGCAAGAATTGGGCCTTTATTTTTGTATACTCTGTAGGGACAAAAGTGGGTTCTTTGCATATTTCTATATTCAGTAAATACTTGGTTTGTGTATAGTAAATATTTCTAATGATATATATAAAACAAACAACAACCCCCCCCACACACACACACACAAAATAAAGTGATCTAGAGATTTCAAATACCTAATGTTTCTTTTTAGATTACTTTCATGGAAAGTACTCATAAACTTGATGGACTGCTTTATCTAGTTGGATGAAATTTCTTGATTTCACCTGTAAAATTAGATGCCATAAAAGCAACATTCTGTTGTAAATTTTTAGTGTAATACAGGTGTTAATGGTAAAGATGAAACCTGTTTTATTATCAGAAAAGAGTTAAGGATATCCTGGTATAAAAATAAGATGGGAATCAATCTTTCCTTTGACATTTAAGGACCCATTTTATTTCCTTACATAGGCATCTGCTGCTTCTGGCAATATGGTGGATTAGATATGTTAAAATACCCAGCTGTCACACAGCACCCAGATGCTAGATAAATTATAAAAAACATTTTTAAATGCATATTGGATTCCTCAAAAAAATTATTGGTCATTTCTCAATAATCAAATAACTTGAAACCAGAGTGATAAACCCAGAAGCTCTGGCTGCCTTGGGAGCAAACGTTAATTTTAGGAACCAGGAGCTTTGGGGATTAGTGTTTGTGGCTGAAAATCATGGAGGTAATGGGAAACTAGGCCTTGTGCTCACACAAAGTGAGAAATCTGACATCTTCCTCCCATTGCTCTCCCTGCCACAAAAGCCAAAAAAACCAGAAGACATACCCTATGGATAATCTGCTGGCTGATAAAGGAAACTAATTAGGAAATCTATTTGTCTATGCTGGTTATAGTCTCCCTTGAATCTTTGTAATAGTAGGTCTGATCTTATGGATATAGAGTTCAAATTGAAACAACAACTCTGATCGGGAAAATACCCCACCAATAAATTTAAGGGTTTCTGAGTTGGAAGGGCTTATAGGATCTGTCACCCACAGAATGAATAAAAGTCCTCTCTGGAGAAAATCATCCTCAATCAGGACTCTCAGAATTCACAGACATTAAGCACAGCAAACATGCACACACACACAGACGCACACATACATACACACATACAGACACACACAATTCAGACACATTAGAGGACAAGTCAGCAGATCAAGTGTCAACTGGAACAAATTTAATGTACTAAGAGCTAGAGATACTGAAATTTTCATAACAGAACATAAAACAGAATGACTGTGTATAAAACATTTATAAGAAGTAAAAGATGGAATTGAATGTAAATGAACAAAGAACAAGGGAATATCGGAAAAGACCAATTGAATTGGGGGAAAAATCATTGAAATTTAAAACTCAGTGAGTTAAATGTCATATGAGAGTTGAAGAGAAAATTAATAAATATGAAGAAAGAACTAAATAAATAATATGTAATACAGAAAGACTTGGAGATGGAAATCATGAAAGAAAGGTTAAGCGATATCCATGATTAGAAAGAAAAAGTCAAATGTGCATCTGATTGGAGTTTCAGATGGAATTGGGGAAAATGGTCAACATGATGTCTGAGAATTTTTCAGAATTGACATAAATCCATAGAAACAGGAAGCACAACTTATATCAAGAAGAATTAAAACAAGAGAACAAATCTTATGAAGTATATGGTGACAAAACTTCAAAATACCAACAATAAAGAGAAAAAGATTTAAAACAGCTAGAAAGAAAAGGCAAATCACCTACAAAAGAACAACAGACTGATTTGACCCCTCTCCCCCCTGCAGTATTAGTAAGTATTAAGGTATAAATTGTGAATAGTAAAATTCATCCATTTTAAGTATGGAGATTGATGAGTTTGGATAACTATATGTAGTCATATAACCATCATCACAATTAAATATAGACTATTTCATCACCCCAGAGAGTTCTGTCATGCCCCTTTGTAGTCACGTCCTTCCCCCAGCTTTAGGTAATCACTGAGTTGCTTTCTGTTATTATAGTCTTGTCTATTCTAGAATACCATACAACAGTATCATGTAGATATGCATGTAGGATTCATACAACATGTGTGAATTGCACACCCCTTATGAGCAACAGTGGAAGCCAGGAGACAATGGAACAATATTGTCAAAGTACTGACAGATAACTTGTCAACTTAAAATTTTCATCCAGAAACTTTTCTTTAAGAATGATGGGTAGATTCCAGTTCTGGTTAAGACAGAGTAAGAACTCTGCTCTTTATCCCCTACTGAATGTTACAAAAAATCCTTAGACAGATGAATGAAATAGCTATTTGAAAACTCTGAAAAGTAAATGATAGCAGGTACTTTGGGGAAAGAAAATAGAACCTGAAGTACCAAAGCTCTGCCAGCAGAGTTTCTGAACCTCCCCACTGCCTTTGAGTCAAAGGCAGCATGAATTCTGGAACTATGCATGAGTACAAAAAAATAGTTCCAAGAGACGGGAACTTTCTCGTCGAAGGAACAGCAAGAGGGACCCAATGACACAGAATGGGGGAAATTTTTTTTTTCTCCCAGCTCTGCCACAAGACAAGCCTTACTCCTGAAACTCAGATTTTGTGGTGACAGTGGCAGCTGTGCAGACACTTAAAAATCTGAGGGGAGGGAATCCTCTCTGACCAGAGCAACTATGGTCCAAAGAGTGTGGAGGAATCTCTTGCTTTTTACTTTTTTTTTTTTTCTTCTACTCCTTGGCCCCAGAGAATGACTTACATGCAGCCAAGTGGTGGTTCACAGATGGAAGAGAACTCAGGAAAGGGGCCGCATAATGCTGTGCGCACTGTTGAGTCTACTGCAGTGTTTAGTGTGGGTGTTCTCACCCTAAACAGCAAACCAAAGACTAAGAACTTAACTGGGTCAGACAGCTGCCCAGGTGTCACACTGGCCCCTGGCTGGTGCATATGGAGGATAGTTTCAAATAGTTTGAAAACTGAACTGATATTGGAACCACAGCTCACAAAAGGCAGGTTGCAGTTTGCAGCTTGACCCTAGCCTGATTGATTGCCTGGTAAAACAGATAGAAACCAACACATAATAGTCTTTATGGAATTTTGAATGAGACTCAGAGCCTCATACAATATTCCAGATGTCTGTGATGTGATGAAAAATTACTTGACATGGAAAGATCCAGGAAAGTCTGATAAATTCTCAAGTGAAAAAAAAATCAAGATACTAATCCTGAAATTACCCAGATGTTTTATAGCAGGCAGTGACTTTAAAATAGTTATTAATACTCTGTTCTAAAAAGTAAAGCATTATAAGCTATAAAAAAGAGAACCAAACTGAAATTTTTTAACTGAAAACTTTTAAAACAAATTTGAAAAAAATCACTAGATGTGTTCGAAAGTGGAGTAGATATGACAAAGGAAAGAGTCAATGAATATGGAGATAGAACATGAATTGGAATTATTCATTCTGCACAACAGAGAGAAAATTCTTTTTAAAAATTTAGTCTCAAGTTCCCGTGAGGTAATATCAAAAGGTCTAACATATATGTCATTGGAATCCTGAATGAAAATAAGAGTGTGGTACAGAAAAAAACATTTGAAGAACTGACTGAAAGCTTCTCAGTTTTGACAAAAGACAAACTTATAAATCCAGCAAGCACAGTGAGCCCAAAACAGGATAAACTCAAAGAAATCCACCCAGATATATCATGATCAAACTGCCTAAAACCAGAGAAAATTCTTGAAAGCAACCAGAGGAGAAGGATGCATTGCATGGGAACAAGGGTTTGAATGGCTTCAGAGAAGCCATGAAACCCAGAAGGCAGTAGAACATTTATAGAGTGCTGAAACCACGATTCTATATATGGCGAAGTATCCCTCGTGAATGAAGGTGAAATAGAAACATTATCAGCTAAAAGAAAACGAAAAGAATTTATCTTCATTAGACCTGCTCTAAAAATTTTGTGTGCAGCATCTAATAAAATAACCTAAGAAATGTATAAAGCAAAAAAAAAAAAATGTACAACTAGAAGAAGAAATTGATAAGTTTCACCATCATAGTGGGATATTTCAGTGTACCTCTCTAAGCAGTTGATGATCAAGCAACAACAAAAAATTGATAAGGAGATAGATTTGAATAGCACAATTAAGGAACTTTATCAGGAGGATATATATAAAACCTCATACTCAGCAATTGAAGAAGACATGGAAAAAGTATTAAAAATCAACCACATGTGTGGAATCTAAAGTGAACAAACAAAGTACAAACAAACTCACAGATACAGAGAACAAACTGATGGTGGCCAGTTGGGCAGGGGATGGGAGGGTGGGTGAAATAGATAAAGAGGGTAAAGAAGTACAAATTTCCAGTTATAAAATGAATAAGCCACAGGATGTAATGTACAGCACAGGGTGTATAGTCAGTAATTTCATAATAACTTTGTATGGTGACAGATGGTAACTAGACTTTTGATAGTGTATAAAAATATCAAATCACTATGTCATTTACTTAAAATGATATAATATTGTATGTCAGTTATAATTCAATAAAATAAGTACATATTATAATTTGTTTTCAAAAAAAGACTAATAAGGCTTTTCTCAATTCTTTTCTTTAAATGACTGCATTATGGATTTGTAAAATTCATTGTAATTAAACATCAGTATATTAAAAATTAACAGTGGTCTTCTACATGTGAGAATAAGAATACTATTAATAAAAATTATTTTTCTTTTAAAATCATTTTAAATTTTATAAAATACACATAATATAAAATGCATTGTTTTAACCCTTTTTAAGCATGCGGTTCAGTAGTAGGTCAGCAGTAGTACAGTCACATTATTGTGCAACTAGCACTACCATCCATCTCCAGGATTCTTCATCGTGTAAAGTGAAACTCTGTGCCCATGAAACAGTAACTCCCCATTCTCCTCTCCTTCCCGTCCCTGGCAGCCATCATTCTACGTTCTGTCTGTATGATTTTGACTATTCTGGGTACGTCCTGTAAGTGGAATTATATAGCATTTGTCTTTTTGAAACTGACTTTATTTTACCTAGCATGATGACCTCAAGATTCATCCATGTTGTAGATGTGTTAAAATTTCCTTTTTCAAGTCTAAAGACTATTTCATTGTGTGAGTATATCGTGTTTTCTTTATCCATCAGTGGACATTTTTGGGTTCCTTCCACCTCTTGGCTATTGTGAATAGTGCCGCTATGAACATTGGTGTACAAATATCTTTTCAAGACCCTGCTTTCAATTCCTTTGAGTATATACCCAGAAGTAGAATTGCTAGATAATATGGTAATTCTGCTTTTAATTTTTTGAGGAGCTGCCATACTGTTTTCAATAGAGGCCCTGCCACGTTATATTCCCATCAGTAGTGTGCAAGGATTCTAATTTCTCTTTCTCGCTAATAATTGTTGTATTTCTTTATGTCTCTTCGTAGCCATCGTAATGGATATGAGGTTTTCTTCGGTTTTCTTGCAGAATAAATTCTGATTCATGTATATTGAGCCAGAGTCTAGACTTGGACTGACAAGCTGACTGCTCTCTTTGTGCTCAGCACACTGAACAAGTTGTAGCTGTTGGCTGTGCATGCAGGCAGGAGGTAGGTGTGTTAAGGGGTAAGGAGGGAGAAGGCTGTCATAGGGCTTATGTTTTACTTTAAAAAAAAAGTAGGGCAGGAAATATTCCTTTCTGCTGTGATTCTGAAACCAGATGAAGAGTTCTCCCCACTTACACCGCCAACATTCAGTAGTTGTCTTTATCACACATTTGGTCTCATAGCACTTTGTAAAAGTTTTATTCCACAGGTTTTAGTACTTGAAGTTGACCACAAATATAATAATTTTTTATTACTTCCTGTATAAGAGTGTTTTTCTACTCAATAAGGAAGTAGTAAGTGAGATCCAAACTCTGTGTAAACAGTATTGTGTCCTTGATCCTCATGCAAACCTGGTTGGTTACTGTTTCTCAGTGTTATGTTGTGCAACATCAGAAATGGTTGCCAAAGGCTGTGTAATAGCTGAGGGCCCGCAAAGGATGGCAGAGTAGAGGAAGTCCAGCTTACATTCGGAAGTGCTACTTCTTCAACTATGCCCGTCCGCAAATTCGAGTCCTGATTCTCAGGGGATTCCTCAGTGGTTCCCAGAGAAGACTCTAGGTTAGCCTAGTGTAACCTATTAGCATAACTTTCTCTTATTCTTTAATTTCTTGCTGTCCTCAGTTACTCTGACTGGCTGCCAGGTTATCATCTTGCTTTTTCTTATTCCTCCTTATTCTCTACCCTTTTTACCTACTCCCAAAGTTAGAATATCTGTGAATAATCAATTCTTTATAGAACAGGGGGCAAGTGGTTATTATACGTGTTTTTCTTCTCAAGCGAAGTAGAGGGAGAAAAACCACAGAGTGGAATGGAATATGCAAGCGATTGGACTACGCAGAATTTGGTTATAGCCAGGTTTTACTTTGTGCTTATTAATGCTGAATGGAAGGAATGTATAGAAAAATACCTGGTTCCTGTTACAGAAAGATCTTCCAAATTATGCAACTTCTAAACAAAGTAAAACAGGACATTAAGGTTGCAAGCGACTTAATGCAAGATTTCTTATCTGTCTTTTAAAAATGACTATTAAAGCTGAAAGAAACATGACCTACAAGAAGGAGTTTTGAAAATCACATTCTCCAAAGGTGTTAACTTTTCCCTTGGGCTCCAGATACTCCGCTTTCAGGAGCCGAGAGATTCACTGCAGTACAGTTTTCTGCACCATCTTAATCTGGGGTGAATGTCAGAGAATTTGTTTTTAAAAGGGATTTTCAAAATGAAAGCAAACCATTTCATTCTCTGAGGCCCCCTACACTCCCACACCCCACTCTGCATTTCTGTTCCACGCGTTTTCCTCAAGCCAGGGCTCCAGGCGGAACATTCTGTTGCTCTTTCAGCACAAGTAGGTCTATTGTGATATTTATCTGAATTCAAACAAGGCTAATTAAAAGAGCTGCTGACAGTTGTTGTGATCTGACTTTGACTGCAGCTTGATGGTCATTATGGGTAAATAATGAACCAGGTCTGCAAATGTAGCAGCTGCCAACTTGGGATAGAAGAACGGCTATTGCTTCCAATTTAAGGATCTATCGACCGCTTCCCTTCTCCCTGCAGATCTTTTGCAGAAAACTAATGTTTTCTGCTGCTGTGTATTGTGGTTTCAGCTGTTTCAGATATAGCCTATAATTTCCTTCTTTAATATTTAACTTAGGACATTATTAGCTTTCAGAGTTAACAACTTTTCTATTTTGAAGAAGTTCAGCTTTGTCCTTGTATATAACTAGTTAAGTAGCTGTAGTTTTTTTTTTTTTATGTGTTTAATTTGTAATATGCAGGAAACAGTCTAGAAGAGGAAGGTATAGCTTTATGAAGATGTTTCAAAATCCTATGTAGATGGGTTGTGTGTGTGTGTGTGTGTGTGTGTGTATGTTTATGTTTTAAGAGATAGATGCATACCTCTTGCTTTTGTTTTCTTAAAGATACACACCTCTTGCCAAACCTTAGTTCAGGTTTTGTTCACCTCATCAGTGACGTATGAACTATTTTGATGCAAAGCTCTATCAATTCAGAGGAACTGCAGTGACTTTCATTAAAATGCAATATGGAATATATTGTCACTCCATCATGAGCTTTTCCCTGTCTTATTAGCAAATAAAAACAGGTGCATTAAAGGTAGAAAAGGCACTTTGTATTTATAGATTAATATACTTCCCTGCAGATTTTTCACAAGTACAAAATATAGCTTCTGGATTTACAAGTCACATTCTAGAATTTAACACCAGCCAGTGCTTAACAGCACATCCGTAGCATTTGTTCATCTGCCATGGAAAAGGCTATCTGCATTATGTAGAGTCTGAGGATGCAGTGGTGCTCTGTGTGTAATGTAGCAGAGCTTTGAGATCTTGCTGGGAGGAAATGATCCCAAACATGCCTCCAAAAGACAAGTCTTACTTTGAAAAATAATGATGAAAAATTGCTTATTTCTCCATGTATTTGTGTCTGTGTTTGGTTCAGGAAAAACTAACTTAACTTTGTTTATCTGACTCCAGAATAGTGCTGTGAGTGTTTGTGCCTTTCTGTTTCTAGCTTGAATAATACCAGAAATAGTGTTAACAAGGGGTTATGTTATTCTGGCTTATGTTAAACTAGATCACCCCCTAACATGTGCAGAGCCATTCATCTGTGTCACCAAAACCCAAGAGAACATCTGACATGGACTCTGAAACAGAAACAGTGATCACTTACAAATCAAACATGGCACGCTCTAAACTGATTGTGCACGGCAATCTTTTCTAGAAAGGACAACTAATTGAACATGATAAAGTGTAAAGTTAATTAACGCCCTTAAATTTGTTGATTACTTTCACGGGATTATATTGTTCGTTGAGTAGCAGCTTTCTGTCCCAGCTGTCGCCTTTTTCAGCGAATGTCGCTAGTAAACAATAGAGACACCATAACAAGTCGTAAATGGTCCCTGTGACAGCAGCCCCTTGTGAGGCTGCATCTGTAGAAAATGATTAGAACAATTGCATTTTAAAGACAGCTCACATTGCTGCCCAAGTCCCATTGGTCCTCTTCTTGATCTCTTTTGATGGCAGACTGGTTAAAACATTTAAGTTCCTTTGAGTAAATGAAGTGATTTACTACGTTTCGCTATATATCAATGAGAGTGCTTTGGTGGCAGGATCTTTACAGTATTAAAGACATATCTGATTTGATTATACTTTTTAGATTTCCATCTCTTTCCTCTCTGGATTCAAAGACCTCTTTCCAGTAGTCAGAGAATTAAAAATGACCTCCTTATCTGTGACTTTTAAATGGTTTATTCCACGTTATCAACACTTGTGTGATAGTGTTTCTATCACAACTCTCGTTTCAGTTTCTCAGACTGAATTCCAAATTTCATTTTCTTGCTACTGTTAGGCCAAAGACTTTGACACGTTCAAGCTGAGTAGATTTATTTGTTTTATTTAAATTTTTTATAATAACGGTTTAAAACTATCTTTCCAATGTATTCTTTCATTTAAGCTGCAAAGTAAGTATGGCAAGCTTTTCTTTTCTTTTTTTCCCTAAAATTGGTTAATTTTTTATTATGTAGTAAGCTCTATGAGAATTTCACAGGCACTTCCCATTTGAATACAGTAATGAACCAGTTCTGTCTACATGGATTCTGTGATCAGCTTTTATTTATTTATTTTTCTGTGCCTAATTTACTTTTTAACTTTTATTTTTTAAATTCGAATTAATATTCAGTATTATTTTATATTAGTCTTAGGTGTACAGTGTAGTCGTTAAACATGTAATATAGTTTATGAAGTGGTCCCCCCCGATTAGTACCCACCCACCTGACACTATTCATAGTTATTACAATAATACTGACTATATCCCCTATGCTGTACTTTACATCTCTGTGAATATTTTGTAACTAACAATTTGTACTTCTTAATTCTTTCACTTTTTCACCCAGCCTACCAACCGCCTTCCCAGCTGGCAATCACCAGTCTGTTTTCTGTATCTATGAGTCTGTTTCCGTTTCATTTGTCATCTATTTTGTTCTTTAGATTCTACTTATAATTGAAATCACATCATATTTGTTTTTGTTTGACTTAGTATAGTATCCTCTAGTTATCATCTATGTCATTGCAAATGATAAGTTTTTTTTTCTTTTTTTAGCTGAGTAATATTCCATTGTATATATGAACCACATTTTCTTTATCAGGTCATCTATTTGTGGGCACTTAGGTTGTTTCCATATCTTGGCTATTGTGAATAGCACTGCAGTGAACATAGGGAGGCGTATATCTTTTTGAATTAGTGTTTTGGTTTTCTTCAGATAAATACCCAGAAGTAGAATTACTGGGTCGTAAGGTAGTTTTATTTTTAATTTTTTGAGGACCTTCCACACTGTTTTCCATAGTAGCTGTACCAGTCTGCAATCCCACAACAGTGCATGAAGACTGGCAAGTGTTTTTATCACCATTTTCAGATGGAGAGGTGTTATAATTTGTCTGTGTGGTATGAATTTCACTCCAGGTCTCTGAACTCATATCACATCTTCTTCATTTTTAAAGTCTTCGTAATAATGTTCTTATACATGTGCACTTATGCTCGTGCATGTTTACGTGGCCATTAGTGAAAATGCCATTATCACATGTGGAGAATCATGCCACTCCCAAGTTAAGCTTTTTTCATAAGCTAGGAAACATTGTCAAACTTAGTCTTAATTAATATTCTTGGTCATTTTGTTAATAATTGATTTCTTCTCTGCCTACTTTCTAAAAAAGGCAATGAACATTTATCAGACATGTGCTATATGCTGGGTGCTAAGATTCAAACAGTTCATACCCAGAAAGATTTTAACAAAACACACCAGAAAAGTCATTGATTACAGTAGTATAAGAGCTTTATTAGAGATAGCACTGGGAATGTTGTAGGAATAGAGAAAGGGAGTCATGATCATGAACTGCTTTTCAGAGTTGACATGAGTTGAGTCCTGAAAGATAAGCAGGAGTTAGCCAGGCAAAGAAGGAAGGAAGGAAATTTCATGTGGGGGACCGGCCCAGGAAAGGCATGGATGTATGAAGAATCATTGCACATTCCAGCCCCTGTAAAGTGTTTTTAGTATACATAGCATAGTGGCTTTTGTTGCAAGAAAAATAAAAATTAAAAAATCAGAAACCATACAAGGAGATAGAAGAGGAAGTTACTGATTCCAACAACTCGAGACAAAAGGAAAGATACAGTGAGTGATGTAGTTCTTTTTTGTTGAAATATAAACATGCAAGTACTTTAGAAAAAATATCCTTTTCTTAATGGAAAAAAAATGGGAACTGTGAGACTGTCTAGGAATGGTAATAGTGGATAATGTCTTCCATTGTTGGTCACTCCTGTTGATGCATAATTTGAGACTTCAGCCTGTTTTGGTTCTTATATAAAATAAAAGTGGCAAGATTGGGAGATCAGTAAACATAAATATTAGAATGAAGTGATAATGTTAATATTGACCTGTATTACAAGCACAAAGCTAAGATTGGTCAGAAAAGAATATAAAGGAAAAACTGAATTTTAACTCAATTTACATTGAAAAAATTATCACTGCTTTTGATGTAAAAATATGAAGAACATTGTCCATTACTTCATTTACTGTATCCTGTGTAAAGTTCCAAATGAGAATTTTTTTAAACATGTAACTTAGTTCAAGGAAAAGTTACGTTTTCCTTGAGGCTGCTCTATTCCTCTCCCAAATAGTGTTTGCCGAGGCTTCCAAGTTACTCAGATCTATATTTGAAATTTATTGTCAAATCTTATGGTTTCATTTGCATTATTCTTAATTCAGATTTTCACTTTTCTGATTGTTTTGTTCTCATAAGCAAAGTCAAATCTGTTGTGAATAGAGGTAGAGTATTATGTGCATTTAAATAACAGGCAGAACTAAGTGTTTGTATATAAAACATACAAAATTATTTGCCCCGTTTATGTTATTTTAAACTGCTGTGAATGCAGTTTGCAAACAGATTCAGAATTTCAAAATATCAAAATTTTCACAAGCCTGCCCACAGTCATCAGCAAGACTAGTTCTCTCAGTTTCTTGGTTCCTTTTTCACCCTTTCTCTTTCTGAGAATTTATTATTCTTTCCACGATGGAGGCTGAAAAATGGAAGGAAAGGGAGAATCTGGATTTGGTGGCTATTGTCTTCATCCAGCTGATGTTTTATGAAGCTACCCTTTGGTATTTATTTCACTTATGACCACATCTCTCTCTTTTCCCTAATTATATTTTAGAACTTTTGAGGACAAAGACTGTATTTTTATACTTACTATCACTTTATATTTTGGACTTTCTGGGATAGTTATATTTCAGATAACCTCCAGATACCAGAAACTAGGCCCTGATTTTTAATTCAGAAAATATGCCTCCTCCTTGAATCTTTGTACCTAGCACAAAGATCTAGCCAGTTGTTAAGGGCAGTCAGTAGATTCTTGCTGATAATATTTTCTTTTTTGAAACTTTGCAAGACTATTCCTCTCCTGTAGAATGCATCTGTCTTCTATTATTTATAATTGTATATTTGCCTTATTGCTTCTCCCATCTTCACATGTACACACACGCACACACTCACACACACACACACACGCACACACACTACCACTACCACCACCACCATAAACAATAGATTTCTGACCCCTGAGGGCAGGGACTGTTTTCTTCCTCATTCCCAGGGTTGAGAACCAGTGAAGAGTTGATTTCAAATGGTCAGATTTTTGACATCAACTCTTAACTCTTAAGTAGGAGTGGAAGGAAAGAAGGTAGTTTCGGTAATGGATGCTCTCTATGATACCTTTTTTTTTTTTTTTAAAGAGGGGTTGCTGACTTAAAGACTTAGATTTGAAGTGCTTCTTTACTATGAGGTAAATCGAAATCAAAACAGACTACCAAGAGAAATGATAGCTGTCTATTACTTTAAAAGCAGGGTAGGTAATCAGCCACCCATTTAGACTGGTTTGGGCATTTGCCTTTTCATTTGTATAGATGTGTTCAGTTTTTCTGATTCTAGGGTCATAGGAGAGAAACACTGGAGACATTATCACAGCAAAGTGTTAGATAAGCCATTTAAGACAACCACAAGTGTTTAGGATTATTAGATTTAATTAATGTGGTTACAGGAGAAGGTTTATTTTCTGATTTGTTTCCTAATTTGGAACTATTTATGTATTATATAAAATGAAATATGCCTTGGTTTTGTATATAACTACGATAAGTGTGGGAAAGTAGATATAGGTAAACTTGAAAATCCTAAATCATAGAATTTCAAAAGCTTAAAAATAACTAAATGATAATTTTGTTTGATCATCTCACTTTATAAAATAAAAACTAGATCAGGGAGCACTTAATGACTTGTTAGAATGACAACTGCTTTGTAATTCTTGGCATCTTGTGTCTCTCTCTATAAGAACAGTTATTTCACAGCATGGGAGTCATTCATTTCTTTGCTCTTCTCTCCATCATTGCCTCCTTCTCTCTCTTTGACCAAGTAATGTACTTGCTGAGCATCTCTTATGTACCAGAAACTGTGAATATGGGGTGAATGAGCCAACAGAGTCACTGCTCTCACGGAGCTCATTTTCACTTGCGGAATACAGACCAGAAACAAATAAATACAGGCGTTGAATTAAACAGGTATTAGATGATAAATGCTGTGAATAAAATTAAAGCAGGAATAGGAGATGGGGTGACATTTTAGATTGTTAGATTGGTCAGGGAAGGCCTCCCTGAAGAGATGAATTTTGAGAAGAAACCTGAATGAACTGAAGGAAACAAATCATGAATATATAGAGAAAGAATGTTTCAGGCAAAAGGAACAGCAAGTGCAAGGCTTTGAGATGAGAATGTACTTGACTTGTTTCAGGAACAGCAAGGAGGCCAGGGTGGCTGGAAAGCAGTGAGGAAGAGACCGAAATGACATGAGATAGGAGAGGCAGCCAAGGCCACATCATACAGGGCTTTGTAGGACTTTGGATTTTATATTCAGGGGATGGGAAGCTCTTTGAGGCTTGAGAATAGAGAAGAAACATGAAGTAGATTTATGTTTTAAAAGAATCCTTTGGCTGCTGTATGGAGAATAGACTGTGGAGGCAAGATCTGAAAAGAGACCAAGTAGGAGGCTATTATAGTAATCCAGGTGAGAGGTAGTGATGGGTAAAGAGAAGCGGTTGGGTCACAGTTGTGTAACTTCCTATGAGCAGGGACTTCAGATTTTTATCTGTGACCCCGGGGTTTACCACAGGGCTTGATTCTTAGTAGGTTCATTTTGTTGAATGAATAAAACCAAAGAAATGCAAAATTCTCATCACTTTCCCATACTCTATGTGCCCATTGAAAGGTTACGTAAGAGGTCTTCTCTGTCATCTTAACATTGTTGGCCATGGACCACTTTGGTATTTCTTAATCTGGGCTAGCCTGGTGCAGCTCAAGCCAACTGATATTTAGCTGGAGAGGCTGAAATTGTTCTTGAGAAGACAACAGCTTAGATAACCAAATAGGAAAGGTCTCAAGATGTTATATAGGTAAAGATAAAGGTCCCAGTTCACAAACTGAAGTTATAAAGTAGTAAGGCCTTACATTTAAATGGCATTTGATGTTTTATAGTATATGTTCATATATTTACAGCCACTCTATGAAGTAGTTAGTAATGCCTTCTCCATTTTGTACACTGAGACTCAGAGAAGTTAAGTAATTTGTTTATAATAACAGCCAGCAAGTGACACATCCCCAAACCAGATACTCCATCTCTAGATCCTTTACTCCTACCATGCTGATAAGTTTACTTACTGAACAAGCATCTGTTGGGTGTGTCATGTACCATGACAGCTAATGGGAATGCTGACATAAACAAGACCCCAATGCTGACCTTGTAAGAGCTTATCGTGTAAGGGAGGAGTAAGGTAAGAAATCAAAGATTTTAATAAGGTGCAGTAAAATACTGTAATAGAATTAAGCACTGGGTATATTTTGGTTTTGTATATACAATTACTAAAATATCAGGAAAAAATAAATCTCTCAATATTCTAGCAGCTGCCTGAGCATATAGTTCATGTTCTTCAATTTTGGGAAGTGGACTTGAATTAAAATGGCATGGCAGTGTAATAAATTTATTTATTTATTGTTTATTATTGACAGACATAAAAATGTATACAACATTGGAAATCTATAAGAAGTCTACACAGCTTTAGAGTTTCAGCTGTCTGGATGTTATTTTCTAAGCTCAAAATGGTTACATTTATTTTAGGATAATTTAAGTCTTGATTTTGCCTTTGCAGTAGGATAGGCTTGATAATGTTATATGGTTAGAGGAATCTGTATAGAAACATGAACTAGGTTTGGTCTCAAGGAACACAGAACTCTAGAATTACCCAGGTCATTCAGGCCCTTACATTGGAATGTAGGTTATTATAAAGTCAGAAATAATTATACCACCACATTGAGAGCAGCAAAGAATGGAAATACCAGGAACTTCTGAATTAAAAAATGAATTATTTTTTCTTTTGTGGTCTCCTCTTGCTTAAGTAACTTATTTCTTCTTTTGGAAATATGTGTTTGAATGAGTGAGAAAGTACACCTGAGACTAAGTAAGCAGCTGAGAACCATTGTCAGCATTAATTTTTCTTTTCATAAATGACTATTATAGACTGCTATTTAGCAGCAGTCTGTAATCTAGCTACAAACCTGTTGACCTGTGGTGGATAGTGCTGGCTTTGTTTGTAAGCTTTGACTTAAATTGTCTACTTAATTTCTTTAAGTCAGATCAATGGGATTAGAAGTAAGGGTGGTTATGAGGTTTGAATGAAAGTGGCCATAGAAATTGAGAAAAATAATTGTAAAATGATAATGATCTACCACCTTGGTGAAGTAAATTGGAAACTAAGAAAATGACTGTCACTTACACTTCAACATTATCAGAATGTTTAAATGACACAGATTGGCTAATTAAAAGCATTTGTCATAATTGGGTTTTTGTACATAATCAATTCCAAAGTGTGTCTGAATATTACGAGATAATGTAATTTAACCATACATGTGAGCATCCCAGGCTTTCATAACATGTGGGCACTCCCTCTTCCAAAATTGTTTGGCTACCATAATGCTGACTTCTTTTGCTTTTAATAATTAGTTAAAAATAGCATGAACTGTGAAATTGAAAGGCTACTTGATTTGGCAATTGCACAATATTCACAATTTGAATGAAATAGGGCTCTCCTCACTTGGGCTTTTTATATATAAAAACTGTGTATTTTATTGAATAAATTAAATTCAAAAGTAGGCCATTACTTGCAGCTTTCTGTTCTAATGGCCAGACTTGATACATAGTACAGACAATTAGGGTTTCTTTATTCCTAGCTGTACTATAAAATAAGTTGTAAAAGCAAAAATTATACTAATATAGCTCTTCCACATACTCTCCGGGTTTTGAATAACAAGACCTAACTTGAAAATTATGAATTAAGATTTCTTTAATAGTAAAAATAGTAATACTATTCTTGGTTTTGTTTTATAGTTAATAAAAATTTAGATGAACGAAGGTTCTCCCCCCTTTTAAGACAAGTCTAGGCCATATTTCCTGTGCTAAAAGAGAAGTTTCTTCAATCATTTCAATTAATGAACATGCATCAAATCTTTGTTAAAGGATGCTAAGGAGTAGCCAGAGCGTTGTCAAAGTTTACTTCTTCTTTCTGCTCGTATCACTAGGAATGAATTGCCCAAAAGATATGTAGCAAGAGGAAGAGAGAAATCAGATAATATTGGAAAGTGTACATCAGAATAATCAGTCTAAATGAGCAACCATTTCTTTACCTTAAAAAAAATCTTAGTGAAATGCCTACTTATTTAGCGGAGAAGAGCCAGGTCTCTCTCTCTCCGTAGTTCTCATCTTTTGACAACATGGAGAGAGCAAGCGAGTGAGCCAGAGACCCCAGGCAGTAGACCCCTCCACTTGTCCCTGTGCTGGGCGGGGTACAGGTGACCTTTTTCATATACTTTCTATTACTGAATAGGTTCCTTAGGAGAGTAAGGGATGCATGGGAATAATAAAATTCACACTTCACATTCCCCTGTTTGTCATGCCATGATTGTGCCAAAATATTTTCAGATGAATTGAGAGTTCGACAGAATCCGTGTGTCTCTTTCAGTTTCTGATTAACCTGCATGATACTTGATTATTAAAATATTCCAGGAGAAACTTAGAGTATCGTAAACATGCCTGACATAAATGTAATTTGGAAGCAAGACGTTTTCATTTGGTTTGGGGATTTTCTCTAATTTTACTATCCCTTTACCCCCAAACCATTCAGGTGTGGGAGCCGCTCGGTCTGGGAACCTCACGTTTATGGTGGGAGGAGTCGAAGATGAATTTGCTGCTGCCCAACAGTTGCTGGGCTGCATGGGCTCCAACGTGGTGTATTGTGGAGCTGTTGGGACAGGGCAGGTAATAACTCCACACGAATGACCCTGACTTGATGATGTAAAGTCAGCTCATGTTCATTTCTCTTTCCTGACCATATCCTTATTTCTCCTTACTCTGTTCAATCAGTGGATCCTTTGTTTTCTCAGATTTTCTTAAATTAATTTGGAATAAATTAAGTTTCCTTCATTTCTGTTGCAATTAAGCAGGTGTCAACCAATTAACTTATTTTAAAAAGATTAAATGCCATCATCCAGATTTTGACATCATCCCAGTGACCACTGAAATCATCCTTAGCACTGCTATCTGTAGTGCTCATGACTGAGTTGCTCTCATCAGCCTTCTAATTTCGTAATCACTTACTACAGTTCTCTTTGCAGTACTGTCAGGTAGAAGTAACCTATGTACTTTAATCTTTTTTCTTGAAAATGAAATATAATCTTCATTTAGAAATATATAAACTTTCTAGTCAGAGATAAATGACGGTTCAGAACTCTGAAATCAAACTAGTTGTCCTCTTCCCACCCAATACACACCCACTCACACTCACTCTACTTAATGCTTTGTCCTGGTCACTGGTACGCTCTTGATCTTATTTAAGACTTTGGTGTTAGCTGTGTCTGTTGTCTCCATTCTCATGTCCAGTCAGTCTCCAGGTTCTATAGATTTTGCTTCAGTGGCTCTCCTTGTTGACTGTCTTGTCCATTGCACACATTACCTGATCCAGTCTTTCCCTTATTATCTCACACCTTGTTTACTGCTCAGAGAGCCTAATGGGTCTCTGGATGCAGGTTCACTACTCTTCCCAACACTGTAACCAAGACCAACTCCATCAAGATGCTGGTATCATCCTCATACTTCCCCATTCTGAAACTTTGAATAGATCCTTATTTCCTTTTATGTCAAATTTTAACTCTCTACCCTCCTTAGCTTTCATAGCTCTTGCCTCAGTCTTAACTATCAAATTTCTCACTATTTCTTAAAATACATGCATGAGTCAGTTGTCTTAATGTTCTCAAGAACATGTCATGCTCTTATGTATGTAATCCCTCTTATATATTTACCTATTCCTCTGCTCTCCTCCTTTCTCTCTCTTGCCTATTTAAATCTGCCTGGCCTTTGAGAAATGATTTCAGGTTCTACTCTCTGGATCTTGTTTCTCTTAGTTTACCACTTAATTGTTTGTTTGCTGCCTATTCATTCAGTGTGTTACGCCCATCTCCCCAATTAGAATGTGAACACCTTCCCTTAAAGAGTGGTCATGCCACGTAGACCAGGGGGACTTCCCTGTGGGGCAGAGCCCACAGGAGCCGGGCCACCACTGTGGGGTTCTTGCCGGATAGCAGAACCCCGCCATCAGCCCCAGCGCCTGCTTGGGAGTCCATGGTCGGCTCAGGGGGTCGTGCGGCACCATGTGCCTGTCCCCATTTGAGAGAATCACCTATCGAATGCTCTTACTTTTAGAAAGAAGCATGTGGAATTGGGTGAAGAAAAACTTCCTGTGAGTTATAACTTGAAAATAAAGGTATTTAATATATACTCATTTTACTTTCAGGCTGCAAAGATCTGCAACAACATGCTGTTAGCTATTAGTATGATCGGAACCGCCGAAGCTATGAATCTTGGAATCAGGTTTGTTGAATAGTCCATTTTCACCTACTAACAATTTTTATGGGCTTTCCTATTTGATTTTCTGATGTTGAGAAAAAATGTTCATGAGAGATAAATGAGTTGATCCAGGAACATTTTGAAAGTACTTCATTATTGGACTTTAATAGACTTTGCTTATTTGACGACCAGTAGGACCCTGGAGAGCACGAATGTTCTCTGCCATGGCCATAAAGTACGCTGCACTGTGTGTTCGAAGTTACATTATCCTTTTTATGTGGGAGCTCCGTTTGTTCTATTATGTCTAAATGCAAGAAACGCCTTACTATAAAATTTAAACATACTCTGGCGGTGTAGGATGAATTTGTGTAAAACATGGTTGTAACATACAGAGAATTCAAGTGTTATGCCACGTGACTGGTTTTATGTATCTATTTAAAATATAGTCCCCAAAATCTACACTAAAAGGGCTCTTGGTTGCTTATTCCGTGGATAAGCTGGATGGCATTCATAAAGCTGCAACTCATGTGCTTAACTTTCATTTTAACTTGCCTATAGTTGTGTCACTTTACATTAGGATAAATTTTTTCATTAAAATAAAATGGCATTCATACTTTGCTTAAACTGTTTCAGGAGTTTTGTTTTTCCTATGATGATGATAATCCTTTAGGATGCTTAAGGTCAATGTCTTAATTTTAGCCTTTAATTTTTTGGGTTAGGAATGCTACATATGATTAATCACCTAATTATTTTTTAAATGTTTTTTTTAGTTCACGAATGTAATAAATATATATTTCTTTCTTTAGAAAATGCTTAATAAGCATTATGTTTTATTCAGGTGTTTTTTTTCACACTTTCCAAAACTCCTTAGCAGATATATCGCAAATAAAAGTAGTGTTTCATATCACAGCTTCTAATAAAAGCAATGAAAAGAGCCAAAGTACTTGGGATATTTTTTAAAACACAGTAATGGATTCACATTTCCTCTTAATTACCATATCAAGATGCTGTTGTTTTATTGAATTGCCCTTGTCTCAGATGTTAAACTATCTTGACCTATTAAGTTGTCATGTTGTAATTGAGATAAAAGAGGAATTTGCTTTGCATCAGTGCTAATTGGTTTATCAATATCCCGTACCATTTACATTTTAAAATTGAATGTCTGTACAATGGTAAGCTTAGCATATCTGTACAAAGCTTTAAAGAAAATTAGTAGTATATGTACATAGGAAGCTGTTCAGTGTTCTGTCTGTATTATAGCCAATTTTAGGCTACAGGTCACTTATCATAATTGAAAAACTGGTTACTAGTAACTTGTTTTCATGTCCATCCTCTAGACTAATTTCATGGAAGATGAAAATGTAAATTTCTAGAACCAAAATTGCATAAAGAGTTAATTGGTGTAGACAATAGGATTAGAGCATTAGTATAACATGTGTATCTTTAGAATTTTATTTTCATTTTTCTGGATATAAAAAAATATATGTAGTAAAAAAGTGAAAGCCTAGATGGACCCAGTTCATGCTAAACTGAAATTTCCCTCTTCATCTTTGCCAGTTCATTTATATTCTGCTTCTTGAGCATCACTGGATCTGGATGCTCCTTAGGTATAGTGATGCATCCCCTGGCATTTCTCAGATAGTTTTTCTAGCAAAACTCAGATGATCATTTGCCATTCTAAAATGAAGGTTTTTTGTATGATAAGTGCTTGTGGAAGTCCAACTTCAAATACCAGCTAATAAAGATTAATATGATAATCAGTTGAATCAAATGAATAAAATGTATACAATGAAGAGTATATATGGGCTGCTAGAGTAGGTTTATCAAAGAGAAAATGAAAAGTGATAAATTGTAAATAGAAATGTTAAAAGCAGAAGCAACAGATAGATGTTATCTTATTGTTGGTCTTGATTCACTATGATAACAGTATTTAAAAATATGAAACTTCTAAATGTTTTATTTTTTAATGTTTAATTTAAAAAAAACTATACACATTACTGTTCCTGATATCTATATCTATATCTACCTATATATCTATAATAAAATGTCTGAACACAAAGCAGGAACTCACTAGTTTTACTTAACTGTTACAATGATTTATACATTTCTTGTGCTTCAGATTGTTTTAGTGAACTGCTTATTTTCATAACATTAGGCTTTTATCAGTGTATCTGATAAAGATTCTCTGTGGTTTGAAAGTCCTAAAAATGATTGCTTCTGCTATTGTCTTTTCTTCATGGTTTACAGACGTGGTTTAAAATGACAGGATTGTTCTCTAATAGAGTATAGAGAGCGGCCACAATTTATTGAGCTTTACAAGGTGAAAGAGAAAATTGGCATCAGCAAGCATAAATTCCCAAGTAGTAAATTCCCACAAAGTAGTACAGTATCAAAGTGGTTCAGCCACATTTATATTCTGTTCACTCCGAAGTGAAATTTTTTTAGAGCATTAATGTCAACGTTTACAAATCGAGTCACCTATTCCTATGAAGTGATCATTTCTGATTAATTTCATTCTCATAAGGCAGTGTTTTTTTTTTCCAGAACACTGATATTTCTCTTTTTTAGAATAGAATAAAATCTTATAGTTTAGAAACTCTTATTTGACCCTATGATCTTTTACAGTGAGTCTTTATGGATGTTCGTGAAATTTTAAAATGCTATAAAAATGTAAACCATAAAAAATATTGGTATACAACATATTTTTGGGTTCTTTTTTATTAGGCCTTCTTGCCTTCTAACTGGGTCCTGGTTAAGACTCAGAACGTAGCATTAAGGCACAGAAAGTACTCTGCTTGCATCAAAATGTTTGTACCTGTGCGTTACATAGGAATAACAATAACGTGAGTTTATTTTTGTTCCACTGGAAATCGTTTTTATCGTTTTTTTTTTTTTTTAATATCAGTGGTATGAGAAGTTATTTGCATTACTAACAAGTCACAGGCCCCTCCAGCAACAACCATTTGTCTTCTTCCATCAAAAGCTTACCAGTTGAACTTCTGAAAGGCTGTTTAAGATAAAAACTTCCCCACAATAATAATTTTAGGTTCTTGGCTACTGCCCTTAGATGATGCTTCCTTTTTATTAGATGATGACTAAGGCCTCCGAGTCGTACGCCCTAAAAGATATGAGAAATGGCAAAAGGTTTGTAATAAAAGTTTGACCAAATTTTTTAATGAACTGATAAAATGCCATAATGTTGGCTGATTGGCTATTAAGTTCATTACCCACATGACCCAGTGAGACTCAGGATGTTGAGAGTTTGGGTGTCTTGCTGATGCCTGCATTTTAGCTCTGCCATAGACTTAAGCTTAAAATCACAAAAATAATAGTAGCTATCCACAGAGTCGTGAAAGTTAAATGAGTTAATCCATGTAAATCCTTTAAAAAACAGTTTCCAGCATTTAGTATATGCTCAATACATGGTAGTTATTGGTGTAATGGTTAGTATTCGAATTGAATTGTACTTTCATGTTTTTTCTTCATGACACTTCTCACTAGAATGCCACTAGAATGCAAGCTTCATGAAGGGGGATGGACTTGTCTGCTCATTGCCATATCTTAAGAACATACTTGACACACAGTAGGCACTATATGAAGATTTGTAAAATGGATGAGGAGGGGAGGGAGGGAGGAAGCACTTCTCCTGCCTCAGGTACAGGTATCTAGGTGTGTGTCTTAACCCCACTCACTCCTGGAGGGCAGGCACAGCCTCAGCCTCTTAGCTTGTGGTCTTGGCTCTAAGCACAGCACCTACACATGGCAGATCCATGTGAGCACTGGGGAATAACTGAGTGAGTGGCTGAAATTGACACGGTCTTAGACGTTTCATCTCCAGAGCAGTTCCTGTGACACAGTCATCTCAAGTTTAGTGACATCATTTTCTTACGTAAAATTAAACAGTATAGATACTTATAGAGACTATAAAGTGAACAAACTTTTTTGGCCCTTAAAAGCCTTTGTTATACCAAAAGCAAACATTTGGATTCTCTTTAATATTTTACAGTTTATGCATCATTTTTACTTCTCAATAATTCATTTAAAATTCTTATGTATTAAAAGGTGAGTAGATTTGACACAGTGACGTTTATTTGAGTTGCATTATGTATGCGGTCAGAGCAATGAATTCATTCTCTGTTTATATCAGAGAACATTCCAGCAATTGTAAAGCCACATGCATGCACGCGTGCACCCTCGAACCACATCCAGTGGCAAGTTATTATGGGGACTGACAGACTGTCATCCTTTTGATGGCTTGAGCTGTATATCTCCTGAACAGCAACGGGGCTCTTATGCAGAAAGTATCATATGTTCCCAGCCAATTTACAGGGAAACAGCAATAACATTTTATCATGGTTGAGAGCCCAGTAGCTGCTTCCTATTAAACTTGCCCTTTCAGATACCTGTCTTGGATTAATTTGTTGATTTCAGATGGAAACTCAGTCTTCTCCAGTGAAGCATGACGTTCTAGGATAGACTCTCTGAATGACAATTACTGTGTATTCTAGCTGGTTTCAGACCATTACAAGGCTTGGGCACAGTGGAAGACAGAGGACTTCAGTAACTGATTTTAATATCATGTCTAATTTTAACTGTCAGTTATGTATGTGCCAGTGAGAGAATCCTCAGAAAGATGAAATGTAAAACACTCCTAACTTGCTCTTTTTAATGATGCACTTTGCTGCAGGGTGGGAGCAGGGGAGGAAAGCGGAGAGGGAGTAGCCATCTCCTAAAGGGACTTGGTGCGGTGGGGAGGCGTCACATTGAAAGTGAGCACATACAACTGCCACCTCGTTCCCCAGTGTGTCCCTCAGGATTTTTCTAAATAGTAATATGTTCACCAAAAGGGGTTCCATAAATCAGTGCCAGTATTTTTCCTCGAACATTCAAGAAAAATGAGATTTAGAGTGTTACAAAGGATGATAAGCTTTGCTCACCATTTTGGTATTATAGTCAGAGTATGAATTGCTTTAGCAGTAAAGACTGTCGTGAGGTACTATTGAGTATAATCTGGTAGATTATGACAGGGGGAGTAACTGTCACTTTAAATACGATAAACCATCTTAAAAGAAAATCTAAATTAAGAAGCTCCTAAATTATATTTCAAATGGAAGGGAAAGCAGTGTTTTGGGGTCTTGAAAAATATTCCCTGCCCATGGAATACATTAGACATGCACAGACTTGAACATTTGGGCTTAGAGAGCATATTTGCAGTTACAGCAAATTAAGCAATTGTGAATTTGTGATTTCACTTTTCACAATTATTCTCTAAACACATTGGCATTTTCTTTTCCTGAGTCATCTACTACAATAGCATACTGATCGCCTAATTTTATTTAAAAGGGAAAGAAAGTATCAGTAGCAACTGCATATGTGATAAATTTAAATCTTTATGAAGAATGAAACTGAAGGACTTCTTTCCAGCATCCTACAATTGAATGATAGCCAGTTTAGAGTGGATCGTCTATATGTTATAATTCTTGGTAAAAACCATTTGTTATAACATGGCTCACCGTTTAAATTTACATGGTGAATTCAGTTCAACATGACATGTCATACAGTGTTCCTTGAACTGTAGCTCCTCCTTAGAAAGCCTGGTACGTAACAGTCGTGTTACATGATAAGTCCAGACATATCCTGGCTGTGAGTCCTAGCCCTCTGTCCTAGTTAGAGAAATGTTTGCTCTTCATGATATTCAGATTTGGAAATAAACAGACATATTTTGAATACACAAAATAAGAACTTAAGCATGCCAAAATGCATAGTTTATTTAACAGATATATGTGTCCCTTTTCAACCTTTTTTTTTTTTTAATTCTGGAAGAGATTGGTTTTAAGAAAAAGCAAGTTTTATTTGAAATGTAATTCAGTGATACTTAGCAAAACTGTGCTTCTCAAACTGCATTAAGATACTTAGAATCAAAGTAATATCAAATTTTGATTCTATTTTTTTTTTCTGGGTCCACATGGAAGAGCGTTTATGCCATCAGCTCGGTGATAGAACAAATGATGTTTCCGCTTGGGCAAGCTTTGTTTTATCAGGATCAGTAACCTTATCAGCAGTTGACCCAGAACTATAATGCATGTCTCTGAATAGATAGCATATGTCACAGCTCCGTGCAGACTTGCTTCATAAGCAAGATTGTCTAATGAAGATTTAATAAATAAGGAAAAGTTTGCAGCAAGAAATGTCTTATAATGATTACTTCTCTTAAGCTCGTTGTACTGCTCATGGCTCATCTCTTGCATTATTCTCATAAAAGCTAAACGAATAGACGTATAAATGCATCCATACGGACTCACATGATGCATAGTGTATCTTTCCATATTTCTTTCTGAAATACATTATTTGTGAGTTAAGAATGTAGAATTTCGATGATCATACTGACTTAAGGTTCTTATGTGACACATAATGTCTAAAAGACTAGAAAACTCGTGTGTGTGAGCCACCAACAACACTTGTACGCAGTTACGTTTTGTTTCTTAAAAGTAAAATACTGCAGAAGGTTTTTTTCTCAGTACAGAAAGTCCTGGCTCAGAATGGTTTAATCACTGGCGTTTACACCTTGTAATTTAAGATCGAATTCTTCATTCTCATCTATCTGCTTTGATTTTTGAAGACATATAATAAATGGAGAGAGGAGATGGAGCATCCTCATACATAAATAAGTCACGCATGACTTGTACATTTTGACACTTAACATTTCTTTTCTTTGACCTTTGACAGGTTAGGACTTGACCCAAAACTGTTGGCTAAAATCCTGAATATGAGCTCGGGACGGTGCTGGTCAAGCGACTCTTACAATCCTGTTCCTGGGGTGATGGATGGAGTTCCCTCAGCTAATAACTATCAGGGTGGATTCGGAACCACGCTCATGGCCAAGGTATGGTAATGCAGAGACTACCCAAGAGAAGGGGGGGGATGTTTAATGGTCGATTTCCCTTTCCTTCTCCCCCTCTCCCTTTCATTTCCCATTCTACCTCTCTCCCCTCACTCCCTGCCCTTTTAAGAAAACATACTCTATCCTAGAAGGCAAGATTACTAAAAGAATGATTCATTTACTCACTGGAAATGAGCTAATTAAAACTTAGCTTAGATAAAAATCCTTATCTGTTCGTTTTTCTTCCTGGCCTTTTTGGGTGGGAAATATGGGCTGGGATTTTCTTTTGTGTTTGGGTTTGTTTATAACATGAGCTGCTAAAATTCTGTTCTTCATCATAAATTTACGTTAATTTACCAAGTCCTTAGAATGAAAGCAGTAAGATTTTTCTGATGGTTGGTAATGCGTTGACGTTGGCTGTACACACTACAAAAGAGGTGAGGCTCCTTTCTCATGATACTAGATTTTTATATACGTCTTTCTGCTTTAATAATATATATATATGTGTTTACGTATAAAGACATTTGAAAAGCAAATTCTTGGCCTCTCATTTGCAATCACAATTTTAAGAAATATTTTATAGGTGGACAGACTTTCAGATTTCTGCACAGAGCTTATTTTCTTCCTCCCCCCCAACCCCAGCTGACTTTTTTCCCCCTGATTACAAAAGTAATAATGTGTACAACTGGATGCCATCCTCAGCTCGCTTTCCTCCATTCTCCGTGGTGTTCTAGCCATTCTGCTCTTGTGTGGCCTCCCCTTCCGCAGTGCTGGCTTTGTTTGGGAACTCTCCACCGTCCTGTCCCCTCCTCCGCCACTACCAGTCTGCTGGCTGAGCCCCATTTAGATTATACCATGTCAGCCCTACCCGGTCTCCTTGCCTTTCCTCTAATCTGTTCTAGTTCATCTTCCACACCATGGAAAAGCGTTGGCCTCCTAAAACGTAAAAACTCAATTGTGTCTTTTCCTATTTAGTCTCTCTCCTGGTTTCCAGTTACTTGTAGCTTAAAGTCCGTCTCTACAAGTTGCCTCACAGGCCCTCAGTGACCCGGCCTCTGCTCGCCTCACCAGCTCAGTCTTGCCTTCCCACACCCCTCTTCAGCCATGCTGAGCCATTTCTGCCTCTTGTTCTCTGTCACTGGCAAACTTCCATGCTTGCTGTTCCCTCTGCCTGGATCATTCTTCCTTGCCCCCTCTACTCGGGCTTCTGGCATAATACCTGGCACGTCGTCAGCGTACTTTAAATATTTATTGGATGAAGCAATGTTTAATGTTTCTTGTTTTGTAGTTTTGTCCCTCCTCATGTTTCATTTAAGAAGCTATTTATTTTTATGCCGGTCTCTAGACCTTGTATTCAGGTTTGCATGTGCTCCACACAGGCGTTATGGTTGTGCCGTGCGGCTCTTGTTGGAAACAGAAGGTAGCTCCTTGAAAGTGCATTGTTTTTGTCGGTGCCGCCGAGTGATGTATTAGAGCACATGGAGGAGCGAAGGAGTCGCATGCGCGGTTTCCTTTGTGTGTCCATATCAAGTGGGTTGTGACCTGTTAGCTTATTCGGTCCCTAAAATACTGGTAAGGGCTCAGAGGAAACAGCTAACATGTAAAGTGTAATGCGAAGCAGAAGGCTTCTAATCACAGCGAATGGATCGTGTAACCTCCCATTCCTCTGCAGTGCTGGCTTTGTTTGGGGACGCGCCACCATACTGTCCTCTACTCTACTGGACACTTTTAGTCATTTTCTCCAGTGTCCCTGCCCAGGAAGACTCTGCCACTTTAATTTCATTCATTCATTCATTCATTCATTCATATATTTTTAGGTGAGGCAGTCCTTCGTTGACCTCACAGATTGCAAGGACCCTGTCAGCTTACAATCCCTTATTTTTTATTTTTTACGCCTACAGCACCTGGTCTTCCTAGGTGGTCTCCCATCCAAGTACTAACCAGGCCCGACCGTGCTTAGCTTCCAAGATCAGATGGGATTGGGCTTGTTCAGGTCCTTCCTTTAAAATTATTTTCCTGGTAATTTTTTTAAAAGATAGCTTTTTCAACTAATAGCATAAGACAGCACAGTACTAGAACATGGATCCTGCTGTTCTCTTTTATTCTTGTTTCCATTGTGAAATGCAATTGTCCTTTCCTTTATAAAGAGGAAGACTTCTTAATTTTGCTTAGAACAAAAATACTCAGAAATGAACTTTTGGAAATCTTTCATTGCTTTCAATAGCTATTAGCAAAAATTCCATAGCCAATTAGATTTGTATAGAGAAATTGATAGAGCTTAAAGAAATCTCCATCAGTGTGGCAATGATTATTAAGACAGTTGTACCTGCTTGGGCAGATCAAGGCTTTACTTCTTACTAAGAGGTGTTTTGCTCAACTGCCATTAAATTTCATTGTGCCAGGGGATATGAAGTAGAGACTTGTCCATTTATTTCTAGGTCTTAACATCATCACATTCTACCATATTGTGTGTGTGTGTAATCAGCACATAATCAATACAAAAACTAGATCATCCTTCTGAACTCTCCAAGCTAGAAATCTGCTTCTGATGGGCACCGAGGAACAATTTATGGGCATCCATGCGGCCCTTGGTGCTCGCCCCACAGGCCGCTTTCCTTGTAAAACAGAACAGCCTGCCCTCCATTGATTTGTTGAAATCCTTTTGCAATTGTCTTGTATTTTTTCCTGAACTACCCACAGAGCTCATGAATTTGTAAGTATTTTATTTGATTAGGGAAGCGGGATATTTGTTTTAAACTGTATATTGTAAGCTTTAAAGGATGCCTCCTTTTCCTGACATTTGAGGATTGACAGGCTGGCTACTCAGACTTTATGGACTAATCACCTTTTCCTTTTTAGAATGTCCGTCCTTTAAGGGAACGGCCACCGAAGAATTTTAGTTTCCCTTTTTTGATTTTGTTAGCTCTTATTTGAGATCATATTTACTTGCTCCATTGAAAAACTCTTGACTTTTTTTCTTGATAGCATTGTCTTCTCTTCAGTATGTTGTGTTCACTCTGAATCCTTATATTCTAGTTTTATTACTAGGTTAAATGTTAAATGTAGTCTATGTAGATTTTCTCTGTCATTTTAAAATAAAAGCATATGATAGATGTGCTGCAAAATGACGTTGGCAAAAGAGCCTGTCTGCTTTTCTGGGCATAAGCAGTAATTTAGCCATCTGTGTTTGTTAAGTGTGTGGGTAATAATTAAACTTGCTTTTTAGTGGAAGCTATAGAAGAATTTAACGTTAAGTAGATTTTCCAAATCCATGTGTTTACACGTGAAAATGATACAAACACAAAATAACGTTTCCTCTTGTGGCATACATATTCAAGAGGCTAGATATTTAATTCATTCTTTAATGTCTGCTTGTTTTTTTGAACCATTTTCTCCTTTGAGTGGGTACTATCAATAACTGCTCATTTATCAAGGATGTGCTTCAAGAGTAGAAGTTTTTCTCATCTTGATTCTCATCTTCCCCTTTCACTGTTGACTTCCGTTGATGGGGGCAATGAGAATGATAATGGAAACAAGAAAATCCAGTTGATTTTGACTTTTGTTTGCAGCTCTTATAAAATCACAAATAAAATGAAATGTGGGAATAATGTTTCAATTACACCTTCATTCTTCTTCTATTTACCCCAGATATTTTAAATTTGAACAAAATTCCCTTTTTATGGTAGTGAATAGCCATTAGCTGCAGTTTAACTCTATAAGAGATTTATCATGTTAACTTTGTATGTTTTCCAACAGCCATAAGTTTTCTGAAACTTTCAGAATGAAGCATTAGATCTGTGAGATGTTAAAGGGTTGTTGTGAAGATGATTGTCCCGTTGCACTTAAAATAAAATGCAAACACATCAAGGCTTCTCTGTCCACTTGGGCCCACCCCCCAGCGCATTTCCCTCCCCAGCCCCAGCTCTAGTTCAGCCTCAGTGGCCTTTTTACCGTTTTTTGAGGATCCAAGCCAGGTCCCACTGCAGGGCCTTTACCTTGCAATTCCATCTGCCCAAAACTCTCGTACCATCATCTGTCAGAGCTCTCTTCTTCCACCCCACCCCGTGCTATCCATCACTTTCTAACCCTTCACCCTGCTTTATTTTTCTCCACAGCAGTTGTTGTTGTCTGGAATTTTAGTATTTGTTTTGTTGTCTATCTTCCCCTCTGGATAGCTTCATGAGAACAGTGACTCGATTTTTCGTAATGTATCACCAGCACTTAGAACAGTGCCCAGCACACAGCAGTTTTGAATAAGAGATCGAATGGGTATGCCATAAGTCCATAACGGGGTTTGGCATAGGCCTACAGGCTTCTGCAGGTTTGAAAAAGCATTTGCCTGTGTGATCTCACCTGTGTAGTAACCCCTGGGCAAAGTCGGAACAAAACGGGTCTGGTGGAGGGTGGAGGAGTGGAGAGGACACTCAGGAATCCAGCTTTCTGTCTGGAGCAGTTTCACAGCTACGTGAAAGCACTTGAAAATTATGTATAATTTACCAAAGTGCTTGTAGGTATATGTTTTTCAGACCTCGTTTTTTCTTCTTTGAAACAAAAGCATTAGGAACCACAATTCCAAAGTGGAGCTTTACCTGCCAGTCTCAACGTGTTCCCTCCTGCCCTTGTCTGATTTAGGATCTGGGATTAGCACAAGACTCTGCCACCAGCACAAAGAGCCCCATCCTCCTGGGCAGTCAGGCCCATCAGATCTACAGGATGATGTGCGCAAAGGGCTACTCACAGAAAGACTTCTCGTCCGTGTTCCAGTTTCTACGAGAGGAGGAGACCTTCTGAGTTTGCACTTTGGCCGTGGACACTGTTGGAAACCAAACGATCTTGAGCCTCCTTACAGCTCACGCCACAAGTAATTGAGTTTAGTCAAAAGTCACCTGTCTGTTTTTGGTTGTCTAGGTCACCGTAAACCCTAGGGTCTTTCATCCATTTTTAACTGCTTGTTCTTTTTATCTTTTTAGCAAGCATACATCATCTGAAAATTTTTTTTTCTGTAAGCCACCGATGGTCTCTGCTAACTAGCTGATTGACCTTTTTCAAAAATTTGATACGTAATCATCTTCAACTAAATTGTTGCACACTTCAATCAGGATGTTATTTACTTCACTTTAAAAATAAAACCAAATATTTTTCAATAGGATGAAACTGATCTTAAAGGGGAAAAAGAAAAATCCACGTGAGGAAAGAAGTTAGAGAAAGGGGAAGGACAGTGAATTGCCGCCTGTGTTTTCTCAGGAAGTTTGTCCTGTTAACCAGGCGGTAGTATTTTTGCTTTACTGAGGTTACTGGTTTGTATTCCAGGGAATTGATAAAGCAAGAGAACGCCTTGCTGCATGTTTTATACTCGGGACTCTGTTACATCTTAGCTTGTCCATCTTATATCAATTCTCATTGTTCAGCAAAGTTGTTTTTATATTTTTGCTTCCTTGTACATTCTGAGTACATATTTTTTGACTTCAGAAGAATGACACCTTTAGACCTGTTTCAGAAGCAATGATGATATTTGCTTTAGGTAATTCTTATAGTATTCTAAATAGAGCCATATTATTTTGAATTCAAATAAATTTCTATGCTGATAATACTTCCTTTGAGTTTTTGTGTCTTCTCAGCTATTCTGTGAACAGTCAAGTGATCTGACAAACTGGTGTGACAGCCTAGAGGGGAGAGGATGGGAAGAAGAGGAGGGGCGGTCAAAGGAGCCAGGCTCTGCACGGGCCGGTGGCAAGCCATTCCCCACCTGAATTCTTAATGCATTCGTCTGAGTGTTTTCCAGGTTGTAGACACTATGGGAAGTCGGCCTGCATGAAATAGGGCCCCGTGTGGGGCATAGTTGCCATTTTCCTCACCTCAGCCTCTAGAAATAGTCCAGGTGATAGACCTAGACACCAAAGTTGGCAGAAGTACAACTACTTCCATCATTTTCCTGGTGATAAAAAATTCCAGGCACTATTATAAGTGATGAGGCTAGGATGGTGAATAAGGAGACAAAATTCTCCCCTTGTAGACCATAAATTCTGGTGTCGCATATGTGTGTATGAGAGGAGGTGACAGACAAAAATACATGTTCAGTGTACATGGCAGGTGATAGTAAGGGCTAACAGGGACGTCAAAGGGGGGTGGGGTGGGGCTGCCGGGGATATTGTATTAGAGTGGTAAGGGACATTCTCTTTGAGAAGGTGGCATTTGAGCAGAGGTGAGAAGGAAATGAGGGAGCAAGCCATGCAGTTATGCAAAGAAAGAACATTGTAGGCGCAAGGACAGAAATTGCAAAGACCCTCAGTCAAGATAACATAGACATGAGGAATAACAAAGAGGCCATAAGTGAGACGTCGTGAGATGGGGCAGGGGTAGATCTTGTAGCGTCTTTAGGGCTATGTTAGGACATTGGTTTTTGTTCTGAGTGCAAGAGGCATGTGTCAGCTAGCAAATGCACAAGCTACCCAAGAGACTGCCACCACCAAATTTAATGGCTTAAAGTAACAAATGTTCATTGTTTTTCGAGATTCCCTAGGTGGGCTATATTTCTCTTCGGGGCTGGGCCAACTCATCTGGAGCTGGAGGGTCTGGTTTGGACTCAGCTGGGGCAGCTGGAATGGTTAGGACTTTTCTCCACATGGTCACCCATTCCCCAGGAGGCTAACCTGAGTTAGGTCACATGGTGGTGCTCTCAGCAGCGGCAACATAGGACAACTCCCAGTGGATAAGCTCTTTTCAAGCCTGTGCTTGCCTCATGGCTGTACTATTCCACTGGCCAAAGGAAGTCACCTAGCCAAGCCCAGAGTTCGCATAGGAGGGGACTGTGTAGGAGTGTGGACACACAGCGGGGCATCAGGGTGGCCATTTGCAAATGCCCTATCACAGCCAGCCCAGGGCGGATCCTGTTCTCTGGCCTACTTTCTAAAGGGATCACTCTTGTCACTATGTGGAGAATAGACTGTAGGGGCAAGGGCGGGAGTGAGGAGACTGGTTAGGAGGCCACTGTGATAATGCAGTTAAGAAATGGAGGTTAGTGGGCGAAGAAATGGTGGTGGCTGGGACCAGAATGTTAACAATGGAAGAGACAAAAAGTCATCATAACAGAGCCACTAACTGATGGATGGCGTGAGAAAGGGGGGAACCAAGGGGTGACTTCAAGGTCGGTGGAGAATGCGTAAGGGCGGGCCTACCATTTACTCTGGAGAAGGTAGTGAGAGGCCTAATAGCCACCTTAGTAGAAAAGAAAGGTCCAGGCCCAAAGTCCTGGGTACTCTACCTTTTCATGGTTGAGAAGAGGAGGCAGAACCAGCAAATGAGACTTGAGGAGTGACCGGGAAGGTAGGAAAAAAGTGGGAGTGGTGTCCCAGAAGCCAAAAAGGGTGTTTTAAAGAGGGAATAATTATATCAAAAACTACTGGCAGGTTAATCGATTAATATAAGGGCTGAGAGTTAATCATTTGGATTTGGCAAAATAGAAGTCATTGGTGACTGACCGTGTTTTGATGGTGCTGGAAATGAGACTGAGAAAGAATGGGAGAGAAAAATTGGAAGTCGTAAGTAGAGACAGCTTAAAAAATTTTGCTGTGGAGGAAAGTAGACAAATGGGATAGATACTGGCAGGGAATACGGGGTCAAGGAAGTCTTATTTACATTTTTAAGATGGCAGATATTATGGGGTTATCCAGTTGGAGGAGGAATGATCAAATAAAGAGATAAAAACAATGATGCACAAAAGAGAGAGGACACTTGCTAAATGATGTCCATGAGGGGGAAGGTACAGGTGTGGATGGATCTCCAAAAAGGTAAAAACCAGCACAAACAGATCAAGTGTCAGATTGCCAGCATCTCGTAGGAAGGACAGTCGTGTTGACATTAATTATTCAGTTTTCAACACAGAATAATAAATATTCATGCTGGAAAGGACTTCACTAACCTCTAAGTGTGACTCGTTTAGGTCTCACTCCTCTGACCATTCGTTTCTCATCCGTAAAGTTGTCATAAGCAACGTAGCCTAATATTAAATACATGCCTGGAAACTCGAAACCAAAAATATGAGTTTAAGGACGATCACAAGTGTTGCTGAGCATGTGAAGAAGTTAATACCCTCTTATGTTTGCTGCCGGGAATGTAAAGCAGTGCAGCCACTCTGGAAAACAGTTCAGCAAAAAGGGTGAACAGGGTTGGTTACCCCACGACCCGGCGGTTCCACTGCTACCTGTGTCCAAGGAAAATGAAAATGTGTCTGCAGGAACTCGTGCACGAATGTTGATAGCAACATTATTCATGATAGCCCCAAAGTAGAAACTTAAAAAATCCTTCACCAGTGATGGCATAAACAGACTGTGCTCTGTCCATACGATGGGAGCCGGGCCACGAAAGGAATGAGGTGCGGGTAGGTCATGCTGTAAAGTGGATGAGCCTGGAAAACATGGTGCCCAGTGAAAGGCCGGACACCGAAAGCCACACACTGTGTGAACCTGTATGAGATGTCGGGAGTAGGCAAATCCATAGAGACAGAGTAGATGAGTGGCTGCCAGGGACCAGGGTGTAGGGGGAGCGGGAGCGACTGCTGATGGGTGTAGAGTTGCTTTTTGGGGTGAGGAAAATGTTCCGCAATTAGGTAATAACCGGTTGCACAGCTTTGTGAATGTATGAAAAACCACTAAGGGCTCGCTTCGGCAGCACATATACTAAAAACCACGGAATTGGATACTTTTAAATGGTGAAGTTTATGGTGTGTGAATTATATCTTCGGGGGAAAAAATAAGGAAGAAAAAAATCACGTGTTAAGATCTTTCTCCATGGATACGTGGTTCTTACCGGGGAAGTTTTGCCCCTAGGGGACATGTGGCAGTGTCGAGAGACACTTGGTTCTTACCCTGGGGGTGTGGGATGCTACTGGCATCTAGTGGGTAGAGTCCAAGGACGCTGCTGAACAGCCTGTAATGCACAGGACAGCTCCCCCGAGAATTACCTGCTCAAACGTCCATAACGCAGTTGTGTGTGTGCCACGGGGCCTATCAAGACCTGAGCTTCCCATTCTCCCCAGCAGACCTGCTTCTCCTGGTCCCTGTCCCATCCAGGTTCCCAGGGACCAGCCCTGGCTCCTTCCTCTGTACACATTCTCCATAGTGAATTCTAAATCTTTGGGGCCAACTTGAGACCCTCATCGGTTCTTGTCCAGGACACTTCAGTATTTTTGCAATTGCTTCTAATTTTTTTTCCAGGCGTTTTACTGAGGTATAATTTACATATGGTAAAATTTGCTGGTGTTAAATTTATTGACTTTTTGTAAATTTACAAAGTTGTAGAATCACCACACTCCAGTTTTAGAACATTTTCGTCACTTGCCCTCACCTTGAAGAAATCTCCAATGTCCATTTACGGTCACTCCCCCATCCTTCGCTCTGCTGTGAGAGAGGTCTTTCTAAGACAGATCCCATCCAGTCATTCCCCTCATAAAACCTCTCAGCCTCAGATGCAGTCTGAACAACTCAGCATGTGCTCTGACTTCTGTTTTACTTCACCAGCATTGGTCATTTCCCAAGCCTGCCATGCTTCTCACACCCCAGTGCCTTTGCACATGCCAGTGTCTTCTCCTGAAATGCCCTTCTGCACAGCTGGCTGAGCAGTTCAGGTACCATATCTTCTACAGGGCCTTCCTTCCCCCAGCCACCTCATGCTGTCATTGCCCCAGCTTCCATAGCTCTTTGTTGCTATCTCTTGCAACATAGAACATATGCTGTTACATTATACATTTGCTGGTTTGCCATCTTTCTTCCACACCAGACTATGAGCTCTTGGAGGGCGCAGAATGTGTCATATTCGGCTTTGAGCATCTGTGTTGAGTTCAGTACTTGGCATTGAGTAAGAGCTCAATAAAAGTGTGAATAGCAGTCATTGGAAGCTGGGACATTGGTGTGTGTTAGGTGAACTACTAACAGCATAAATTTTGTTCCTAAAGATTCTTCCTTGGCAGATCTAGTTTATTTTACTCTGAGTGATAAGTCATGCATTATACATAGCTGCCCAAGAAGTCCTACAGAATGTGGATCTTGTACAAAGTTTTCTCAGTCAAAAGATTAGCCTATGCTGCTTGGTACAGAAGAAGCTTTTGGGGAAGAAGAGGCATTTTGGGTAGCAAGCTTTGGTCTCTTTATGTTTACACATCAACTTATATGCAGAGAAACACGTACATTTTTTCTCTTTACGGAGCACAGCGGTTTCAAATGCCGTCTTTTATAACATGCTACAGACCTCGAGGCATAAGGGGAATCTCATCATAACACAGGTTTGATTTGTTCAAGGGATTCTGTGAAGAGTTAGGTGTTTGAGAGATTCTTCTGCGATCCTATTGATCTGACATCATGATAATGGAGCATATACTCGGCCACAGCTGAGTCCAAATTTAAGCAAACCCCAAACGGAGCAGGCCGCCTCCTTGGCCATTTTTCTCATTGCATGGATTTTGATCCTGACTTTCATTCTATGCGATCAGAGATGTTGATTGTGTGATCCGTGTGATCCGTCCACTTCCTACAGGGAGTGGGCGAGAAAGGCCTATCTGAGCAGGGGCTGGGGAGGCATCATCCCTGGGCATAAATTCTACCCAGGCTGCTGTCAGAAGCCTGCCGCTGCTCAGGAAAACAGCACAAGTTCCTACCAGCCTCAGCTGCAGTAACTGTACCCTGGAGCATTCTCAAACGGCCAGCCAATGGGGAGGCGTCTGCCCGAGTGGGGCTTTTTCAGCCATCTTTCAGTTCAGTTGAAGAGGGAGCTTAAGGACATCATAGGGATTTGTAACATTCCATGCAAGGTGTCAGAGCCATAAACTAGCATGTCCATCGCAGCGATGCGCCCCTGGAGTCGTCTCTCATTGGTGGCAGAGAGATGGAAGATGACCTTTTAGTATTTCATTGTATTCATTTCATAATTCAAGAATGCCTAAAAGAGATGCAGACTTCTTCATTCAGACTGGAATTTGGCTCTTCCAGAGCGTGAGGAGGAGGATGCAGGAAAACAGAAGGACTTTGCAGCTAGCCCGCAGGGAGTGGTTTCGAGTGACTTGGTTACCAGAACTGTCCCTGGCGCGGGAGACAGGAGGCCTGTATTCTAGCCATAGATCATCGCTAACTGTCAGTGTGGGGGACCAGTTTCCTTCTCTTTAAAATGAGGGCATTGCGCTGATCTGCGAGCTTTGCTTTAGCTCTTACATTCTGGTTCCTCTTAGTTAACGGTTGAAGAAAATGGGAGGCATATGTTTCTGACAGTTTTTGGACTCTCTCTGGTTAAGTATTATTTATGGCTCATATAGCCATCTCATTTATTAGGCTTTTTTTTTTTTTAATAGCCGGGAATAGATTCAGAGATCAATACATTTTTATTAATGATAGTCCGTCATGCCTGGTAAAGAGATGGCAAGAGAGCTCATCTAGAATGAGCCACTTGAATAAACCTGACACACAAGCTTAGCTACGAGCTGCATTTTGGCAGGCCTCTCTGTAAAATAATGACATTGGCAGAGCGAGAGACTACGGAAACCTTCCTCACAGCCAGACTCATAAAATCAAAGGGCAGGTGTGGGGTGTGTTTCTCAGCCTTGGCTGTATATGCAAATCCCATGACTTTTTGAGTGTAGCATTTTATCTTCAAAAGGACAAAATTTGGCATTTGCCGTAGTCATTAAAAATGATAAATGCCTAAAATGCTTTTGGGTTGGGATTATTGTAGGTTAGAACAAATATTGTTTCAATACCAAACAGTATCTAAGAGTAGAAAACTTCTCATAGATGTTGTCAATTCAGAAAATAAAAAATTCTTTCGTTATTTTCCTATTAAGTCATCTGAAATTGTGCATAATTGTTACCAGTTCTCCTTATAAAAATGAATGGTCTGGGCCATTTGGAAGTGAATTACTTCTCCTGACACCATTAAGAGATAGCCTTGTGCCCTGAAAGAGTTAATTTGCCTCCAGATGGAGCTTTTTCAGCCCCTTTGAGCAGAGTTCAGATGACATCAAGTTCACTTACTTTGTTTTGTGCCTGTTGAACTCAATTTTCATTCTATTTATGGATAGAATTTGAAATATTCTATGGTAATTTTAGACTCTCTGAGGCCTTTTCCAGAAATTTCATCTTAGAATTTTAATCTCAGAGACCCTAAGAGCAAATATAGCTTTAATCCCTGTCTCTCTCCTCTTAATGACCTTAACCCTGACCCCAGGCCTGCTCTCTGTAAGTGCCCAATGTGATTCATTCTCCTTGCTTGGTTTAGTTTTGTCCTTTTAATGAACCAAGATGACCGGGAGACCTGATAGCTTATTTGTGCTAATGTAAGTATGCTCTACTGGTCAACTCCTAGCTCATTTATTTGCTTTTACTTTTGCCCAGAATTGCTCCTTTGTCTCAGAGATGAAAAGTCCATGTTTTAGACAAGTGAGTCAGGAGACAGCTACTACCCTAGAATAAAAGATAAAGAAAACTGCTAGAGGAGAGACCGTCTTTATATTCTGTGCCTCAACAGCCGTTTTATAGACACAGTATGCATGTTTATGAAGAACATATCTTATTATGCAGTTACAGCCCAACGTGCTGCTGCTCAGAACCATTCTCACCTTCCGAATTCTAGGAATTATCATATCTCCAAGTTAAATTTTTTCTGCTTGTGACTTTGTGGTCCGACTGTCTTATTTCTCCAACCTCTATAACGTAATTTCTGATGATTTTCATGTGCACAGGAATACCTTTCGGAGTTGGTGTTTAATACATATTATCCAATTCTCCCCCCTCCCCAAGTTGCCATGGCAGAACTGGGCCATCAAGGGCACTTAGAAGGTGATAAGCAGAAAGAGACTTTTAAAGAGAAGATTTACGATCGGTTTAGTTTTCCTGTCGTCTGGCTTGCCACTTGCGGCCCAACTCATTTCTGAGCTGGTAGGGGTCACGCCGTGGGGTTCTGAGAAATGTGTTTTTATTCTTGTGAATTTATGCTTGCTTCAGTGTCAAAACCAAAAAATAAAAAGCCTACATGCCTGAAAACTGATATGATGTTGAACAGTGCTTGATCTCTGATTATGGCCTTTCCTGGCAATCTCATTTAATTTCTGGCTGGCCCGGCTGGCGACATGAAAAGCTGCCCCTTCTGAGGTTGGATGTTCCCTGCATCGCACTGTACTCACAGCAGTTTAGTCTGGCTCCTTTTATAGGTCAGTGACACCCTTAAGCTTGTATACCTGTGTCACCACAAATCTTAAAAGATGCAATTTTCCTGGCAGCTTCATCCTCCTAAGATAGATTGGAGGGTGGGAGTGAAGGACAGGCTCTAATCTCTGTGGTCAGGACCAGGGAGGGCAGACGCCTCCGTCCTCCCTCACAGCAGGCCCCAGGGACAGTGCTGGCTGAAGGATTTCGAAAGGATTCATTCAGTTAGTGGTATTCATTATATGCTGGCATCTTTGTTTCTCTTAAACAATCTGCTTGTTCTCTTCTGAAAATACCTGATTGTGCTTCTCCTGGAGTGATACTGATGGCATTTCTCATCCACATTACAGCTTTACATACTTGCTCTCTTCGGAAGAAATAAAATTAAAACTTCAAAGAACATTCTCCAGGCACTTGAAGAGTTATCTAATCTCCAGCTCCTCAGCGTTGGGGGATCTTTTCTTGTGTGAGCCCTGTTGTGCCAGATGGTTTCCTCTTTTAAAAAAAAAAAATCATAAATGAATTCTGCATGGTCAGGTATTGTCATCTTTGCAAAGAATTTTCTTTGCCTAATGTCCTATCTGATGGGCCATTCTATGTATTATATGCTACATGATCTCCCCAAATGTATACTGTGGTCCATAAAACTGCCATACTGTTTTCAGAAACTAGTAATTCACAAAGTAAACCTGAGACAGTGCTGTTAATAAACACAAATTGCAAACAAGAAGGTAGTAAGTGGAAATAATGCACTCATTTAGGACTAATAGAGCCTTTGATCTTACTTTGAAGGAAAGAGTCTATGCTTAAACTACCCATTCCGGACGGCCAGATGCCCATTATAAAGCAGTGCTTTGCTTTGATAGAAAATCACTGAGGCCTGTCTAGCAGGTCTGGTTTGTAAACAGATTAGTTAAGGGCTCATCAGGGCTGATTTGCATAGGATTCAGCAAGCCACAGTCACTTTTTCAACCTTAATGAGCAATGCTGTTTCCAGGTTGGAAATTACACCATTTTTTTTTTTTTCTAGCTAGAAATCTTAGGTAATTACTTTGTGGAAAAGGGAAAGAATATTCATACCGAGTGAACCCTGGCTGTCTTCAGTAATGGGAAAATGATGACCTAAGACTTGTTTCGCTTACTCTGAGTGGTGAAGGATGTCATGAAGAAGTAGGTTATGAATTTAAAATTCGGTTACAAAAAGGCATTCCTCCCTGCCTCTGCTGTTTGAGAGGTAAAGGAGGATTATTTTGAATTATAATAGAAAAAGCTACATGGGACTACAGACTCAGACCACAAAGATTTACCTACACATGTTTAGGGAGGACCTCCTTGGAGTCAGGCAGTGTTTTAGGGCCTCACATCTCTCTTCATTCAAATCAGACAGGCCCCGCCCTCACAAAGCTTACCTCTTAGAGCCTTCCATTATGGAGAAGTGGGGCTAGTAGAGGGAGTTGGGCTAGCTCCAGCACAGGCTGTGAAATTTCTGCTCATTGGCAGCCATTTGCTTAAAAGATGGCGAGACCAGTATTTCTGGAGAGAAAACTCATTCTGATCAGTCTAATTGCACTTTTATTTCCGATTTACAGAATAAATTAGTAATCTCTTCGCTGTCAGTAATAAAAAATATCTCCTCTTTTTAAATTTTGGAGTGAAGAAAATGTCGAAAGAAGACAGTTTGATCCCTTAATAGATAACAAATGGTGCAGCTGAGTAGGGACAAGGGATAATTTTGAAAATAGTTCCTAAATAAAGTGAAGCGATACTGGAAGTTTTCAACCCTGACCTTCCAAAAGTGCAGTGAATTGATGGTAGACAATGGTCTTTTCCTTTGGCTTGCAGCAGCATCGTTCTGCTTATGAGAGATGTTTTTAAGTACTGTCAATACTGGTGACACTAACTTATTTAGTTGGGAACTTGGGTTTAAAGAACAACTTTCGGTTTTTGTGTCCTGCCTTGTCAAGGCCAAGGACCTCAGCCTTACCCTGCTTCCTAGAAGCAAGATCAAATCAGCACACTCCTATAAATGTCACCTTGGATATATTCCACCCCTCCAAAAACATGGTCTAGCTCTGATAAGTGTTAGGAGTGTCTGGGACAGTGTCCTACTGACTTGGGCAGGACTCCAGGCCCTGTCCAGGTAATTCAGATGAATAGGGGGTATAAAGGGAGGCCATGCCCTCTCTCCAGATGGATTTGATTAGGCTGAGGAGGAAGAGGAGGCCTCAGTCAGATATCTGCTTATGAAGATTGCTAGGGAGAGGGTTCTAGTAAAATCCATAGGAGACCAAGGAAGACACCTGTATCCCTTAGGAAAGATGAATCACGTGAATTCTCTCCAGGGAATATGTGCCAGGTCTTGGAAGGCCTTGCGTTTCCCCTTCCTGGCACCCCCTCCTACTGTTTCGTAATGGGGAGCTCTCTCTCAGCTTCCCCCTGGGAATATACCTGACAACCTCTTCTAGGCAGGTAGACTCACCTGGGAGGAGTCCTCTAAATGGACACTGACGAGGGCTGCACCCTGCCTCTCAGGAGTCCTCTTGACACATGGCAACACGTGCATCTTCCACGCACAATGGTGGGTATCTGGGTCGTTCTGCCTCCTCCCCACTCTCTCCCGTCCACTTCTTCCCAGCTCAGGCTGGCACGAGGCAGATCAGTGAGACCCCTGCCAGGTGAGACGTCCGAACATGAGCTCCGTGTGGGCGAGGACCGCCGTCTCGTCCCTGATGTGGCCCAAGCACTTTGTACACTGCTTGGCACATAATGTGGACTCACTAAATACTGCATTTGTTGGGAGAATGAATAAATATGTTAATGATGATTGAATGAATGAATGAAATACCAGTTTTTTAAGCCTTCCTAATTTTTATTGCTACTGCTCTTGGCGCTCCGCCTCCTCTGGCTCAGCAGGAACAGAGCCAAAGCCGGAGCTCCTGGGGCCTCTGCTTCCATGGGCTCCAGAGCAGGGGGTCGTGGCAGGAAAGGAGACTGGTTGTGGGGAGGCAGGTTTACCAATTCTTAGAAAGCCCAAGGTGGGGCCGTGTGCATGATGCTCTGCCCCAATATTTGGAAGCTTTTCAAAATTAGAAACATAAAACACTTGGCCCCTGATGTTATGGGCCCCAGAGCTCATTCCAGAGCAACAGGAAAAATCCCTCTAAACAGCCAGTTACTCAGATAAAGCCACCAGCACAGGCGATGACCCATAGTAGATGCTCAGGAAATGTCCCTGTCTCAGTGTGGCTGTATCTGAATGCTGGCAGGTGAGCTCTTTGACTAGAGTCACAAGCCTGGTACATTGAAACACTGCTTGTGCCAACCAAGCTTAGGGGACACAGAAACCCAGTGTAGAAGGAAGCCAGAAGCTTTGCTTCATCTTGGTTTCCTGGGTTAATATAGATGAGTGAGATAGGTGTGAAAGACCCTCCTTTATTTTACAAATTGGTAATCAAACGTTTGAAAGTCATGCTGAAAGCCATCCTTCACTCCCCCCAGTCATCCCTTGCATCTTTTAACGTGGGGACATTGAGGCGGTATACCTGGGACAGGAGGTGGCCAGGCCTGAGTTTGAGTCCCAGCTTTACCATTTCCTGCTGTATGGCCTTGGGTATGTGACAGCCTCTCTCAGCCTCAGTTTTCTCATCTTACAAAGGGGGTGATCACAGTGTGTACCTCATGGGGGAGTTGGATGACTTTAGAAAGATATGAGCAGTGCAGGGGACAGAGTCTACCACAGAGTAAACTCTGACCCAGGCATTTTATTCCTAGAAACGTGTATTAGAGAAATAATAGAACTTCATTATTTTTTAAAATAACTAAACACACAGAGATATATTTGCAAGTGTACTCACTTATCACAGGTCATTGTGTGGTACTGACATGTGGTTTGGTTCCTTTTCTATGCCTTAGTCTCCTTATCAGGCTCTTCTCAGCCAGGCTTTGCCAGGCCCAGAGTCATCTGATGAAGATGTTTGGCTTGAAGGTGGAAAAGATGTGGGCAGAGCTATAATGGAACTCTAGGACCCCCAGAGTGTCCCCTACATCTGTTAAATTGCCAATAGAGGCATGACATGGCCTGCGCAAATGATCTATCCTCACTTCCAGCCACCTCTAACTTTTCTAGTTATTAGAGAGGGAACACAAATGGTTGCAGATAAACAGTCAAATGTGATCCCAGATAACAGTGCTTTGGAAAGTAAAATAGAGCTACTGTTTGCAGCCAGGAGAAGACGGGTGGGAAATGGGAGAGGGGAGAGGATTAGAGAGAGAACAGCCATTATCTGGCGAAATACCTAGGAAGAAGGAAAGGAATAGGGGCTTTGGAGTATGAGAGACTTATATTTGAATATCATCATTGCCAATAATTAGCAAACTAACATTACCAAAGCTTAGTTTTCTTTAAAGAAGCAATTCATAGAGCTATTGGGAGAATTAAATGAGATGAAAGAGTATATATATATATAAAGCATCTGACTCATGGAAGATACTCTGTAAAACTGAGTTCCATTTTCAAATACTTTGCCTCCTTAAGAAACCTGTGTGCTATACAACGTGCACTGATTTCAGATTTAGAGGACGTGATCGGTGTGACATCTTTAAAATTCTTTTCTGCCCCAGATGTAAATGTTCTCGTTAGCATGGTTTGCATAGTTTTCATTGTCTACAGTGGTTTTAAAGGTTTAACCTTGTACTAACCTTTTTGATTAAAGACTCTTGTCGATTGATTCAAGAAACTGGTAAAACAATGATGTAGATTAGTAAGGCCGGGAGAAGCATTTTAAAAATGCGATTACGTGAAATGTGGTGGTCAGGCCTCCACCGAACACTTGTGTTTATCGCCGCGGCGAGTTGTGTTCACATCTGTTGCAGACTGACGGCAGGCTTTGAAGTTCACTTAGAATACAACAGAAAAGGCTGGTCAGGTAAGGGAGAGAGGATGAGATAAAGCCTGAGTTGACTCAAGTCTCCCATGCAGATAAGCACCAGCGTAGAGGAAGAATAAGAAGGAGTCCTCGAAGCTTGGGCCTTCTGTTTCGCTTTCTTCTGTCCAGAGCAGTTGCTAAAGTAATTTACAGTTCGGAAAGCTGTGATCGCCCAGCTTGAAGCACTAAAAGCTCATGGTGGGGCTCCCAGTTTATCACAGGCAGTAAATGCTCACAGATAGTGATGGACTAAAAGAGCCATTGCCTACGATTTTAACGCAGATGATGATACCGTTGAGGCGAAGCCTTTTTCCCCCTTAAAAACATATCCAGCCAACTGGATATTTTAAGAGCTCGCATTTTTGTATTATGCTTTTCGATTTGATTAAACTGGACCTAAGGGTAGCTTTCAGATTTGCAGGAATGCACCCCTCGCCTTCCCTTTATTGCCTGTCTCACTATTACTCCTATCCCAGTGGGGATTTCCTGGTGTTTGAGGAGGGTGTGCAGTTTGATCGATCTTGGCTACAAGGGGGAAAACATGCAAGGAAAATGATGTTTGGCATTTGGGTTCCATCAGGAGAGAGCTTTCTAATTTCAATAGCAAAATATGCATCCAAAACATCAACAACGGACTTGGACTTCGGCATTGATGGGAAGCAGCACTTGGCATTTGCACAGTAGGAAGCATACCTGCTGTGCTTAGAATGATTACCAAATTCTATCATCCTACTTTCTAGCGAAATCCGACAGTTTCTTGTTAGAATCGTGGAAATTATTCAGAACGGATCCATTTAGCAAAATGAGTGAGTTTACTGATGCCAGAAGATAGATTTATTAAAACATCCCAGAGTTTTTCTAAAAGAAATGAAAGAAATAGAGATTGTCTCAAGACATTACGTTATCCTGAAACTTCAGAGGCTCTTGGTCATGTCAGTTTTGGGCACCTCCATCTACTTTCTTTTAGTCAATTTTGCCTCTTTTACTGGCAGGACCCCCAGGGGACTCCTTTTCACTTTAAGGTCTGAGAAGAGCTGAGATCTGAGGAGGGCTCAGCCCACGCTGTGTTAGGGGATGCTGCGCTCGAGGTCACTGGCAGGGTTTTAGTTTGAAGGGATGACTTTAGGGAGCTAAAAACAGAGACTCAGAGCAAGAATCAGAGGGTGTACTGATGGGATAGACATAGACCTGAGCCGGAATCTGGAAATCTTGTACCTCTCGGGACAGGCTACCCTCCGCTTCTGCTGCCTCACAACTGCAGCTTCCACTTGACCCATCGTGGCCCCACCAGTCCTTTACTCCATCATCATAGCCTTTCTTCTGCTCCAGCTCACATTAGTGCCTGATTCCTCTGTTTGCCAAATCAAATCCTCAAGAGCTAGAACCTGATTGGCCAAATTTAGTGCTTTGCTCTCAGCCTATGAACTGGACTCTTGGATCAGTTCAGTGTGGGAGGGTGAGAGGTCTACATGAAGGCTCTTGTTTGACCTCAGGCAGAGAGAGAGGCCTGAGAGGTTGGCTGACACCCCCCCACACACACCCGCCCCCATAAATCTAATCACAGCTTTACAAGAACCACAGCATGAAATTCTGGATGTGCCTTAGGAAAAGCACTTACCTGCTTCCCTAAGGAACTGTCAGTTTGAGCCAAGGAAATAGAAAACATTTCAAAACTTATTTACTGCCAGACCTATTCTAGGACAGGAAAGAGGGAAAAATGAATATGGGGAACTGAATGTTAATTTTAAGGTAGTCTGTGGGCCAGTTAATTTTAGAGACGTACCATGATTAGATACAAAACAGTGTATGTTGGAGATTTGCTGGCAATTATTCAGAAGACAGGGTACCCCTAACATGCCTTCAAAGAGCCTAATAACATAGCTGAGAAAAGTTGCTTATAAAAAGGAAAAAAAAAAGGAAACAGTGTATAAAGTAAAAAACTAAGTCTTCCATTCCTGGTTATATTAACAAAATTCTGTGTGTCTTTTTAGTTATTTATTTATTTATGGGAAAAGTAGTAAGGCAATACACTTTATTTTTATTTTTATTTTTTTAATTTATTTTTTATGATGACATTGCTTAATGAAGTTCAATATCTCTGTCCTTTTAGATTTTTAAAAATGTATGTGTACACTATTATTTACTTATATGTAAATATGTTAATTGTCTCAAATGCTATTATCATATACATATGATAATTTTCCCCAAAAAAGCATCTTGACCGTTGTTTCTTTGGAAAATACCCTAGTCTATCCTATAACCTCAGCCCCAAGAGTTCAGCAAAGGGGATTTGAATTGAATTGAGTTGCTAATATTTGCTGCCAGAGCCTTTCCTTTAGATTTCCTGGGTTTGGAAGCTGGGCTACGATGAGGCAAGAGCAAATAAGGACTTGCCAGAGGGAGAAGGGAGAGTGGTGTTGTGAAACCCTGCAGGAGCCGTGGGGGTGAAGGAGGTTCATGAGCACTTGGCATCAGGCAGATAGAGCTTCCTCTCCAGCCACAGAGCCCTTCCTGCCAGACTTAGAAACCCCCAGCTCCCTAAAACTCCTATGGCACTCATCAATCAACTGGGTGACCCAGTGTTACTAACTCTTGTAGGCCTTATGGACATAGAAAACCCATTGCTTCTGATACTTCCCTAAGAAGCCAGAGCCCATGAAGCTGTGTCCCCCAAGGAGCAGGACGCTGAGGTTCTTGACAGGTGGCTGCACTCACCTCCCCCCCGCCAGACCGCTTCTGTTCACCAGGAGCCTTGGAGCGGAAAGCGCTATTATAGGATGCCGCCTCCTCTTCTTTTCTTGCAAAGGCTGTTCTTAAAATCAGCTCACACTGGAAAATAATAACAGTGATAGACTTGACCTTTGAGAAGGAAACGTTAGATCTTCTTTCTGGTAGCTGGGAAATTCAGTACAGCAACAAAATTGTGTGAGTAACCGACAGAAAAGAGGCCAGTGGCTGTAACTCTCACCAAGACAAGTGAGAGGTGGGCAAAACACAAATTAAAATGTCACAGCTTTGATTCCCAGGGATTTGCTGGGTGAAATGGCAGACTGTTTTCCTTCTTCTCCACAGCCCCAGTGCATTCATGTAGTGACAGTAGACCTGGCTCACAACAGGCCTTCATGCCTTGGCCAGAATTAGACCTCAGAGAAGGAGAGGCAGTATGGTTTATACTCAGGGAGACATCAGAAGTCAATCTCACCTTGGGCCTTGACTTGCCAGGCAATATCACGGATCAGTTTTTGACCAGTAAAGTGAGAAAATGTAGATGAACAATAGCAGAAATAATCCTTGAACTGTTACCTACCACTAAAATCATCACAGGCAGAGTACTTTTCTGCAGTTTTTATTGGTAAATCTTTTGAGATTCAAAGGAACAAAGAATAACCGATTCAATAATAATGATAAGAAGGAGACACTGGCCAATTATCCATAACAAGGGTAAAAATAGTTAGAGGAGCCTTTTAAAAACTGAATTGAATAATAGGTGACAGACTTCTGCTTTCAGACTAGGAAATTCGGATCAACCTACTTGTTAAGCACAATTAGAAAAGCTGGACAGGATCCTTTTTAAAAAAAATCTGCTTGAAGGCATTAGAGAGCTAATGAGGCAGAAAAGAATTACCAGGTTAAGATTTGGGAGGAGATAGAAACCCAGAAGAAGAGAAGCTGGAAACTCTGTGGCTTTGGGGGTTGCTTCTGCCAATTACAAAAGAGGTGGTGGAGCAGCTAAGCAGGGCTTACAGGACACAGGAGATAAAAATTGGAGTTTGAGGCTTCTCAAGGTGTGAGATCCTAATAAGCTTTCCATATTTGGGTTGATAACCCCGAATATTTATATCCTGGAAGTAAAGGTGACCAGAAGTAAACTAACTCTCAAGGAGTCTGAAACCCAGCTTCAAATCTTCTCATCCCTGAATTTGGATCAAGGGGATCCCAGATTGATTATATCCTTAGTTTTCATCCAGCAGCAAAGCTAAATCCTTTTGAAGGAATGCTAACATCATCTTACCCATCAAGTTTTTTTTCTGGTGTCTTTTGTATCTACTTTCAGGTACTCTACCGAAACATGAGGGAAAAAACCCACAAATAAAAATAAAGAGAAACAACGGACCCACCAGGAATTTAGACAATGAAGGAATTTTAAAAGATTAAAAAAAAAAAAACATACTTGATATGTTCAAAGATATGAAAGATAAAATTGAGATTTTTGGCAGAGAAAAAATCAAATGAAAACTGTAGTAATAAAAATTTCAGCAATTAAGAACTCATTAGGTGGGTTTCATAAAAAATTAGACACTCAAATAGAAAATTAATGAACTGAAAGATAGCTCATGAAAAAATATTTGGAATGATATTATGAGTGATGGGGAAAAAACAGAAGAAAGAATACAAGACAAGGAGAGTCTATGAGAAGGACTAATATGTATAATTAGAATCTCCAAAGTAAAGGAGAGAAATTGGGCAGAAGCAATATTTGAAGAGAGAGTAGCTGGGAATTTTCAAAAATTGCTGAAAGACAACAAGTCAAGGATTCAAGAATCACCACAAACTCCAAGTAGGTCTAATAAAAGAAAAACCAGACCGAGGCACATCAGAGTGAAACAATTCAAAACATCTTCAAAGAATTGACAGAAAAATCACTGCCAACTTAGAATCCTATACTCAATGAAAATATTCTTTGAAAATGAAGGCAAAGTCAAAACTATTTCAGCCAAGAATGGATGAGTTTGTAGCAAAGGAAATACTAGAGAGTGTTCTTTACACAGGAGGAAAATGATCACAGATGGAAATAAGAGATGTAGAAAGGAATAAAGAGCAATGTAAAGTGTAAATACGTAGGGAACATAAATAAATACTGTCTGTGATAATGCTATGAGGAATTTATGCTATGTACAGAATTAAAGTGCATGGCAACAATATCACATAAGATCAGAATGGAGGGGAGTGGGGAGAAGGGCAAATCAGTGCCCTAAGGTTCTTGTGTTATCAAAAGTGGATAAAAAATGTTAATTAGATTATTAAAAATCAAAGAGATGCATTATCATCTCTAGAGAATGACTGGAAGAATAGTAAGAGTATATACCCGTGATATATGCAGTCACCTCTGTGCATACACGCACACACGTAGAAAAAAGATAGGAAGGGTTCGTCAAAATGTTAATTGTGGTTTAGTGTGGGTGGAAGCAAGATGGTTAATTTTTCCTTTCCTTATCTATATTTAAATTTTTTCCATCTAACATGTCAAGAAGAGAACATTGCCCACCCAGAGAGCTCTGCCTTCTAATTTTACGATTTATGTATTTCCTTTTTTAGCTCTTCTGAGCCAGAGGATTAAAAATAAAATTTGCCATTAATTCGAAGCCTGTCTTTTTAACTTAACAATATAACTTAAAAAGCTTTCCCTAACATTAAATGTTATCATATAATATTTTTAATGGCTGTAGACAAGTCCATTGTACAGTCGCTCTATAAGTATTCAGCCGTTTTCCTTCTGTTGGACATTTGCATTATTTTCAATTCTTAGATAATAAATACTTCTGAGCATCTTCCATATATGACATTTTCCTGCGGATACATAACTAGCACTATAATTGGTGGCTCAAAGGGCCTGCAAAATATTAAGTTTGTTGATTCACATTACCAAACTGCATTCCATTAAGACTGTATCTAGTTGCTTTTTAATCGACTGGATATAACAGTATTGGAGATAGGTAACCATAGTTTTAACAGCGTGCACACAGTCTGTGTCTATGAAAGCTTGAAGCTCACTCTTCATACTGCTGTGGTTACTTCTTGAGAATTATGCCCAGCAGCGCAGGACTGCATGGCATTCGCAGAAAGGGAGTAGCCGTATGCATTTGTGTCAATCTGGGAAAGTTTCATGGAGGTGAGGCTTGAGGGAGGCCTTAAAAGCAGGTAATTGACTTGTCCAGAGGTCAAGGAAACAGCTGATATGAAGTAGAGGGCCAATTGACCCAAGCAAGGGAGCATCTCAAGGTGGCTAGAGGAGAGAAGGCACTGTGTGCTTCCTAGTGGAGCGGGACCAGGCTGGGGATGGGGCAGCTGCCCCATGCTGCACTGGTTAAAATGGGTACCAGCATCCAGGGTCTGGAGCAAGGCACAGGTTGGATGAAAGGGACACGCCTGTGCCTTCATTTGACTCACACAATTGATGATTCCTCAGAAAAGGAAAGAAATAGAGTCTTTTCTCCTTTTCATTATAATGGGGTGGGGGTGGAGGGCATAAACACGACCCTGCCAATTTGCTAGATATTCTTGGAAGGATAATAAAAATAAAACTTTCTTCCTCTCTCAGCAGAATGGAATTAGACTCACCTTGTTACAAATTGTGCTGCTCCCAATTAAAGAGAGAAAAGAAACTCTGCTGAAACATTCTCCACCTTCCAGCTGTTCTTATTTAATCCACATAGTTTAAATTCCCCCGGGACCTTAAACTAACTCGACCACCAAATATTGAAAAATAAAAACAAACTGTTAATTAGAGGGATTGCAAAGAATGCCTTCCCTTTTGTTGCGGCAAGTGGGGGGTTTGAGAAGATGTTGGATGGTAACCCCTTTAAAGGGGATGAGGAAAGAAGTTGAGAGCCCCTTTCTTTTCCTCCAGGGATTTCATAGCAAAGATTTGTAAAGAATCAGGACAGCACAGCCTCTTGTTAAAGCAGGTAGGGGCCTCCTTAGAGATTGATAAAAGCAGGCAGGGCTCCCTGCTGGGCGGGGGTGCAATGAAGTCTGAGTAGAGCAGGCAGTTCTGAGACCTGAGACCTGCCCAGGGAGGAGATACCCTGCACGCTGGGGACCTGGGGACAGGGACAAATGGAGAGGGGCTGGGCATCCTGAGCTAGAGTGGGTGCCAGGTGACTAGGGCAGACCCCGACCTCCAGGAGGAAAACTGGTTAGCCCGGCAGTTTCAGTTTGCTGGGAAGAAGCAGTTCTCACCTGTCAACGCATCTCCTGTGTCAGAGGAAGAGCGAGGAAAAGGTGCCTCTACCTGTCCTCACCTGGGCACTGCACACGGCCAGCGGGTCGGGACCCTGATCTCCTGCACTGCTGTGACTTGGACTGTGGGACCATGGCACTGAATTCGAAAACAGGACTTCGGGGGTCGGGAAATGGAATCTTGGATTTTTGACTTTTGAGGTTTTTTTGGTTTGTTTTGAAAACTACTAAAAGAGCATGAAGTGTACTGAGTGATGGAGTTGCACTGCTCATGTGACTTCAGGTGACTTGCTTTTCCACTCGAAACCTATCTCTGGAGAGTGGAGCTCAGGCTGGAACTCCCTTCTAAGGTGTTGTGAGGTGATCAGATGAGATGATGCCCCTCACTACCCAGGAGGGGCCTGTCACAAAGGTTTCATTCACATTCCCAGCTACCCATACTGGCATGTCCACTGCAGTCAGGGGTCAAGTAGAAAGCACAAACTTCCCATTAAAAGAAAAAAATCTTCTTTCAAAGACAAAACTTGATGTAGGGCAGATGCATTCCTTCCGGGAGCATGTGCCACATTTGAATCCAAGTATGAAATGAGACTCCTAAGTAAGGCGGGCATGCAGTCCTCCACAAGGACACCCAGGCCGTATGAGTATCAGCCAGATGACTCCAGGCCCCAAAGAAATCTGAAGAGCTGGATTTCGTCAAGCATTTAGTGCCCTGCTGCTCTGGTCCGGGTCTTTCTTTTCCTGACATGCTCTGGCTCAAACGTGTGCACCTTTGTAATAATTTTGGCCCATGCGGGAAGCCTGCAAACAATTACGCAGGCACTGAGATGGAATACATCTTTCGATGCCCTGGATTTCAGCCAAGGTGACACTGTACTCCGCCAGGCTCGGCACGCTGGCATTCAGAGGCCCGTACTTTAAGTTAGTCAGGCTCAGGCTCTAATCACTGTCCTGTAAGTGACCAGTGTCCAACGTGGGTATTGTCCCTGTGCTGTGGGGATGCTGACTCAGTCCATCAGAATGGGTGGACGTGGAAGGGAGTCCCCTGCTGTGGCCTTATCAAGGGAGTCGCCAAGAGCCCAGGTCAACTGCAGACGGGCCATCGCTAGGGACACAGTGCAGTCCTGGAGGCCACGGAGGCTTGCGGGAAGGTTGGCCGTCTCTGAGGCCTCCTGTGGCCCAGGCTAAGCTAGAGTTGTGCTGGGCAGCAAGCAGCCAGGTGGTGGGGCTCACAGAGCCCCAGCGGGAGTTGCCTCATAAACAGTGACGGTTTGTTGCGAGGGGGTAGAGGTAAATCAGGTTTTTGAGGGTCCTCCAGAAACTTTTCTCGCTCCAGACAAGACCTTTGCCTTCCAAGCATTGACCAGGCTTCCTTACTCTCTCTGCATCCTTAAGACCATCCTATTTTGCTAAAGAGTATGTTAGTAACTGACATCCTGGAAATGAATGAATGGGACACGTCCGTGTGATGCTTTGCCCTTTAAAGTGCACATCCAGCTTGCCAGGTGGTAGGAGTGAGAAGGATCTTGGGTCGGGTGGTTGGCCACGGTACCTAGAGAGACCCCTGCTCAGCCTCAGAGACCTCACCACCCAGCCACATGTCCTAGCTGAGGGAAGCCCACGAAAGTGTCCACCCCTGAGCCCACCTGCACATGGATTACACCCCTTCTTCCCCATCAGCCCCAGAAATCTTAGCCATACAATCATCAGAACTGTGATAATTGGTACTTTCACCAAGGTACTCGCGTTATTCCTTCAGCCCCCAAATGTATCACTGAATTTAATGTAGCATGCATCCTTTGTTGTGTATTTGTTGTATTAGGATCATTCCTGAATTAATTTTACTGAGTAACATATGCACATAGTTAGAAACTAAAAATGTCCAAAGCCTGCACAACGAAGAGTGGGCTCCTTCCCTCCGCCTCCCACGCCAAGGCCTTCATTTCTTCTGCACAAGGAGCAACCACAGTCATCAGGTTTTCTGTGTCCTTCCAGAGTTAGTCTACGTATGCACCAGCATGTCTGTGTGTTTGTGTGTGTGTGTGTGTGTGTGCGTGCGTGTGTGTGTGTGTGTGTGCGTGTGTGTGTGTGTGTGCGTGTGTGTGTGTGTGTGTGTGTGTGTAGTATCCTTTCTTCAAACCACAAGAGATGGGACACTGTAAACATTGTTTTTCATGCTGATTTTTTCCATTCAACAGTATACCTTGAGGCCTGCTCCACATCAGAATAATCTACCTCATTGTGTGTGCTGTCATTTAACCGCTTCCCTCTTGATAGACAATTCTGTCGTCCCCAATCTTTTGAAATTATAAGCAAACTACAGAGAATATCCTTGCGCACAGTCATTTGGAGTACAACGCGTATGCTTGTGATTGTATCTGTGGCTTCAAATCCTAGCATTGGATTGCTTGGTCAAAAGGCATAAGTATTTGAAATTGTGACTGGTCGTGTTCCAAGGTGTTGTCCCTCTGACAGTGTATTGGGGGTAAAGATTCAAGTATGACTAAAAGGCATGTTACTAAAATAGCACTAAAAAGGATATTATAAGCAACTTTTCACTGCACCAAATAAATATAGAATTTTCCACGTGGAAACTACCCCGGAAAGCTTCTGTTGCAAGAAAACAGTAATGACACTTGCCACACCCTTCCTGCACGCCAGGCACTGTGTCTTATACACAAGATCTCATTTTATCCTTAGAACACATGCTCCATGAGGCGTAATCCTTATCCCTACTTTCTGACTGAGAGAACCAAAGCACAGAGAAGTTAAGTAACTCGCCTAAGTTCACACAGCTCATAGGTGTGATGCCAGAGCCTCGATCTCAGTCGTCATGCTACTCTCTCTGCCTTATAGTAATTGATACGGGACACAGAAACACTAATTCCTGGAGATATTCACCCTAAGGTATTTTTCAGAATGCCACTTCAGCGTTAGCGTGCTGCACAGACAGAAAGAGCCTCAGCAACACAAAATAGGGGCAATGCTTCCTGAGGTTTTACTCCTTCTGGTTTGTAGAGTCTTGAATGTAACACTTAGGTCGGGCCTACAGGTTGGGACTCCCTGGTCCAGGCATCTGTAGATTCTGGGTTACAGAATCTCTTTAATTAGGGCTTGTGCTCCAGATTCACCCTCTCCCCTTCTCCACACCGCTCTGTGCCTCCAGAGGCTGACCTCTAGGGAATGCATGGTCCAGGCTTCCCGCCCTCTGGCTTCTGGCTCGGTTTGGCCCATGGGAGGCAATGGCAGGAGATCGAAGGTGAGAAGTCGGGAAAGGACAAGGTGTTTATTCCGCTGGCTCCTTTCTTCTGGTCCACAGTCTACAATATCTTAAATCTTGACATCTACTTCTTGCTTCAGGTCACCAAGTCTCAGACACTGCTTCTGCCGTTTGCTCCTGAAACAGTCTTTTCAAACAGTGAGTCTTTGATTTCTTTGGAAGATTCTGTTCCCCCTACTCTGCTCTGTAAATTCTGGCTCCGTCAGCCAAAGGCCTCTGCCTCCCTGAACTCAGTGTGTGTGTGTCTCCATCCTCTCAGGAAGGACCAGCATTTTTCTGCACACGATGGCAAGAGAAGGGTTGTGTTTGCAAAACTCCTTTGGGTGGCGTGACTTCTTTCTTGTGACAGGGGTGTGCTTGCCCTCACCTTCACTTTGCACAGACACGGCAATCACGTGCAAAACTATGACGTAGTTCCCTCATGAAGGTGTCTCTGGGTGTTACTCTCTAATTACCTCCTGGCAGATGATCTTTTCAAAGATGGAAGCAGTACTATCTCCCACCAGCACCCACCACATGTGACCAATTCCAGCTATTCCAGCCTCTAGAAATCTAAATCTCCCTAAACTGAGGCCCCAGACATTATAGAGCGGAGAATAGTCCCCACTGTCTCTTTCCAGCAGTGATCCCTGGAATCTATGAGCTTAATAAATGGCGGTTGTTTTCCACCCCTGAGTTTGGGGCGGTCTGTTATGCAGTCATGGTAACTGGAACATGAGCGCACTTCCTGTCCGATGCTGTGTGGTCACATGGTGATGCGACTGGCTGATTCATTCAGAAATGCACGGCCTCCAAGACCCAAACTTTAAACAACAGCTCGTCTCCACCTCTATTTTTTTTGGAAGGAGGGGAGATCATGGAAGTTCAGATTTTTCTCCAAACATCAATTCAGTGACTTGAGAACAAGCACGGGCACTTAAAATTAAAAGGATGCTATAAACATTAAATACGCTTGCTCAAATTCCGGTGCTATTTTTATAATGCGAGTTTGCACATTTTTTTCCCCTTTGCTACAGTCGCCTCTCATCTTACACCATCCACCCTGCTCTGATGAAACTAGAACACCCAGGCCTTCTCTCCCTCGTCCCTGCTCAGAGTATGTGCTTACATTAGTTTAACCATTTTGTAGGTCTTCAGTGGTTAAATCTTAGCAATTTCATGTGTTTCAACCTAACGCTAACCTCCAACTCTTCACATACCTGTAGCACTGAATTGTATTTTTAGGTCTCAACCTGAATGGGACTTGCTCCCGGATTTTCTTTTCTGCCTGACTCCATCTAAATTGGATTTTTCTGCGTCATAACATTTTGTCTTTTCTTCTCCAGCACTTATCGCAGTTTGTAATTATATACGTGTTTATTATTTAATGTCTAATACCCTGACTAGACTTACATAAAATCCATGAGCGCTGCACATGGGGCCTGGCACATCGTAGTCACTCAATAAATGTCAGCTGAATTAATGTATATACAATGTGGCTCTCTTCACATGCAGACAGTGTTTTTATTCTGTTGCCAGAGTGTCCTGTACACACTGGTCCTTGTCATTGCAGATGGATCCGAATGTAAGCTTCTAGAACAACGAATGACTCCTAATCCTGACTGCCCATTAGTTACCCCGAGGAAGATTTCAAAACACACTGAGGAGTTTGTCCTCAAATCAATTAAATCGCAGTCTCCAAAGAACGGGGCCCCGGCGTGATGGCGAAACCTCCACCTTCAGAGGTCTCAATGGCCAGGGCAGCGAAGTCATGATCCTTTCCTGCCATTGCCCCAGTGACAGAGTATCAAACCCGATCAACTCGTTTCATTCTGGGTCCCAGCGCCTTCTTTGGGCACATTAGATACTGCAACCGACCAGCAAGGTTTTGAGAACCAATCAAACTCATTTTGCAAGTAACTTTTCCAGTGGTTGTACCAACAGGTGGCTTTAGCCTTTCCATAAACATGAACAGCACCCCCAAATCTACTTCACACAAACATGAAATCTAAATGCAAAGAATGTGTGCTCCACAGCAGGTTCTTCAGCCTTTTCTTCCAGCAATACCCCTATGCTCAGGCCCTTTAGAGAAATCCTCGGGCCATTACTTAATTTTCCCTTTCCTACCTTCCCAATTCTTGGGGTTTTCTTTAAGTCACAATTTAAGGAGGATCTACACACCGATCTATTTAACCTTCTTTGTGTCCATCCATCTGTTGATTCATCTGAATACTGAATATCTGCTATGTGACTGGTCTTTACCTACAGAGAGCCACCTGGTAAGCTCATGTAACCAGAAATTAAAACAAGGTGATAAGTGCTACTTCATCAACTTGTAAAAAAGTGGGCTACAGTGAGAGAAATGATTAATTATTAGTAGGAGAAATAAAGGCTTCACAGAGGCTGAGTACTGGACATTGATAGTAGGAGTCCATTGGATTGGAAGCAAATGGGATAGTGACAGATGCCTGGCAAAAGCAGAACCTGAAAAATTAGAATAAACCCAATGGTCCTGGATGAAAACAAAATAAATCACGCAACAGATAGGTGTTTGTTAACCCTTTGTCCTGGATGTGGCCTCAGACCACAGAGGCCTCCTCCTCATTTCCTAAGTGTGGATGGAGCAGGCTGTGCGTTTTTTATCCACAGTCACACAACTAATTCCATTTTCATAAACTTTATTGATTTCACCATATTCTTTATAGCTACTGATTTTACATACTCTTCTCATCGGCTGCGAGTTGATTATTTCACTCCGTACATATTGCAGTAATTGGATTGCTTACTTCAATGGCACGATCGTTTTTGCGCACTTTGCCAGGGACGCTGCTGATGTAGCACGGTTTATCTCACTTTGCTGCATTGTTCTAATTAATTCTTCCACAGCCAACTAAGCTGTTTCTCTTGGGACTTGCCTGAGAGGCAGCAAGTTGTATTTCTGTCCCGCTTTGGTATTCCTAGGGATGAGCAGAATTTTGAAATGACCTCATTTTCCAGTAAATACAGCTTGCCTGGTTTCAAACTGGGGGTTGTTTCTGTTATCTGTGCCACTTAACAAACCACGCCGAAACTCAGTGGCTTAAAACTACAGCAACCATTTACTGGATCTCACAATTCTGTGGGTTGACTGGGCTCAGCTGGATGGTTCTTCTGCTCCATGTAGTGCTGGGTAGAGTGGCAGTCATCCAGCTGGGGGCTTCCCCAGTATGGAACTTCTCTGCTGGCTCAGCGACGTGGCTGGCAATCGCTGCTGGCTGTTGACCAGAGCATCTTGATTCCCCTCTTTTTGGTTTTTCCACTAGGCTTGAGTTTCTCTTAGCATAGTCTGGAATCTCAAGGCTCAGCTTTGGAAGTTACACAGTGTCTCTTCTGTATTACTCTGTTGGAGGAAGAAAGTCACAGGGCCAGCCCAAACTCAGGGTGAAAGGTTATAGACACCACCTCTTGATGAGAGTAGTGGAGAAGAATTTGCAACCATCTTTAGTTCACTACAGGTGTTTTCCTCTTACAGATCAATTTTTTTGCTGAGGAAACTGTATCCTCAAATATATATCTCTGACATTGCCCAACTGTTTCACAAATGTATAAGTCTACTGCATTTCTTGGAAAATCAACTCAAAGGCCAGCATCACTTCCTCCTATTTAAAATATATCTCACTACCATGGAGAGTAATTAGGTTCTGTGGAACTAGGCTTCTGTTTTTACTTTTAGCTCATTGTTATATATGACCACTGGTAAACAAAAGCATGCTTAGATTTCATTTTTTCATTTATATTTTGTCATTATTTCATTTTGGTTGAATATTACTTCCATATCCTTTATGAACTCTAGTCAAAAAGAGCTCTCATCAGAGTAGGCCTTAATAGGTTTATATAGATTTTCTTGAGAACAAAGGTTTAGACTTAAACACAATTTGCCAGTTGTGTTGCAATGAACTCTTAGCTATAACATTCATTCAAGGCAATATTTTTCTAAATGTTGCCAAATTGGTCTGGTGTTTTTTGTAAATGTACTTATTTATTCATCTATCCATCCATTAATTCCTACATTTTGGACATTGCCACTTGGATAACCCGCTTTGGGGCTGTTATCCAGACAGTTCACGATTTGAGGAACTTAAGTGTCCACACCTTGGTATATAACATGCTAAATCATGATGAGGGCAGCTATGGTATAATGCAGTGGGTGTAGGGGCTCAGGAAAGCTGGTAGTAGCCCACAAGGCCATTTGGGTCTGCACCCAGGCACCAGTCGAGCCAAAGTTTCATCATGAAGAGATGATGGTCTCTGTGCATCCTCTGTGGTCCTCTGTGCACCCCGGCCCTCCAGTGCACATCTCTGTGCCCAGCTGTTTCTCCAGCTCATGGCATTATAATGGGATTGGACTTTTTTCTCAGGCTACTGATCCTTCTTGGCTCTTCATGCTCCCCACATTGTGGAGACCCCCAAATGTGCCCTGACGGAGACATCCCCCTTGTTGTGCTGCCTGCCTATGGCATCCCTCATTTTGTTGGAGTAGAGAGGTCACAGAGACCCTGGCTTCTGTAACTTTCAATTTCTAAGGAAAAAAAAAAGAAACCAGAATTTAATTTCAAAGCCCTTTATAGTCTGCAAAGTTGTGTTCAAACAGTTTGATTGCTATCACCATGAGTTTCAGAATTCTACAAGTCCTTAGTGTGTTTTTAATTTCTTCTAAGGTACTTGGCATAGTCCTTTGGTGGTAGATGTTCTCAATAGGTAATCCTATGTGAACAGTAATAATATATAGTTTATTCAGTATCTGTGTTTACCCTTTTCAAGCGTTGGTGTCCTTTTTCTTCCAAGCATTGAGGTCTGCGGACAATTTTAAAAAGTGTATCAAAGTTTAAGAATTCTTTGTCCATCCTTTCCTTTCCATTTTAGAATTTTAATAAAATAGCTGCTGGCCACTAAAACCATATATCTTAAGGGTGTAGAAACAGAATTAAAGGTGAGAAATTATTGGCATCAGGAGATAGCACTTCGTATGCACCAGGGTGGCTATAATAAAAAAGATAGGTAATAACAAGCGTTGACGAGGATGTGGAAAAACTGGAACTATCATACACTGCTAATGGAAATGTAAAATGGTGCTTTTGAAAAGAGTTTGACAGTTCTTCCAAATGTTTAACATATGACCCAGAAATTCCTCTCCTAGATATGTATCCAAGAGAATTGAAAACATATGTTCACACTAAAACTTATACATGAATGTTCACCGCAGTATTAATATTAATAACCAAAAGTGGAAGCAATCCAATGTCCATCAACTGATGAATGGATAATCAAAATGCAGTATATCTGCACAATGGAATATTGTTCTGCCATAAAAAGGAATGAAATACTGATACATGCTAAACATGGATGAACCTCGAAAACATTAGGCTACACGAAAGAAGCCAGTCACAGAAGACTACATATTCTATTATTTTATTTATATGAAATGGCAAAGTCTATAGAGACAGAAGGTAGAATAGTGGTTGCCTAGGACTGTGTCAGGTGGGGAAGCGGAGTTATTGCTAAGGGATGTGAGTTTTATTGGGAGGTGATGAAAACGTTCTAAAACTGATTGATGTTGGCATAACCCTGAAACTATACTAAAAACCACTGAATTTTCTACTTTAAATGGGTGAATTGTATGGCATGTGAATTATAGACCAATAAAACTCTTTTAAAAAAGAAACGGTTGCGAAGAAAGATTCCTAAGTGTTTCCATTCTTGTTAGTGTACATCTGTCTTCTAGTTCTGATCATCCCTTCATGATGAGCTCAACTCCAAGAGTGAAGTTGTGGCTCCTGCCACAGTTCTCTCCCCGTCCATGAGAGGGACTGCCAGTGTGGTTTGCATCCGACTCAGCTTTCTTTCCTTCTGCACAATCCTTAGTGAGCTGTTCCCTATTTCCGCAGCATTAGCCCTAGTCCCTCAGACTCTATAAATCACACCCTCCATTCTGTCCTCTCACTTTAAAGTAATCTCAGATACTTTGTATAAAGGATGAGACAGCACATAAAAATAACTAGTATTGTGCCAATTTATCTCATCTGGTGGTCTACGGGATGCATATTTGTAAAGTTCTAGCAGATGTGAGAAACCAGGGAAAATTGCCTCTCATCCAAATGGAAGAGCTAGATTTTTTATTTTGTTTTATTGATCAGCGAGGGTGCAATGATATTTTATTTCATAGTTTTCCTGCAGGAATGACATCCACCCAAGACAACTAAATGAGCCAGTTATTCTGTAGTGTGGTAGAGGCAGCCCTAGTAAAGGCAGTTGTCTGGATTCATGGGCTGGCCAGTTACATTTCCCCAAACTGCAAATGCAACTTGAAGTATACGACTTACTAAGGGAGCACTTGGTTGCCGACTAGTTGGAAGAGTCTGACAGTTGAAGCCAGACCGTTTTGATTTTTACATAAAGACAGTTAAACATTGTCTTGACAGGTTTATTCTAATTTGGTAAAGGCAATAATTTTATGGGATGGTAACTGTTTCCTTGCAGTCATGATTCCTGCTGTTAATCTCGCATTTTCTCCTAATTGGCAGATTGATGGGCTCCCGAGCATTGCTCAAAAACCATTTGCAGAGGAAGAAAGGCTAACCAGAGGGGCTTGCTTTCTCTCCTGAAATACTGCTTCTAATACTGTGGGTTAGGGGCTGCTTTTACACACAATTTACAAATTATTTCTGGCACATTGATGGACCTTTTACTATTTAAATTTAATATGTATGAAAGGACTGAATGTGTTTAGTTTAAAAGTCCAACACTACTACAAAACTTATAAAGAAAAGCAACAATTCTTTCCCCACTCAGTCCCTTCCCCCAATCCTTGCTTCCATGAGATTCCAGGAAATTCCTTTCATCTCTTTAGCCATTTCTCCTGTTATTTATAGTCATATTTCTAAATAATAACATCGTACTGCTATTTCTTTACTTTCCAGTTACAGATATTACCCATTCACTTCCCCACTACAGAAGATCAAAAATCAGCTCTCTCCTATTCCTCCACCTTATCATCCTTGGCATTTCCTTTTCCTCTCTGTTGGATCCCCTAGTTTTTGTTTATTTGTTGTTATTGTTGTTATTAATCTCATGTCTTGCTCTATTTTGGTGGTGCATATCCTCTAGTAACTTTTTGAAAAAGGTACATGGAAGATCCATTTTGAGATCTTGTCTTTCTTTCCTGTCGAAGCTTAGCTGGGTATAAGATTCTAGTTCGGACATTATTTTCCTTTAGGACGTCTAACACATTATTCCATTGTCCTCTAACATCTGATTCTGCATGTGACCTGCATTCTCACCCACCCTTCTGTCTGTCTGTCTGTCTGTCTATCAGAGCTTTTATTCTTTACCCACAGAACTCTATACTATCATAATAATATATCTTTCTGTGGGTCATATTTATTCATTGTGCTGAGCCTTTGTTGAGCACATTCAGCCTGAAAATATATCATGCAGGAAAGTTTTCTGTATAATTTCTTTGATAATACTATGAAATAATTCTTCAACTTTCTCTTCTCCATATTTTTGCCTTTCTCTTCTATTTTCCGGAAGAGTTAGTCAATTCTATCACATTTAAAATTTCTGTTGCCATGTATTTAATTTCCAAGAGCTTTGTATTGTTAACTGGATATTCCTTTTTTCTAAAATCTTGCTATTTTATTTATTCTCTGAGGATAACAATCATTGTTCTATGAAGTTTTGCCCTGCTCCCTGCATTGCTTCCATGTCCTCTATTAAACTTGCATCATGGGACAGATAACTCAGTGTATAGCTCTAGCATGGCTTGAGCCAAATTAACAGAAGAAAATTTCTATAGAAATATTCCCTTAAATACATTCTCTTCTCTCCTCTTCAACTGAAGGGCCATCATTTGATGGATATGCTATTCTTCTAATTCTAAAACTAAAAAGAAAATTAAAACAAACAACTCCAAGATTTTCCTTATTTTTACAGCTTCAACTATTACCTCTGTGTGAATCTGTGGTGCTTCAATCTACATTTCTGAACATTCTCATACACAAGAGCTGGTTCTAGATCAGCTACGGCCTATCCGACATTTCCCCTTGAGGATTCTGAGACAAATTCAAATGCAACATGTTTGTACCAAACTAATTTCAAACCAGTTTTCCTCTTCTACACCCAGCAGTATCTTTTTCTCTCAGTCTCTCAGGTTTGAACCTCAAGAACTACCTATTAGTCATCCCTGCCTTTAATCTCAATAGCCAACAACACCGAGCTTGTGCTTACTCAGCGTTCCTCATATTCACCTATCCTCACTCATTCATTATTATCCTTTTATTGGGATTGGGGGAGCATATTTGAGAGTGTTTTGTGTGCTAGAGATTGTGGTAAGGCCCAGAGCTATAAAAGGTATTCAAGGAGTTTATAATCCAGAATTACATAAGACTCAAATCAAGTTAGGGATGTGTCTGGGAATATTCTAGGTCTCTACTGCTGTAGGTTGGGTCCTTCAGGAAGCAGACTCTGAGGTGAAGATTAATGCACAGGATGTTTATTTTGGGGTGCTCTTTGAGTCAACACTTGAGGAAAGGAGAAGGAAGCAGAATGTGGAGAGAAGACGATTTAGATGTGACCACACACACACACACACACACACACACACATACACCCTTAAGACTCCAGCATCTACCTTTTAAAAGGAAGCAAAGAGCCAGCCCAGTCTCCCTTTGCATGCTTTACAAGTCAGAACCAAGGTTTCCAGGTAGCTCTTCTCCATGGATCGGGAGTCTCCACAGGTTACTATCTGTGTTCACTGTTAGCAGCCTGGGAATCCATCATGAACACATGTCCGGCCTTCACTGTCTAATGCTGCAGGAATGCATCTGCTGAGCACTCCCCTTACCTGTGCAGAGCTCACACCTCTCCGGCCTGGGTACCAGCTTGGCTAGGTTTGCTGGCGAAGCCTACAGATCTGCTCTTCTCCAGAGCACCCTGAGTAGCACCCACACTGTGTTTTCATCCCTGCCTTGATTCTCTCTGTGTGCAGGTCACCACTTTTCCTCCTTTTCCTCATTTTTTTCCTCCTCCATTCCCACCAGCACCGCCTCGTGGTCTCATCCCTCTCACTCAGTGGCTGCCGTGTGCTTCTAACTGCTGCCCTGCTCCCTTCCTCCTGTCCCCCACTCCACCACCCGGACAAGCCCTGAAGCAGAGATAGGAGGGAGTCATCTGCTCAAAACTTTAATGCCTCCAATTATCTCTGGCAGAGCCCAAACTTCCCCACCATCTTTTTTATGCACACCACACTCTCGAGGCCCATCACAATCTGGCCTCAGCCTACTTCTATGGCCCTGTCTCCCACTGTCTCCCACGTGCTTCTTTCATCTGCAGCTCCCTGGAGCACTTGTCATCAGAGGCACAGACACTGCAGGCTCAGCCCTCACCGCCCTGCTGATGCTATGATGTTTTGCCTTCTCCTCTGCCAGGGTGAGGTGGGAAGAATGGGCTCTGGAATCAGACGGACCCGATTTTAATCCTGCAATACCATTACTGAGTACGTAATCTAGGATAAAATATTGAATCTCCCTGCATTTCCTCATTTGTAGGTTGCAGGAATCTTACTCTCTCCCTCAGAGGGCTGTTGTGAGGATTAAGTCAGATAATGTTTCTGCGACAGAATGTGGGAGGGACTTATCCTCTTGTCTCAGCTTTCAGCTGATTCTCCAAGATGGAATTATTAAATGATAAGGAACCCCGCATTTGAAAGAATGAAACAAGGTACATTCCCCACGATTTACAAAGAGGGGCCTAAGAGATCCAGCAGTCATGGCCCCAATAGATTTTATAAAAGAAGGTTAGAGGTTTGCTGACCTTCATGGGACTAACATATTAAATTCACCCAGTAGCCTCACCTCACTGGAGGTGAGAGAGCGGAACCTCTCTCATGATCAAGGGTGAGGCTTTCCCTGCAAATAACCCTCCTCAAAAAACACCCTCCTTCCCTTCTTTTGGCACCTAGTTGAAACTTCAGCCTCAACATTTCTTCACATAAACAAAAATGTTAATTAAAAATCACGACATTGCAACCCATGAGTTCTCCAAGGGAAAACGGTAGAGAAAGTCATCCAGTTCCCTCCAGAGCAGTTGGGTGCAGGCCAATGAGGTTACTGCAGCCAAAGTGTCTTGTTTCTCGAAAGCTCTGCTGAAAATTTATTGCCCATCTTCTTCTAGTCAGGGTAGGCTGGTTGTAAGGTTGCCAGCTTGCTCAAATAAAGAGAGGAGGATATTGAGCAATTTCAGGGGCGGCCCATAAAGCCAGGCACAGCTGGTTCTCATGGGGATTGCAGATGGGAACCGGGGAGCCATCAGGGATGCAGGCAGATTTAAACTTGATCCGAGTTTGCAGTTCTGTTGTAGACTGGACTGGGACCGTTTTAATAACTGAAGATGACCAGGAAAGACAGGTATCTGATATTGTCCAGTTTCTGACAGACTGTGTTTGAAGGAGATAAAGACATTTCTAGGTTAAAGCTTACTTCAGTGGTCCCGTTCAGTAAATAAGTATGCTGAGTATGTAAAAACATTCAGCACAGTGTTTGGCATATAGTAGGTGCTCAATAATTATTAGCTATACTAATAATGGTCATTATTATAGTATTATCACCTTGTGCCTGGCACGTGGTATTATCATTAAAGTTATTTGTGTGCGTTATTTCCTCCTCAACTACACCACCACTCCATTTATTAGATGAATTTTAGTAGATGGGAGAAGAGGAAATTGCATGAACATGGCTTACTTACTCCCAGCAATAAAGCCCCGCAATGCACCCAGAAAATAGTGAGGTTGGGAGAGCGTGACACCCAGCAGTAGAGTGTTACATTCATTGGCTCTGAAGGACTATAGTGCAGATATGATGGAAGTCTGGATTCTCTTCCAATATGACTTCTGACAAAAGGCAGGGGCAACAAAATACAAGTGAAAGAGGGAACAGGAAAGAAAAAGGACATTTCCAGGTGGCCTACTATGTGCTAGGGATCACACTGGGCCCTTTACATTTCTTATCTCACTTAATGAGATGAAATAATGAGCAAATTCAAACTGTGGCTTTCATTGCCCCGATAGAACATGGGTGCATTTTTTAATGTGAAATGATTGTACAGAAAACTATGCGCCTTTTTCCTTCCATTATTATTTGTGTGTAAACATAAAATGACAAGAGTTTAAAGATGGAGCCTCCCTGGGCACAAGCCTAAGAGTTCCTAATATAATCAAAATCCTCTTATTTATTTTCTTGCCTAAGTGGCTTCTCCCAGGAGGATAGCAGTTGCGTTTTCTTCATTCTGTGCAGCAGTGGTTGCAAATTAATGTCCTCTGCCATCAAAAAAGCTATACACACCTCTGCCAAATGTAGTTATCTCATTTAATAATAGATACCGCCTAGAGATGGAGGAGTTTTAAACTCCAGATCTTAGAAATTCTGGGCAATTAGCCACTCCCTTGCAGAAAAGAGCAAGGAAGGACAAGGCTGCAGTAAAAACAAAACAAAACAAACAAACAAAAACCTTGTTGTGACAGCCATTGATCCAAATAAAATCTCCTTTATTCTTCCAGATACTATACCCAATCTATAAGCTGGAGTGAATTGAAGTGATAAATAGGAGGAAAGACAAGGTGGAAAATGAGTTGATGGATAATTAGCAAGTTCTCAGCTCAGAGTTGGTTCAAGGTGGTAAATGTTAGCTGGAGAATGCCTTTACTTTCAAACTGGGATGGGAAGGTGCAAGCCTAAGAAAAAGTTCTAGAAATGTAGTTTTAAAGAGAATTTTAGACTCAAGATATATTTGAAGCACATTAAATGAATGATGCCCTACAAAATTTAAGTCATATATATATATATACAAATTTATAGAATTAAGTTATATCAATATAAAGATCCATTGAATTGGGTTTTTTTTTCCTTCCTGTCTAATATTTGTTAGCCAAAGTATATTTTTTAGTTTAGAAATTGCTTGTGTGAAAAAATACTTGTTCAGAATAAACATTTCTTGATATAAATCTTAGGAGAGTTGAATCTGGAAAGAATTTGCTTTTAGAACCCTGGTTTTAAAAAGTCTGTTGGAGATGGGAGGTAAATTCAGTCATATCCATCTATATGAGATGGTTCAGTAAACCCCCCATATGCTCGGTTAAAAGAATATTACTTTATCTTTCACTACTTGTATTGAAAAATTCTAAAACATCACTATCTTGTTGATCTGGTTTCAGGTTTACATGGAAAAATGGGCATAATAAGCCCACTTAGCTCAAAGCTCATGGGGTATGGGGTCAGAGTCTCAGTTAGTAGTCTCAGTTTGTCCTGATGGGCACTGTGAGTGACATCTCTCTAGCAGACACAATTTGCTGCCTCCTGGATATTCACTCTCTTCTTACCCCATTTTGCTCAGAGCAGCAATACATCCAACTCAAAATGTTCATCTCCCAAGAATCCCTCGGACCCAGGGCTAATGCTTCATTTTCTAACTAGTTGAATATATTCTATTATTGAATGAGTGAGTGAGTGATCCCCTCAATTGTATGCATGGTTCTAGATTTTATTCACAGAATATTACATTAAAAAGGAAATAGTGGTTTCAGCAAGACCCCAATGAGATAAACCATGCTACACCATCTCTTGCCCATATCTTCTTGTCTACTTATCTGAAAAGGAGTCATTCTAGAATTGAGTTTCATTGCATGTGTGGCATCCGGGGGCTATGATGCTAGGGCAATATTTCTGTCAGAAGAATGAATCAGGGTTTAAATTGGAAAGTGCTTAGTCCAGAAAAAGTGCAACAGTTTTACAAGATTCAAATAGTATTCACCATTGACTGTCTTTTAAACAGTGAAGACCCTGGGATTGAAGACTCATAGGCTTTTAAATTTTTACTTTTCTGTGTTTTCCAAATATTCCACAATGAAGGTCTACTATTCCATAAGCAGAAAAGAAAATAAAGATATTTTAGAGAACAGTAAAAGGCTTTAGAGGAAAAAAAAATAAAGACCTAATAAATAGAAATAACTTCCTTAAAGAATAACATTAGGTAAAGTAATATTAATTGAAATAAATGCAGATGGTCCTGACTTAAGAAGGTTTGATTTTTCACCCTTACAATGGTATGTATGAAAGCGATACACATTCAGTAGAAACCATATTTTGAATTTGAATTTCGATCTTTTTCTGGGTTGACAATATGTGGTATGACATTCCCTCGTGATGCTGGGTGGCAGCAGTGAGATGATTTTGGCCAAGTGCAAGCTCATCTAAGTGTTCTGAGCATGTTTAAGGTAGGCTAGGCTAAGCTGTGTTTGGTGGGTTAGGTGTATTAAATGCATTTTGGCTTACAATATTTTCAACTTACGACAGGTTTACTAGGACATAACCCCATCGCAAGTCAAGGAGCGTCTTCATCAACATTAACATTTTCATTAAATGTGTTTTGAATGTCAGCTACAATTTGGTTCTATTATGTGTGCATTTCAAGTCACCGAAAATTTTAACTTTCTAAGGATTTAATAATGTACTCTGCAAAATTCCCACGGATCTAATAATGTTTCTCCATAAGGACAGATAAGAAAAGCCCATTGTCTTTAAGGCAGGATTCTACTTGCAGAAATGGCCTAAATCATGGGGCTGGAAACAAGAATTGAGCAAATGCAAATAACTGCCGGCTAACACTAGTACATTTGGTTAGGGATGAAGTCCCAAGAGAAATGTAAACTATTTGAAAACATCCTGTTACTAAAACTTGAACATAAAAAGAATGACAAATGGACTGAACTCAACAACTTAATTGTAAGCACGCATGAGTTTGGCTCCTGTGAATACATTTTTTAGCACACACTATATTTCATGGCCTCTTATATGGATAGCGTCCCTACCACGTGAAGAAAGACCAATGACATTTATGACTCACGGAAGAACAGATTGGAAGCAATCAGCACCCTCACTCCTTGCCTGGGGTCCAGCCCAATGAGTCACAGGATCCTCTGTCCTTGCTGAATCTCTTGTCCAACTTCCCTCCAAGGCTCATCCCTGGGGACTGATTACAACCATCTGCTAAGAGCTCTTCCTCTGACCAAAAAAAATTTAAAAGCTACAAATTGTCAAACAGGAAGAATACAAGAACAATGGGGCAAAATAACTAGATCTTAAACCATGCTCGGAATTTATAATCCCCAAGCAGCTACAAATGCTTCCAGCTGAGATCTCAGAAGGTGTGGGTCAAGTGTCCAGGGAGCGACAGGCCGAAGCCTCGTTCCCATTGGGGTTGGCCCAGCCGGGTTTATGGGTCCAGGAGCTCCGAGACTGTATGAATGTTAGTTACTGTTGCATTTTCTCCACTTACGGTCCAGCTCTGTTTGGGAGAATTTGTGGAATGGCTTTTGGTCTGGGTTGTTTCTTTATTGGCAGATTTACTTTTTCAAGGTATTTTTAGGGCCGAAGGAATGTAATAGGAAACCTGCAGCATATTAAAGCGTTAGCTACTCTCTTGGAAGAAGTGGGATGATTAACTGAACACTTTGAAACATGCAATGTGTGATCAATATGTGCAGAGGGAAGATCAAGATGAGGAAATCTTAAATAGAAAGAGACAAGAGAAGAGGATTTCAGCATTAACACCATTTAAAAGCCAAGCGTTCCTCTGATAATGAACTGTAGCTACAAACCACAAGGGATAACTGCTTTATTAAAGAATAAAAAGATGAGGATGTCTAGACAAAATGATTAGAGATCATGTCTTAAGTGTTCCTGTACTGGAAAATATAAAACCGTAGAGTCTTTCCTCACTTTCCTGCTTTTTCACAACCAAAACCCAAGACGTGAAGAAATTATGGAAGAAATTATCTGGGACCCAGGGACATTCCCACATAAAAGGCAAGCACATGCCTCCAGATGACTGAAAGTTTTCTTCTCATCTTTGTAGGCAGTAGATGCTTTAATGGTAGGGTTGGTATCCGATTATTTTACACTCCTTCCTCCTCAAATACAACAAAGCTCTCGATAAAAGTTAGGTGAATTAAATTGAATTGTAATGGAGTTTTGTTGATCTTGTTCTTTAAGTGCTATTTTTTGTTACTTGCTGTTTAGATTTGAGTCTTCAAGTGAACTGTACACAAGGCTTTAGACAGATTAAAGAAAGACAGAGAATGAGGACAAGAGAGTTTGGGATAAAGAGAGTGAAATGTGGCGGAAGATGGACAAAGATGACCTCTAAGTTCCTTCCAGCTTTACCACTCGAGCTTTGCTACATCTTCCCATCTCACGGATATTTTTGCTTTTAGCATCTCTCAATTCAAACCTCCCCTAAAATGTTGCATTTTCTAGTCATTTCATCACTATTAATCTAAAATATTGAAATGTCCAACAAAGAGGGACTTTAAATAAAGTATTTAGTAAATAAAATATGAGACATTTCTGTGACAAAATATTATTGACAATGTGGCTGGTAAGATATTAATAATGTCACTAGATGGCCTCTTGTTAACATGGAAAGTTGTTTCTAAGAAAGAAAAAAAATGGAAAAGCAAGATATTATACTAAATGAAACCCTGGACTCTCTGGAAGGAGATTCACCAACACATAATTACCTCCAGATGGTGGGACTGTGAGTGAATTTTATTGCTCTTTTTTGGTTGATGTATTTTCTAATATTTTTACGATGAACATAGATTACTTGTGTTTTAAAAATAGGAAAGAAATAAAGGACTGCATCTCAAATCAACTTAAAAAACAAACAGACAAAAGACTGCTCAAGCTATTCTTGAACTTTCCTGGGAAAGGGAATTCCTTGCCCTCCATTTATCCACTCAAGTCTGTTGGAGCTTCTTATAGACTTCACAGCAGAACTACAGCTCTCCACCTGGCCCAGAATCCATCCTGCAACTCGCATTAGCTTCACCTTTGCCCGGGCTCTTCCCAGACATTGTCTTTCCCCCAATTCTTCTCTGGACTAGATCCACGAAGCTTCTTCTAGGTTCCTTCTTGTGTCATGGACCTGGAAGGCTAAAAAGCTCAATACCCAGGCTCCTTTGAGACTGTGGTTCTGGATGCAACTTAGGCTCTGCAGTGAGATCCCCTGGCATGAAGAGTGAGAGACGGAACGAGGCAGGAGCTATCTTTCCGCAGTGGTACAAGCACACACCGGCAAACGTGGCGGCGGCAGCCCAGCTCCACTGGTTCGTGCTTCTGGGGTGGCTATGGAGCAGCCAGAGCGGTGACAGTACTGTTTCTGGCAGTTTCCGGACCTTTGCATCACAGCCACTGTAGTGTGAACTCGAAACCAGACATCCAGCCTGAAGACCCCCTGACATTCCTGCAGCCCTGCCAGTGATTTTTGTAAGGCACCTAATCCTCTGTATTTTATCCTTTTCTGCTTGACATGCCTGCCTTGGTTTCTTTTTCCTGCACTGAACCCTGAGTGATGATACATCACCCAGGCAAAGTCTGCTGGCCTTGCAAAGCCCAGTTCAGGTCCCATCTTGTTCATGAAAACTTCACTGAAGATTGAGTGGATCTGATGAACAATAACCTCACTTTGCGGATTTCACTAAATTAGAGCAGTGATAACAGACTGCTGAGGGCCCCTTGGATGGCTTTTATTTCTTTTCTATTTGGGGTTTCATGTTAAGATTTTCTTAAAAAAAAAAAAAAAAAACTGTTCTCTATCAAAAAGAGCTTTGGAACCCACCAGACTACCCTTAAGACAAGGACTTTCTTGCACAGAATATGCTATTTCTTTTAAAACAGCCATGATGTTGCAACCAAAGGAACAGAGACAAGAACGGGGTTTATTCTATGCTTTCCCTGGGGTGAGGGACTCGCACGTTTCACTGAGGCTCCTTTCTGAGACATAAAAAATCCACCCCTCCCATTTTGGTTAAGCCCCATCCCATCTTTAGTGAGTCAGAGAGCAGCTGCACCCCATTCTCTCTTTTGCATCCTCACCAGTCGGTGAGATCTCTTCTCCCCCATTTTCAAATTTGTCTACCCAAAATGAAATTTGGAGCTCTCTGCAAGAGATTGGTGGTTTATATCATTTGATACAGAGGGCTGGGGCTGCAAGAAAATTGGCTTCTAGTGAGAGCCTCACTGTGCTCTGTCCCATCACAGCAAGGCTCAGATATGAGTGGTCAAAATGGATTTCCACTTTTCGCTCGTACAGTAGAGTAGTTCATCTGACATAACGTGCAAAACTAATAGTTGTAGATTTGATACATTTCTCCACAAATACATTTTTCTGTAAACGTGGACTTGAAGACACACACATTTTTTTGTCTCGACCTCAGCTCCTATAGAAGTGGGCATCACCTCTCAGTCTCTAAGATATTATAAAGAAAGAACAGTATGATGAAAATGATTCGTGTTAGCACACCTTTCATCAAGAGCATTCTAATAACTTTCTAGACTCCATGCAGGGAGAACATTGGGCATTTCTGACTGTCATTGTCTTGGGGTGAAGTACAGCAACTGTTTAATGATATAATTGATCCTGACCATCACAGTATTTTGAAGAACTGAAGAATTTTATCTCCAAAAGAAATGCTGAGAAGCATCAAATTACCTCTGGACGGTATTACATATCTTTTAGGGCATGGGAGCATTGTTTCAAGTGTCATAAACTCTTTAAAAGCATCTATTCAGGCTTCCTTTGCCCCCCATTTCCCTAACTTTCTGGAGTTTTTGTTTGGTACCAGTTCAGAAGAGGTCTGTTTCCTTCCAAAGAGGCATCTCATGTGGGTTTGCATTAATAGGCTTGGAATTTAGGTGGTGGACACGTACCAAATAACTAAGGAAATGGGCACCAAGAGAATTGGAAGAATGTAGACGAATATAGCATTATTATTGTTATTATTATTTTAATTAACTGTACTTGCCTTATTATTCCTCATTTGCATAATACTGAGTAAAACACTTAGCTAATCCATGGCTATATTTGCAATGTTCTTTACCCAGAATAAATCTATTCAGCATTTATATAGCACCTATTGGTTTATAATGCTAATATAGTAAATTCACGTTTCTGTTAAGGCTTAAGTGAAAAAAGTGGAAAGCCCAGTCCATTATAATACCTTCTTTATGTAGAAACTTTCATCATGAAGAATTCAAATTGCTTCAAGAAGTGCAGTGAAACCCTTTTACAATGAATTCCTAAGGGGGCAGCTACAACAGTGTTAGCTGGGGCATTTCATCGTAGGAGCATTGTATTCAGCACTATGGGATGATGGGGAAAGAGTAGATTTAAAAATCTTATAGTCCCTTGAAACTCAGATTGTGTTATCTGCCAAAGTGTCTACAGGTCAGAGAGAAGGAAAAATTAAATTCTGCTATTGACCTATTATTAAGTGAAATTTTATCCTTGCAATATAAAGAAAGTATGCACATGGAAAATATTTAATCCAAAGAAAAAAACACCTTAATACAGTAAGTGAGAAATACATCACGTGCAGAGAACGTGCTAGTAAATACCAAGTATTTGATAATTAACACCTTTCTCAAGAGCACAATTTACCTTCTTCTTAAGAGTTTGTTCAAGTATAACATTCACAAAAGTGTACAAACCACAAAGGACAACTCAATGGATTTTTACAAAGTGAGGTCACCTGCGTAACCAATGTCCTATTGGAGAAATAGGATGTTACCAGAACCCCTGGGGACCCATATACATCCTCTCAGTTATTTCCCAATATCCTCAAGGGAACTACTCTTCTGACTTTTAACACAATAGGTCGGTTTTCTTAGTATTTGAACTTTATGTACATGGGATTATATGAGATATACTCTTCATGAAGGAGAAGGCTGGGGGCAGGGATGCATTTCCCAAATTACTAATGATGTTAAGCATTTTTTTCAAGCACTTGTTGGCCATTTATATATCTTCTTAGGAGAAATGTCTATTCAAATCACGTGCCTGTTTTTCAATTGGGCTATCTCTTTTCTTAGTGAAATTGTAATAGATCATTAATTATATAGTCTAGATACAAGTCCCTCATCAGACATATGATGTACCAGTTTTTTCTGTCATTCTGTGGAGTGTTTTTTCACATTATTGATGGTGTCATTTGAAGAATTAAAATTTTTCATTTTGACGATGTCCAGTTTATCTATTTTTTCTCTGGTTGGTTGTGTGTTAGTGTAATATAAGAAACCATTGCCTATAACGAGGTGCCAAAGATTTACATTTTCTTCTAAGAGTTTTATAGTTGTAGCTGTTACATTTAAGTCTGAGTTAATTTTTGTTTATGATGTGAGGTAGGTGTCACAGTCATAATAATGAGCAAAAGAAGCCATCATGAAGAGTATATCTCATATAATCCCATTAGCCAGCAGTCAGCGGACCTTTAGCCAACATGGCAGAAGCTGAAAGACCGAGAACTTACACTCAAAACTTACACTAACCAGTATCACCTGCTCTATGTTTTTTTTTCCTAATATAACACTGTCCATTTTGAGGAAAGAAAACTAAAAATATTTCATTCCCTCACCCTTTTTATTTTCTTACCCAGATCTAAGGAATTGAAAATTGTCTCCAACAGTTCTCGGAGCAAAACAACTTACTGTGGAAGAAGATTCTGGAAAAGTTTTACAATCTCAGCTTATGCCTAAAACTATTCTCTTATTGGTCCGATATTCAATAATTTAAAACAAGGTCAAACAAAATTTAGCACATTTAAAAGTGGAAATCTAAATAATTTTCCTGCCAGTTTTTGGGGAGCAAAGATCATTCTAACTCCCCCCGTGGTACAGGGTTTTTCTGGACGCAAGACAGAGTGATCCTGTGTCAGAGTTGATGGCAGTGACTATCCAGAAACTTTCAGCGATGGCACATCAGGCTCCAGTAAGGAGGCCTGGCCGTGTCCCACTCCTAATGTGGCTGGTTGCCTTGGCTGTTTCTCAAGTGGAGATTTAATAGAATATACAGACAACACCATGTTATCCTCAAAAGACTCTTAAGTTTTAGTTATGACTTTATCTTATGAGGACCTAAGCAGAAGGAGAAAACAACTTAGCATTTGGCCCCGTTGCTTAGTGGCCAAAGTAGTCACCTGCCCAGCAAAATTCTCCTCTCTCTTCTGACCTCCCTGCCTCTTTCCTTCCCTCATGCCCTTCTTTTCTTTCTTTCTCTCCCCCTATCCCTCCCTCCCTTCCTTCTTTTATTTGAGAAAGGTGCTATAAATATGGGGACCAGCTATACCTAGATTTGATAAGTTCTCAATCCATGATTCTATTATTGCTTCTTCCTTTTGGAGCATATTTCTTGATGGATGGAAATGAGCAATCACTCTTTCTATTAGTATTTTCAGTTTCAAAAACAATTGGTGGCATCATTAGTTTTGCTTAATGTAGGATATCTTTATTAAGGAGAGAGTAGTTGAAGAATCTCGGTGTGGGTTTGTGACTGCCTGCTCCACTCCAATTCCACTTGCTACACACACGTATTTAATATCTGTACTGTACCAGGTACCATGCTTATACCACAAAGATGCCACCTGCAAGGGACTCACAATATAGTTGAGAGACAAAAATGGCAGCAAGTTGAAGTGAAATAAGTTCTCATTAGAGGTGTAAGCAACATGTGTTTTTAAATTACGATGGTGGGAGTGGGGTGGTGTATGTGTGCTACAGTTAGAGCACTTTCCCTTGGGAGAAATAGCATTTAATCTGGATCATTTTCCCGTTGGTCTTGGGTTAGCATTCGCTGTGGGTGAGAACACATGGCTACCAATATGCTGTGGATTAAGGGGCTCTGAAAGCTCCTTTGCCCCAAAATGTCATCTCCCAGAGGCCTGTCATGATGCCTGAAATCCCATTGTTGGTCTCAGTCCTTTTAACTCAAGATGCTGAGCATGGTCCCTCTGGGAGAGACACAATTTCACTGTTGGGCACCCATGATATCAGGTAGTTTATCAGCTGATATCAGCTAGTTGTCACCTTGGGAAATGAAACACAGGGTAGCTGCTTTTTCTGGGTTACCTCCCAATATTTGGCTCTTGTAGCAGTGTAGGACAAATGGTAGGGGCAAAGAAGGACACTTCGCTTGTAAAACATGAATGCCTCATCTGTGTCTTACCACCTCTACTGAGTGGATTACAAGTGTGTGTGTGTGGTGGGGGAGAGGACATTGGCAGAACCCTTCATGGGTCTGAGGTTCTCGGTATAACCTTGCAAAACAGAGGAAAAGCTTCAGGGCATCAAAAGATCCAAGACTGGCAAAGAACACAGAGCCAGCCCACACCTTTACCAGCTCTCATAACCAAAGGCCCTGTTGGTTGGCTCCCAAGGGTCCATTTTCCCATGTGCCCTCCTACGGCACTTAGTTTTGTTTGTTTGTTTGCTTTTTTTTTTTTTTAATCTGTTAACCACTTCTTGACCACAAAGGCTGTGCTTCAGAGGAACCACTTCCCTCACCCGATTTGAGAGGTGGGGCGTGATGGGCTTAAGCAGATGTCACATATCCCATTCCTCTGACAAGTCACTGGCTCATGGGTGGGCACATGACCCAAGCTAGTCCAATCGGGGTGATTTTTCCATAGCTCTGCTTGGCAATCTCTCACTTACTGGATGGGAATAAAGAGGTAAACACTGGAACCCATTATGTGAACGCTAGATGAGATGTCCTTTGACTTCAGCCAAAGCAGTAGCCAGCAATGCAGAGAAGTGCAAAAAAAACTGGATTCCTGAGGACAAGGTAGAGCCTCTGGACAAGGAATCCCGAAGCTTGTCCCTACAGTTGCCTTGCGGGGAACATGGCTTATAAAACACTCTCAGGAGTGTATTCTGAAGACCAGCGGCATCAGCAATACCTGGGAGCCAGGAGAAATGCAGAATCTCAGGCCCTACCCTTGACTCACTGGGTCAGCATCTGCATTTTCATAAGATCCCCACATAATTAATGGGCACTTGAAAGTTTAATAAGTACTTCCCAATATAGTCTAATCCCATCGACTCGAGTTTTCTGCTACTCTCAGTTGAACAAATCCTAACTGTCACAGGCTCCCTCACCTGGTGACACTAGGCTTCTCTGGTTGTGTGGCCTTGATTAGCCCCCTTTTTGTTTCACCATAACTAGCGCCGCCACTGCTTTCTTCTTACCGTTGTCCATTTAGACAACATCTGGAGATGTCTCCTTTTTCCTGCTGACCTCTTAATCTATTTCTTAAACATCCAGCAGATATGCAAGCTGGACCCATTCCAAATGGTTTTTAGAGCAGCGAGAGGGAGTTTTGTACTGACTAGCAAAAGACAACTTTACTATTTGTTTATTGCAAGGGTCAGAAGGTTAGCTCTTAGCACACCAACCCAATTCCTTGCGAGTGCTTTCTTGCTCAGGCCACCAGAGGTGTAGAGTTTCTGAAATACTTGGGAGACGAAGATTCATTGGTTAGGTCCACTGCTGTGTCTGAGGTTTAGAGGACACTTTTTAGGCAGACAGGTATAAAAAGATCCCACCACCACCCCCTCTATTGTTTCGGGCGGGGTGGGGGGAGGGACAGTGATGGGAATCCCATCAGAAAGCTTACTGAGCAGGGCAGCACCTGACAGATGGCACATGCTTAATGTCCTGTCATTGGAGCCCTCTTTAATACAGACATAACAATGATGCCCATTTAAAGAGGGGGGCCTGACCATTTAACCAATAGCTACTACTCTCTCTGAGAAACAGAGAGAAAACGCTGTGCAACCCACTGTATGTCAAATTTAAAGTGTAAGTTGTGGTTTTTGCAGTGGATTCCACACAGCACTTCAGGGTTTCCTGTCGAAGGTCTTGGCCTGGGACTCAGAGACTTGCTTTTCTCTCTGGCCTGGGGCAGTCACTCTGCCTCCCAGATCCTCAGTCCCTTCCACTGTCAAAGAAGAAACTGGACAGCACGGCTGCCCAAGTCCCTCCCAACATTCTAGAAACTGATGACTCTGCTTTTGTCTGTCTCTGTAGCATTTTTCTCAATAGCCCTCCCTGGAAGTGATTTCATTGTAGAAAACTCCATTAAGTGCGAAATGGAGTAGAGAAAAGGGAAAGAAAGGACCTACCCTGAATGAAGTCTGACCATGAGAAATTAGAAGCAGACAGAGCTCTAGAGAAGTTCAGCTCTCCCCGACGGCAGCTGGAGCTTGTCAGGTGATCGCACCTGTCTCCAGTGACTCCCTGAGACAGAAACGAGTTTATCGAGGAGTCCGGCTCTTGACAATGTGTCAATTCTATCTCGTGAACTCTGATTTTTAAATCAAAAGTCTAGATCAGAATGTGGTGTTCATGCTCTAAGAGGATTTTGTTGACTTTAAAGACAGTTTATATCATTCACCTAAAAGTTTGAATGAGGACAGCCCACTACTTCCCGAAGTCGGGAGACTCTGCCTTAATTAAGTGGTGGTTTTTCAATTCTGTATTTGCGTAATAAAACCGGTTAGCAGACCAGCCAGGAGTTTGCTCTGGGGGGCCATTCATCAAGGTTATAATGGGAGGAAGAGCACCTGGTAACATCCCAAAGCAGACTTCATTTCCCTTTGTAATTACAACTGTAAAATAACTTCCCAAAACCCAAATTGCTATTGAGAACCAGATAAGGCAATTCTCCATCTCCACCTCCGTGAGTGACAGTCTCATTTCTGCTTAATTGAGCAGCAGCCAATTGCTTTTTGTGGTGGAGGTGGTAGCAGTAGCTTTGGCTTGTTTGTCGCTGGGGTGAACCAGTTATAATGGTGGGAGCGGAGGTGGCCTCCCTGGGCCTGCTGGGGCTCATCTGGTGATTCCACCATCATCCGTCAGCCCCACAGACTGGCTTGGCAAAGAGTACTTCTAGCGAGCACTACTGTAACTTGTCATTTCTTAAGGAAAGTGAAAAATAATCACCGAGAGCAACGGCATGACACAGTGTCTGTTCCAACAGCAGTCGGTTGTGAACAGCAAGAATTCCATCAACGGCCCCTCCTAAGCTGAGACGCAGAGATTGAATTTTTTCCTTTGCTGAAAAATCTCAGCATTAAATTTAATCAATTTTAGCACATGACATGGCCAGATTAGACTTTGGTTGGTCTTCGCACAGACTATAAAACGCTGTCAATTACCCTCCCACATTCTCTTTCTCATTAAAAAAATAATAAAAGGCTGTAACGACAGAAATCAGTGATTGTAAGCTAAAGGACAGCAGCTGTTTAATTTTTGTCTTAATTTAAAAATTCTGGTCAGACTGCCATTTTAAAAAACCGTACTCAGAGTTAACCATATGTAGAGAACTATTTAAGTTAGAACAGAACATGCACCTATATGTTTCTTAAATGACAAACAATGACCTGTTACCAAGTGTTTGCTATTCATCTCCTTGAATCCCAGCTGCACTGTGTCCCAGTTAGATGTCCTTGGGCAAGTTCCTGAGGCTTGCCATACCTCAGTTTCTTCATTTGTAAAGTGGCAATAATACCTGCTATCTCATAGGGGGGTTGTGAGGAAATATGGGAGAAAATATGAGATAGGAGTACAGTGCCTGACTTTCCTGTAGTAAGCACCCTACTCCGTGTTTACTATCATTATTATTATTATTGTACATTTCCCACTCATTAAAAATCCTTAATTGCAACAGCTATGTCATGCGATGCCCAGGTGGTTAAATATATTCTTTCTTCTTTCCAATTTGATTTAGCATGGGACGTAGTCTTTCTAATTTGATTTAGCACCTAATGGAAACTTTAGGCTGTAGACTGCTCTTCTGAGGAGCGTGGCTGGCGGAGCAGAAGGAAGAAGAGTGAGGTAACTGAGACAGTTTTGGGATTGGCCACCTTCACTAGTGGAGGCCTTAGCATAGGGCAAATACATGCCATATTCTGAGCCCACAAGGAAGGAGAAAAAAACTAGAGAAAGTGAAAATTGTTGGAGTAAGTGGAAGTCTGCTGAAGGAGCTTGTGTAGAATATTTTCAATCTGGCTAGGAGTGGTTCTGAACGCTAGGTGCACATCGGAATAACCCAGGCTGCTCTCCAAACTATGACATCAAAATCACTGACGGTGGGACCCAGGCATTGGAACATTTTAGGTTCCTGATTGGTTTCAATGTACAGACAGAAACACCGCGTGAACGCGTAGGGGAGGGCTGAGCGAGTCCTAACTGGAGAAAATTTCAAACTGCTGCTGTGGAAAATTCCCTGGGAAGGCAAAAAATAAAAATAAAATAAAAAATTTAAAAGAGAGATAGAGAGAAAGATGCATAAATAATCCCTGAGTGACAGTGATGGGCTATTTGAGATTAAACAGTACATTTAGGTAGAAGACCTTATTGTAATTATTTTTTGGCAGGTTCAGTTGAGGTTCTCCTGGTTCGTGGAAGATAGAAACACTCTGGCCAGCATTTGAGAAATGAAGAATTTATTGGAAAGACACAGGTATTTCAACGAAAGCCCAGGGAAGTGAGGGAGCCAGGGCAATGCTAGGGCCTTGAGCATGAAGAGGTCGGGGACCTTCTCTCTCTAGTTCTGCTGTTAATAAGGCTCAGATTAAGGCCTCTTTTCCAAAATGAACTTCCTGGGTGGGAGCATGATGGGCCCAGCACAGTCCAGTAGTCTGTTTCTAGACCAATCAGCTACAGCCAGAGGGTAAGGGCTGGCAGCCCACCCCTGTGTGCTGGGGACAGTTCCCAAGAACAGGGGTCATAATGAGGCTGGGGTCCATGACTTTATTTTTCTCTAACTGTGCTTGACATCTGAGCCGTGGAAGTGGAGAAGACCAACTCCAGGGGTCTCCAGAGCTGTGCATTGTGAAGGCAGACGTGACAGACCAACTGTCATTGGTCAGGAGACAAGGGAATCTCTACAGCTGGAAGTGAACTGAGAGAAAAAGGAGCAGTGAGAGTAAGGAGAGCAAACACCTCCGTAGTACTCACGAGCCAGCTACTGTTCTATGTGCTTTGCATGCATTACTCAATTTACTTAATCCTCACAACGATCTTATGAAATAGTACTATCGTTATCCTCATTTTTCAGATGAGAAAATAAAGGCACACTATAATTAGGTGACTTACCCAAGGTCACACAAACCCAGAAAGCCAGGCTCCAGAGCTTACGTTCCTACGTGTTCTGAATCACCACACTTGTCTGAAAAGGTAGCAAGGCCTGGGGATGCTTAAATGAAAGCAGGGCAGGAAAAGTAGAAAGTAAGAAAGATACAATGGAGAACTGAATCTGAATTCAAAGTCTTGAAGGGAGAAGAGTTCTAAGGGATGGAGAAGTCATGTTGTTGGGTGGCTGAGGTGAATGTTAAGAAAATGGACATGAAACGTTTTATTTAAAAAGACTCCATCAAATGGCTCTTATTATAAGCAACCTGTAATTATCATAGTATCTGGATGATGCTCTATTTTGTTGTTGACCTTTTGTTCTTCATAAGATGGAAGGCCCCTCAAGGGCAGGGATCACCCTCATTGGTGCTCTTAAAATGCCTTTTTGGGGATCTAAATTGACAGTTTATTTCCTTCAGCTTCCATTCGCTGTGCGGAGTACTTAGCCTGATGTAAGAGAAAATTACTAACACGGAAATTCTTCCTTTCCATACTCCATATTCTATTAGTACTATCTAACCGTTGCTGCAATGATTCACTGCCGTTGAGACTATGATTTAATTATGCAAAGTGTGACAGATGATTTGAAAGTTGTTAGTTGCTGAGGAAGCACATTTGTGACTTGGAAAAAAAATCCTTTGCATTTTGCTAAGTTTCATATCCTCTATGAACACTTCTTAGTGAGAAAGAACTTAAATCCTAAATGATTACCCTGCAGACTAATGAAATACTTCAACTGGGTGTGACAATGAAAATGTGTTCTTGTCTTCAGTGGTGGAAAAGAAAATGGTGCCTTCTGAGAACCTGACTCTACTGTCTGTACAATATAGGTAAAAGCTTTATCGTCCCTCAGCACTCAGACTGCATTCATTATCACATCTCTTTGACACCTCAGCAGAACTGTAAGCTGAAACTGACTACCCTCAGGTCCCCTGTCTGGGAGGTAAACACTCTGGGACCTAAACATCTCCAGGGAAAAGACCAGGGTTAAGTCTCTGCATGGTAAGGGAATCAGGCTCTGGCTCAATTTGTTGACAGAGCCATCTTCCCAGTTGCCATGACACATTCAAATATATCAGAACACTTCGTTCTTCAATTGCCGAAGACCAACAGCATCCGCATCAGCAGGGGTGGGCGGTGGAGGAGTGGGGTGGGTGTCAGAAATGCAGAATCTTGGATTCTGCTCCAGACCTACTGAAGCAGAATCTACATTTTAACAAGATCCCTAGAGATTCACATGTGCTTCAAAGCCTGAGAAGCATAGGCATAATACACTGCTCAGTCAAGAGTTCTTTAAGGACAGATTCTGCGCCATTTGTCCATGCCCAGAACAGTGAGTTCAGGAGATTCAGTTATTTGTCGTATTGAACTAAGTGGTTTATATGCAAGGGCATACATTTACGAAAGCATTGGGACTCCTGAAGAATGCAGAGTGGCTGTAGTATAAAAGGAAAGCAAGGGAGTCTCGTTTGTTCACTTCTTCGACTGCAATCTATTGAGTACCTACCATGGGCCAAGTATTATTTCAGGTACTTGGGGTACAGTGATGAGTGAGACACACCAGTGCCTTCTCTCAAAGAGCTTACCTTCCCAGGGACACAATAAACGAGCAGTAAGAATTGCTCTTTGAATTGGTATACGTATATAATGCAGTACCGCCCAGCCACGAGGAAAGATGAAATACTGCCATTTGTGACAGCGTGGATGGATCTTCAGAATATCATGCTCAGCGAAATAAGCCAGATGGAAAAAGCCTAGAACCATAGGATTTCACTGAAAGCAACAAATGAACAAACAAGACAAACAGCACTCATAGCCTCAGGCAACAGTATGGTGGTTGCCAGAGGGAAAGCGGGGTGGGGAGAGGTGGAAAAGGGGTAGGGGGTTAAATATATGGTGATGGAAGGAGATCTGACTTCGGGTGGTGGACACACAATGCCATATACAGCTGAGGTACTACAGAATTGTGCACTTGAAACCTACACAATTTTATTAATGAATGTCATCCAATACGCTTAATAAAATTAAAAGAAAAAAAGAATTTCTCTTCAAACCAAAGGTGATAAAATTTTTTAGTTATTAGATACTGGAAACTTAACGGCTCTTTGCTAAAAATTAAGATAGCCATATTATTTTTTATCTGCTCTTTCTTTTCTCTCTTTTCATCTATACGAATGGAAAAAGGCATGATTTTTAGTCATTATTTTTACTGGCAGCAATGCCAGTTTGGGGTTGTTTTAAAAGTCTAAATGGGAGTTTATAATGGCTCCTTCATACTTTTAATGTTTCTCAGCATCATGGGTCTATTTCAGATTCACTGCCTGCCTAGTTTTGTGTCTTGGAGACTATAAGCACGATTGATAATCACTATCTCAAGATTTTCCTTCTGTAACAGTTGGAAGTTTGACAATCCTAAGAAAGGAGGAATTTGCTTTAAAATGTCCTTTCAGTTTTTCGCATTACCTTCCAAATCTAGGGACCCTAAAACCTGAAACCTGAATTGAACCGAAATACTTTCAGTATTGAAAATACGTCACTTTCTTCTTGGTGAGGAGATATGGAATCTGTTTACAGATTTGGCAGAGGAAACAGCTGACCTTGGGGGGCTACCTAATAGCCTTAAATAAATTCCTTTTCTGCTTAAACTGGCTGATTGGAGGGGTTCCTGCTGTCTGCAACTGAGAAGAACACTGACGTAGCTATTCAGATGGTTTTGATTATTTTACTTTAGTAATTCTCAAACTTTTTGATTTCAGGATCCCTTTGCTTCCTTAAATATTATTGAGGATTCCAAATGATTTATGTTTACATAGGTTATATTTATCAATACTTATTGCATTGTATCTTAACATTTTAAAATATTTATCTATTAATTCTTTTAAAAATAGCAATAATAAACCCATTTTATATCAACAAAAAGAACATATAATATGAAAAATTACATTTCTGAAAAAAACATAAATGAGAAGATTAAAATTATTTTTTTTATTTGAGCAAGTCTCTCAGAGTCTGAATAAATAGAGGTCAGCCTAATTTTTATATCTTCTACATTTAATCAGTTGCAGTATGTTGTTTTGATTGAAGTATATTTAAGAATTGGTTCTACACAGATATTAATAGCCTTTCAGGTAACGGTGGACATTCTTTGATTCTACACCAAAACTTCACAAGTATCACTTTCTTAAATGTTACTTGCAACGTGGAATCTAAACCCATTATCAATGAAATTTGCATATGCTCTTACATTAAAATTAATTGATATTTCTTTCAGTTTGATTAGATCTTTTACCCATGCATGATTTTGAGACATCACACAGCAGTCATATACATGCACCGAGGAAGGGCCAGGGGAGGACATGGTGAGAAAGCAGCTGTCTGCAAGCCAGGAAGAAAGTTCTCAGGAGAAACAAGCCCTGCCAGCACCTTGATCTTGGACTTTCAGCTTCCAGAACTGTGAGGAAATAAATTTCTGTTATTTAAGCCACTTGGCCAGTGGTATTCTGTTATGGCAGCCCAAACTATGACAGCTAAAAGCAAGATTTGGGGTAGTCATCGTGGAACAGGCTTCCAGTCTGAGCCCGTCTCTGTAGGTTCCATCTCAACTGCTTTAACACAAAGACGTTCTCCTCACCCACCAGCTTGGTTAAGTGACATTGTACCTTTTGGATTGCTTTAGTTGTAAGTGTCAGAAAAGTGTCTTAAATGGAAAGAAACCCAATCCAAAGTGTCTTAAACTGAAAAAACAAGAAATCTGAATGTGGGGTGTCTCCTGGATTGGTGACTCAGAGGCTCAGGGACCCAAGACTTTGCCATCTTCCTACTATACTGCCTCTTCGTGTCAGTGATTGCCCATGTGGTAGCACAGTGTACAAGTCCCAGGCCTCAGAAGCAGATTCTAAGATGTCTAGCAAAAAAAGATGGATGTTCTTATTCAGGTATCTTTTTCATGAACAAGAAAAACCTTTTCCATATTTCCTGCACCCATGATCCCAACTTCCCTTCAGGTTTCATAGACCAGGACTAGGACACATGGCCATGTCTATACCAATCACTGGCCAGAGGACTGAAGCCACCAATCATGACTCCCCTCCCACAGTCTAGGGTGGTTCCAGCCTCCTCTCATAGATGATCCAAAGGGAAACTTAAGGGCTCTTTGGTACCATCCTCTGGATCCTGGTGTATATTTGTGGTCGTGCTGTAATAAGCTGGTATCTGTGTTATAGTAAGTCATGCTTGAGTCATGACTACAGTGTTACTCAAGGCACATTGCCAACAGTGAGTCTAAATGACCTTGGCCTGTTTACATCTTCTAGAGGGAGGGGGCAGTCTCCTGGGCAGAGCCCACTCCTCTGACCCTGAGGCACCTTCCAATTTGTACCTTTTAGCAAGAAATTACAAAGGTTATGATTCAAACTGTAGTAGCTGCTCAACCAGTGAGGTCCACACCCCTATGACCCCACCATTTCAGTGAGCTCCAAGGACAAGGATGACTTCCTAATGCCTGCACCTGTATCCCCAAACCTGAGAACTCTTTATGGAAATAAGCAAAACTCTCTGCCAGGAGTTAACGACCCCTCCTTCAGCAGCCTTCAACCAATGACTGACTCAGGTTGGTGTCTAAATACCCCAGTTCACCCACCATCTGGTGAGCTAGTTCTGGGGCATGTGTCCCACACCATTTCCCAGATTCTGCTCCAGTCACTCACGGTGACAGCTGGCTTCATTACTCACCCATTATTGGCTCCCTTCCTGTCTTGCTTCCCCTCCCCGTTCCCAACCCCTCCCAAATAAATGGCTTGCATCTGAATCCTTGTCTCTGGGTATGCTTCTGGGGAAACTCAAATTAAGACACAAACTATCCTGTATTTTATAAATTAAGCCGGACTCAGAGTCTAGGAAGGGCCTAGCGTAAGTTTCAATTCCATCTTGAACCACGAAGAGTAAGAAATTTGAACCAAACAGGGCACACGGCCTGACCACATTTCATAGGCGCTAGAGTCAGAATCAGTTTTGAACCTGCTGCTCTAATTTTATAAGGTCTCTTAAGAGAGTTGTCTCGCCAAGGCATCCTCGTTAAGCAGGTCCCTCCCTCCCCACCCCACCCCCAGGAAGTCAGGAACCTATATCATATTTGGGGAGGAAGGTGGGGGCAATCTCCAGAGACAAACAAAATGACTTGATAATTACAAGGGCAAATAAAAATCGTGCAAGCTGAGTATGAATGAATGAGTGTGGGGGGAGAGAAGTGATGAAACAGGGGTTCAATAGCTCTGTCCTTAGGAATATAGATTCTGGCTAGTGTCTGACACATAGAAGGATTTTAGAGAGTGTTCGCCCAGCTTTTGACTAACTAAGTGCAAGAAAAAAAATCCAGTCAATAATGGAGGGTTGTAAATGTAGAAGGAAGAAAATCTTTAAAACCTTCTTATGTGATTTTTGTCCAATTTTCCATTTCCACTCATTGTTTTCTATGTCTCACTAAGCTAAGCGTACTTATTGTTAGGCATTTTTTTTACAGCAGATCCTCAGTCTCTGAGGTGTGTTACCATCTTTATTGTTTTTAAATCAGTTTTCCCTCACAACAGTGGTAGGTTAGGTCGATATCATTTCCCCTGCTGGAGACAAGTAAGGAAAAGTAAGGCAAGCAAGAGAGCAGACGGCATGGGCTCAGGTCAACCAGGAAGCTACAATAAACATTTACCAACCTACCAGCCTATGGGTAAGGCACCTCTGGGCCCTATATAAACAAGTTCAAACAAGTCCAGTTACTTCCTTCAGGCAATTAAAAATTATTAAACTGGAAAATAGAAGGCCCTTTAAAAAAAACTATGCCTACACTAATGATGTAGATATTTCTCAGACATTTATGTCCTATAAATTGTGAGGCCAAATTAATTTTCTGCTTGTAGTCTCCTACTTTTATCTTTCGCCTATTTTCTCCCCAGATCAAACCTCACTTCCTTCAGGAAGTCCTCCAAGACTATGTCAGCCTTCAAGAATTGACCTCTCCACTCTGCATCTGACAATATTGTGTCATATCACAAGAATTTTGATGTTCAGTACTGTTTGCCTTATCTCTTGCGTGATTTCTGGAACACAGGAAAAGTTCAATAGGTATTATTAAGTGAATGAATAAGATTTTGTAACAAACATGGCATGTGTGTGTGTGTGTGTGTGTGTGTGTGTGTGTGTGTGTGTGTGTAAAATGGGGAGGAGGGTTCCACACCAACCCTATGTTTAACTAACCAACAAAGGCAGGCAAAGTCTTGGGGACAGTTAAGGTACTCCTTGAAGAAAGACTAGACTGCCATAGTCACAATGTGTCTTTTCGGGATCACAAAACCATGTCACTGCCTGCACATTCCTGACAAAATTAGCTCTATCTTTGAAATTCTCATTGTTCTTCACTGTCATAGCACTTGAAACTATTGTAGCTGAAGGCTCGCAAATGAGCCTATCCACTCTGCCAACCATCCAAGAGAAAGCTCTATTTCACCAGGTGCTGTGGGAGATAAAAGCAAGCAGAAGGCTACACCACGAAGCCACTGTCTCGTGCATACGATACATACGTGTTTGCAGAGCCCAGTCACATTCAACAGATTCGAACTCCTTTATTTTCCTGGCTTGTGGATTTACGTTTGACCACTAATCGTTCATTCATTCATTCACAAGTGTTTACTGAACAGCTACCATGTGCCAGGCACTAAACTGGGGACTGGATGTATAGAGCACTTTTACTGTCACATCACCAGTGTTTGGGGTATTCTTCAAAGTTTCTGGCCCACCAGTGATGATTTATCTTTCCAGAACCATTATATATTCTTCATTGTTATTAGGTAGTAATTATTATTGTAGGTGGTAATAAATAAGTATAGATGCTCCTTTAGAACTTAATCCACCCGCATTATTAGTGGACACTCCCAGTTGCCTGGTGGAGGAGAGGCAGCAGCAAAAGTCATGTCCGTATTTCGGTCTTTAATTTCCTTATCTGTGACACGACGATACCATGGATGATCAGCAAGGCCACTGCTTTTGGCAGTAACGTACTAAAGTCTTAGTCTTGGTTCCACAGTCTCTTAGCCTGTCCTCCCTCCCCTCTTCATCACCGACACTTTCATCAGGGCCTCCCCCTGATGCGCTTGGCCCACTCACACTGAGGAAGATAAAGAAAGCACTGTGCTTGGTGCTTCTGCCCATTGAACACTTCATTATAACCCAACAGGAAAGAAATTTAAGCTAAACAAATGCTCACTTCCCTTTTCTTCCCTCACCCATCAGTCTCTGTCAGCTTGATTGAGAAAATATGGCTGTTAATAGCCTACAGTGGAACAAACATTTGCATAACTGTTACCTCAGAGCCCATAACTCTAAGCTAATTGGCTGATGGTGATTAAAATGATTAAGTGATTGTAATTTATGTGATTAACCAATTAAACCATTCTCCAGTGATTGGCTCAGGGTAGGTCTAGAGAGGTACGCTTGTCTCCCAGCGTGAAGGCCAAGTTGAACAGTGTTAAATGTTCTTTCGAATGCGGAATTGTTCCTTTGACCAGCAGGGAAAATGTTGTACACTGGGAGGCTCAATTTCATCCTGTTAAGTGCGTGGCTACCAAAAAACTCTGTGCCTGGCATGAAAACAATGAGAGGCAAAGCAATGATTCTTTAGCACAGAGGGTAGGTGTGTTGTTCCCCCAAACCAGGACTGTTATTTGAAAGTAGCCCACTTTTCACTAACATTAAAGAAAGTCATGGTTAAGACTTAGAACTTGGGAGACATGGAACTGGTTTCAGCCCCGATTCTGTCACTCACCAGTTGTGTTGCATGATCAAGGCATTTGACGTTTTTAAGCCTGTGGATTCCTATCCTACAAATAATATTCTTATCTACCTCTTAAGGTTATTATGAAGATAAATTAGATCATAGATATTATACTCACAGTAAGTATGAGCTGCCATTGTTATTATTATTATTTTTTTTTATGATTTTCTTTTTACTCTACGGGGATCTAACTCCGCAGACATCCTCACTTTTCTATACCAGTTGTTCAGCATGGTGCCTGGCACATAACAGATACTAAAAGCACAGTAGCCCTTCCTTATCTGCAGTTTCACTTTCTGCAATTTCAGTACAAAATATTAAATAAAAAACTCCAGAAATAATTCGTAAGTTCTAACATTTGTGCAGTTCTGAATGGTGGGACAAAATCTCTTGCTCTCCCACTCTGTCCCAGCCAGGATGTGAGTCATCCCTTCATCAAGTGTATTCATCTTGTACATACAGCATAAGACGTTTTGAGAGAGAAAACCACATTCACATAACTTTGATTACAGTGTATTGTCATAATTGTTCTATTTTATTATTGTTAACCTCTTACTGTGCTTAATTCATAAATTAAACTTTATCATAGGCATAAGTATGTGTGTATAGGAAAAAACTTGTTATATATAGGGTTTAGCACTATCTGTAGTTTCAGGCCTTCACTAGGGGTCTTGGAACGTACCCCCACCCATGGATAAGGGGGGCTACTGTATGTGCTGATGATTGAAATAATAAAGGTGAACACAGTGCACGCATGTCCTGCTGGGACCTCTAAATGCTTTACAGTCATTAACATGGGTAGTTAGCAAACCTTGGCAAACGTCTCCGTGAGGGAGGCGGTGTTATTATCTATTATCTTCTGCATTTTAGGGGTGAAGAAACTCAAGGAGCGAGAGGTAACTTAACTTGCACAAGGTCCCAGGGCTAGTGAGAGGTGGATTTGAGAGGGAAGTCTGCATGAGGAGGCCTCTAACAACTGATAAGTAAAGGATGTTTAGACATTTTCCTCATCCAAGGTAAAATGTCATTGCCAAACAGGGATAAGAAGATAGTATGTTTCCTTCCATTTACTGAAAAAAACAAGCCTGTGTTAATTAGTCTAATGACACATTTCAGAGACCTGGCCAATTTGGTGAATGCAATAAAGAAGAAATAACTGGAGTTTTCAGATCCAACCAGGCGAGTAGGCAGGATGCAGGAATTGAATATACACTTTGTTAATCTGTTCAGTAAACTCAAGTTCACTGTGATTCGGCACGTCCACTTCACCACTCCAACCCACCCCTTTGCCTTCTGCCAGCAACCACTTTACTTCTCCCTAGCCCCTGGGCTAACCACGTCACCTTCTTCCCAAGACTTCTCAGGTTTTTAGCCACGGGGAGATCTGTGAGACTCAACTGGTGGCTAGACTTAAGCCTGTTGGCTTTCAGTCTGCGATTTGTTAGAAAGTGAGGAGAGAGGCAGGCAACTGATATCTCTGTTCTAGAAGCTTAGGCCAGCATTCCACAGGCAGCCACTTGTGGGTGTTTCTCCCAGGCCTCCTCCGGTTGTTAAATGTCAGCATAAAAAAGACAGAAAGTGTTTTGTGTTCACTTAAAGTACGACCAGAGATGGGGATACTGTGCTGCTGCTGCTGTACCTATAGCGATAAATATGAGTGTGAGGGGACCTGGAACTTTCCGACACTGACCCCAACACTTGCTTGGGTCCACAGCCACTTTGCCCAATTCTCTTTCTTTTTCTGACTCTTCATCCTCTCTCCTTTTTATTCCCTTTCTTCATAGCCCAGAACTTCATCTTTTTCTCCTTTCCCTCCTTCCTTGCCCCATTTCTTGAAAATAAATGCTTAATACACCTATTTCCATTGGACAAACCAGAGCTCATTATGATGAATGTGCCATTCAGTAGCGATTGGTACATGAATGCTTTCTTTAATAACTCCCGTGTGAGGGAAGTAGAAATTTTTATTGTTAACCTGATGCCAAAATTAATTCACTCTTCATCACCCATCTGTGACTTTACCTAAGTTCTTTTTTTTTAAAAAAAAACTTTTTTCTGGTAAAATAATAGATTTTCATATTAGAAATCTTGAAGAATGCAGAAAAAGACAAAGAATAAAATAAAAATCACTTTGGTGTAAAAATCACTCCTAATGTTTTTCTTTCCTTTAAATTCTCCTCTACTACAAAAAAATTGTAAAATTATTTTTAAACCCAAAAGACTGTGCTCCATGCATATGCGTGTGTATAAAAAAAATGGGTTTTGGAGAAAGCTCTTTTTGATTCATTGGGCTTGAAGAAATATATCAAGATACTTGACGAGTTCAAATTATGGCTGGATCCCCACAGCTCTAACTTCTGGATTTCTGATCTTTTTCAGGGTTTAGGGGAGCTCGTCTCTGGTTATTGCACGGGAGAGAGAGAAACTCAAGCTCTGGACTCAGCAGGTCAAAGCTATTCAATTCATCTCTAAATCTTTACAAATCCAAGAATTTCCCTGAAGTCATCATTCACTGAACTTGTCCGTTGCTTTTTGGAAAGGAGAGGAAAGGATCTCACTTTGTTAAACATCAGCTCCCACGACACCAAGCGTTGAAAGGGGGCAGAGTCCATCATTGATTTTCTGACAGGTTATAAAATATTAAAAGATGGGAAAGTTTTAAACCTAATTTTTAGGAATCCGGCTGAAGCCATGTCCAGTTGGCCTGCAGGATCAATGAAACAACATTACATAAAAATGCTGAACTCATACTCTCCTGGCTAATCTATATTTCAAAGATGAGATTGAGCTCTTAAACGACCTACACACAGAGCGAGCTGATCACCAGTTTAAACCTCCCCTTTGGAATCTTGGTTGCAAAGATTAACTATTTCAAGGAAATAAAAGTTAACACATCCCTGAAGTCTTGGCAGGATGAGGGGGAAATTCAGACAAACCATGTAAAACGGGACAAATCAAACCCACAGGGTGTTTTGTCAATTGAATGTTGACTTCTTGGAATGATTTCTGGCTTATCATTTTATGTCTTCTGGTTTACCTCTCACTCGCCAGACATGGGAAATGGCCTTTATTATCCCTAGATATACCCTGAACGATGGCATTATGGAAATACGTCTGACCTTGTGTGTAACCTTGTCTGACCTTATGAGGTCTACTCTCAGAGGGATGGGGGTGTTCTTCAGTTTCACGAGCTCCGTCTCTATCAAGAAGTCCTGACCAGGAGCACAGGAATTCAGGCCGTTGCCAGGTTTACAGGAGCAGGATGTGAACCAAGGGTATGGCGTTAGGTTCCCTCTGCAGTCTTCAGCATTCTTTGTCAACTGACCTTGAAACAAAGGGAACTATTTTGGCCTGAGGTAAATTTGGAGGCGGTTTCATCCAACTATTTCTAGAAACTGTATTTTTTCTTATCTCTGAGGCTGAGCCTCCCTAGATGCATTCCACCCTGCAAATGTCCCAACCCTCTCTGAAGGTTCTGAAGCTCAGGTCGGAAGTGTCAAAACTGCAGCCTTCTCTGAGGCTTCAGCTGTGTCTCAGCAAGCTCTCTGTGACTTGGGGACTCCTCACACTTGGGCATAGTGTTTAAGTGCTCTTTCCATCTTTTCCCCCCAACCCTCCACTACTACTCTCCCACCTCTTATCCCACCTCTCATCTACTCACTTTCACCACCATTAGCTCCTTGAAAGCAGGAATTGGGCCTACCTAGCTCGTAATCTATTCCCAGAACCCAAGGTAGCACTTGACATCATAACCATCTGACATATTATTATTTTTTTCTGTCTAATTCTCTCTCTCTCTAGAATATAAGCACAGAGAAGACAGAACTTTTTGCCATATTTGTTTACATCTTGAGCCTCAGTGTCTAGAAGAGTGGCTGGCACATAGTAGGTGCTAAACAAGCATTTGTTGGATGAATGGATGAACAAATGGATGGATGGTTGGATGCATGGATGGACGGATGGATGGACGGACGGACAGACGGACGGACGGTTGGATGGATGGATGGATGGATGGATGGATGGATGGATGAGCTAAGATACAATCCAATAGAAAAAGCATAAGCTCAAGGTGCTTTGAGAACATGATTTCAGAAGCATTTGTTTTGAAAACATTGAAAGAATTTTGGAAAGACTTAACTGAAGAGATGTAATTGATGCTGGGCCTTAAAGCGTATGTAAGTCTTTATTACTTAAAAGTGAGGAACTGGAGCTGAGGCAGAGGGGGGAGTATAATCAGGGCCAGAGGGCATGACCTCATTTGGGACACACAGATCAAATGCGGAGGCTGGAGCTTCAGGTTGATGCAGTGCACTGTGAAGATGAGGCTAGACAAGTAAACAGACTAGACCATGAAGGATCTGGGATATCATGATGGGCAGTAAGATTTTCTTCTGGAAGACTGTCAAAAGCTTTTAAAGAAAGGAGTGATAGCATCAGATCTCTTTATAGAAACTATGTGGAGAAAGGGTAGTGTGACAGTGGAGGCAGACCAGTGGCAGGGAAGCCAAAGAGAAGAGACCTACTATGTATGGTGGCAGGAGACAGGTGTGAACCAACCTAGAGTTTCATCATCCTATACCTAGATCGTAGAAGGGGCTCACCAAAGAGTGGCTGAATGAATGCTGCTGAAGTCAATGCTGAGGGTCCTTGAGTTTTTCTTGAGTGTATGTACTTTCAGTTCACATTAGGTCACTAGTTCTCAACTGGGGTGATTTTTCCCCTCAGGGCAAAGTCTGGAGACATCTTTGTTGCAACTGGGGGCGGGGGCACTACTAGCATCTAATGATTAGAGGCCAGGAATGCTGCTAAACATCCTACCGGCACAGGATAGCCCCACAACGATGACTTATTCAGTTCAAAAAGTCAGTAGTGCCCAGAGTGATCCAAGCAGTAGAAAAATAAATGGACTAGAGGTAGTCGGTCCAGGAGATATGCGTTTTTGCTCTGTTACAGGCAAGACCTTAATCCAAGAGAGACTCTTTTGAGTCATTTAAATTTTGAGAGATTTCAAAGTTGGGGTGACAGACACCAGAGGCTCTGGCCTACGTACATTTGACCTTGATTGCATGACTTGTTGCAATGAGATGAGTGCCAACGGAAGGCAGTGTTAAAGAGATAGCAGGTCAAGTGGCCAACATTGTGCCTGTCTCTTTCTTAATAACTTGTCTTGATATTTCTTTCTGATTTTAATTCTGGTTCTTCCAGGAATCCCTGCTTCAGGTGTCCACTCATGTCCCCTTCTCGGTGTGGCCTTTTCCTGGTTGTCCCAGCTAAAATCGAAGCCCATCTCCACACATACTTTTTATCCTTTTTCTCTCTATTATGTTTCCCCTCCGACGTACTCGTATTTTGCTTATGTGTTTATTGTCTGTCTCTCTATAGAGTGGAAGCTCTATCAGGACAAAGACCTCTGTTTTGTTGTTGCCGTGTCCTCAGCACCGAGAACAGAGCCTGCCCATATAACAGATGCTCAATAAATATTTATCGGTTAAATAACCAAGTGAAACAAATACCAGTTTCCAGTAGTCAGAGAAGGCTGTAATGATATGCCGTGTGAAAGAGTACATTTCTCTATGCTTGATATACAATGAATGTTTAATCAGCAAGCAGAAGGGAAAAAATTCCATGAATTGCTGAGGCCAATTTTTCTCTTGAAAGGAGGCAAGCTGTAGAGGCCTGTATGGCTCCAATTTTTTTTCACATGCGAAGAAGGGATGTTCCAGGCTGATTTTGTTCACTCTCCCCTCTCTCTGTCCCCGGTCCCTCTGCAGGAAGGTGGCCATCAGGCCCTATCAGCACTGCTGGGCTCATAATCAGATTTTAATGACTGTCTGCTTCCCTTCCTACATGTTTATAGTCCTCTGTGCTCTGATTAGGTTTTTGGTCCCACAAGATAGTTAAAAAGCCACAATTTGCTCTGGGTGTTTTATTTTTTCTATGTTAAGTGAGTGAGTAAATGTCCCTTTGATCTTACTGCTGTGGATGAGAGCTGTTTGTGTTTTTAAGGCCCTCACCAATTATGTGAAATGGATGTAACACTAAGCCCGAGGCTGGGCTTCTGGGTGGTTTAGCAGTCCCACAAAGGTTTTTATTCTTTCTCCGACTGTCTCCTAGCATCCCAGGTGTTGAAGGAACAGAGGAAAAGAAAGCAACTAGAAGCTCTGGGAAGAAAAATGAACTGATGGTCTAGGCCAGCCGAGGGTCACTCTCAGAGCCAGCGTTCCAGGAGGCCAGCGTGCTTCTCTCTGTAGGGTCCCCCTCGCCTTTGATTGGTAGGTTGCCAGTGGCAGGGAAAGCACATAGCTCAACTTGTCATCCCCGTGGTGTTAGGTAAGCAACTCCACAGGCAGGCCAGACAGGAGGAGACAGTCCCAGCCCTCAGCTGGGCTGGCTGTGCAGCCGAAACGAGTGACCCACGGACCTCTTGTCACTGCACTTATTTCAGCAATTATGTGTACGAGGGGAGTGGGAACTGTGGGCCTAACAGACAAGGGAGGGGCCGGGGCATCGCATGCAATGCCTCTGGGGCTCCCCGGTTGTGTCAGGTGTGAAATATGAATGCCATGCTGGCTGGTGGCTTCCTTGTGGCACGTAGACATTATCCCACCCGAGCCACAACTACGTGGCATGCAATAGCGCTTCATTATTTTAATTAAGTTGATTACAAGAGTAATCATCATTGCCGTCAGTATCAGTCATCAGTAATTTTTCCGATTATGGCCGTGAGTGGTGACAGTTCACGTTGACAATAAATGATAATGCCTCTGGCTTGAACTGACACGTCATTGGACCTTGCAAGCTTGCTCTGAACACTCCTGGGCTTGCTATGTAAAGAACTATTTATCTATGACAAAAGCTGGGTCTAGCCGATATTTGTTTTTGCTTCCCAAATGGATAAGTTCATAATATTTGCAAAATTCATCCTTTAGTAGATGACAGCCACGGAGTCCAAAACACATTTAGAAAGAAGTTATATGCTCTTAGCCCAGGGCTGAAGCTTCACAGCCATTCCCCAACCTGTCCTAAATATGTATTAGCTGAGTTATGGCTCTTTCTTCAAAATGGACATGGGAAATGAAGTCGTTACGATTGCAAAATGGCTCTTGGCTGTTTTCTATTTCTAAGTAGAAGCGGGAGGAAAGGAATCTGAGGGGAAACAGCTCCACTTCCCTTTGTAACTAGGCCTTTCTGGCATCCCACATGATTGAAATTCTTCAGCATTTAAATAAGACTTCTCCTGAACAACAATAACCTAGTTGCTTATTATTCTTGTTCCTGCATTTCCATGGTTTAAAGCACTCCCTGGTCTCAAACATTTGTGCTACAAATAATTTTAATTGAGCCGAGAAACGCTTGACATTTTAGAAATTACCTTCTATTTATAAGACTTTAAGAAGGAACCTTCCTGGCAGTCCTGACCTCTCTGTGATTTGGCCTTTTTCCCCCCCTACTTAGAGTTTGGTTTTTTATTTTCATTGAGCCAAATGACTTTCATTCCTAATTTAATTTTTGCAGTAGCAAATAGAAAGCCAATTTGATATGTCTGTAAAATCCCACACAGACTATGAAATACCCAGGCTCCTTCGACTCACACGTATCAGGAAGCCATTCATCTGAAGCCCGTTTTGTTAAGGTTGATAAAATGAGTCCTGGGAAGATTATTAATGCCGAGGGTCTAAAAACCAGCTCTGTCGGATCCTAAAAATATTGTTTGGGGTTCATGACATTTTTCTAAATATTGAAAATTTTAATTTTTGTTATTTTCTCCAAATATCACAAATCTCACTGGTGTAGACCCCTTGTTGAGGTCAATTTCATTTCAATATAGATAATAAAATGCTGTACATCTGTACAGTATTTTCACATTCATTGTCTTCTTTGATCTTCAAAAGAACTCATGCATTCATTCGATAAATATTCACAGACCACTTACTGTGTTCTAGGCACTATCCTAGTCACTCTGCATACAGCAGAGAACAGAACAGCTCATGGAACTTACTGTTTAGGGGGAGACAAACAAGAAACAAATAAACAAAAATGTGTTTGTTTAGAGTTAAAATGTTGAACGGTGTTAACTATATAGTAATATTAAACAAAAACTAGGCAGGGAAGGGGAATAGAGATGCCAGGGTGGGATGACTCACTGGTAGGATGGCATTGGAGCAGAGGTTTGGAGGAGCTAAGGGCAGGAGCAAGCCTCCAGGTAGAAAAAACAGCAAGTGCAAAGGCCCTGAGTCAGGAACAGAAAGGAGACCCTTGCGTGTAGAGTGGAGTGAGCAAGGTGGCTGGTGGTAAGAAATAAGATTAGCATGGAAGCCAGAATCCCATCCTGCAGGAACTTGAAGGCCCAGGGTACAGATTTGGCTTTGATCCTGACTGAGAAGAGAGCTCTGCAGGGTTTTGAGCAGAGGGAATACTTCTGTTTGAAAGAGCGGGTCTCGTGGCAGTGTGACAATAGGTTGGGGAGAGCGTAAAGGCAGAAGGCGGGAGGTTGTTTAGGAGATCACTGTATTTATCCAGGAAAAGATGACAGTGAATCAAACCAGGGTGGCAGCAAGGGAGGTGTTGAGAAGCAATCGGTTTCTGGATATTGAAATTAATTAAGGAAAATATTATTCAGTCCCATTTTTAAAGTGAGAAAACTCAGTCTCAGAATAACTGACTTCCTCAAGAGTATGGAGCAAGCGTATAACGAAGTTAGGTTTGAAACTGGACCACTGGTGGGGGTCCTTCCACAGCACCTCTCGCCACTGAATACAGCCCAAATATCCATCCCGGAGTGTCTGCCTTAGAGCCATGATCATGTTCTCATTAACATAATAAAAAAGGACGTGGGGAGAGCGAAGGTGAAGGTGCTCCATACCCCCTGATACCTATGGGACTAACATTACCTGGCAGTTTGGAGCCTAATGAATGACTGGGAAGAGGCGCAGGAACATTTGCTTCTGGGTGAGGAGAGGCACTCATTAGTGGCCTCGTTGCTCAGTGCGTTTGGGTTCTCTCTTCAAGCAGAGCCCTGTCTTTCTAGAAACAAACAATACTACTATTGCTTTGGCGCTCCGTATTTTTTTTTTTTTAACTGAGGTGAGATTCATATAACATAAAATTAACCAATTGAATTTTAAAGCAAACCATTCAGAAGCACTTAATACATTCAAAATATCGTGCAACTACCACGTCTATCTAGTTCCAAATGGTTTTCATCCCCTGATAGGAGACCCCATTCAGCAGTTCCTCCCCGTTCTCCTCTTCCTCTGGTCCTGGAGACCACCCATCTTCTTTCTGTCTCTATACATTTACCCACTTTCGATAGTTCCTATAAATGGAATCACACAAGATTAGGAGGACATTTTTGCATCTCACTTCTTTCATTTAACATGATGATCTTGAAGTTCATCCATGTTATAGCATAAACCAGTAAGTACTTCATTCCTTATTATAGCTAGACAATAGTCTGTTGCATGTGTCTGCCACCATATGTTCATCCGTTCATCCACTGATGGCCTTTTTTCCACCGTTTGGCTATTGTGATAGTGCTGCTATGAACATGTGTGTGCAGGTATTTGTTTGAGTACCCACTTTCAGTTCTTTGGAGATATGCTTAGGAGTGGGATTGCTGAGTCTATGCTTGATTTTTTGAGGAACCACCCAACTGTTTTCCACAGCAGCTGAGTCATTTTCGTTCCTATCATTTGTGTACAAGGATTCCAATTTCTCCACATCCTAGCCAATACTTGCTATTTTCCTTTTTTTAAAAAAAATTCTAGCCATTCTAGTGGGTGTGAAGTGGCATCTCACTATGGTCTTGATTTGCGTTTCCCTAACAACTAATGACGGTGAGCATCTTCTCATGTGCCTGTTGGCCACTTGTATATCTTCTTTGGAGGGATAAATGTCTATTCGGGTTCTTTGTCCGCTTTTTAATTGGGTTGTTTATCTTTTTGTTGTTGAGTTTTAAGAATTCTTTATATATTCTGGATACAAGACTCTTTACCAGACATAAAATTTACAAATATTTTCTCCCTTTCTGTAGGTTGCCTTTTCACTTTTATGATAGTGTCCTTTGATGCAAAAAAGTTTCTTAATTTTGATGAAGTCCAATTTATCTATGTTTTGTTGTTGTTCCTCGTGCTCCTAACCCCTGGCTTATTCAAAGCTATGTCAGAGGTAGCAACAACAGTAACGATAATAATAGTGAACACTGACACAGAAGGAGAAAGTCATAGGAAAATATTGTGAGTTTTTCCATTTTTAGGTCAAGGTCTAGAGCAGACATGAAATTTCCAAATTTCAAAGAGTATGAAGCTATAGACCTAAAAGTCTTTCTCTTTTAACCTCCATTATGATATATGTTGGGCTGCCATCACAAAAGAACCACAAATATGGTGACTCAAGTCAGAGAGAAATTCATTTTTTCTCTGTGTCATGTCAAAGGCTGGAGGGCTTAGCAGGGTCAGGGCCCCAGGCTGTTTCTGCTTTGTGTTCCTTCTCTTTAAGCATCTGGCCCCAAATTTGCACACGTCACTTCTCATCTCCCATTGGCCAGAACTTAGTCACCTGGCCACATCTAAAGGGAGACTGGGAAATGTGATCTCTAATTCAGCAGCCGTGTGCCCAGCCAAGAGTTCTGTAATTATAGAATAAGAGAAAGTGCATATTGGAAGACAAAAATCCAGTCCCTGATGTAGAACCTCAACTTTAATAACTATCAAGGTAGCAGTCTGAGCAGTGTTGCCAAGATTAGGAGGAAAAGAAAGAAAACTTTATCTTCATCCTGTGATTACTTTCCCATCCATTAGATGGGGTCTCTCTCAAGGTCTCGTAAGACAACTTAGAAAGGAAGACGGAAGCTTGGCACCAAGATAAGTCCTTGGGGAAAGGACTCAAGTAAGTACAGGGAAAAGGAGAAGAAAATTCGCCAGCAAGCTGTCCAGAGAGGCACGTCAGTAGTGAGGGAATGGAGAGGAGTGTGTTTGTATCAGTGTGCCCTAACTGTGGAAGACTTTAATTGGCAGAGATCTCTATCTAGAAGACAAAATACCACCAACAATAACAAAAATCCAAGCAGAGGTCGTTTTGGTGCTTTAGAGTTTTTAAAGTGCTTTCACAAACTCTTTTTCATTGAGTTGTTATAATAATCCCAGGATAAAAATGACTCTCGAAGGTCAGGAGGTTTCCAGCTATTTGGTGGCAGAGGTGGGATTCAAACTGAGCTCCCTTAGCCCTCGGCTTCTATTTATTCACTGCAGGGCTTGCCCATAAAGCTTTGCCCCCAACCTTGCACACAAATGGAACTGACAGGCCAAACCACTTGAAGCCTGAAGCCTGACATAGCTTCCAGGAGAGCCTGGAGGTCCGACTCTAGGCCTCCCATCTATTCAGACCTGCCGTTACACTCCATAAATCCTCGGGAGATTCCTTAGCTGTTGTTCCCACTCCCCTGCCTTTCTGGCCTGCTGCAAGGGTGGTATGGACAAGGGAAGAGAGATGCTGGGGTGAGTGGTGTTGGCAAACATGCTGTAGGAAACCCCTGTGCCTTTTGAGCAAATTGGGAATTCACGGTCCTGGGTTCCTGCAGAACACAGTGTTCAGGGCTCCGGCCAGACTTAGACTCAGATCAGTGGAGAGTCAGAGGTGGCCACGTGCACCATCAAGTAAGTCCATACTCCAAGAGACGCCTCAGAGGCATACTGGACATTTTGTATTGGCTGCATGAAAACATACAATGATATAAAACACCTTGGCTAGGTTTTTGCTTTTTTTTTTTTTCAATAAGTTGGTTAGGGTTTTAATGACAGTGGCAGGAGGTTATGACCTGAGGTTTCTTATCTGGGGACCAACATTGCTTCCAGAAAAAGGCAAGAGATTTAAAGGTAAAAGCCCTACTGCTAACTGACCACGGTGACCTAAGCTCACTGAGCCTCGGTTTCCTCATCTGAGAAATGGGAGCTAATGGTCACCACAAGAGCAGTAGCTCACATCTCTTGGGAAGCTCAGATATCAAACAAGAATTGCTTTGCAAACTGTTAAGCGATATAAAAATGTTAAATATTATGATAGTATAAACCTAGCCTTTAAACGTCAGGACCACACAGGGTCAGGAGGGAGTCAAAAGGAGAGAGAAGTTCGAGGACAGCCGTGAGACCATTGATTGGGCTTCAGTCCTGGTTTGCTGACACGGCTTTCTTCTGGCAGGGGAAGGTGGGACCCGAAGTCAGTCATGGACGAGAAGCATTAGGATAACAGATAGTGACTGAGATGCTCGCTTGCCTACATTGCTACAAGCACAAAGTTTTCCAAAGTATTTTATACAACTTTTCACAAAAGTATTCCTGTAAATTTCAAAAAAGCTTCTTTGTTCTTTTTAAAGAAATAATAGAGGCTTATTCGTTAATTCTGAGGCAAATAGACCTGGGGCTTCAGTTTCCAGAGATGAAAAAATGTAAAGAGACAAAAATATAGAGCATGGGAAAACCAGCTATTGTACAAATCACAGCAATTTAAAATACGATTTTTCCTATCTAGGGATTTCTGTTACACTGTTGCCTCTCATATTATTTTTAGTATATGTTTCTAAATTGTTTTTCACAGCAATTTTGTATCCTGTTACGGCCTAGGCCCGTACTTATTTTAAGCAGTTCTGAAAACGAGGCATCTACTAAGATATTTGAAGATGGGAATGTAAAGCAAATTCTTAACAGTGGTTACCTCTGCAGGGAGTTGAAGCCGAACTGAAGAGGTGGGGAAATCTCTTCTTGACTCAGTTACAACGAGCATATAATGTAGTTAAATAACAAATAATGTACATTTATAAAATAATAAAAGTAGAAATTAATTGTTTTAGAAAATAGTTACCCTGTTTGTCTGGACAAGTCCTCATATCACCTGGCAAAAAATATCATCAGCTTAGACTCCCATTTTATTTCCCCAACCTTTCTCCACGCCTTCCTTTCTTCTCCCCACAACACATTGACTTGACAAATCATTGCCAATTAGTGGAAATTTTGAGGAGAAAAGCAAATTCAATTTTGGTGTAAGTGGCTATATCGACAAACCTAAAACCAAAGCCCACTAGACTATGGACTCCTCAAGAGCAAGGGGGCTTTTCTTTAAATCATTCATTCATTTAAATCATTCACTCATTCATTCAATAAATGCTTACTGAGTGCCAGGTACTTTTCTAAGCACAGAAATACAGCAGCTAACAAAAACAGATACAAGTCTCGGCCTACAATTAACTGACTTTCCAGTCTTGATGTATGGTCTTAACAAAAATTTGTTGAATGAGTAAGTTTGTTAATAAAAAATTATTGAGCACTTACTATGACCCAGGCATTATTCTAAGCATCGAAGGCATTATTCTAATGAATACCAGATAAGTCAACACATCAATGTCAGATGATAAGTTGTACAAAACATGACCACTGGTGCTAGTACTACTTTCTGTGCATACAACTGTAGCTCCACAAGTGGGAAAATTTCCAGACCTGATTTATTATTTGCTGGTTTGGGTGTTTGAACTTATCATGACAAGCGAAACTAAAATTCCATCGGCATCTTGTGTGGCATCGGGTCAAACCTCCCATTCTTCTGAGCAGTCTTCCCCCAAAGATTGTTTGCCTAGGAGGCTGCCAAAACAAAGACAGTGTCTTAAACAATACAAAGTTTTTATCTTGTAGTTCTAGAGGTCAGAAGTGTGAAATGATCTCACTGGTCTAAAAAGCTCTAAGGCAGAACCATTTCCTTGCCTTTTCCAAGTTCTAGATGCTGCTCACATTCTCTGCTTCATGGCCCCTTCCTCCATCTTCAAAGCCAGAAACTCTGAAGATGCTGAGTCCTTCTCACACTATCATCTCTCTGCTTCTCCCTTTTCTGCCTCTCTCTCCACTTTTAAGGACTTTGTAATTATACTGGCCTACCTGGATAACCCAGAATAATTGCCCCTTCTCAAGGTCATTGGATTAACAACCACAATTCCACTGCAACCTATCTCCCCTTGGCCATGAAACTCAACATATTCACAGGTTTTAGAGATTAGAAAGTAGACTTCTTTAGGGGCCATTATTCTGCCTACCGCCATCAGGCTAGAAATGAAGAAGCTATTTTTTCTTCAGCCCCCATCTCCCATCTCCAGCACAGTGTTGAATGTCTAGGAAATATTGACTGGTTCATTTGTGATGTTGGTAAACAGAACAGAAAACGCCACACTCCAGACATCAGGAAATGTGGAGCCATGTCTTCCCTCTGCCCTTTATCCTCCACCCCCTACCAGATAGCAACTGCATGGGGCAGCAAGCTAGTAACTCCCTTTACAAGCAAACTCAAAAACGTCTTGCAAAGAAGTCTTTAATCATCTCCCCTGTGTTATCTCAGATCTGCTTAAGTATAGATAGGGAAGATTCCTTTTAGTGACAATCTCGTATCTCTTATCTTAATATTCTTCCCTTCTGCATTGTACTTTACAGTTTATAGAGCACTTTCACATACTCTCACTTGACCCTCATGAAAACTCTGTCAGGAGGAAGAGCAGGGAGTACAGTTATTCCCATTTGAACAGTTAGCAAACTGAACTTCAGATGGCAGGCATGATTCGTCCAAGATTAGGAAGCCAGGGCTCACACCAGGTTTCCTGACACCAAAACCTGCGCTCTCCCCATCATAACATAGTCATTTATCATGGTTCAGGATTTTGCAGTCCCTGGACTATGTTCCATCCTCACTACACAGTCATCATAGCCATCATCACCACCCTCCTCCTCATCACATCATCATTATCATCATCATCATTATGAATTTCCTCAGTTATTCATCAGAAGAAATCTCCTTTGAGTGTCAGTAACCACCTTGAGCTCTGTCCTTGCGGGAGGAACTATCACTGGGCTTAGAGCCTCACTTTCTGATTTGAGCTATCAGCAGGTCAGTAAGTCAGTCATTCTGCTCTGTTCCTGTGAATAATTACCTTTATCTAGTCTCCCTAGTGACACCCAGACTCAGTCTCTAGGTATCTGAAAAAAATTTGGATGATCCCCAATCAAGATCACCAATACCACCAGTATCAACATGCATTCCTGACGTGCTCATTCCAATTATCCATGGCCACAAAACAAACCACCCCAAACTCAGTAGCTTAAAACAAAAATCATTTTATTTGCTCCTGAGTCTGCAACCTGAAAGGTATTCACCTGGGTGGTTCTTCCCTCATTCCTGCTGATGGTCACTCGTGTGACAGTGAGAATAAAAAAGACAAATAGTACCTTGTCTTTCCGTAACTATTATTACGAAAATAGTTTTGACCTTATGTACCATCTGGAAGGCTCTCAGGAATCACCCTCCCCCCCAAAGGTTCCCTGGAACACACTTCGAGAATCGTCGCCCTACTTATTTTTGCTTTTTCACTTTCAGACTGGATCATGGCTTGTCTGGGAAGAGGGACATCAGATAACTCCAGAGTAACTCTAGAGCCTTGAGGGTGATGAGGAACTTTTCTGATTGCTTCAAAATTCAAACAATGAGCAGGAGTTATCAGTGCCCAGATTACCTGACATCACTAAGTTCAATTTCCAACCTCTGGAGCTACTTAGCCTCCTTGCAGTACTCTTACGTAAAGACTCCAACTAGGGAATGACATCCAAGGAAGAATTATTCTTTTGTTATAAGGTGTGTAGGATTTATTTTGGGTCAAATTTTTTTTTTCTCATCGGAATCTAAAATTTCCACCCTCCAGCCTGAGCCTTGCTCCCTGTTGTACCTTCCATGACATTTGCTATATTTACAAAATGTTCCTCAGCTGCATCACCCTTACTTTTATTAAAGAGAGGAGGGGTTGAGCATGCAGCACTTATTAAAACCCACAGCAGTCACACTGCTTTGAAAATTTAGTGGTTAGCTAATATAAAAGTCATAAAAGGTTTGGGGTTCTGGGGGACTTCCATAAACTTACAATTTTAGGTGCCCTGAGATGCAATTTCTGAGCAATTTCTTTGATCTCTGGCTGCCCTGGTAAATCATTTATTAGAGCAGTCTTTTTAAACAGAATCCTCTCAACCTCTCCCACAAGATATATAAAATAACATACTCTGCAAACAGTCATCAACCCCCTGTATTTACTGTATTCACTGATTATAAACCGATGGAGATGTTAGGTTTTTTTTTTTTTTTTCAGCCAATTCTTTTTATTCTCAGAAATTTGCAGAAGAGACACTGATGATGTGTTATGTGATGCCAGATTGTAGCTGCCCGAAATTTCAAGAATGGGACACGCCGTACTAAGAATCCTTCAGCAGCATTTGTTTTGTAAAGACAATGGTATTTACAACTAACGGAGTTCCAAGCCTCGCTCGGTCATCTCCAAGTCGGCCCGCCAATATCAGCTTCTTGTAGCTTCCTTATGTTTTCCTCTCCCTCTTTCCCTAACCTGTTCAATTATTCTACCTGTGATGATTTTTAAGGACTCCAAGTGGAGAGGGGAGTAGCCATCAGATCTCTATAACCAACCCACCCATCTTCTGTTTGTCTCTGTCTCTCTCACTCACACACATAGATAACATATACACACACACACACACTTGCTTTCCTGCCTTCTCTGAGGACTTCAGGAAAAGATTTTTGGAATTTTGGCAGAAGAAAATACATGTTACAATACTTACCAGGTGTCTAACACAAGATAAGAAGAGAGGCTTGTGAGGAGAAAGCCTGGTGAAGACTTGGAAACAAAAACTTTTCAAGTCTTCACCACCATTACATTTAAGGTATAAAGTTCTCGGTGTTGTGGATTAGAAAAACACTGGTTAAGGCATCCTGGAAAGAATTACTCTTGTGATCTGTTTAGGTAACAATTCATGCCTCAAGATGAGAGGAAAAATCTACCCCTGAATTTGTAAATCTTGAAGCAGGAAAGACCTTTCTAAGCAAAACAAGAAGCCATGAAGATTGATAAATCTGACTATATAAAAATTTAGAATTTCTGCACAAAAAGCCATAAATCACTCAGAAGGTGACTAATTTAGAAAATTATTTGGAATATACATGACAAAAAGCTAATTTCTCTAAAATTCAAATGTTCTTATTCATCAATAGGTTAGGGAAACAGATAAAGAAGCCACCGAAGCAGATAATGAAAAAAAAAAATACAAACGGCAAACAAACACATAAGATTCATAAATAACAAACAAAAACAACGAGATACTCTTATGGACTGAATGCTCATGGCGCCTCAAAATTCAAGTGCCAAAGCCCCAGTGTGAGGGTGTCTGGAGATGGGGTCTGTGGGAGGTAATTTGGTTTGGATGAGGTCGTACAGTGGGGTCTTCTTGATGGCATGAGTGACCTCATGAGGAGAGACACCAAAAAGCTTGCACACCATCTCTCTCTCTCTCTCTCTGCCACATGAGGACACACGGAGAAGGTGGCTGTCCGCAAGCCAGGAAGGGACTCCTCACTAGAATCCAATCTTCTGGCACCCTGATCTAGGACTTTCAGCCTCCAGACTGCGAGAAATAATTTTCTGTTGTTTAAGTCATCTAGTTTTTGATATTTTCTTAGGGCAGCCCAAACAGACTAAGGAAGATGCCATTTTTATCTGCAAGGTTGTAACCTATTTTAAATGTTTGATGGTACCAATGTCAGCAAATGTGACATGAAACAAGCATTCTCCTACCCACTTGTTGCAACCATTCTGGTAAGCCACATGGCAGTCTACAGCAGCTCCTACAATTTACGTTTCTTTTGACCCGGCAGTTCCCACAGTATAAATTCTCTCCAACAATTTATACTGCAGATTAGTTTATATATGTGCAGCAATGTATGTACAGAGATGATGACTGAGGTACTATGTAACACTAAAAACCAGAAGAAACATAAATGTACATTAGTGAGGAACAAGTTATGCGGGCTGCTCTACAGCCTTTTAGAAAGAACGTGGTAATTATGGACTTGAAAAGATAAATACGTAGATGTTCACTGTATGATTCTTGAAATTCTTTTACTTATTAGAAAAGTTTCATGATAAAAATTGGATAGTAGGGAAAGAATGCTGTTATGAAAACCAAGATAAGTTAAGTGAAAAAAAAATAAGTTGCAGGACAATGTATATAGTATTAATCAGAATTTTCCAATCATTGATCTATCATTTATAAATTTCAATGTCCTAAATTTTTTGTTTTCATTATTACAAGTATATCTGTAAGGAACACCTGTGTTCATAATCTTTTTATACATCTCTCTCATTTCAGAGTAAAATCACATGCTTAGAACTAAGGCTTATGATCATTATTAAGGCTATAGATACACATCTTTTAAATAAATGCCTCTGGAAATGTCCTTCCAATTTCTTCTTTACCAAAATTCCACAATTCAATAAATACCTATTCTGTGTTTATATTATTGAAAAATACTATAGGAGAACACCTTATAAGAATTCCCAAGGAGTTCCAACCACTTCTCCTAAGCCACTGAATATAAGAGCTAACCCTTAGCGAATGCTACTATATGCCAGGCCCTGTCCTAGGGGTGGGGGAGGGGTTTACAGGCAATGTCCACTGGCAAATTCTGATGCTGTGGGTTGTGTCTGAGTTATTTCTTTGCGGAAATGATTTTTAAACTAATTTCCTTGGCCCTCCTACTTTCCATTCTCACCCTAATTTATTAAAAAAAAAAAAAAGATTTCATTCATTTGAATACACCCTGCGTCCTCTTGTAAATGGTGGCTTCTTTCTCCACGGTTAACATCTCAGCACCAAGGTAAATGCCCTCTGAGGCTTTCTGCTGGAGAAGCAGCCAAGCCTTTCTACCTAATTGGTAGAATTAGGTAGGTGGGAAGGCAGTGAGGGCTCTGTGGAATTGCTGGGCCTAACTCAGAATGAATAAGTAAACCAAGAATAAGCGAAATCGCAGCATGGCATTGATGGGCAGAAAGAAGGATGTGGATCCTTTCAGGATAATGCAAGTGGAACACCTTATAAATAAAGTAAAATTCAGCTGTTCTTTTTCCCAAGTTTGGTGAAAGACAGCCGTCTGTTATGTTACTTAATGATTGCCATTACCTAATAGCCCGCATGAGACATGTTCCTAGAATTTAGCTCCACGATAGTCTTTATCTTTCTAAAGAATTGGTGTGCTCTTCCTGAATAAAAGAACCAGAGAAGTTCAGACCCAAACTGATGTTTAATCTCAGTAACTCTACTAGTGTTCGTGATTTGTAAGTTTCTTTCTTCTTCCTTCTCTTCCTTCCAATTTTCTTTTTTAATTTAGATTTGACTAACAATATTGTAGAGATGCCCTCTAATATATTTTACTTCAACTCATTTTTAGGAGCAAAGCTAAAATATAAATAAGGTATTCTCGGCTAATATGTACTGCCTTGGTGCCATGTACTTACAGTGTTCTGGATACCTTGCATGGTTCTCCTTTATTCATTCATTCAACAGAGATTTAAAAACACATTTATATAGAGAAGACATTTATATAGTTTTTAAAATGATCCCCCTAATTGTTCCTTCTCTCTTCTGGTTTTCTACCTAGCCCACATATTAATGCTAACTGCATTCCCTATGCTTAACCAATGTAGTGTATATTTGAAACTAATACACACACACACACACACACACACACACACACACACACGAACAGTGTAAGGCAGTAAGATAGGACAGAGGTCCCAGAATCAAACAGCCTCCACTACTTATAACCTGTGACCTCCAGCAGGTCATCTAATTTCTCTATGCCTCAGTTTCCTCATCTGGAAAATGGAATCGATAATGATACTTGTAATTCTTAATCTTAATAGTGAAGATTAAGATAATGTAGGAAAAGCACTTGAAATAATGCCCGGCATACAATACCTCAGTAATATTAGCTTTCATAATCATCCCATTATTTTTTATTGGATGCTATTATGAACTGAATTCTGTTCCCCCAAATTCATATGTTGAAGCCCTAAGCCCCAGTGCCTCAGAATGTGACTATTTGCAGATAAGGCCCTGAAAACGGTAATTGTATTAAAATGAAGTAATTCGGGTGGCTTTTAATTCCATATGACTGGTGTCCTTATAAGAAGAAGAAATTTAGACACATACAGGCACAGAGGAAAGACCACATGGAGATGCAGGGAAAAGGTGGCTGTCTACAAGCCAAGGAGAGAGGCCCCAGAAGAAAAAAACTCTGCCAACACCTTGATCTCAGATTCTCCAGAATCTTGAGAAAATAAATTTCTGTCATTTAAGTCCTCAGATCTGTGGTATTTTTTGTTATGGAAGCGCTAGAAAACTAATACAGATGCCCATCACGTGCTCACTTGTTTCCTAGGCTCTGGACATATAGTGGTGAAGACGACAGACTAGGGTCCTGCTCTTATGGAGGTTACATTCTAGTGGAGATGATTAACGTGAGAGCAAAACTATGAACACTACAACTTCAAGAAACAGCAGAGGATAGTAACAGTGATGTGAAGGGGTCACACTGGGTGGTGGTGCATCTATTTAGACTACATGTTTGGACAGCCGGGGAAGGCCTGCTCATGGGATGGCAAGAGAGTCACAGCGTGGGAACACCAGCTCCAGAGCATCCAGGGCAGAAGGAATGAAGGAATGTGCTTGATCTGTCTGAGGGTCAATGAGGTGGACACTGTGGCTGGATGACCATGGGGGAGGGGAGGTGGGCCAGAGAGGAGGTCAGGGAGGAACAGGGCCAGGTCACACAGGGCCTGAGGCCAAGGAAAGATATTTAGAGTCATGTTTTAAAGGCTTGTTCTGCTGGAAGGAGAATGAATGAGGGGGCTGGAGTGGAAGCTGGGAAAGGGGGCAGTCAGGAAGACGGTGCACTTGAACTTGGGGGGAGTGATGGAGACAGAAGAAAGACAAGGGATGGATGGATTCCAGACATACTTTGAAGGAAAAGTTTATAGGACTCGCTTGTGGATTAGGTACAAGGTCAGTGGCAGGGGTGAGGAAGGGCAGGTGACCATCAGAGAGGGATTTAACGGTGCCAGGTTTTTAACTGAACAACCGCATGCAAAGTGGTGTCATTTGCTGGTCTGGGGAAGGCAGCGGCGTTTGGGGAAGCGGGGAGCAGGTTGGGAGCAGAATTTAGAGCTACGACATGGCCAGACCATGACTCGGATGCCCGTTGTACGTCTGAGGAGAGATGTCAAGGAGCCTGTTAGTATCAGAATTAGAGCCCAGGAAGACCGAGAGCCCCAGACACACACTTGTGAGGCAGCTGTGCGAATAGGTGGGATCGGCTAGGAAGATGCTGGAGCAGAAACCGGAGACAAGGACAGAGCCCTCGGGTGCTCCCACTGGAGAATATAAGAGGAGACTAAGAAAGAACCAGCAGTGAGGTGGGAAGAAGAGCAGTGAAACACATATTGTGGAAGTGGAGAGGAAAAGAGAGGCAATAACTGCACACCCTGGCACCACATGGGTATGTATACATGATATTCTGTGCATCTGAAATGCATGCGTGTTCCCAGACACTCACACACACGTGTGTGTGTGCACATCCTGGGGGCTGTCTGTGGGTATATACAGTCATAGAACCCAATGCTTCTAGGGTTTGAAGCTCTTTTTAAAATTACATTTTCCACATCAGTAAACTCGTAATGCAGGAACTGCTTGCTCAGGGTTATTTATATCCCTGGGCTGCAGAAGGATTTGTCAGAAAATAATATGAATGTTATTTATCTGACTCTTCAGTTTTATTGACTGCTACATTTCACATCCTTCAGTCCTTTTTGGCAGGGGAGTAAATAACTCTGCTATTAACCTCTAACACCGGTATAAAAATAGGCAGTTATTAAGGGGTAAATATTACTTTGACGATCATTGCCCCAGTCTGCTTTCTCTGGGAGATGTAATAAATAAAGCCTCTCATGGGGTCCACAAAGTTCCCAATTTTGTTGAGGGAACTGGCAGCTCTCCTGGCCACGGACTGTGATTTGGAGCCACGTGGAGCCGACAGAAAATATTCCGTGAGCTATTGCTTGTTCCTGGAGGAAATCAGGACCACGTTAATGCCAGGCTGTGGCTGTATATTTGGGAGCTGATGGTGTCAGGTCTGAGGTTTCCACCGGAATAGAAGTAGAGGGGGCTGAGACCCCTGCTGAGAGCCTAGGTTTCTGGGTTCCGGAGCAGGGAGTATGTAGAAGCCTGGGGTTGGTTATGTCGACCTGTTGATGAACCCGAGTCATGACTGTGGAAGCTCCGTCTTTTCATGGTGACCTTTTATGAATGAACAGGTTAATTGGCAGGTTAACTACGGGATGTATCCCCGTTCTGGAGGAAAAGTGATAAAGAGTTGTGTTAACAGGTAGAGAAAGAGCCTTGGACTAGAAGCCAAGAAGACTGTCATCTCAACTCCAGCCTTCGTTGTGTTACGAACCTGGTGAGTTATCTGCTTTTTCATTTATAAGAAATGAGAGGACTGGACCACATAGCTCCTACGACCCCTGCAGTCCAGAAATGCTTTGCTGGTCACCCAGTTAGGCCTGGTGAAAATCCCAGTGATCCCAGTGATGTCTGTCCACACAGTGGACATGATCATGTGCCACAGCCAGCAGCAACCCTTTCCTCATCCTCCAGGAAGCCCCAGCCACAGCGGGACCTGTGTGCCCCAGCGAGCCCCTGCCCGTAGCCTGAACCAAGGACTGCTTGGCTTTGCAGCCCTGCCAAGGACCACTGGAACCCTGACAATCGTCATACATTTTTGCTGGCTTTCCAGGACTGAATTTTCTTGGCTTCAAAGATGATTTTTGATCTTGATCTATGCTCTGATTACAGATATTTAAAAAATGTGTTTTTTCTCCTTAAAAAGTATAATCCAGATTGCATGACTAAATATTAGCTAGGCTGTTTCCTGCAGAATGAGAGGCGCACTTGCTTCATATTGTGCAAGAGATTAACTGCTGAAAATCTTCATAGGAGTGCATTGTAGGAACCCATTATTTAAAGACAATGTTGTCAAATGAAGAGTCCGGCATGAATTTAATTTGCATGTTTGGAAAGTTTGAGTTCCCACATATCAGGATTTGCTTTCCCACAACTAAACTCTGCTACAATAATCGACCCTAGTGTCACTCCAGCCACTTGCTTCCATAAGACAGAACTGGAGAGGATGTGACCACCTTGGTACCTCCATTCCACTCAGGAAGGAGATGATGCTTATTCCAGAGAACTCAGTTGTGAAACAATAGAAATATGCACAAAAGGGTGAACTATATAATGTTATAGACCCGTTTGGCATAAATGTCAGCAGAATGGTATGGAAATCTGAGCCTCATTTAATTCTCCCAGAATTTACTATTTTATCCTTCAGTGTTAATAGACGCTGCGCCACTATTTCCTGAAGGTCGTAACTTGTGGCAAGGGGACATTTAAAATCATTATGAGGACCACGTTGGCTGGTTGGTAGCCCCTTGAACAATCACAGAAATGTGCATTTTGGCAAAGGAAGGCTAATTGTATGTTTAGCAGCAGCACAGGATGTAGACACATCCATCAAACATCATATCAGATACATATGAGGTAGGAAGGCAGCAAGTGGAGAGGAAATATAGAACTTGGGGAAATGGTGAGAAGGGTTAAGGGAGGTCTTCTCTAACCACAGAACTCCTCACTGATGAGAAACCCCCTCAACCCACAGCCCAGTCCTAATGGGACGGGCTCCCGTTGCCATGGAGATTGTGGCTGCCAGGCTTGAGGCATGGACTCCTCCCGAGAACTCTTCTCCTCCTGCCTTTTCACTCCTTTTTCTGCCTCACCTGTCCTGCTCTTCCCAGCAATAAAACAAAGCTTGGGGTGGCCATGTCTCCTACTTGAAAATGTGCAGGGGTTCTGCGCCCTGGTTGGTGGGCCCCCCGGATGCCTTTTTGCCATGGGCAATGGGGACTCTCCGGAGAGAGGTGTCATTTTGAGAAGAAGGACCCTGACAGCTGAAGCTGTACAGAGTAGTGCGGGGCCAGCGATTCTGAAGACAGCTGGTGTCTTTGACCGAGAACTGTCTCCTGACTGGATCCCTCACTGGAATTATTGTAGGGCCTGTGGTTGGGGACAGGGGAAGGGGTCTCAGTAAAAGCAGACAGAACTAATCTAAAGGAGGGGAGAAATAGTTGTGAGCCCATAGGTGGCCCTTTTCAAGACCCCTCCCCCTCCCAAGAACTATCACAGGACTATTAGACGTATTTGTGGGGGTTGTTCTCCATGGATAGGGCAGGGGTGCCATCCACCTGTGGGAACTGGTTTAAACAAGAACTAGCAGAACTTGCGTTGTTTTTATGTCATTTCATTCGTACTCCAGGGTGAGGTGACCTGGAGAAATCAAGTTCCCACTGTCAAATCAGATGCTTCCCCACATGCACAGGTGCACGTGGTCTAAATCCAACATCATCGTCACTGTGTGGTCCTTGACCTGGCAGCATCAATACCACCTGGGAACTTGTTAAAAGTGCAGCATCTCAGGCCTTATTCTAGACCTACCAAATTGGGATCTGCATGTAACAAGACCCCCTGCATATTGAAATTGAGAAGCACTTCCCCAGAGCAGTGGTTCTCAGTTTGGGCCACATACCAGGATTATCTGGGGAGCTTGAAAAACTACTGATGGTTGGGTCCTATTCTTAGAGATTCTGATGGTGTGTCTTGGGCCCTGGGATTTTAAAAAAGCTTCCTATATGATTTTAAAGTGCAGCCAGGAACGGGAATGAAAGGAGGAGCTTTTTCAGAATCCATGCCAATGGCTTTTGGCCAAGTAACTCGCAGTGGGAACCTGTGGGCCCAGTGACTGTGTGCTTAACGCCCCACGGTGCTCCCCGTTTTCAGTTTATTACAGATCTATTTGGGGTCATGAAAAGTAATGTGCAATGACATGTTTGTAGCTTGAACGGTATTTGCACACAGATATATTAACATTTCAGAAGTTAGTTCTCTACAGCTCTACCCTCTGTTAATGTGATAGTAACGTAAGACACTCTTGTTATTTAAAGAATCTTCTTTTTATATAAAGTAAAGCACCTATTTATAATGTCGTAGTCCCACGTAGTTGTTCTAAGATTCAATGTTCATATATTAGTCTTCTTTGACATGAAGGATTATCAGACGCCTCATGTGCACATTACAGTTTGATATTTCATGACTTTGGCTAAGCTTGTAGCTCTCATATTTGAACCTCATACTCAACCAGAATTAGTTCTTCCTCTCTCTCTGCATCCCTGCCAACGTCCCTCTTTTAGAGCTTCATCTTGATTCACTCTGTCACAGATTACGTTCCATGTCTATTTATTTTCCTCCCACTAAACTTTATGCCCCTGAGGAATGAAAAGGTGTGTGATCATCTCGATGTCCTTTCCATACAAGGTGCCCAGTAAATGTTTGCTGAGTGCACGACGGGCGAGCAGACGGGCCAATGAACAGAGCTGGAGGGAGACGTGTGATGTCCTCAGCACCACCGCTGGCTGGTGGCAGAGGCAACGTCACCCTAGTCAAGTACTGCAGAGGGCTGGATAGATGCCTCCCCTCAGGTGTCCTGCTGCCTCCCGCCTTCCCTCCCTGACAAAGCTCCCCTGTCACATGCCTGTGAGTACACGGCCCACTCTTTGTCACTTTTGTTGGCTCTCACTCAGGTGCCTTGTTTTTCCCTGAGTTTTGTTGTCACCTTCTTTCCCCCTTTTCACAGAGTAGACTCTCCTCCTCCAACCCAACATTCAATCTTTTCTCACACAACTCCAAAAAAGACACACATGGAGGGAAGGCCCAGGTGAGCCAAAATAAACCTACTAGACAGGGTTCGTACTTACAAAATCTATCAAATCATCAAATGGGGAGCCATCTTAGCATAATGCTAGGATTACTGTCAAAACTGTTGATTTCACCCAAATTTGACCTTGAAGTGATTAATGCTTTGAATGTCACCAACAAAGGAAAGAAGGGAAGAGAGAAGGAAGGAAAGGAAAGAGAAGGAGGGAGGGAGAAAAAGAGAGAGGGAGGGAGGGACGGAAAGAAGAAGAAAGCATTTGCTCTTATACTTAGAAAGCATTTTTGCCCAACTTTGAGTTAGGGAACTGGAAACTTTGTTATTTGATCTCCTTGGACATCTCATTCTATCACTGGTCTTGTCGATCATTTTGAAAATGTAGTTAATGACTAGATTTTTCCATTCAAAATTACCCACGGTCTCCCCACTTCAAGTATAGCTTCATTTCATGGAGATGACATGACCCTCACACTAAACAAATGTAAACTCTTATTTCTGTGCTACTTTCATGTTTTCGAGGTATCAGAGGGTCAGACTCTTCAGGGAAGCAGAGACAAAGTTAAAAACAATCATTGATTGGAGATTGAGAAGTGAGAGAAATGGCCAAAGAAAAATCTAGAATCTTCTAACTCCTGTGAGGACATCTAGTCAAGGCAGCACGCATCTCTCACATCTGCGCTTCTCAAGGTGGAGTATGCATGCTGCTCTCCCCTCAAGTCCCCAACCCCATGTGTGTGACAGAGTGGCAGGACCACAGGAAGCCACGGGATGAACCCAGTGAATCTTGGGATACTAATTTACCTACGAGATGGGAGAGGATTGGAATCCATGTCTCCCACTTACTTAAACGTTCCCAGTCCATTCAGTACAATGTCGATCATGCCAAAGTATGAATCTCATCCCACCAAAGTTTTGTTTAAGGCCCCCTTGCCCTTCATGGACCACCCTATATGGTCCACCTCCTTCTGACATCTCCAACCTCATTCTTGAACCCGTTCCCTGCCCATGTTCCTGCCTCGTTGCCCTGTTCTCAGTTTCTCAATCATCCCCACTATCTACTCTGCCTTAGAGTCTTTGCTTCTGAGGCTCCTCCTGATGAGAATGTTCTACTCTTTCCCTAGCTGATTCCTCCTTATTCTTCAGCTCTATTTAAATGTCACTTCTGCAAGAAAACTTTTCCTAACCCCTCACATTTAACCAGATACCCTAGTCATGCACATGGAGAGCACCATGCACTTCCTTCTCCCAGTACTTATCCTTGAAATTCATGGGTTCCCTGAGTAATTCATTTCAGTTCTATGTTTAATGTATATTTTGCTCATCAGATTATAAGTGCCATAAGGGCAGAGCCCATTCTTTCTTGTTCAACATTATGAACCTGGCCTACTACCTGCTACATAGTAGACTGTGGATAATTAGTTGCTGTTCTTTAATAAATGAGTGTATAAAATGCCATTTGAATCCTAATGCTTGTCTCCCACGGGACCCTAACCCATGCAAGGCAGTGGTTCCCATCTCAAGACATATGTATTAGGCTCCAACCATGTGCCCGGGAAGGAGAAAGCAACTATGATACTTAGAAAAAATCAAGTTTGTTGAGACAAACAGGAGCCTTTGACACAGCACAAAGGATACAAGTAAGTTTAGAAGGAATCATGAAAAAATAATGGCTTTCTAATAAGAAGTCTGAAAAAGAGAAGAAAGAGAAAGAAATATCGTGTGGAATTTGTGAGGAACACAGTGGCCCCCCCCACCCCCAGTCGTGTTGTCAGAGGCTATGGGGGAGGGGATTCTGATGGTGGCAGAGGGACAGCCGGGAGGCACAGCAAATTCATCAGTCTAGGTTAGCTCAGGTGAAGCCCATGACCACATTTATATGCTAGAGAAAAGAGGCTTTCTAATGCCAGGAATAAAGAACTGCTAGCAGGAGATAAGACGAGGAAGAAAGAAATTGAATTGGAGAGATACCTGATTTAAAAATATATGTATCCTAAATGAAACTGATTTATATGACTAAAAGGCCAGTCCTGGTATAAATGTTAAAAGGCTATTTATTTTTCCATATCGCAAAATGTGCATCACTAAATTTGCAATATGAATGCTTTATGGTACTTTGAAAATTCTGAATTCTTTAGGCTGCTCTTTGTCTGTTCCAAAAAAGCTATTTTAAAAGCTCTCGTTAGAATATTTTATAACTCTTTTATTCCTCCTAAACATCTGTGAACTGGAAAGAATATAGTATATTACAGAAACAATCCATTTAAAGAAAAACAATTAAAATGAAAACTACTTCCATTTCTCTGGCATAAAACTCTAATTCTCTCCCCTTTGCAATTTTATTACCACGATGACATGATATAGCCACAGCTTCACTTACACACAATGTTAATTTTACTCTTACTCTACTTAATCTTCAAAACATTGCAGAATAACATTTTTCTTTAGTAATTTATCATTGGCTATGATAAGGCGATGTGTTTAGAGCACGTTAGATTTTTTTTTAAGTCTGCATTTACCTCAATGCTGAAATGTGCTCTGAATGCTATTAAAATATATCATTTATACACTTTCACATTTAACTATATTAACTATACCTTAACTAGACATTTATTAAGAGCAGCATATTTATTTCCCATTCAGGACTTTGTAAATCTGTGGAGTCAGCTCTATGGAAATGAGCACTTTTTGCCAGCCTTACACTGTATAATAGGTTAAACTGAGCAGAAACCCCAAGGCTTTATTGTGGTGGGGTACACAATTGCACCCGGTTTCTGGGCTTCCATAAATTGTATTTTCCGGGGCAGAAACTCTCATCATTCCACCTGCTGCCAGTGATATGTTTTGAACTTTAAATGAGCTCATGACAGCTCTCATTTATTCATTCATTCATTCCAGATATCTTTCATGTGTAGGTATTCTAAGATGAACACATCTTATTCAAGATCTCTCCTTGAGATTAATAATAAAAACAGAAATTCCTCTTGTTAATTTCTACTTATATCAAAATATAACAAACATATGCATATAGCTTAGAAGCTCGGGGTTATAGATCTTATAATGAAAAACCACAGTTCCTGTCCGACTCCTCCCTACACTTTATCCTACTATCCAGAAGTCACTCCTTTCAATTTTTAGCCATTTCTTCTTGTTTTTTTTTCCATAGCTTTAAATAATATGTTTCTCCTACTATTTTTTGATTTTTCTGTTTTAGATAATATCTACTGACTCCAAACTATGGAGGGGTTTTTTTCTTTTCCTACTATCACCTCTCCACACACATCTTGCCCTCCCCTTCAATACCTCAATGTAGTATTGGGATGAATCAATAAATATTATTTACAGTTGAGCCATAGTAATAGATCATTCCATTCTTTTTTTGTATAACTTTTGTTTTCCCTGGAGTTAAGGTTTTTCTGATTTGTTTGGTTTTGTGTATTTCTATAGGAAATTGAACCCTCAATCCTCTGACAGAACGGAAAAACTTCTTTCTCCGACATCAACCTTAGAGTTTTTTTTCTCCCATCACAATCTGGACTGGGTGGTCCCTAGGCCTGCTGGCCATCTGTGAGGCTGGGACCTCTCTTCACTTTTATCCTAAAAATTTCATTTACCTCTTTACTTTGGTGAAGCCCTGTTTCATCAATCCTAGGTTTCATTTAGCTCATGCTTTTAATTACAAGGAAACTAATGAAAAAAAAATGGATAGGTCTTGAATTAATACATCTAACATATTCTCAAGTTGCATTTCCCCCTTCAGTGTGTTTTATAATCTTTATTTCATCTGTTAATTATAACAATAAAAACTTTAGGTTGTGAGCCTAGCTTACACACAACTCAATTGAATATAATAAGTTTTCCCTCCAAAATTCTAATTTATTATTATGTGAAAGCCTACTTCTTTATTAAACAAAATTCCAGTCTTCTTAGTGTAATAATGTCTACTGCATTATCACTTTGTTCATTTTTGAAAGCTGAGATTTGCGGGGGGCAGGGGGAGAATGAGAGTAATGGGGTAAGAATCCTAAATACTAATATCATCCATTAAAGCTAGCACCAGATGAGGAAGGAGGAAGAGCAAATAACAAGAGTTACAAGTATTTTAGCCAGAGATTGAATGAAGCTGCTGAGCCTCCTATTAAAACAATGATATGTTAATGACCATGTGAGAATTTGATGGATGACGTTAGGGGTCAAATAAAAGTGAATTAGCACAGGCGATAAACAAGATGGAGGAACCAGAAGGCAGCGAGAGAAGGGGAAAATCTACATGGAAAACTGCGAGTAGCAGCAGACCAGGAGGAACAAAAAGGAAAAAAAAAACAAAAGACAGTTGAGGCTCTTGGGACTCTCCCGCAATGACTCCTAAATGCTGAGCTAAAATTGGCTTCTTGGATGAAGCCATTATTATTAGTTCAGTTTAGGGAGGAAGTTAAGATGTTGTAAAATCATTTAAAATGTTTATGTTTCTTATTATATCCCTCTATCCTTTAGGGTTTTGTTTTTGTTTTTGTTTTTTAAGGAACTAACATAAATTCATATGAATATGAATTAGAGTAAGGAAACTGGATCTCCGGGAATAACATGGCCTAGTCCTCCTGTTGTTTTATACTTTAGGAGATTGAAGTCCAGGTTAACCTGGCCACGATTATCGCTGCACACTCTTTGGTAGTTATTTGCAGCTTTTGCAATACACAGGCTGGGTCTGATTCACCTACGGTGTCCCTCCCATCTAACACTCACAGAGTCCAGCACACTATATGTGCTCCACTGCATTAGTTGAGTCAGCTAGAAATGGAAACTCGCTGCTTCTATTTGGGGTTATTCCTCATGGGCCTGTCTTCTGACAGGCTGTCTTAGTTTTTCTAACTCATTATTTCTAGCATGAGAAGTAATAATGGCTATGGATAGGGGGATGAATGTCTGCAGTGTGACACTAAGGAAATGCATCATGTAGAGCTTTCCAGAGCACCAAGGCTCCAGGGATCGATGGCACTTCTTTCCACACTCACAGAAGTGGCCTCCAGGGTACCACTGTGCCCCTCCCTGTGAGAGCTGCTCATGCACAGAGCTGACCAGTGACTCTCGTAGCTTGAAATTTATGACCTTACTTCTTGATGACCTTCTGCTAAGTGGGAATCCGTGTTTCCAAGTCCTGAAGTATTATTATATATACTTAGCATAGAGTTTTGAGAGCTGACAGAGAAGCTGACAAGTTTCTAACTGAGCACAAATAGTGATACAGCATTAGTTAGCGCTCTATTTTCCCTTCGGTCCAGGCCTCCATGCCAATGTTTGACAATCAGTAAGGTGTTGTGGTCAAGTGAAGTGCATACCAATGGGCAGCTAATCCTACAGAAGTATCACATCGACCTTCTAAAATGTATTATCCCACTATGTCTGCAGCTAAAGAAATCAAAGCTTGCCAGTTAAGTGCCTTTCTCAAGGCCATGCAGAAGCCCAGGTTCAAACCAAGGACTGTTTGAGTAAAACACCCTTCCTATATCCCATTCGTTTCCACTAGTGAGAATTCAGTCAGATCGAAAAAATGATCAGGGCCAAGCAGGTGGCTTTGGGACCAGGAGAAAGATTTACGGACGTGATGTAAAGGCTGGTCTTGGAATTGGCAGGTCTGTACTGAGCTTTTCTTGGGTGTCTCTCCAACCACATATATCACTATGTAATCCATACAGTGGTGTTTTAACGGACAGAGCTCTTACCTGTAATAATTTTCTTTGAACTCATAGGCTCTAAGAAATGCCAATAAACTCAGTTGAAGTAATTTTTTACCTATAGCACATGCATTTGTGCAGAAGGACCCTAGATCTCTCCAACAAGAGAAGAGCACCCCATAAAGTCCTCACAGAGCAGCCATTACATGTGAAATGGACGTTCAAAAAAGAAAACATTTGACCCTTCCATTGATTGAACTTTCCTTCAAAGTGCCCTTCAGGGAGTACTGAGCTGGTTGCCAGGAAACAGAGTCTTTTCTGGAATCAATTCTTGCCATTCTAAGTGTCTTTGCACGTGTCACTTATTAGAATCTTGGTTCCCAACTAACAATGTGGTATTCTCTTTTTCAGCCTTCCTTAATCAAGAAATGTCAGGAGACTCAGAATGTATTGTAAAGAGCTATGAGCTTTTTGTGGACGCACGGAATGAAGGTCTTTTAAAACCGTACATTATAATGGAGCTGTATTCAAATATGTCATTTAGAAGGCACTGAGTGACAGTAATCAAAAAATATAAAAAAATATTTTCCACATTGGTTCTGAGTAAATGTGAACCTTCTCTTGGTGTTAGGATGGAAACTTTGTGTGATCCATTTTGAGGCAGCCTGGAGTTTGGAAACAATGTTGGGTGAGCAGATCTCAGCTCTAGCCCAGGTGCTGTCTCTCACTAGCTCTGTGATGTAGAACTGTGGCTCTGTTTTTCACTTGTAAAAGTGAGAGAGTTGAGTGAAGTGATCTCAGCTGTCCCTTATCCACAACTGTCTCTTATTTTTAATTGTGTCACCTATTCCAGATCATACGAAAAGCATACAAAGCCTTTGGTCTCAGCTATTTTATAGACTACTGGGAGAGTTGAAGAACAAACAAGTAAATAAACAAATAAATAGAATAATTACACATTGTTATAAGTGCCATGAAGAAATAAAATAATGGTAGCAATGGAATATAATGGGGGAAGGGAGCTAATACTCATGAGCAGGAAGGTATAGAGGGCAAGAGTAAGCCTTGCTAATTTCCTCATTTTTACAGCAGAATGCCAAAATATATTGTTTGCTGTTGACAAATCAAGAAGAGTTTTCAATATACTATTAAACATATTTGAATAACAAAAACTAGAATGTCAATCTTCAAAATTTCTAGACGATAAGTAATTTCCCTCAGCACAGAGCCTAAAGCAAGAAAGCTAGGCCATGCAGGAAAAGATAAAAAAGGAAGAGTAAAATGGTAAATCATAAAATGATAGAACTAAGATCAAAAAGAGTTTTTATTAGTTAATGGAAATGAGAAAACTCCTCTATTTAAAAGAAGGTGACTCAAATTGGTTTTAAAAAATTGTACTGCCATTTGCAGCAACATGGATGGACCTTGAGATAATCATGCTAAGCGAAATAAGCCAGACAGAAAAAGATGAAAATCATATGATATCACTTATATGTGGAATATAAACATAAAAGCAACAAACAAACAGGATAAATAGAGACTCATGGACATGGACAATAAACTACCAGTGGGTGAAGAGGGAGGAAGAGAGGGAAGTAGATGGGGCGAAAGGGGTCAAATATATGGTGACAGAAAGAAATCTATGGGCAGTGAACGCACAATGCAATGCATATATGCATTACTGTTGAGTTGTACACCTGAAACTTATTGAATTTCATTAACCAATGTCACCATAACAAAAATTAGTTTAAATAAATAAATAATAAATAATTATAACTCAGTCATATAGCACATCTATAATAAAATTACTTGGAAAGGTTTAAAGTAAAAAGATAAGCAAAGACACTGAAATTAAGTACAAGCCAAAAATAGCAAGGATCACAACATCAGTCAAACTTAAATTCAAGACAACACTATGCAAAACAAGGATGGAAGCTTTGTAATGGTAAACATGCAATTTAAGGAAATTTCATGGAGCAAATAGCATTGCTTCAAAATGGATAAAAGAAAATCTGCTGCATAGACGAAAAGGCAATTGCTGTGGGAAAATTTAAATAACTTTTCTCAGCACATGAGAGATGAACCGAACAACAACAACAAAAAAGAAATAAAAAAAAAGAAAAGCTATTAAAAATTGTATCCCGTAGTTAATATGGTGGAGCCCACATATGTGTGTATGAGTGTGCACATAGGCAGGTGTATCTATCTTTATCAGTATATCTATACCTCTAAATTCTGAATACTAAGAATAGACCTGTTTATTCAATTGTCCTTGAAATATTGATAAATATAACCATATTTATAAAAGTTAGGTTATAAATAAAAATCTCAATATATTTTAAAAAGTAGAACTATTGCATATCACAATCCCTGATCTCAGTGCAATTAAACTGGAAATTAATTTTTAATCAAAGACAAAAACATCTTAACTATCTTAAAATTGAGAAGCTCTCTCTTAACTCTTCGTCAAAAAAGGAAATAAAAGAAACTGTATCCAGAAAATGCTGATAATGCAAGATCATGTACCAGAACTTTGAGATACTGACTCTCATAGCATAGTTCCACTTTCTAATAATATTAAACAGAAAAAAATAAAAATAAATAATATAAACAGTCAACTAGGCAATTTAAAAAATAATAAAATGTACCTAAATAAGGCAGAAGGAGCTAATTTTAAAAATAGTGGAACCAATAAATAGATCCATGAGATGGTTCTTGGGAAAAATAAAAATAAAGCAAAGAAAACAATAAAATAGAAAAACAAATCATTAGCCAACCTAGTCAAGTAAAAAGATGAAACAAAAACATACAAAATTAGAAGTAACCACAGATAAAGAGGGAAAAGTTATAATAAAATGAAGAACCAACAAATAAACCGAAGAGTAAGTTCTCTGAAAACAAAACAGTAAATCTACAGCTTAAAATATTTTTAAATGAACAAATAATACAAAAAAAAGAAACAGTAAATGGGAAACTACATATATAACTAATATATAAAAGTAGATACATAAAACTAAAAGAACTCTGACATATTTCTTTGCTCAGCTCTATTGAAATAAATCTGAAGATCTGGATGAAATGGATTGCTTTCTAGAAAAATATAAATTATTAAAACCAACCATAGAAGTTGTAGAAAATTGAAGTGACTAATTATCATAGAAAAATAGAATCAACTATCAAAAATCCATCCCTCCCAAAAGCACGAGAACCAGACACTTTCACAGATGTGAAGAATGGCTTCTACCAAATATTTACAAAAAAAGATAATTCCAGGACTACTTAAACAGTTCCAAGACACAGTAAAAGAAGACAAATTTCCAAATTACTCGTTTTTGAAGTTAGCGAGATATTGATCCTAAAACCTGACAAGGAAAACATGCACATACAAAAAGAAAAATTGTTGTTCAAACTATTCTATGAATACCAAGGCAAAAAAAATTAGATAAAATTTTAGCAGGCAGAATCCAGTAGTACTTTAAGAGAATGCTACCACCTGACCAAAAATTCAAAGGTGGCTGATGAGCATAGCTGGTGAGAACATAGATTCAGTAGCCAGACTGCCTGTGCTCAGATCCCAGCTGTGTCACTCACCAGGTATGGGGCCTTAGACACATAATTATTTAACTGCTCTAGGCCTCAGTTTTCTCATTTGTAAAATAGAGTTAATAATACTAAATGGAGAGAATTCAATGAATTAATGCATGTGAGGTGCTTAGAACAGTGCCCTGAGCATAGTAAATGCTGAATAAGTATTAGCTATGCATTATTTAATTTTGGAAAAAGCTAGTACTATAATTCACCATGTTGTTGGAGATTCTTAGGAATCAGCCCAAGGGTGATTCCCAGGGGTGGCAATGAAACTCAGTTTTTATTGTATACCATTTTGAGCTATATAATGTTTTTATTGTGTGCATATGTTATTGAGTAATGACAAATGTCAAATTTTTTAATGTTAAAAAAAAAGAAAGAGGAGTGATTTTTTTAAGGGACTTTAAGCATAAGAAGAACTCTCCTACCATGGACAGTGGCCTGCCACTTCCAATTTCCAAGGGAGAGATCTTCCCCAACGAGAGGAAATAGTAGGTTCAGAAGAAATATATATTTTGGGTTGGAGAAAATAAATCATTTCCTGGAGTTGGCAGAGAGTTGTAAAATCGTCTGAAAGGCTTTGGAAAGAGGATTTGAGTCTGGGATGGGTGGTGAGCGATTGGGTGAAGGCAGGGCCCTGGTGGCCTGCGGAGGCGTCTTTCCACCCCAGGATGCTAGGACCCTCTACTCACTCTGCTAACTGACAGATTGATGAGCATTTTACCCAAGGCACATTACACCAGTAGGAAATCCTGTTAGATTTATGAGTTCCCATGAGTTAAAAGGCCACCAGGGCCACTGTGTAGGGTTTGAGTTGGGCACTTCCTTGTGCTGCCCAGTGTTGAACACCCAGTACAAAGAGGGAGCACCTCTGGGAACTTGGTTCTTCACTACGTTATAAACAGCAATAGGAGCAAACTCTGGAGCTCCTCATGGTTGACAGAGGACAAGCCCCATCTTTCTCCTACCAGGAGCTCAGTCCATAGGGTAAAAATGGGGCTCCTTCTATGACTGAATGAGCCAGGACACTTCAGTAAGAATAAATGAACTAAGCCAGAGTAGAGAGGAAGGCATCTGAGTTTGGGCAGCTGCTGTTTTCTTTTTGTTGCAAAACACATTCCATCATTCATCTCCTAGGCCAGTGGTTCTCAAAGTTTGGTGCCTGAACCAGAAGCATCAGCATTACCTGGAAACTTCTTCATGATGCACATCACCCCAGACCTCCTGGATCAGAAGCTCCTCAGGTGTGGCCTGGCTAACTGTGGCTTCTGGAAGAAGGCAGGAGTGAGCACCGGCTTGCTCTGCATTCTTCTCTCTACGGGAACTCAAGATGACACAACCTGACATCTCCAGACAAGTTTTTAAATTTCAGCCTCAAGGTGCCTCTCCAGCTCCAGGTGTTAATTGAGCACATCAGCACCTGCCTCCTCTGAGTGGAGCACTATCTGATGACACTGCTTATTCCATAGAAAGTACAGCTATTCCAGCTCCTATGCTGTGCCATGGACCAGTCAGAATGCCCAGGGAAGCCAGGCTGGCCCTTTGTTCTTATGCAAACCATGGTAGCCAGATGGAGGAAGTCCACCTCGCACCCAAGTCCATGGCAGTGACTTAGGGCACTAAATTGCACCATTAAAAAATCAATTCTTAAAGATTCAAGTTGTGGGGTGGGAGTGGAAAAAGGCAAGGGTTGGCAGCAATGAGTAAACTGAGGTTCAAAAAGTCTAAGCAAATCTCCCAGATCAAACAGCCTGTTCCTGATTGCTATGTGAGTAAATGTAGAGCTGGCCAAGGGCGTATCACCAACAAAATGGACATATGAGAAAGACTCTCTCTTTATCTCCCACCACTTGGACAGCGGATAAACCCTGACCTGGCCATGAGTTTGCTGATACTGATGCAGAGCTGACTGGGCTCTGCATCAGGAGAAGCTCCCCAGAGAGGTGTCTAAATAGACATCAGACAATGGTGATGGCCTGCGGTGGTTCAGAACAAATTAAAGAGAAATTTCAAAAAATAAAAAAATAAAAATAAATTTCAGACCAAGGGATGGGGGAATCCTTGTGTCTGTTCCCCAATCGCATGCCCAGAACTGTTCTGAATTTTTAGGAATAATGATGAAAGCTCTTTTTTTTTAACTTCAGAGCCAGGGTTGCTCAATCCCATTTTTTTCAGCATTCCTGAATTCCTAGCTTTTGAAACTGGTTCAGCTGACTTTTTTGACGTTAGTTTGATGTTATTCTATTTTTATCAGTCTGTATAAATCAACCTGAAAATTATTCAAAATAATAGAAAATATTTTGTTCCTATTATATTGGGAAATTTTATAGCACCTCAAGAATAATGCTTGTCTAAGTATGTAATTTGAGTGTCTGTGTATTGCGTGGACAGAATAGGAACAGAGTATAGGAGGGAAATTCCTGTTCGTCTTGAAGAGGTAGGAGCCGGAAAAACTTCCAGAGGGAGGTCTATGCCCAAATTAGGTATAATAGTTTCTCCACAGTGGAAGTAATAACCCAGGAACAGGTTCCCAAATGTGTTTGCTGCGGGAGTACAGCTAAGAGAGAGAGAGAGAGAGAGAGAGAGAGAGAGAGAGAGAGAGAGAGAGAGAGAGAGAGAGAGAGAGAGAGGAGAGAGATGAACTAAATAGTAAGATCTGGGAAAAACTATAAATACAGCTGGATTTACCTGGAAAGGTTGAATAAAGGAATTATACCAGACATGAAAAGAAATAGGTTATCAAGAATCCCTTTTCTTATTTAAAGTCAACGTGGTATTGGAGCTAACTAAGCACATCAATTCTGGAGTCAAAATATCTGGGCTGAAATTCCTGATTAACTATCACTAGTCATCACTAGTCACTTGGGTCAGTTACCTAAGACCTCGTGCCTTAATTTTTCTTATCTATAAAACGGGGCTCTAGGCGTACTTACCCCATGAATTTGGGGTGAAGATTAAATAACAACAGACACGTAAATATGCCTGGAACATACTAATGCTCAAATCAACTTAATTATTATTATTATTATCCCCCACTTTTTACTAGAAAAGAATGAGAAAAAATTGGGCTTGATTACAGAGAAAATATGTTAGTCCCAACAAGAATTTCTCAAGAGCAAGGATGTTTAACAACATAACAATAGTTTCCTTAAACACAGAGAGTCTCAGGAAGGTCTACCATTTGTCAGTAGGAATGAGATAAGGGGTCTGATCTGCTGAGGATGAGAAAAGTGAAATGACAAGGAGGTCTCATGTTGGGGAAGGAGAGAACAATGTTTAGAGACAAAATACTTGGGTACAAGTTTCAGCGTCACCATGGTAAAAACAAGGCAATAGGCCCAAAATGGAGTCACTTGTGCTAAACCTCACATTACCAAAGCAAAATTTAATGATAGCTTTAGCTCTCTCAGAAACAAGATCTTAAACCAGTCAGTCAGAAATTGCCTGATTGGTATTAGTTAGGGAATCTGCCTAGTAGACCCTTGCCATCCCCCGTTAGGAAAATAACCTTGCAATAACCAACCCTGTTTTTGCCCAGTGCAACCTCCTTGTTTCTGCTCCCTTCTGCCTATAAAATCTCTTGCCTTGTAAAGCTCTCCGAAGCTCCTTTCTATCTGTTAGGTTGGATGCTGCCCAATTCATGAATCACTGAATAAATCCAATAAGGTCTTTAAAGTTTATTCAGTTGAATTTCATTTTTAACAACCACAAATCAAGCTCATACTGTTTTCCATCATCTCACCAACAGGGTACAAGTGGGAACCATTTTCTTCCCACACACCAAACACCTCTGCCTGTTTGCAGCTGAGGTATCCTTTTAACAGGCTCTGGGATAGGTACTGATGTGTGTTCTAGCATTGCACGTGCGTATGAGAACTTCATTGTTATTTTAAAAAACCTGCTATGAAAATGTTCAAATGAACTTAAAACTCAAATACATTAATAAAAGAAAACTCAATATATATTTCTCAGTAAAAGAAAAGAAAGATTCGTTAAAATTTTAAGTGGATTTACAACTGTAGAAAATTTCTGAATGGTTGTAAAAATCGTTTTAAATTTTTTTTAATTACCTACTTTGAGAATAAAGCTTTTTTCTGATGCCTAAAAGGGTTTGAAGAGATCATTGTTAAAAGTCTTGAGTAGGAGTTGAACGTAGGCATTTAAAACATAAAAAATACATGTCTATAGAAGCAAGCTCGTTTCTAATCTTAAAACTTATAAAGATTTTATTTGGAAGGTTTATATAAATTCCAAGTTAGTATCTTTCCTGGTACTTTTTATTTTATTTCTCTTATCATAATTATATAACATAAAGAAAAAGTAGTGATTATTTTTACCAAGGCCCCCTCCAGGTTACTCCAGTGTACCATGTAAGCATTAGAATTTTTCTGCGTAGTGTGTTGTGGAAATCACTGGAAAGCACTGCCTTGGAGAAGAGGGCAGAGCCTGTTGATGCCTAGACAGCAAGAATTTATTCACTTCTTCCTTATTAAATGAGCTCACATCTGATTCCGATATTGAGAGGGTCTCTGCTTCAGAGGAAGCCTAGTCTCTCTCCAGCCCCAAGCCAAGCATGTACTTTCATTCTCCTTGCCAATGATAGGGTTTGGGATAGTCATGTGATATGATTCTAGCCAATGAGCCATGTGATGGAAAATTTCGGAATGAGTCAGATAGAGGGGCTTCTGGAGAGTTTTCTTCCAATTAATAAAGGGAATTCTTTCTTCCAGCCTCATATACATTGTCGAATGAGTCTGTGATGCTTGGAGCTGCTACAGCCATTCTGCTACCTTGAAGAATTAACCATGAGGACGGCCTCAACATATTGGAGGTGGCAGAGCAGAAAGAGAAAAAGGACATTAGACCCTGATGACCACTGAGCTGCTCAATTAACCAGCCCTGGAACTCTCTCCCCTCTGGACATCTTGTCATGTGAGATAATGAATTTTCTTCTTATTTAAGTCATTTTTTGTCTAGGCTTTCTACTACTTGCATCTGAAAGTATCTTCACTGATGATACACGGTGGGTCTGATGCCCTCCGATGATAGTCTCAATTTACAGCTCTCTGGTAGAATGTGTGAATGCCCGTTTCCCTTCATCAGCATTAGAGCCACTGCAATTCTTTGCCAATTTGATAGTCAGCATTTAGTTGAAGACTGATAGGACCTGCCTGTTTACTTTAGGACTTCTGCCTCCTAACTGCATCCATGGGCCTCTGCCTTCATCACAGTGAGTCTGTCTGTTGAGTCAGGCTGGCTCAGCAGGACCTCTTGTTTTCTAATGCTTAATTCTAGTCATTGAAAAGTAATGCATTTGCACTTAAAGGGAACACATTTTTAATTTAAACTTTTCATTGATTGCCGCCAATCTTCTTCCAATTAGTTTTTTTTAATCATTCTTGTGGTTACAGTCATGGGCTGTAAAATGAAAGTCAGTTGAAAGTCATAAATTAACGTGTACCTCCATTGTGCACAACAACTTGCTGAGAATAAAGAGTGTGTGAGTGTGTGGTGTGTGAGAGAGACAGAAACGGAGAGGGTGAGCCAGGGTGAGACTCAAGGACAGAAAGAGGTGTGTATTTGGCCACATGACACCCCTCGCATGAGAACGGTGGTCTATCCCATCCCAGCCCTCCATGAGACCCAGTCAGGCAGGGAGGTGTGATTGCAGTGAACTTTGTCCCTTGACATTACTCCCTTAAAGGCATAAGAGGCATAGACTTGACTTTCGGTGCTGTAGCTAAGTTCAATTTCTTCATTCAAGAAGGCTTGGCCTCACTTCAACTGTCTCGTTTGCTTCAGACAACAGCCGCACTAGGAAGATATTATGCCCATTTTAAAGACACAAAATTGAGGCAAAAAAAAACATTAACATTCAGGAGCCTACAATCAATACGAGGCCAAGTGGGTCTGACCTCAGATCTAGTGGACACAAAAGCCTGTGGTGGCACCACAACCTTCCATGGGAGTGCTTTACTAGCAGACAGCTATAAGACCTGATTAAATAAAGACTACAAAGGTAATGGGCCTAAATGGTTCACTTATAATTTGTTAAATAACTAGTTGACATAAAATTTCAGTTCTTCTAAATCATATGGAGCAAAATTATTATAGGCTTATTCTAATTATTACTATGTCTTTGGATTTTTTTTTTGTTTTATTGTTTATTTTTACTATAAAAAGTGATATGTGTTTAGGATAAAAATTTTGGAAAGTACAAGAAATAAAATAAAATAAGCACCTGTTTCCCCATCACATAGAAAAAAATACTATTAACATTTTGATGATAACCCCTTGGCTTCACAAAATCAATGAAAATATGGAAAAATTACTCTTAGTATTGTCGTAATTTTTGTAGAAGACAAGTTTCATCTCCAACTACGGTGGCGAAAGGAGCTGTCTGTAGCTACATTTGTCCCTTACTTTACTATCTTATCATTACTGCTTATATTCTGCTCTGGTCTTATATGTTTTAAGAAGTAAAAATATATTCCTACAGGAAACTACTTGATATATGTGATATGCATTTTTAGGGGAAGATGCAAGAAGTTGAGTTACACCATTATAAATAATATAGAGCAAAAATCAACTCCCCAGTAGAAAAATTGGCAAATACATGAACTTAACAATTCGCAAAAATACAAATACTCAATTAACATGAAAACATCTTCAACCTCGCTATTGATCAAAGCAATCAAATTATTATAAACATAACGATCAATCTTTGGCCTATAAAATGGTCAAAGGTTTGCAAATACGATCATACTCGATAATAATTTCAGGAGCTAGAATCCCTCTACCCATACGGGATGAGAGAGAAACTGGCACAATTGTTTAGAATTACATATCAAGAGGCTCAGATTTCTTCCTGCTCCTTACCTTGCTCTAAGAGACAACTCTTCTTTAAGGAGAAATATCAGAGAGGTGACCAGGGGTCTATGCACATGGTTCTTCATAGCAATGTAATTTATAATAATGAAAAACTGGAAACAACTAAAAAGTCTAAGAGGGAAATAAATTATGGAACATCTGTCCAATATGGAATTAAGCTGTCATAACAATTTTTTAAAGATCATTTAATGATGTTAGGTAATCACAATGTAAAGAGGTGATAGTCACAATAATAGGGGCAAAAAGCAGGATATAAAATCATAGATGTACTAGGTTCCAATTTTTATTTATATATATGCAATAAAGAATTTTGAGGAAGATATATTAAGTATCATGATTGTTATCTCTTAATGATGAATCAATGATTAAATGTTATTTAAAATTTTTTTTTCTGAAATATTTTACAAATAAGAGCACATTATAAAAAAAAAATCTAAAAAATTTCTAGTGTTAGGCTCAGGGAAAGCAAACACAGCTTGAGCTGGCTAACTGTAAAACATCCTTGGATTCCCATTTCTCAACTATTCCTTCTCCCTGAGAACTAGGAATAATTACTATGGCAACTCCCTATATTTATTGAGCAATTACTATGAGCCAGGCATTATATAATACATTTAGCATTGCATTTAATCTCTATAGCAGCCCAATGAGATGTGTACAACAATTCTCCCTATTTTACAGAAAATGAGACTAAGACTTTGAGACTTGAATGATTTGCCTAAAGCCATTCAGGGTTTAAGGCAGAATCAAACAAGGTTTGACTCTAACAAATTAAAAACCATCAACAATTTTATCAATACATTCTTCGCTCCTCTTTAATCTTTCTCTAGGCTCTAATCCTTCAATTTAAAGAATTTGTAATAACCAAACAATTCAGTTTTCCATGTTCTAAGCCTTTGGAAGAAAAGCACTATTTAAGTCTAAGGAATACATACAGTAACTAGGGATAGAAAATTTGTTCTGCCACTTTAGGGAGTAGTCACCAGAACCGGCTTCATGGGCCCACGACCAGTGCAGCCACATAGGGTCTTCCACAATTCAAAAGACTCCATGCTTGATTTAATGCTCTGCTGTCGCTATCTTATAATTCTCAGTAATTTTTTAACAAAGCACTCACATTTTTTCATTTCACACGGAGCCCTGCAAAATCATGTTACCAGTCCTGCTGGTCACATGTGAGTAACTAGGCCTCAAGCTTCATTTAAAAAGACACCGTATTGGGGGTTTAGAGTTGTGCTCTTTGCTTTTGATGACTACCAGGGCCTGACACCAATAGAGAAAGCACTTTCCTTCGGTGAATCCTCCACTAGAAAACCAACTGTATTATCAAAGCCTAGATGGCTTTCTCACCCGATTATATCCAGTGGGCACTGTTTTAAACACTGTGTGTTCCCGACACCTGAGGGCATGGTGTCTTGGCCAGAGTATGTATAGTCCAGCCCAGCCCAGCCTTGCAGCTAATCAGCGTTGCCTGCCTTCAAGGTGAGAGGCAGGTGCCTGCTGCAAAGGAGGCTTTGCCTGTTTAGAACACCAGGGATTCTTCCAGATGAAAAAAATAAAGCACTATAATCTGTACTGTTAAATAAGGTCATTGTGAGGGAGGAGAGAGAGGATTGTTATCTATATGGCCCTGCTTTTTTGAATAGAGGCTGGGACAGTAGTTTGGTATTTAAAAAAACAAAAAACAAACCCATGTTAACAAACTATCTTTCAGCACATTTGTGACTATTTTGGACTCCCAGGCCTTGCTTCGGGGAAAACTATGAACTCTCACTTGCCTTGACTCTTGGAATTGCGTAGATTTCTGTATCACTAACTCCCCTGTGTGTTTTTCCTTTTCAAATGGGATCTAGCCTAGAAATAAGTTAGGGCCTCTGGGCAAGTGGATGCCTCTGCCAAACCACTAGGTTCCTAAGAATGCTGCACAAGCATTGTGCCTCTAAGAAGTCTGAGGCCTTGACTTGGGCAAGCAAAAGCTTGTGGTAAAACAGGGATGTTGCTATAGAGATAAAATAAAGATATATAAAAGAGACAGTAAAACAATAGAATTCAGTTTTTGGTCAGTCCTCAAAGTCATCTCTTTTGCTGCCTCGTTCCATGTCAAACACACAAATTTTCTCAAATTTGTTGGCAACCAAAACCATGGGATTCTGTTGCTTGTCTATTCATTATCCAATCTTACATTTCGTTCCTACAAAAACGCTTTTTTGTTGTTGTTGTTCAGGTACAGTCTCTTCCCCTGAATATTCCATGTTACTTAGAATCGGCTTTGATTGGCCATAGTAATCCTGTGGCCCTTGCTCCATAATTGTTGGGGGAATATCACTAGGGTTGAAAAGATAAAAGATACAAAAACCCTTTGAAACACAGTTGATGTTATATACGTATAAGATACAGTTACTCTCAGGGTAAATCAGTTTGTCATATGCCCAAGAAAAAAAAATTTTTTTTTTTTTTGGATACATGCACATAAATAACAATGCCTTCGTTTGAGTTTCCCTCTTGTCTTTCTTATTGGCTTTCTCAACCATACTTAGTGTCTCATCGATGTGTAGGAGGCATTGACAGGGTTTCCAGTGTCATGCTTCTCCCTATTCAGCAGATTCCCAAAATAACAAACAAAAGGATACAGTAAATTCTTTAAAGCATCTCACTGAAACCCCTCCTGTTCTGTGCTCAGAACAGGAATCCAAGATGTGGTACTGAAGAGGTTTTTTGGTGGCCAGAAAGAAATTTATTTAACCCCAGGACAGACTGAGTATCTGGTACACTTACCCTCCTAAAATGTAAATGAAATTGTCGAAGGCATTTAATGGATTGGCAGAATTTTAAATGGAAACTATGTGTTTTCAGAAACGCACGGACTTGTGATCATTCACTGCAGAGGAATGTTAAACTGAAACGAGGAGAAGAGAAATCTAGCCTGTGAAAAACGCACACATGCAAAGCAAGGAGCCATCGAGAATCGGGGAGACCGACTGGTCAATTAAGTACCACGTAAAGATTTCCAATTTTCTTGTAGTAAATTATTTAGTTAGCTCTTACATACCATCGATATATTTTACAAGTTTAATACCCAAATTATAGCTGGCCCACCCATTTATGGCCCCATAAATGAGTCCTGACTTACCAATGTGAATTCTTGTTCCTGGCAGTGTCAGATTTAGATTGGATTTGGATCTATTGCTTTTATCCTTATCAGACATTTCGAGGCTGATATTTTATTGCTATATTTAAAATGGAAAGTGCTTTGAAATAGACTTGGGAGGGAGCACAACTGATTCCTGCCTGATATGTCATTTCCTGACTTACCATCCTACTATAATCTAGGATAAAGGGTTAGAAGTCCACATGGAATCCCTCTCCACTGATGATTTCCCCACACACAGAGGATTTCTTGGAGGAAAGTGAGTGATTATAAAAAGAATAACTTTAATCTTGGGTAAGAGTAGCGGGAGCTTTCAGTAGTAAAACTGACAGACAATTTCCATGCCTATTTACTTTCTAAGTCAAATGAATAATAAAGAATATATATGAAACACATCTAGCCATTTCTTAAATTTTAAAGTATGTATGGAACGAAATTGCCAAAGCTTGTTATTCAAGGGTTAGAGTTTATAAAATATGTGGGACAAACCAATAAATGAAGACAGAAGAGAAGACTAACAAAGCAAATTTAGGGACAGCCTCCATTTAACAGTTATAAAAAAGTCTAATAGCTCTGAGCTTAGTAAACCCCAAAGTTACAAATGTGAAAACAAATGCAAAGTATGATTAATGACATTCAAAATTAGAATAATATCCAAAACTGGGTTTTAAGTCTTTGAAAAAAAGTCATCAAAATGATTTTTTTAACCTTTTTACATTATTTTTAAAAATTTGCCATGTTAGCATTCTTTTAAAGATTTTTATTACAAGTTTTTTAATGGATGATAAAATGACAAACTTGAAAATGAGGTTTGTAGGAACCAGCTAAGCTCCATGGAAAGATCAGAGGGATGTGAGCACTCAGCCCGGGGAGGGGACACCAAAGACAGGCCACTACATGGAGCTTACTGTTCTCATTTGGAAAATGGGCTTATCTCATGGGAATTCAGCAAAGCAACGTGCCTTGGAAGAGGAGAAAAAGGCATTTGACATTAAGGGACATTATTAAGAAAAAAGAAGCAATTGTCTTATTAAGGAACTTAAGAGCCATTTTAAAAAATAAAATTGGATCGGTTTTATAGTTTTAGATATATCCTGGGGCTCCAGCACCATGCCAGCACACTGTCCCCTGGGCCAGCCACATGATCTGTGGGGCACACTGCAAAATGAAAACGCGGGGCTCTTATTCAATAATAAAGAGATCTAAGTTCCTAAACTTTAAAGCTTTTCCCTTTCTCAGTCCCTTGATTTGTCATGATTTATTCTAATTGGCTATATGCTGTACTAAATAAAGAGTAATTAAAATTTTTTAAATTATGAGCATGAATTTTACTGTTCACTGTCATATGCAATGCCAGTTTAAAAAAATATATATATGAGTATTCCCTTAAAATAAAAGGCTTTTTTCCTTGTCTTGGTTTTTTATCTTTTCTTGCTCTTCTCTTTGCTTTTCCCTTTAATAAACTTACCTTTTGACCCTAAAAATAAACAAAGACAAATAAAAATATGAGTATTGAACTTATAAGCAGAATCACCGAAATTGCACGATTTGTATTTTATACTTCAAACATGCATGTGTATTTCATTCTTCCCAGAACAGTGAAAATGCTGCACTAAATGGTTTTCTTCCCTTCTGGAGAAGTGCATGTTCTACCTACACTTTACCTGTGGCTTTGGCTGCCTGAGGAGGAGGGAAGGACTGAAGGAGAAAGAATTCTTGTTTGCCCTATTTTTCCCTTTCTTTTATGTCATCATTTTCTCTTAAAACAGTGTTTATGCTCCATTCAATAGAGCGAATTTCGGTGCATTCTCACTGTTGACAAATTTTAAAAGCTAGATGGCAGAGAATGCAGTTTCATTTATTATATTATCTGGGCAGAACTTGAGAGGGGAAGGCAAGTTATTTTTTAAAACTCATGGACTGGAAACTAAAAAAAAATTTATGTATAGTGCTACTTCATGTGAGTAAAGAAAAAGCTCACCTAAGAAAAATCACAGGTTGTGGATGAAACCCATGCCTTTCCACATGCAATGCAACTCGATACTGAACTCTAGAGAAAAAAAAAATGAGTGGGCCATGGAATAACAAGGAAACGAGGTGAGTTTATTAAGATCTCTTAAATAATCCTGGAACACAGGCAGGTATCTGGAAACTTTTTTAACTCACTGAAGAATGATGCCTGAGGGAAAAAAAGACTCTTTTCCATTTTAAAAACTTTTCCTTTCTATTCCCAGCCTAGAATTTCTAGTTAGTTCTCAGGTTTGTAAAATACTGAATGAAAGAACAGATCTGCTCTTGTTGGTCCGTGAACTTTTTTTTCCTATTTTGCACCTGTAAAGAAATATTTCCAGTTCCACTGTAGGACTTGGTAACTGTCTGAGTTAAGAGGGGCAAAAGGTAGATGATTTCTTCTTTTGCTTTTTGAAGCTTCAGAATGGCATCCTAATTGAGCCTGCTAACCAAGACACCTCCCCCTCCAGATTTAAGATCAAAAGAGTCGGTGTCCAGGTTCCTGCAGATTTAAACACCAACTGCTCAGAGAGCAAATGAAAGACTAAACGTCCTTTTCTGAGAGTCCAGTTCTCTTTAGCATTTAACAGATTCAAAGTGTTGGCTGAGCACAAGGACATCCTTCTGTAGAGGTTAGCGAACTCACGGCCAGACTTACTATGTTGATAAGTCGGTGGCATCCAGGAGTACATTTCTCACTTTGTTCATAAGCCCCAGTCATTAGCCCTTGAATGTGGCCAAATTCTAACTAGAATCATTAATTCAGCCCTACTTATGCCTTTTCTAGAACTCTAAGTGGACATAATTCTTCCTTCGGGCTGGTCGGCAGCCTGTTGTGCTCTGCAGGTGGTTGTAATTCAGGGAGAAGAAAGCTAGATGTTGTGACAGGTAAATATTGAATAGTCACAGCAACTCTCCCTCTTTCTCTCTGCAGATGCATGCTCTTTCCTTTATATCCTTTGAGAGCCGAGTACTTTGGAATAAAAGTAGCTCCTCAAAACTTAAAATCATTTTGAGAATAGGCAAATCTACCAAAACAGGTTGTAGATTAGTGGTTGCCGGGAAATGAGGGAAGAGGACAAAAAGGAGTTGTTACTGAAGGAGCTATCTTTTGGGGTGATGAGGAAGTTTTGCAACTAGGGAGAGGTGGTGACCGTAGGTAATTGTGAGTGCACTAAATGCCACTGAATCATACACTTTAAAACAGTCGTGTTATGTGAATGCCACCGCAATTTTGTAAAAAAATAAAACACTGCTTTCACAGGTTTCATGCACTTTTCATTCTCTTGGCAATTCTCTTATGAGAGGGCATTTTGGGGATATGATGCACAGAAGATTCACATCATCGAAAGAATCTAACGAAAAGAGTGTGACCATTAGCTGATGAGTCTGTTCGATAGGTATTATTTGAGACAGAAAAGTGGTTTTTCTCAGTTACCTGAAAAGACTTCATCTCCTCTTCCCAAGATAAAGACCTCAATGTGTCTCTCTTTAGATGCGATTATTTTCTCAGACAGCAAGAACCACATAAATGAGATCAGAGAGGCCAAAAGTAACAGCACTGTGGTGTGCTGTGAGCGTCCTTGCTCGAAGCTCACACGTGAATGGCTTTGGCTGTAGAGGAAACACCTCCATTGGCTGGAACATTGCCCTGTGGCCCAGCCCCCAGTGACAGACACACTCGCTTTGCTCACTTCGAAAGGCTCAAGCAACAGACATTAGCGATACACTTTGTCCCTTTGGTGTGAGGTTGGCTCCCTAGTCCCAAGGCGCTAAACTTGTAAAGCAAGTGCCACATGAGGCAGTCATTAAAGAAACATAGACGTCACACATGCCAGACTATTACACAATCCAGCCCCAACGGGGACTTAAATATTCCTACTTATGAATGTTCCACCCTGTCAAATGCATGCAAAGCAGAACTGCTGAGGTATGAGCTAATTGATTTGATCAGCGTTCCTAGTTCTCTCCAAAACTCTGTTTTCAAAGAAATAGCCAAAGTGTATCTATGTTTTAAAAGTGTATATTTAGTTTGACTCTTTCGTCACACCAGTCATGACAGATGCATAATCCCAACTGGCTCGGTGCCTTAGTTGCATGCGCTTCTGTGTCTCCATAAACCCTTATTTACTAACTCATGACTGCCCAGCTGCTAAGTCCACTCTAAGTTTTAGATTGGCCTGGTATGTAATTAGTGCTGAATTGTTAGTTTGTTTTCCAGAAAAAACATATAGCATACAATAAAATTTAGAAAACCTCTCGGCACTTTTTGTAATATCATAGAAGCATAGAACAAAAGAGACTATAAAGAGTTTCTTTTCCAAATGTCCTCATTTTAGAAATGAAGTCGAGAGAGGTTGAGTGACTTCTCTAAAGTGCCACAGTGGGTTAGCGATGATGTCAGACGAGGGGCCAGGTCTCTGATCCCACTTCATTGGTTGTGATTCACCACTTTGCCTTTCTTCACGTAAGAGGCTCTGAAGATAAAAGATGATGCAATTTAAGAAATATGCCATGATATTATATTTTAAATTATTTTTCCACACAGGATATAATGAAAAAATAAAAAACACACAACAGTACCTTAGAAATCTGCATCATGTCTCACACATGTCTCTCCCCTGGCATTAGGCAAACCCAGCAGGCCAGGGACCTTGTTGAAACCTTAAAACAAACCAGGCCAATTCTGAGGTCTAGACAGGCCCCAGACAGGGTTTCCCGAAGCTTTGAAATGCGATTTTAGAACTGGGTAATTTAGAGGCAATTTAACTCAGAAACCAAACTGACAATCAGAACATTTATTTTGAAAACATTTTTAAAGCATCTACTCACCCCCTTAAAATATGATTTTGTGTTTTAGTTGGGGCAGACCCACTGGAATTGCAATGATTAAGGTTCAGAGGCTCTAACTCCCAGTAAGTTCTAAGTACAGAAAATGCAGCCTCCTTCCTAGGCGCGCTTCCCCAGCATCCAGGAGAAACTTGCTCTGTGGAAAAATATTCCAAAAATCATGTTCAATTCCTACATTGATTTTCCAACAGTAGAGGGTTATACTTTTATGTTCTATCTACATATTAAAGAGTTCAATTAAAAGAACAATTTCAACTAACTTGAGTTCAAGGCAGCCAAATTATTCATCGATCCAAAGAGTCATCGCTACAGAACAGAGTCTTGCAATTAGTAGGTACTTCTGACTTTTCCTTTTAGTGAAACTTTGGCTCTAGGGTACGTGGGCTGGGCCATAATCTTCTTTTCTATAAACACAACGAGGAACCGCAATTAGGAAGATGCCAGAAAGCCTATCATGCTCTGAGTGCTGGGTATCCAGAGGAATTCCCAGTTATGTGGAGAAGCCACTGTTTCTAGTTCAGACTCATTTTCGTTTGTGGATTCTGCTCAACCTTGGGATAATTTTATTTTTCAAAAGAATGGCAATACTGGTTGGGAAAGGCTGGTTGGCCAAAGTACCTGAGAGATTCAGATCACGCTGTCGCGGGCGAGGATGCATACGTGGTCCTTAAAGCTTAGACCTTGGGAAAACACAGTTACTCTCTCTCAACAATGTGTGATTATTGGTAATTACCTTAAAATATAACTGCAGGAAATAGCATCAGGCTATGATGGCTCTGTAGTCTCTGGGTTCCTTCCTTTAATTCTTTTTAGTTATTTTAAATTCAGCTTTTTAAAAGTCTTAGTCCAATTGCCCTCGGGAACAATAAAGTGGCAATTAGGTATGACGGAGGCATAGAATAGACACAATTACTTATTGCCGTAGTAAAAGGAAAAAGATGAGTATGAACCTACAAAATGAAATGGGCGGCTGGACCCTATGAAAAATATACTCAAATGTCTGCAGTATGTATTTTTGGCTACCTCCCTCTTGAGATCTTAAACCATTTCTTTTAGCGAATAATTTACTACCATTACATTTTATATTATTTTAATGACTTTGATCAGGCCAATCATTTATTTGCCTAAATTACCAGTCCCTTAGTACTTCATCAGCAAAGGAAAATATTTCATAGAACAGAGGCAAAGCTTCTAATTACTATTAGAGCATAATTTAAAGTAACTTCAACAGGTATTGTAATTTTGACCGAATGAGTTAATAATTTGGAGACTCACTTATCTCCTGGACCCTTTCAATTTGCTGCCTGGTTTAATTGGCAGTGGCTGTCCAATTATACATCTGGCACAGGAGCTATATTTGCATCTGCAAATCATCAGCCAATCGGCCAATTGAGCCTGGTTGTCACATAATAATTGTGTGAGTTTGAGGACTCTGACAATCTGTGTGTCGAATTATTTTTACAATTTGTAGCAAATTATTTACTCTTGTCATGTAGCCTTCCTCTGCCATTCATCTAAAAATTTTAAGTTTTAAAGCAATTTTATTCATATAATTCATCTCCATTCTTCCCTCTGGCCCCAATCTCACTTAACGTAAAAAACAACAACAAAACAAAACAAACAAATGAAAACAAAGGGAACAACCCATTAGTGGCAAAAACAGAAAATCAAATATCATCCAATACTGCAGGGTGAAATTAGTACAATCCTGTACTATTAACTATAAACAAATTGTGCAAATCTTTGAAAAGCAACAGAGCCACAGGAGTCATAAAATGTCCATGAGCTTTGATCTACTTGAAGAGTTTTATCCTAAGAAAATAATTCCATAGAGGAAAGAAATTTATACTCCAAAGATGTTTTTTTCCCAATGCTAACTGTAACAGTAATAAACAACAACAATAAAAACACAAAAACTGAAACAAAAATGTCTAAAATAGGGAATTATTTAAATAAGCTATGTCAAAAAATGAAACATGTAGCTGTTCAACCTGGAAATTATTAAGACTATGCAGAAATATGGAAAACGTCTGTGATGTTAAATGACATAAGCAAACTATAAAATGAGGTGATTGCAACAATGAACAGATGAGTGTTCATATTCCTTATATAAAAGGAAGTAGAGTCAGTACTGTAAGCTCTTAGAGCGGAACCAAGTGTTTTGGGAGACAGAAGGAACTATCGTGCCCATCTGGGAAACTAGTGATGACATGTGAAATTAGCATTCAAGGGTTCCAGAAAGTCGAGAAGGTTACTGCGGAGGAGAAAGTTCAGTGCCAAGAAAAAGATATGCCATATCTGAGGACCACTGAGGATTTGATTTGGCTGCACTGTGGGGCATGTACATGAGCTTGGTGACATATTTGCCTGGAAGGAGAGGCCAGCGTCTTACCATGGAGGGCTAAACGTTAAGGTCCCTTCCTGGAAGCAGTGAGAGAAGCTGAGCATTTTAGAGGCGACCACATGCGATAAGCAGACTGAGAATTGAAGGACCTGGGTTTGAATCCTGCCTCTGTCTGTTGTAACTTTATGGCCTTGGATGCATTCCTTAAGCATTTTGAGCCCCAGTTTTTCTACCTCTGCTATGGTAGTCATACCTACTTCTTAGGGTGATTGTGGAAATCAAAGGAATTATAAACTGCTAGGTAAATTGTACTTATTATTGTTATTAAAAAGAGGAATCCGATATCAGGAAGCAACATGGATTTGGAGAAGAAGAAGAAATGGGGGGAACCACATTAGGCTCTTACTCTGCTAGACTACACACACATGAAAATGAAGTCTAAAGAAAGGTGACATTGATGGCAAATGGAAAGATGACGCAGAGTCAGGAAACACCGTGAAGGAAGACCTCAAAGGCTGGACCAGGGCGGATTGTTTCACTGGGATATGAAGCTTATATAAATGGGAGTCCTTTTTAGAGAAAAATAATAAAATATTTGGTATAAAGTGAATATTTATTTAGAATAAAAAAATCATAACAAATTACAAAACTAAGAAATCTGACAAATACAAGTAGCACCACAAAAAAATTTTTGTTTCTGTACATTTTTTTGACTATATATTCCTTTGTTGTTTCTTATGCAACTAATAATTTTTAATGCCATTTTCTGTAGAGAGAATGGAAAGATAACTCAGTTTTTCCTCTAGCATGGCTGATCAATTTTTTTCCTATTATTGATAGTTTTAAAAAGTTTCTTTTGACTCACAGCTCATTGTTGGTGAATTCATGAAGATGTGATAACTGTTTTCAAATTGAGAAGCGTTTTTATTAACTTTCTTTCAAATGTGAGTTGTTATAGACACAGTTACTACTTACAGTCCTGCTGCAGGTTTGTGCCATACAAACACAAGCTGATAAATTCCATTATTCCAATTACAAAATAAAAATAAGGTATAGTGGCTTCAAAATGGTATACATACATTGCATTTTAGAATATATTCCTGATAGGAGAGAGCTGGTATGTTGACCAGCTATTATTGAGGAGAGAATCCTCTGCTGGCAATTTTACATGTCTGAGAGCCTGAAAGAAGTCCTGCAGATCAGCTTTCACGTCCTATGTCTGCTCCACACCTGCATAGCATGATGCACCACTCTTGCTTCTTTGTGGTGTGATTCAGTACAGTGGAAAGTATGAATATCTTGAAAGTTGTCTCCTACATTGGGTCAACTAGCAATAACTAAATGTAAACAGAAGGTCCACCAAAACACATAAAAATGTCCAATTAAACCCAAATAAATGTATCCCCAAACTCCATTGAATATCCCTTTTACCCCGTCTTTAAACTAGCACTTGACGATAGAAAAAGTTTGCTGACCAGAAGTGAGAGTGGAAAGAGACATCTGAAAAATCTTATTTTTCCAAATTTTACAAAAATACGTTGCTGGGGTTCCCACCAGAGTCCCGGAAGAGATCTGAGCTCAAGAGGGGACTTGAACTTCAGCTTCATCTCCTCCTTGATAACTATGTCTCTTTCAGCAATAATTGGCTTATCGTAAGTGGACAGAGAAACAGGAAATAAGACCACGATTACCAGTAAGGGAAGAATTATGGAGCCATTAAGGCAAGATAGAAAATAAAGATGAAAAGAGACAGGGTCAGTTTTGTTGTGTTATGGAATGGTTAGGGAAGAATGTAATAGTAAGTCTTATCTTAAATACGGTAAATTTAAGACGCCTGTGGGGCCTCCAAGTAGCTATGTCAAGAGGCAGAATTACTTCATTAAGCTCTAAAATCAGAGATGCCCTGATTCACTGAAAGCAGTTCTCTGAGTTCTTAATCTGAACCTGCAATATTTACTTCCATTCGTGACCCTTTTCTTAATTTCTGACTCGGCCATTCTACCTTTCACTGAAAGCCAGCGCTCCTGCACTGATGGTTTTTGAACGACAGCAAAAAGACAAACCCACAGCCTGAGCTGACTGTGGTTGGAGTATGGGTAAGGAACTGACATAAAGCTTCAGTAAAATGGCAAAGTCCTGCTTTCTATGCTCTGTCTTTAATAATTCACAGCGCCTCCAGTGTTTTGAGTCCTATGACACAGAACCAGCAGGAGTCTCCATTTACTGTTCTCTCTCTGCCAACTCTCCTAGCTCGAAATGAAAATAAAAGAGATGATAGATAGTTCACTTATTATCTTGGTCTTCATTTAGGCCATTTTGTCTACCGTGCAAACTGAGTAATCAGAGAATGAATCAACAATGAGGACCATTGTGGCGACTGTACACAACTGTAAATTCATGCTCATTGAGGCTGACGCTGCTTGACAGACTATTTTTCACGTATATTACTTTTGCTATCTATTTGTGTCCTCGTCTATTGATAGTTAATGCATCTTGTGTTATTGTTCCCTGTAACAGTTGTGGTTACCCACTAACAATACAATGATATAAAAAATTAAATATTAATAGGCAATTTATAAGAGGGTTAAAATTTTACATTCCAATAGATAAAATTGAAAAATGGAACACGTAAAATGCTGTAAGGATCAGAAGGCTGTTTTTCACTGAATGTATAAATCTGAAGCTCTCCAGGTGCTTTTAGTGTTATCTAAGGATTAACAGAAGTTAAAACCTGCATGTCTTCAGTGGAACTCAGCTGGCATGAAAAGAACGTTAGACAAATCTTTGTTTTGCCCTTTTGGAAAAAAAGGCTCAAGTAACTGGGCTCATTTCAACTGACATGACAATTAAAAAAAATACATATTTGGGGGGGAGGAGGCAGAATGATCTGAACCAAATCTAAACAAAAATCACTCTTTCAGGACTTGATAATGATTTTTTTTAACCTTTCCTCTTTCCTTTCATTGTTTCACTTCTGATGGAGGTGTGTATCTCATCCTAGTTCTTGGTTCATCCAGGTCAGAGATCAGCACTTGTAAAAAATGTAGGGATAAATCTATTGTCATAAAATTCTTAAGCTCAATTTAAGATCCTAGTCTTGCTCCCAAAACTATTCTCATGGAATTGGCCTTCATTCAGCCAAAAATGCTGATTGGGCCTCCTACATACCAGCCACTGGGCCAGGTAAATTGGTAAGGACCTGACCTAAGGTGGTGGTACGAGGAAAGGAGAGAGGTATGGAAGGAAGTATTCCAGTTTCTGTTGCTATGCTACAGTTTACCATAGAATTTAATGGCTTAAAACAATGACAATCATTTCATCATCTCTCATGATTTCTGTGGGTCAGAACTGGGAGAGGCTCAGATAGGTAGTCTATCTAGGCAGAGGCTATCATAGTTGTAGTCAGATGGTAGTTGGACCTTGAAGAGCAGAGAGATGGAGGCAGCAGGGATGAGCCAAGCGTCTCTGCCTCTTCGTGTAGTCTCAGGGCCTCTCCATGTGATTCACCCACATGTGATATTTTGGGATTTCCCACAACATGAAGGCCTTTTGCTGATGATTTCCAGGGAGCAAGGTGAAAGTTGAATCTCCTTTTATGCATTAGCCTTGGGAGTCACATGATGTCACTTACATCATTCTGTTGGTCAAAATAGTCACAGAAGTCTAGTGTCCAGGAGAAGAAACACAGACCCAGTTCTCAATGGGAAGAACATCAAAGAATTTGTGGATGTATTTAAAACTACCACTGTAAGGGATTAGAATTGACAGGGCTTAGTGATTGGACTCGGGGAGTGAGGAATATGGAATAGAAGGTTCTCCAAAATTAGTCACCTGGTATCTTAGTCCATTCTGGCTCCTATAACAAAAACACTATAAACTGAGTGGCTTAAACAAGAATTTACTTCTCATAGTTATGGAGGCTGGGAAGCTGGGAATATAAAGGTGCTGGTAGATTTGGTGTCTGGTGAAGGCCCGCTTCCTGGTTCATAAGCAGCCATCTTCTTGCTGGTAGAAGAGACAAGGCAGCATTTTCCAACACCTCTCTTTTATAAGGGCACTAATCCCATTCATGATGGCTCCATCCTCATGACCTAATCACCACCCAAAGTCCTCACCTCCTAGTGACATTCCTTTAGGGGTTAAGATTCCAACACATAAATTTGGTGGAGAAATAAACATTAAGAACCATAACACATGGGTCAGTGGGGTTGTTACCAAACAAGACATGGAATTCAACAGGAAGAAGAGATTTGATAAGAAAAAGGTAGGTTTAGGAAATGTCTAAGCAAAGATGACCAGCAAGGCAAAGTTGGAAAGATATGTCTGGACTCCAGGAAAATGTTGGAGCTAGAGACAGAAATCTGGGCATGACTGGTATATAGTGAGGCCATAGGCATGAATAGAATTTCCCAGGGAGAGTGTGTAGACCAAAATTAGAAGTCTACAGACAAGGGGAATAAAATCTTGAGGCCATTGAGTGTCCCCAACCACTAAGATACTATATTTACCCCAAGCAGATACAGACATGACTGATGCCACATGAGTTCCTGGGTAGTTGATTGGATATCAAATAGGACCAGAGGGGTGGAGGCCATCGTGATGATGGTAGAGAAGGAAGGACTTAGGATCTGTCTGATCCCAAGGCCCATGCTGTTCTCTTTGCTAGAACACCTCCTTCCTGGCTGTGCGTTTTCTTTTCACTGAAACATTCAACAGTCATCTCCCACTTGCTGCTGATCAGCTGCCCACCTCTCCCAATACCTGGTTTCTTTCTGTTTTGCTGAAGTCTAGACTGAGACTGATGCTCACCTCTGTCCGCCTGACAGGTGGAGGCAGATCACTCATACATGCTTGTTTCCTAAGCCGTTCCTACTGGCTTGTGCTATCCCTTTTAATTCAACCATCTATCTCTCTTCTCTCCAAAAAAGAATGGGAACTTCTAGATTCCTCTTGACTTCTATTGTTCTTTTTTCAAATGATTGAGGTTAAATCACTTAGCTCAGATTAAATTTGACTTTTCAAGATTTTCATCTAATCATTTGGCATTTTCTAGCTAAATACTGAAAAACCCTATATAAAAGCCAGGTCACCTGGCCCCTTGACCTTGGTGGGGATCTAAAGATTAACTTGAAAATACAGTTTCTTAAGCACAAATGTGGGCCCATTTGACTCTCTTAATAATCCTGTGAAGGAAATAAATAAAACAGATATTATTATTCTGATTTCTACTGATGAAGAAATGGAAGCTAAGACTGTTCAAGTCATTTGTCCCAAAAACCCTACTATTGAAGGAGGTAGCCCCAATGCAAACCCTGGTCTCCAGCTATGACACCATGATGCGCTGCTTCTCCCAGGCCTACTATATACAACTTCCATTATCATGAAACATTTGGAATAATTTTTAGGTGACAGACTTGTTTGTAATGGAAATAGACGTTCTGAAGAATCAATACTAAATCAAGATGATATCAGCCAGATGGTGTTAGGATCCCTGTTCCACTGAAGAATCCTTTTGTAGAATTCTTGTTCTTTGTTTGCTTTTTGGGAACAGCACTGACACATTTGTTATGCTAATTTTCTTAGGATGTAGCCTCTTGGGGCCTTTCTCTGAAACAGCACCTTATTAATCACCAATAGAATCCTGGCTCTCCTTTTAATCATGTGTGGAGACATTGAGGGAAAAACTAAGAATTTAATCTTCCAGATTCCTGTGGCAAACTTTATATCCTGTTATTAAAATAACTCCTTTCTGGGGAGGCACCACGAAGGCAGAGAGAGGACTCGACTGGCTACAAAAGAGGTGGAGGGACTTATGCCACTTTTGCCTGAGGCCTTTCCTGGCCCTACCTTATTTAAACACACACACTCACAATCTCCTTTGATTTATACTGCTGTGGCTCAACTGTTTTGAAAAGCTGATGTTGTGGAATCCTTAAGTCATCGGTGACCTAGGTCACTAAAGACAGGAGCAATTTAGTAAAAGTATTAATTGGAACTCTCCTGACATGTCCTACTCCTCAGATAAAGTTACACATCAAACCCACACAGGCCGCTGGGCTATTCTGAGCAGCCTGAGATTTTTCCATATCTCATAAACAGGCCCCTCAATCACTACAATCTAATAAGGCTATAATCATCATTGACACTATAATGATTAAAATGAATAAAACCCATTAAGAAAAGTCATGTTGAGTTATTAAAAGTTTCGCTCTGTGTGATATGTAATCTTTTATCCATTTTTTATGATGAGATCTGTAACCATCTATCCACAAAAGACCATTAATTTACTGCTCTGTGGATGTTACCATGCTCTTTAGTTTAACAGCTTATCATTGATTTCTTGAGGGAGATATTATATTTGGGGAAATACACATGGAACAAAAGCCTGAATGTTGCTGTAAATTTCCCACTGACAGGATGATCAAAGTATTTTGGTCTGGTCTGCAGCCCGGGGTTGGTGAACAAGTTTTCCAGAACAGACAGAGCCCTCCGGCTACCAGGCAGCAGATACATGTATGTTTTGGGTACTTCAAATGCTTCTAAAGGAAGGTCATGCGGATGGCTTTGAGGGCGGGGGGACAATAAAATGTCCATTAACTGCAGCCTAGTTAACTGGCTTATTGGCATCTATTAGAAACAAATTGCAAACAAAACTGATCCTATTATAAACTTCTCTTCATCCCCTTCATCAAGGGCAGTCCTGATTGGCTCAGAAGAGGCCCAACAAATACAGTGCTGGCAGATGACTCTTTTATTTGCAAAGGAGAATATTGGGTTTCAGCCAGTAGTGGCCTACAATTCCAATCAGCAGAGAACTACAGGGTTGGGAGGGAGTCGTGGCCCCACATGACAGAAAGAGCCCTGGAGAGGCAACTGATACACTCTTGCCCACATTCTTTCACCAGGGATGTTTTTCCCCTAAGCAAACAGCAATAAAAAATTCTGAATGGAAGAATGTGTACAGAGTGCTGAACTAAGTAGTGGGGGAGCCCGGTTCTTAATGTGTACTTTTCCTCACAATAAACTCTGCTCCGATATCTTTACTGCCCATCTTTTATTTAATCTTACTAACAGTCAAACCCCAAAAGTTTCTGTGAAGCCAAAGAAAGGGTGTTGTCTTTGAAGGTGCTCTTCACTTTTTTCCTGAAACAATTAACAAATCCATTTGCCAGTCTCCAAACAGACTTGCCAGGGTTCTCCAGCAGATGATGACAAGGTCTCACAACACAAGATGAAAATGGTTGCCTTAGGTTTCATCAGATTGCTTTATTTTCCAGATTTACTTGAGGTCCTACTATTTTTTTTTTTAAATAACATCTTTCTCTAAATAACATTAGGTTATAAATGTCATTCCATAACATTTCATCTCTTTTACTAAGGGAAGCCTGTCTTTACCAAAATAATCAAATATTCTTTATGATCCTCCCTATTAAAAGAAAACAGCAAATTCCTTTTATAAGGTGGAAATATAGTTCAAAGCATGGTGAACAGACATCTATGTCTATCAGTCTTTGGAGAGTTCATTTAAATCTACACCCTTCTATCATGGAAGACAAAATGGTTGCTAAATGAAACTAAAAGGCAAATTCACCATGAAGAAAAAGGAAATCGTTCTTTAGATGACACGTCGTTAACCTGTGGAAGTTACTGCTTCAGGGCAAGATGGAGGCTAACAGCTTAGTAAAAATTTTTAAATGATGTAAAACTCCTACAGATCAGAATGGCATGAGCAACTGGTAACTATCCATCCTCTCCCTTCTGTGCATACGCCCATTCCACAGTGGAAGCCAGGAGGACATCTTATGTGCCCTTAACTTACTAACAACAGTAGGTTAGTGAGACATAAATAAAATGGTGTCAGGTGCACAGAAAATTATCTTTTTTGCTCTTCTCCTACTGTCCTCTCACCTTTATCATACTGATGTCAAGTGTGGTTCAAGGTGAAAATGGGATTGGGTAAACTATCTGTCCATTTCTCTGTGGCGAGTCATTATTCTCCCTCCCTTTTTTTGGAGGGGGAAATCAAGATGTAATGCAGTATAAATTTGACTATGTCTAAAGGCCCTTAAAAGAAATATAAAATCACTTATACATTCCAATAAAAATGGACTGATATTTAGAAGAACATTGTGTGTGTGTGTGTGTGTGTGTGTGTGTGATACAAAGTAAAATAAATAAGCCCGAGTAAGAGGAAATAAGGAAGAAATCACTTCAGTATATCAAAGAAGTCTGTCTTTAGCATCTCTTCAGAGAAAGTGAAATTGACTGTTAAAATACCTATAAAAAATTTAAAGACATTCATGAATTTTAATTTATCATCATGATATTAAAAATGTCGCCCTTCCAAACCATGGAGGTCCTGAGAATTTTGTGACATGAAAGTTTTCCTGGTGTTAATTTGAGCCTTTAATTAATCATAACCTTTGAGAAGGGTGTTGTTTAACTGAGAAAAAAAGAAAAAAAGGTTACACAAAAACGAAGAAAAAATAGGACTCGTTGCAGATTTTAGTGGAGCTGTATGTCGGTAAGCAGTGGTGCTGGAATGATGAGTCAGCACTTCTGTGATTACAGGTGGAGAGAGCAATAAAATCTTGCTGAGTTTAGTTATTGAAATTATATGGTTTCATAAATAGTCTAATGTTGTTCTCAGCGGGTAAATGTTATATTTTAATGACATCCGTATTACAACACATACAAATTCTCGAGCTCAAGGTCAACCGGGCCTCCTTCTAAACGAGCAGCTGGAGTCCAGCTCTGAGGCTGGAGTTGAATGATTCAGGCGGAGAGAGAAACTGAGATCACAGTAACTTATTAGTTAGGGGAAAAAAAATGTTTTTCTAGGAGGCCATTTGGAAATGTGTGCAGATTTGAGCTAGTTAGAACTTACATCGATGACCAGGCTTTCTCATGAGGTAACAGAAACTCATGCGAACTTTGCTATAATGAAGGGAGCAAACATTCTGCAGGAGCAAAGACCTTGGTTTCCAGCATTCACTGTGTTGAAATACACATCAATATGCTCCTTAATTAGTCTCAGACCAGTATACCCCTGTTTAAGCCCAGAAGTGGGAAGGACAGGTGACACATTCATACATTTAAACCCCCTCCTAAATGTATTAACTTAAAAAAAGTTTGAAGAGACTGACTTTAGGTTGCTAATAAATCAGCTTTGTTCCATTTAAAAACTATTTATTCTCTGTAATCCTTCCAGATGTTTTCCCTTCGAGTCTCGAGTCGGCTGCCAAGATGGCATGGATATTTTCACTTGTACAAATGGCATATTATTCTTCCTCCTTTAAAACATCTCTCATGTACGGGCCATGTAGTAATACAAAGCACTCTCCATTGCATCAGATTTTATTGAATTCTCAGGTACTGTGAACTCTGAGGTACTGTGAAGTAGACTTCTCTATTTTAGAGATGATAAAACTAAGGCTCAGAAAAGCTGATTCATTGTCTAAGGTCAGACTGATCATTGCTGAAGTCAGGGAGCAAATTTAGGTCTTCCGCCTCCAAATCCATTCCTCCCTACCAAACGTCACATTAGGGATTTTGAACTCTGGATGAGGCTCAGTGGCCATCTTTAAGTCACAGCATGACAGTTCATCACTGCTAAGCCTTTTATGGGTTATGTTTCTTTACCCCAAAAAAATTCACAGAAGAAAGTGCTTTAAGAACTGCTGCTTGTTTACTTTGGTTATCCCAAGACAAACAGTACGGGAGCTGACAGCAAACCTGACTGGTTGTCCACCTGACCTTTCCTTGCTGAGCAGCCGTCCCTCCTCTATGAAGTTCACAGGTAAAGTCTGATTAGTCCATGCCAACCAAAGTAGTACTATCTTCCAGTGGCTGGTTGAGGAGAGGGCATGTGACACAATTCTGGCCAATGAAATTCAAAGGAAAGTCTACCAGGCACCCTCTCAGGAACGTTTCTTTGATTTTAAGAAGAGAAGCACAGTGACACACTCCTTTTAATTAATAGCTTGTCACATGACTATGAGGTAAGCTAGCTTAAGGAAGAAGCGAACACACTGTAAAGGACACAGAGATGGCAAGAAGTTGGGTCCTTGACAAGTTGATGGCTTCTCCAACCCTGAGGTTGCTGTGCCTCATAACTTCTTGTTACGTAAGAAAATAAAATGCACTATTGTTCAAGACAGTTGAGTTGGGGTTTTTTCATTACTTGTAGCCAAACATCTACTAACAAAATTTAAACAACCAAACAGGTTGGACATATTTCTCAATTTAGTGACATTTAAAATTATACAATTAAATGCATCTTACACTGTCTAAACAATATAAGATACTATTGTATTTGTGAGGTGCTCCAGCTTCCTTAAAAAATATACTTTATTTTCTCAAGTGAGAATCTTCTATCTGTAAAAGCACCTGAAGGACCCGATATAGAATCATGTCGGTATTTTTATAATAACATGTGATTTAAAATTTGAAGATCAGAACAATTAAATGGTTAGAAATCTATTAGCTAACAGCTTTGGATAATACAGCAATCTTGGGAAATTATAGTGATTCTAAATCTTACAACGGAGAAAATTTTTATACTGACAAACCAAACTGTATCATCAGTTAACATGACAAAAATGTTTGTAGTTACTCATCAAGTCCCCAAAATGACACCTAAAATGAGCCAGGCTCGAAAACACAACCATGATTTATAGTTATGCTGTGAAGAATGCTCGGCTATATCTTCCTAGCGAGATGTAGTAATATAAAAGACTGCAACGTAAACCGTATTTCAGGGAGAAAGTAACAAAGAGGTAAAATAAAAATGGAATGGTCACACAGCTAAGATTCAAGTATCCTCATGTATGTCAAATCACTCTCAATAAAGAACGCCTTGAATCAAGAATACTTGAGCTATCCATTTTACTATCAACAAATCTCAGGAAAATGAATTAGTCTGAAATAAAGGTCATTTTCCCTAGCCCCTGTGTACTCTGGATCAATATTTCTCAGGGCCTATTAGATGTTAATTGATGTGTAACCCCCACCCCTAAGAAGGAGGGTCTTGATTTAGGTTCCTCCAAAAACAGGGACTGAGCAGAGAGTAAAGTGCAAATGGTTTGCTTACTAGATGATCCCCAGAAACACAAATGGGGAAGGGGGAGGAGAGAGTGTGGCAGGGAAGGAAATGCAGCCAGTATGGGGTGGGGGGTGCTTTATCAAGTCAGTTACTGCTCTCAGCAGTTAGAACTTAATCTTTTTGGGGAACCTGGGAGCATTATGGGACACGCCTCAGTCTCTTAATGAAGGGACAACTGAGTGACGAATCTGCCAACTCCCCCTGCATCTCTGGTTGAACACTGCTTTGGGGTGGGGCTTTACCTCTCTCCTTCTTTCAGCTTCCCTGTTAGCAGTATGTTCCTATAGGCTCCCTCCTCCTAAAAAGCTTCAGGCAAAAGATTGTAAACCCAACTCGCATTCTCACTCCAGGCTCTGTCATAAGTCATTGGTTAGCCCAGGAATCGTCCATCTGAGCCAGGCGCCCACCATTGATCCAGGTGTGCTTAGGGGTTGGGAGAGAGTCACACTGTCACAGGAAAGAGGATCTGAGACAGTTCCTTGGGAACTTTATATGGGAAACATAGAGAAATATAGACCATTAGCAGAAGAAGTGGACACTTAAAGGAAGTATAAGAGAAGCTGGGAAGGCATGTTGGGTTATGAGAGGAGGTAGAGCAGAGGCTGAGAGTGGTCTTGGCATGCTGAAGTTATAACCAAACCAAAACCGTGAGGAAGCGAAAACTGTGAAATTGTAGGGGGTTATTTTTTCTGATAAAGTGGATTTTTTAAAATAGGTGCTTTAGAGCTAGCCGTGATCAGAAACAAAAAGATATAGGTACCCAGATTGCTAAGTCACGTCACTGAAGTCCAGAGTAGGGAGCCATATGACTCCTAGTCCTTGGGCCATTAGGGTCACCTTGGATTCAGAAGTGCCCTTGAGTTCTGGACTCTGTGAGATCTGGCCCTGTTGTAACAATGTTCTTGGAATTTCATGAAAATCTATGTTAATCCTAAAATAAACTTGCTTCTTTATTGAACTTGAGGAGACCACTGTTGCTTGCAATGGAACGAGTTTCGTCAATCAGTTTTCTATGAGGGCCCAATCCCAGGTCCAACTGTACAGCAGTATCTGTGACTAAAAGAGAGGATTTGACTGACAGGTTAGCCAGAAAATAGAGAAGTGAGAAAGGCATGCTGAGTGATTTCTTCTGTTGAAAATTCATGGAAAAGGGCAGGATTTCTGCTTTCAGCCTACGTATTGGGAAACCTCAACCCTGGTGCTGGATAGAAGCAAAAGCAACTGTATTCAAGTTGAGAGAGTGATCTCTGCAGGTCTCAGAAGAAAACTTATCTGCTCTGCTCTTCCACTCAGCAACCTGAGCTTTGACTCCTAGAGGGAAGAAAGAAAGAAAGAAAGAAAGAGAGAGAGAGAGAGAGAGAGAGAGAGAGAGAGAGAGAGAGAGAGAGAGAAGAGGGAGGAAAAGAAACAGTGAGAGCGAGAGAGAGAGAAAGAGAAAAGAGAGAGAGAAGAAAGAAAGGAAAAAAGGAAGGAAGAAAGGAAGGAAGGAGGGAGGAAAGGAGGGAGGGAAGGAGGGAGGGAGGGAGGAAGGAAGGAAGGAAGGAAGGAAGGAAGGAAAGGTGATATGGTTTGGAAATCTCAGAATGAAGAGCAAGTCAAGAAATAAAATAGGTCGGGGTCTTGCCAGAAGATGAGGAAGGTGAGCCTGAGGACCTTTGTCTCAGCGGAAGTCATCTTCATAGTGTATTTTCCTACATGGTGAGGAGTCTCCCTAACAAATTTGCTTGGAAATAGCATAGAAGAAAGAAGGTGGGCCTTGGCATCATACAGACTTGGGTTCAAATCTCAGCACCACCACTTTCAATGTGCGACAGAAGAACAAATGACTTAAATTCTGTTCTCTCATTTGTCAAGTGAAAATACTGCTACCTAGCCTGCAGTATTATTTTAATGGTTAAATAAAATGCCCGAAACACAACAGATGATAAGTATTTATTCTCCTCTACTTTAGAAAAGGTGAGGAAGTCACTGGGAAGTCTGCATTGCCTGTGCCTCTCTAAATCAGCTTTATTAACTTGAATCTAATTCTGATCAGGATAAGACAGAATTCAGAAATTTTACTCATTACATGTCCTTGTGGAATAGACATGAGTGCATAAAGTTACCTAGACTCACAGAATCCTCAGATGTTAGAGTCTGAAGAACTTTGGACATCACCCCATACGTCTTATTTTTCAGGGGAAGAACCCCAGGGCAGAGAGAGGTTATGTGACACGCCCAGGTCACACAGCCAGTTACCAGTGGAACCAGGAGGACAACCCGGGTTTCCAGACTTCCCATCCAGCGTTCTTCCCACCAGAGCTTGATGGTTTCCTTAACCTGAGATTCAAGTTCTCTGTTCATCGCAAAATATATCCTATCAGCATGTCTCTTGGTTTTCTCCATGCTAAACCTAAAAACACTTTTCCCAGTACACTCATAGGTGTGACTCTTGGACGCGGCACATTCTCCCCATTCCTTGAGGAGCTCTGCTCGTTTCCCATCTCCCTCAACCCCCCTCCAAAGTTTGGGCTCAGGGTACCTCTATTATCACACTCTTTACATTGTTGACCCCTGCTGTTGCTCTGCACTCCCTGAAGGCAGGGCCCAGATCTGATTGATCTAGTACATTTTGGTGAGATGAATCTTTAAATGTATGTTATGGACATTGAAAGAGAAGCTTATAGGAATCGGTTAGAATAACCTCTGATGTTGAGGTAATCGAGATGACCCTCTGATGCCAGTCATTTCTTTACTGAGGATATGTAAATTAGCCAGAGTGCCTAACGTGGAGATAGTGTGAACAGCCCTCGATTTATCTGTAGGTGACATGGAGAGTCATTTCTCAGTTCTCTGTGTCAGCTTCCCCGGGTATAAAGGTATGTAGAGCGAGAGATGGTGACCTTAGAATGCTTTTAAGGTCATTTTTAGTTCTAAAATAGTAAGAGTCTATAATCTAAGTACATTTAATTAAACATAACCCTGCTAAAAGCTATTGTTGCTCTCAGATCAGATCTCAGATTACCTGGATTAACACATATGTTTCATGACAGACTCTACTGTTAAGTGTGATTCATAAAAACAAAAATCTTTGGAAATCTTCAAGCAAAACAGACATCATTTGGCCCTCTTTTTTTACAGTCACTATTTAGATTTAAAAACATGTAAACATAAAAGGCTCTTATATCGATTTATTCATTTATTCTATTAAAGTTTACTCTGTGAACACTGTGGCATTTGATTCCCCAAGAAAGCCAATAAGGAGTTTATGTCTATCTGGTCAAGAATCCTGATGGGTTCCCACACTGAGAAAAAAGATTTTCTGGAGTGGAAGAACCCTGGTTTTATTTGTCTTTCTAACATACATATTTGTGAGTGCTTTCAAGGATAGAAAGAGAAAGCTAACTATATACTAAACCAAAAGTCTCAAGAGCTTGAAACAAAATCACACGTGAAAGCAGAGCAATCTGTAGTAAGCTAATTCCTGCTCCACAAGAAATGACAAATTCTCTTTCTGAAATGGTTTGCAAATAATCCCACCAACAACAGAGGTATACACGAAAAGACCTTGGAAAACGCCCTCTCCCCAGAGGCCTCTGAACAATATGCATAAGTGCACATACTCAGGTATGAGAAATGCCTTTACAGTTCCCTTTATTGTTTTCAAGAATGTTCCTAAATTGGGTAGGGAGTAAATCAAAGGTGGAAATTCTTTAACATATACACATAGTGGGTGAAATCTTGACTACCAAACAGCTTAAGAAATAGGAGTTTTTCTAGAAGCTATTGAACCATGAGGCAGTTAATGAGTGAAGCAATGTCTTTGGAATTGAGTAAAAAAAGATTGTGCAACAAGATCCCCATCTCTCTAGGGCAGAGCTGGGAAATCGATTAAACTAAAGCTCAGGAAAAATCTGCTCACCATAGATGTAGCTATCGATGGCCCATCGGTAGTTGTTTGAAACCAGTCACTGTCCTCTGTAATAATACTAAAGGGTGATCTATGCCTGATGACTCAGATCTAGTGGAGACTAAACTAGAGAAACTTGGTAAGGACGAGGCACATAGAGGCAGTGACCATCCCAGCGTCTCTTAATCGTGCTAATTTATATATTGAACATCCTATGCAACTGTTACTATTGCTACATATATATCCTATATCATATTGGGAAATAAACTGGAAAAGATTCATTGTGTTGGCTGTGTGTGTGTGTGTGTGTGTGTGCATGTGTGTGTGAAGGACAGAAAGACAGAGTCAGAGATACAGAGAAAGAGATAGAGATAGAGACAGAGATTGAAAAAGCATTTACCTGAAAACTTACACCTCGACTATTATGAACTTAAAAGGATTCCTTTAAATGCACACTCTTGAGCAAAAAAAGCCAAACACAAAGGATACCCTAAAATCGTCTATAAAGTACAACGGAGCAGACTAATCTAGGATGTTAGGCATTAGGCTAGAGGTGACCCTTACAAGGGGGTCACTGGAAGGAAGGGGACTTCCAGGGTGCTGGTTATGACCTTCTTAATTGTGCCGGTTACATGAGTGTGTTCAGTTTGTACAAAATTCACCAAGCGGTACATTTGTGACATGCGCACTTTTCAGTCAGTTGGATCAGGAGCAGATGCTGAGATGGAGAGAGGAACGCAAACGGTTTGTTAGAGGGTAACATTCGTGAAAGGAAAAGGGGGAGAAGCAGGATGGGGCAGGAAAGAGCTGTCAGACCATCAGGCAGAGCTGACAAAGACTCTGCCAGCTCATAGGGGGCCCACAGCAAAGGTTGCCCATTGGAAGGGTTCCATGGTAGATAGAAATGCTCAGTCACTGCTGGGGCCATCTTGAGAAGAGCATGACCTTCTCAGTTTAAAAACGGTCCTGAAAGAATTAACAGCGAGGGGCCATCAGGGAACCATACTCCTTGAAACTGGGCAATGAGTCCTTTTTTTAAAGGGCGTTGGAGTAGCACATGCATCCTTATAGTGCAAGGAGTGGACTGTAGGTATATATTAACTATTTAACATGACATATATCTTATATTTCAGTTAAAAGTGTTTTTTAAGAAAAGGAAATCCACCACCTTTTCTAAGTATTCTTGATATCTACTTGCATAGAACTGTAGTATTCTAGAAGTTAAATTAATCAGTTCTGCTACTAAAAATGAAAAAGCTAGTATTTTTTTCTATTTTCACAGAAACCTAAGATAATGCATGTTTTTCTTATTTTTAAGTTTTTATCTGAAATTCTTATTAAACCTCTGGCACATATTACTTCATGTCTGTACACAACCCAAATAAGGTGACATTTGATTTAGACAAATTATCTATATTGTGATATCAATAGTTCATGAGATTTCATAAAGAGCTCTGAGACAGATGTCCCACCACAGGAATAACTGAGGATCAACTAAGCTACCTGGAAAAAATTGATGCCGGAATCGTAAAGAGCAAATGGAGCAGCAATGCTCTAGTCACTAACCACTGGGGAACAAGTGGCCTAATCTCAAAATTCACCAGCAGTTACTGGAGTCCCCGAAGGAGGGAGTTGGCAAAAATATATGTGAAGAAACGATGGATGAAAATGATCCATAGGTCCAAGAAGCTCAATAAACTTCAAGCACAAGAAACTCAAATAAAACCATACCAAAGTATATTGATTAGTTTGTTTAAAAACAATGATAAAGAGAAAAATCTTAAAATCGTTTAGAGAATGTGGTAAATCTAAGACTTTTATTAAGAGTCTACCATGTTCCAATACTTAAAAAATATTCTTTTCATTTCTTTTCTTCCCTCTTTCCTCCCTCTGTCCTCCCTCCTTCATTCTCTCCTTTTCTTTTCTCTTTTCTTTTCTTTTCTTTTCTTTTTTCTTTTCTTCTTTCCTTTCTTCCTTCCTTCCTTCCTTCCTTCCTTCCTTCCTTCCTTCCTGTCTTTCTTTCCTTCTCTCTCTCTCTCTCTCTCTCTCTCTCTCTCTCTCTCTCTCCTTGTTTCAAAAATATAAGATCTAAGAGAAGTTACATATGTTTTTACTCTGGACCCCTGGTTCTTTGGATTCCAAGGATATGTGATGGAGAAATAATTCTTTCATAAATTAGACGTTCTCCTTGTCTTAAAGGAAATTATGGTCTAGAAACTAGTATAAAATACTCGGTATTCAAACATTCAGGCTTCCACTTTCTTTTTCCTGATTATTTAAAGTTACTTACAGATAAGGTTTCACAAATGAAAAATAAATCCTCCATCATTGCAAACATGTTTAGAAAGAAGAGGTCCAAGTTGATGATTCTCACAGAGAGAAGGAAAAGGGAGGTCTGAGAGTAAAGGGAAGGAAGCTTTCCAACCTCAAGGCTTTTGATATTTTTAAAAGTATAGAGAGATGAAAAGTCATAACAATTGTGAGTGAATGTTGGAGGCAGATTTAGAAGGCCATCTTTGGTTATCATGCACTTCACACAATACATCCAACGATTCCTTTACGCCACATGTACTTGCTTGTTTATGGACAACACTGTGACCATGTTAGAGATATTCCATTTGGACATTCAACATGGAATATGCTGCGTGTTTGGAAGATTTTTAGCATGTGACTTGGTATTTACTTGAACCATGTAAGCACAAAAGCAAAACTCTCTTTTCCCTTCACTTCTCAGCCTCCCTTTCCTCTTCATCTATTCCTTTCCTTTGCAATGAATGTGTCTATTGTTTCAAAAAGACAGAAAAAGTTTGACCGACCTAAAAGGATTTTCTGTTCACATTAGTGGTTCTTCAATTCATTATCCCTTGATCGACCCTGGAGGTTTCTGCCATATATTTAAATCACCCCAGGCATTCACTGGGGATGAATTTATCATGAAATTTTTATAATGGAGACGGCCAGAAGAAGTAGAGTGCTTTAAAATGTCTCCTGTACTACAGACAGGTGATGATTTCAGTCTTGGTGAGTCCCTGATGCTTTACTATCACACTCAGATGTTTTTATTCTAAGATAAAAATATTATGGATGAACATAAAGTTTTAGTACTTGGGATGGTTGGATTATACACTAGGTAGTCAAATCTTTTTTTTTTTTTCTATCCCAATGTATTTTAAGATCAGTTTTTATATAATGCTTCTGATTCTAGCTGGTTCCTAAGACAAATGAAAAGACTTGTAGAAAACCTAGATAGTTTGAGTTTGAAGAAACTGTTTTACCCAAACTTCCATCCAGACTATATAAATCGCCTCTATTGCATTCTTAACAGCACCAACCCTCTCAAATGAATGGGAATAGTATTTGCAGTTTATGTAAAAAGCCAATCTGGCATCTGGACAGAAGATTGAGAATTAAAGGCTTTTCTAAGGAACCAAAGGACAGACAACAACAAAGAGTTCAGCAGGAGCGTGGCCACTGCAAAGCGTTGTGCAGGCCGTGCACGGCACAGGGCACAATCTATAATGAATGGTGTCCCCTAGGATGCACAGTACACAGCCTGAACAAATCATAATGGCAGTCCTAAGCAAGAGTGAAACAGAAATTTAAAACACAGCAATGAGACTGAGGATAGAATCAGGACCTCAAGAAAACTGCCTGAGAAAAAGAATCAAAGCCAAGAATACATTTCAGATTTTGGATGGTGACTACAGGCAGCCACAATAAGAACATAACTCTGCCTCATAGCTCTACCTTGATATAATTTCCACAATCCTCATCACCCAACCCAGACCTGTGGTCTTCCACAACTGTACCATTTTCCTTCTGTTCCCTCTCAGATCCCCACTTCTTTCTAAGTTCCCACAGTGGAGACTCCCATACAGAACCCAGAACCCCAACTTTGGGTCTCCAGTATGAACACAAAGCCTTAAAAATTGACCTACAAAACAAATGATCAAGTAATTCTACTTCTAGGAATTTGCTCAAAGGAAATAGTCATTAGTATTATTAATAATGGTGATAATATGAAACAACATAATTGTTCAACAACAGTGAATTATTTAAATATACTATGCTATAGCTGTACAATGGAATACTTGGCAGTGATTTAAAATGATTTTCATGGACAAATCTTAATGATCTAGAAAGATGCTTAAAATGTGAGGGTAAGTTTAAAAATAAGATTACAATAGTGTGCCTGTAACCAATTTTTAAAATCTCTATGCATACAAAGGAAAGAATACTTAGTATACACCAAAATATTGGCAATAGTTCCTTTTGAATAGCAGAATTAATTTTATCAATATTTATTTTAAAATTGTTTTGTCTTTATTACAAAAATAACATAGTTATCATTGTAAAAGAAAAGAACAAAAAAATCCAAAGAAGAAAAGTTAAATTACCCATAATTCTACCACCCCCTCAAAAAAAACTATTAACATTATGAAATATATATTTATGAACTTCTTAAAAATTAAAAATAATTTTTTCTTATAAAATGATATTCAGTGTTGAAAATTTGAAAATATAGATGAGCAGAAGAAAAATATTTATTAAATGATTTTATTATCTCTCTTTTACTTATTTTTATACTATAAATTTTCAACAATGAATATTCATTGCTTTGTAATGAAAAATTAAAAATGTATTGATTGTGCCTTTCGTTTTTCCTCAGCTTCACCTGAATTGCAGAAATTCAGAAAAGAAAATCATTTGGTGTTGATGGCTGATCTTGGCTTACTATATAAACCTCTCCCACTTCAGCTGGGCAACCAGCATGAAGCCTACAGAGACACACAAGCCATGGAGGAGAAAGAGGAATCCTAGGCTAAGCAGAAACCACACCTTGGAGACTAGTTCTGGAGCAGAGTTCACAAGGGCTGAATTCAGATGGAAATTTAACACTCTGCGGCCTGGGAGGGTGCCGTTTCTGCTTGCCAAAGGTCTGACCCTACACCACAAAAATAAACTGGTAATATGGCCGCCTGGTCCAGGAGGGGGTGTCAGGCTCCGATCTCTGTCTACGGGACAGTGTGAGCCCCAATCCCCGGAAATCTGGGGCACTATACAAGGTAACCAAGCAAGCCAGAGCTCAAAGAATTGGAACCCCAGTGTGTGGCTGAGAAGGCATAGGAGGGTTAGATGGGATACAATGATACCCAGAGTTTGCCCTGGACCACTAAATACAGTACTTTGTTGGCTATGAAGGCATTTATCCAATTAGTCATTCATTCTACAGGCATTTATCAAGCTTCTAGCAGGTATCAGGCACTGTCCCAGGTGCCAGAGACTCATAGTAAAAATGCAAAAGTGAAACAGAGGCTGATAGATCTTAGTCCAATGTGAGAATAACACAAATAAACACAGCAACAGAGTGTAACAAGTGCTTCAAAGGTGAATCAGGATGCTCTAGCATACACCAAGGGTACAAAGTTTAGATTGGGGCTGTCAAGGGAGACTTTCTAAGGAGGGACATTTAAGCTAATTCAAAGGTTGATCAGGAGTCAGGCAGGTAAAGACAGGGAGAGAAAGCATTCCAGCAGAGAAAGAAGCTTGAGTGAGAAGTCTCAGGATACACACGATAAGCAGGGACACACACAAAAACCTGCAAAGCAGCCAAGACTGGTATAACTGGCCACCCAACCCTGGCCCAGAGAAAGCAGACTTAGCTCCAGGCCTGGAGTGGAGGCTTCAGTCTAGATAGGTCAATGAGTCCAGCAGGAGAAGCTGGATTATATCACTTTTTTCTTCTTATTTTAAAAAATTTATAACATTTTTATGGGCCCTAGGTACTATGCCTACTGTGCCTAATAGCTAAATTGGTCCTGGCTAAGGAAGGTCAAGGTAGAAGAAGCAAAGTAGGCCAGATCTATCAACCCAAAGAAGTTAAGTATAAAGAAATTTCTAGAAGCCCACAGGGATGTCAGGAGATACTTGGGACTTCATAGAAGTCTTTGTTGAGCTTTAAACAAATAAATAATCACATCACATAAGTGATATCCACTTATGCTTCTATTGTGTTTTTTGCATTTACAAAGCATGTCTACACACAAGCTTTTATTCAAGCATGTAAGGTCTGGATTCTTCACTTGCTCACTGGTTCAGACAAGGTTAAAGCAAATGTTCAGTTGCCTAATTCTTCCTGGAAGCCAAAGTGGTATCTGGAAAGATTATGGGCTCCACAGTCAAGTTTGATCTGAGTTTACTATCCCTCATCCACCAAGTTGCACTGTGTGACCCAGGGCAAGTTGCTTAACTTTGCCAAACCTCAATCTCCTCCTCTATAAAAAAAAAAAAAACTGTTACATTCTCAAAATGTCACCATCAGGCTTAAGTGAAATAATACATCTAAAGCATCACTACAACTCAAAAATAGTTTAGGATTATTTTATGACTTTTTCTTAAAGCTTCGTGAAGAAGGCTAGAGCTTAGGACACTATCAAAACTGGAGTGTCTCCTGCTTATAGGGGGCAGCTGGATAAGGTATATGAGCGTGTGTGTGTGTGTGTGTGTGTGTGTGTGTGTGTGTGTGTGTGTGTGTGTGTGTAGGTTTTAGAGGAAAGACAGGTAAAGGAGAAGAATAAAGCTAGGATTGAAAAATATATGTCAGCCAATGTTTCTGTGAGTGCTAAGGTGTAGACAGTTGGGAGCTGGCTGTGTGGGCTAGCACCTTCAGGTGATGGTCAGGTCGGAAATGGGTTTGAGTCTCCTTTAATCTCTGGAGGCTCTCAGTGGTTGCAGATGAAAATGAATTCTGAACTCCTCTGAGTATATTTCATGAAGTATATCTGGTAAATTACCAATAAAACTTAACTGAGTTCATCTCATGTCAGGAGACCCTTAAAGCCGCTGTCATAAAACTCTACTGATGAAAGCATTTCTTATTGATTGAAATCATTATTGGCTAAGCCTGCCCAGCAAAAAAGCAAATACACAGTGCACCCCTTGAGAAAACACATTTCAGAACCACACCAATTTTATGAGACAGGCCTAAGAGATGAAAGCACATATTCAAAGTTCTATTGTGATTTTTCGGGAGGCCTGTCTTCACCAGGAAGGTCTCTATAACCCAGAAAACTCCAGAGCAGCAGGCTATTGTGATTAACGCAAACCGGCCAGAGCCATGGGGTCTAAGGAGAAAGATGTTCCCAAATTCAAGCAGCCTAATTTGCTATTTTACACTATATTAACATTTCACATTATTAACTCAGCATACCAACTATTGATCTGAAAATAAAAATAGTTCTCGCCTTCACATAACAAAGAATTGCAGTTTATAAAGAAAAAAATGCTTATACTTGATTGCATAATAAAAATCATTATGTTTCCTTATTACAAAGTTACCCTATTAGCAAAGATTTCATTTTCCCCTGATATCAAGGGTGGGCCAATTGCTATTCTTAACACCTAGCTGTCCCTTAGGTGCATAAGTATTTGCACCTTGCAAATTTCTTTTGAGACAATGCCTTAGAACAAAATAGAATAGAGATTTGGCAGGAGGTTTTGAAGAGGAGAGGATAGAGAGATCTATGAAGCAGTGGTTGTGTTCCTTAGGAATCACCCAGGGGATTCTTTAGTCTCCCTGGATCTTCTCCACAGCTTTTCATTCTGCTGACTTAAAAATATTCTTTAGCATTCTCAGCATAATAAATATTTTGTATTTTTTTCCTCATGCTCTGGAGATTTTTTTATAGAACATCAGAAAATGTAAGATATACTAAATATAACCCCAGAAGTTATGGCATAAATAAATTTGTAAATAAAATAATTTTAAAATTAAAAAATAACATCCAGTACTGGTAAAGGTGTGGCAAAATTGGTACTCTCAAATATTACTAGTTGCATGATAAACTGCTGCCACCCATTTGGGAAGACAACACAGTAATGTGTACAATGAACTATACAACTGTTTAATACTCTTCAACTCCATGATCCTCCTTCTGGAACTCTGTTCTATTTCATCAGCCCAAAACAGGGTAAAAGTCTATGGATAAATATGGTCTTCTAGGTGCCACTGATGAAAGTTAAAAAACTGAAAATGGCCTAAGTGTTAAATAATTAAGATATTTCCTTACTGATGGGCAAAAAATTTAGATATTTATCTTGCAACACTTAAGAGAGATGAGAAAGCTCCTTACTTTACCTGCTGAGATAGTCTAAAATATTACCAAATAAGGTTAAAAGCTTTGTATCCATGAGTTTCCTATTCAAATGTAGTTCCCTACAGAAGTAAACAAAGAAACACAGAAAACAAATAACAAGATTGGAGATATAAATCCAGCTATATTAATAATTATATTAAATGTTAATGATCTAAACATTCTATTAAAAAAAATAGACTGGCAAATGTTATTTTTCAAAAAACAACTCAATAATTCAACTATATGCTGTTTACAGGAGACATACTTTAAATATAAGTACCCAAAGAAGTTGAAAGTAAAAGAATGGAAAAAGATATTATCATGCAAATGTTAACCATAAGAATTATCAAAGTAGACTTGAAGACGCAGAATATTACCAAAAAAAGAGAAAAAATTCAAAAGAATACATGAATTAGTCAGAAAAATGTAACTATCCTAAATTTGTATGTACCTATTAATATAAACTTCAAAATACATAAAGCAAAATTAATAAAACTAAAAGGAAAAATAAATAAATCCACAATCATAGTAAATAATTTTTTGTCTTTGGCTAAACTGACAGTTTAGCTCAAAATCATCTCTGAGATGGCTTACAGCTTAGCCCTGAAGGAAAATCCCCCTTTCTAGGGGAAGGTGAAGGACGGGTCTTAGCCTGATGTGACATGGGGAAGGTTAGCAGAGCATTGGGGCAACAGGACAGCTCTAAATTCATAAGGGAAAGAAAACCAAAACAGGGAACGGATGACAAAGAAGGGGAGGTAGGCAGATTCGAATGGCACCAGAAAGAACATGACTTGGGTTTGAATACTCACTTTAATACTTATAGAATAACCCTGGTCAAGTCTATAAGCCTCTCTAAAATCCTGACACCTATAAAAATGGAGGAAGTAATATGTGCCTGATGGTTTGATATGGAAGTTAACACACATGTGATAGGTGCTGGCAATACAAAATCCCCCCCTTTTCACACTGTTTCCTGATAGGGACTCATCTTCTCAAAGTTTGTGCAAAGAACCAGGAAGTGAAACAGGGCAAAGGTCCCAGGACTCAAATCACGTGGAAGAAAGAAAAATAACTTAGTCCTAGGAAGGTACAGAGAACCTCAGAACAACCCATCCTCCAGGAGCTTCTCCTGGCTATGATTTCCTTTAGCAAAGTGAAAAACAGCTCCATGTTAGTCCTTAATCTACTTCCCGGGGCTCTGTGCTAGTGTTCTCCCTTCCTATCTGTATGCAAGCACTGCCTTAAGGAATTTAAACTGTCTCATGAAATTTACTCAATTTCTAACTACCCAGACTCTTTCGGGGTCATCAGTTCACTGACTGACTTCCAAGTAGGTCAGAACCTCATGTAAAAATGTCCCTGAAAGATGTATCCCTTTCTTCAAAATCTCCAGAAAAAGCTGACGTCCCCACTCCTTTTTGGAAGTACATTTCAGAGTCATCTTTCTCACGCTCAGGGAGTCCTTTCTGTCTTACCTCAGTGTCTATGAAACAAAACAGAGCCCTTGTGTGTGTCCTTGTAGAATCAGAATTACAAAGTGCTGTGGAGGCTAAGGGGAGGGGAAAACTCTGTAGACAAGTCGTTTAAAGAACAGGCAGGGTTTTGACCCACTTAGGAAGGGGACTGCAAATGGACCAAAGGCTGGATAGGGAAATGTAAAAACCTTCTGGGGTGGAAGAGATGATGGTCAGGGCAGTGGGGAAACAGGAGGAGGAGACGGAGAAGAAATATTGTGGAGAGCCCCATCTACCAGAAAGAAGACAGTTGGCTTTACTTGGTTGATAATGAAGAGCCACAGGGGTTTTTGCTGATATGTGTACTTAGAGCTGAGTTTTCAAAAGGTTAATCTAGCAGAGAGATTTGAAGGGCGGCAGGAAGAGTAGGGATGAGAGGGGAAAGGTTAGTAAGGAAGTTCTTCCAACCATTCAGATAAGAGTTCCTAAGAGCTTGAATACAGTGAAAACAATGGGTGTAAAGTTGCGGAGGGCAAGCATGAGGCCTTGAGTTCAGAAGCGTTCTAATTCATCTTTATGCCCAAGACTTGGCTCTTAATAACTATTTATTGAATTAGAGTGTGTTTGGCTATAAGATTTGACTACACAAAGAAGAGAGAAAGAAAGAGGAACACAAAGAATTAATAGAAAAAGAGAGATTGTAATAGATCATAATAAAATAGAGAGAGCCCTATCTCGACTCATTTAACTTAAGACTCTTACAATCATTACTTGCTAAATAACTCTAAACACATGTTCACCTGGTGGTGACTCACACTATATCTTTGTATCTGAGGGACATCACATCGGTGTGATCCCATTCTCCCAAGAGAGATGCTATACAGGCCAAATAAAAGGAAATTTAAAGAAGCATATTTAAGCTTATTGTCCCCACACTCAATGTCATTGGGAATCTATGATGTACCAGGCACTGTGTTTATCACTTTATGTGAATTATCTTATTTAATTTTATCAACTACCTTATAAAGTAGATGCTACTATTCTCTTTTATAGGATAAGGAAGCAGAGGTTTAGTTAAGTCACAAATTTGAACACAGGCAGTTTGAGTCCAGAGCATGGACTGTCCCAGGAAACTGTACTGACTTGGGATGCACCGTAACTGAAATGTGAAACACAGCTAGGTGCTTTTTGAGACGTGCTCTTCTGTAATTTATTTTAAAACAAATGTCGAGTTGTCCAAGAAGGAACTATCTATTCCATGACTCGTCACTCCCAGTCAGAGCTTTCCCTTCAGAAGTTCTGATTGGCCAGGCTTGGGTTATAGGACCATCGCTTAACCAGGGGATGGCAGGGTAGTTCCACTCAAATGGCATATAATGCAGGAGAGGGGAATCTCCACTCGCACAGGAGAAAGGAGCACAGTGGATGCTGGGCAGGTGAAAAGCACAGGTGCTCATTCCATGCTGGGAAGCAAGACTCTCCTGAGCTGCAGGTGTACCCAGGTGTAGGCAGAGGAATCACCATGAGCCTTGCAGGACTAGACAAGGAGGGAAAAAGCGACACTCCCCACTGCTGGTCCTCTGACAGCTCTAGATTTAGTAGAATCATCTGTTACAATTTCTTTAGGCAAGTAGCACGTGAAATTGACTAGGAACACTTCATTTTAAATTTTGCTGATTTTTCAAATTTGCTTTGCATTCTTGGTCATGATTTCTGGCTCTATTTTTATGCCTCCTCGGATACAGTGCTATCATACATGATGTTAGCCCCGTTAGACATGACGTGAGCATTATTTATGATTAGAATCAAGGTTATGAAGCATTAAAATAGGAAAGCAAATTCTATCCGCAGACCTTTTCAAAGGCTTGAAAGTTGAGGTTTAAATTTGTTGGACTTCAACTTTCTTCATGCCGTGGAGTGCTGAGGGGTGTTAGAGCACAGCCGGTCAATGGCTCACAAGCCTTTTGCTCACAGTGTCACATAAAGGTGCTTGAATATTTTCCCAATTCCACTCCAGAAAGATGGGACTGTGGTTGAACTCGGCCTTCTTTGACAAGCTGAGTATGAGCGAGGCTTCTCAGATCTGCATCTTCATCTTATAGAGAGGTCAGATAGGTTGGCCATGGAAACTAGGATTCAAGGATAATTCAGAGTACAGACCAGATGGCAGATGACTAAGACAGGACACAGCTAGATCAATGTACTATTGTATTTCATCAGCATGTGAAACATGTTAATACAGATGTAAAATCACCATGGGAAGAAGAGTGTTTTCTTTTCTTTTTTTTTTAAATTGGAATATTACTCAGTAATGAAAAAGAATGAATTACTGATATCTGCTACGACATAGACAAGCCTTGAAAACATTATGTCAAGTGAGAGAAGCCAGTCATAAAAGACTACATACTGAATGAAATGAGCAGAATAGGCAAATCTACAGAGATAGAAAGTAGATCAGTGGTTAACAACCACTAGAAGAGCAGGGGGGAATGAGGAGCAACTCCTAATAGGCATGGAATTTCTTTTTGGAGTGATGAACATGCTCTAAAATTACATTTTGGTGATGACTGCACAATTCTGTGAATATACTAAAAAATCACTGACTTGTACACTTTCAAGGGATAAATAATATGGTATATATCTCAACAGAACTGTTAAAAAAAAAAAAAAGTGTGCCTGGACTCCTCGTACCAAAACACACTACAAATCAAAGCTCTAAGATCAAATTGCAAAAAAAGAAATAAAATATTGTTTTCAAGCTTGAAGTAAACTATATTTGTACGTATATTAAAAAATTAAAGAGTAAAGAAGATATAAACTACTGGATATCTCATTCCCAGCAAACATAACTAAATATGGTAACTGGAGACCCGATCGAGACTTTGCTGTGAGAGTCAGTAACAGCGGAGGTGGAGGGAGGAGACAGCAGGGGCAATGGCCACAGCAGGCCTCTGGCAGTCAGGAGCTCCTCTGGGGCCCTGCCTGGTGCAAGAGTGCCAATCTGGAGACAAGAAAGGCAACTGCAGTTCTAGAGATGCCACTTACCTTCGAAACCCAGGAAGACCCAGACCAGGTCTGGCAGCAAGCGCTATTACCTACGCCATTTATTTTAACTGTGAGAGCTCAAGTCAGGTCGTAAACCTCCATTTCCATAGATCCCAGACAAAAATAAACACAGACTATCATTCCTAATCCTTCTCCTCTGTTTTTCTCCGAGTGCTGATTAGATTGCCTATTTTATGAAAGGATGGATGAGTTCGGTCTTTTCTAAAGTGTTTCCTCACAGGTTCATCCAGGATTAAGGAAACAAGTTTTTCCCATTTGAAAGATGCACGATCCAGCTGTTCTTTTTTTTCCTGCTGCAACTTCTTGCTAACCTTTCTGAAATTAAGGAGGGAAAAACAATGTCTAATTATGGTGTCCTAAGCATGTCTCTCCCAAATGAGAAAAGGATTTTTTGTATGTACACTCAAGATAATAGCTCCTTTTAACCAGTAGTGATCTGTCATTCTAATTCTTTGTTTACAGTTTCAAAGGTTGGTATTTTATCTTTCCAGTCTTTAAAAAAATACAGTCATTTTGGCTAACGTGAAATGTCACACATTGAGGCCTGATAAGTTGAGAGCTCAGCATTTTAAGACCTCTAAAGTAATAGCCACCAAGAGCTTAATTTCAAAACACACACCATTCATTTGCTTCCACAGGATGAAGTGCCCATCACAGAGTCATACCACTGGCACCAGGTCAGATTTTTTTTCTTCCTGGGCCTTTTGAATGTTGAGATGCCTAAGGCAACATGTTATCTCTCTGGGCCTCCTAGTTTCTGCCTTTCAGGGTTGCTGAGGCCCATCATGTGTATAAACAGGACAGAGGAAGACATTTCTCCTTCTGCACTGAAATCCAGAGTTGCCAGTTATAAGTGAATGTCTAGGGCACCTCCAGCTCAGTCAGAGCTGTGCTAGGAGGTACTTCTCCTGCCCGCTGTGCCCTCCTACAGCCCCTGCTGGAAACACTGCCTAGGAACACCCCAGGGGATTCTTGCCCAAAGGTCCAGATCAGCACTGTCTGCATGCCCACTTATAGGCTGGCTGACGTCCAAGAAGTACCAATGCTTGGCCCTGTTCTAGGGGGAACCAATTTAATTTATATCAAAAGAAAAAAAAAACTTGTCACATAATCCAAAATAATCAAATGACATATGGACTTGAGTCAATGAATCGCTCTCATGCAGGAAATAAGGCAAGCAGACCTCTGACTAGCTGACACCCGGCTGGGGTCTGACTGAAATCTGGATTCAAGTTTAAAGGGCAAATCAAGTTTTTTTCTTTGTTAAAAGACAGGGAAGTCAGGGGGCAGTATTTATTAGGCTGTGATTCTCCAAGCTTCAACCAAGAGAAGAAACATTGGAACAAGAAAGCAAAAATCTTTGACAAAAAAAAATCTTAGACAAGGAAACTATTACCACAATGTAGTAAGGTTAAATTTTTAAAAGGAAGGTGCTAGATAGATGCATACATATGCCAATTTTTGATGCAAAAAAAAAAGTTTGGGTAAGAAATATATTATCCTACTTGCTTGATTCTTGAATAAAGAAACTCTAAAGGATATATCAGTAACTAGAAAAAATGTTTTTTTAGTTCGAAGGTGGAGAACTGGCAGCACAGAGGACAGGAGTAAGAGGTAGAGTTTCACTATGCATCTTTGCATGTGTGATTTTACTATGTGTGATGACCTGCTGTCGGTGCTTAGAAAGTATCAGGGAACAAAACTGTTCCTTCAAGGAGCTTACATTCTAGTGAGAGAAAACAAACGTAAGCACATAAAAATAAGTACATCGTATGGTACATGAGATGGTCATAAAAATTAAAAAGTGGAGACGGGTAAGGGATACAAGGGAATCAGGAGATATTTGCATTATTAATAAGATGGCCAAGGAACCTCCGTGGGTAAGAGCTGCACTAAGATTTGAAGAGATGAGGACCTAGAAATATGGGTCTTCGGGGGAAGAGTGTGCCAGGCAGAGAGAACAGAAACAGCAGTGGCTCTCAACCAAGGTTAATTTTGTCCCCCAGGGGACATTTGGCCATATCCAGAGATGTGTTTGATTGTCATGACTGGGAATGGGATGCTACTGGCATCCAGTGGATAGAGCCCAGGGATGCTGATAAACGTGCTACAATGAACAGGATAATGGTCCATTATGAAGAATTATCCAGCACAAAAGGTTAGTAGGTGCCATTGTTGAGAAACCTCGAGCTAGGCAATGAAGGGAGAACGCCAGGTACGTTCAAGGAACAAAGAGGCAACGTGGCTGTAAGTAAGCTGTCCTGCTTCTACCTTCTTAAGATGGTTCAGCAAGCTACAGTTGAATCACACACTCACACTTCCCCTAGCAAACATTAATTCTAGCTGTGAGCTCCAAACCCTTAAGAATGCCATATTCACAAGGTTACCTCTTTATAGCAGTGTTGACAGTTCGTATCATCATGCAGAGCAGTGCTCGTCCTTTCCTCATTCCCCCACTTCCCCATCACCAGCCCCGTGACAAAACACAGCTCCACGAAGATGGCAGAACCTATACCCCTCTTAGTCAAGGATGGAGAAAAATTCGAAACAAGAATAACACGTTGGGTTAATGAGATAGAAGAGGAATGGGGAAGATGGAAGCAAATAAAAAATAATACATAAGGAGGTAATTTTTTTTTTTCTTTTCAAAGGGAAAGAGGTACTGGAGCGTCCTGCAGAGGGTACAACAGAGAAGGGAGCCTTTCAAGCCTGTTGACTCAGCCGATGAGTCTCCACGGAGACCGCAGCCACATCTCCGAAACTTCCTCTCATTGCAGCCTCTTTGTTACTGTTTTCTCTTTAGTTGCTACCTAGTCATCGCTCTATAAACATTTGTTGAATTGAACTGTTGCAAAACAGAACTGGCTGACATGAGGACTTTCCTCAGCATTTCTAGATCCAAAGCATAAACCAGTAGACAGGAAAACACAAGGTATATTTAAGAGTGACTGGTTCAGTTTAACTAGAATATCAGACAGATGTAGGGGAACAGTGAGTAATAAAGAAGCTAGAGCGATATTAAAATATTTAATAACGTACATGGTTATAAAATTAATATGTAAATTAATACATTCTTATAATTACTAAATAAACTAAATTATACATGCATGTATAGAGACATTATGGCAGTTAGGAAAGAGGCTTTGGTGTCACCTCAATCTGGGTTTGAATCCTGGCTCCACTAATTTTTATCAACTTTGAGACCTTAAGCTTGTTATTTAGGTGCCCTGAGCTTCGATTTCTATAGCTATAGATTGGGGTGATGATTATACCAACCTCATAGAAATACTGAGAGGATTAAAAATGTACTATATGTAGAATGCATGGTCCGGCAATAGTAAGAACTCAGTAATAGAAGATATTAAGATCAAAATAATTGTTTCTGCATTCTTTGTATACCAACAAGACAATAAACTTCTCAGTTATTTCCTGTCTCATCATCATTACCAAAATCGGCTTTTACAACAATTACCTGGGCAAGGACTTTCTGCCTGAAGTATCTGAATAACCGTTTGGATTTGGCTTTGGCTGGAAAGGCCTGGCCACAAGGAGAGGTCAGGAGGCACCTAGCCGTGGGCCCTTCGAGGTAGGAATATTAAAAGTGAGTGTCAATATCATGCATAATGCTGGATTGTGGAAGAGTCCTGTTTTCATTCAAGACATAAAGAAAAAACAGATTTTTTTGGCATTTTGAAAATGAGGTAAATGTATAATACTAAATTGAAACAATCTCTGAGACCTTTTGTTAAATGGAAATCTCAAGGTTCTGACAGCACAGATAGGATAATTACATGTTTGTTTACAACATATGCATATGTCTGTATGTGTACACACATTCACACTCACCGCACATGTGTTAGTAAATGCATGGACTACCCTGAAAGTCCACGAAAGAAATCATTCATTCCCCTTCTGAAAGAGGGAGTCAAAATGGGGAGTGGACTTACTTTTCATTAAATATGCTTTTCTGCTCTGAAGTTTTAAATCATGTACTACATGACTTACAAAAAGGAATTTTAAAAATTATAAACCAAAAAAAAAGGCCATAAATTGCATAGAGAAGAAAGCTCAATGAATAATAATTAAAACACAAAGTTGTAAAGTTTGAGAATGCTGGATGCTGGCAGGGATTGGGAGGAAATACAAATTCTACTCTATTCTCCTGGGAGTGTAAACTGGAACCGCTTTTTTTTTAGAGCAATTAGGCAATATTTAGTCAGGTTAATAGATATATACTTTACAAACCAACAGTTCTGCTCTTAGACATAAACCTAAAGAAATTCTCACCTGTGCATCCACGGAGATGTGAACAAATGTTTGCAGCAGTGTTGTTTATCACTAGGAGAAATGAAAACATCACTTAGAGTATAATTATACATTGAAATATTATATAGCAGTTCAACGAATGAACTACATTTACATGTACTTGTGAATAAAACTCAGAAACACATGTTAAAATTGGTTTAAGTTGTGAAACAACCTATCGTGTATAATACCATTTACGTATCATAAAACACAAACACCCAAAATGATTCCATGTGTTATATCTAAATACACACATTTGTCATTAAAGCACAGAAACATTCAATGGAAAAATACATCCCAGTCCTCCTAAGACAGTAGCCACCTAAAGGGGGTGCAAGGGACAGATTGTAGGGAGGTGGGGGCGGGGTTTAACCGTGTCTCAAAATTGTCTATAAACCCGTCTCAACCAGGATCTGTGAGGTCGGGTGTTAACCAGGAGCGTTAACACAGTCGAACCCTGTTTTGAATGAACTCCTGGTTGATTTGACCAGAAGCATAGGAGAGTGGGGGTGAGTTACGGCACTGCAGGGCACAGCTCGGCGAGTCAGATGCCAGCTAGGACATGCGGGAGGGTACAGTGTCCCTTTGGGAAAGTTCTTTAACCTCTGGTTCCTCAATTCCTCCATCTGCAAAATGAAACTAGCAGAAGACCTAAGTCAAAGGATTGCTATGTAGATTCAAGAAGGAAAAAAAAGCAAAATGCTTAAAACAAAGCCTGACACATAATAGTTTCTCAAGAAACATTAGCGATTGTCAGTCAAGCATGGGCCAAGCCATGAGTTCCTTCCTGCCCACCTCCCTCCTGGAGGAGAGAGCTGCCACACAGTTTTTAAGAAAGACCCCAGCGCGCAGATGTGTTCCAGGGTGACCTTCCTGGAGAGAAAGCTAACTCTCCCCCAGAGGTCTGATTTAGTGCCACCACCTTCAGGAGAGACCATTTGAGAAAAGGACATTCCAGGCAGCAAAGTCAGCAAGTGAGAAGACAATACTCGCAGATAATGGGCCTAAGTTGTGCAAACACCTCTAACAAATCATCAGGCGAGAAGTAAAACTCTCCTAGAGAAAGAGCATCCAAACAGCTTTTCAGTGACTGTAAGTACGCGGCTTGTTTATGAGGAAAACGTTTTCACTGCTGCTTTAAAAAGCCAGTGCTTAGCTTACCTGATAACAGGAACCCAGGAGTGACCTGTTGTGGTATGTTGTTCATGAGGCTTTTAAACCTCTAGAGGCTTTGACTATTTCAGAAAATAAGATCCATTCTCTAAAGCTGCATCACAGCATCCCATTGTAAGGCAGCCTCTGAGGCCCAGATTTGGGCATACCACTGGCCACATAAGGACAGAGCTAGGTGCTAGGAAAAGTAAAAGTTCAAAGTGAGTGATCGGGGAAGTAATAGCAATAACAGTAACACCCTTGGCTAATATTCACTCTATACCAGGTACTGCGCTAATTATTCTGGATGAGTTATCTCACTCAATCCTCAGAGCCTCTGTGAGAAAACTGAGCCCATGAGTGGTTAGGTCACTTGTCTGAGGTCCAAGAGCTAGTACCCCATAAAGCACAGACCTGCCACAACCCAGCTATGAGCTCTGTGCTGGTCACCTCACCTCTCTGGATCTCACTCCATTCTCCTGTAAAGCTAAGGGTGGATGAGACCATCTCAAAGGACCGCTCGTCACACTTAGATTTCAGGTTTGCATGAAATTAAGTGACCTCCCCTCTGCCAATAAAACTCCCACTTTCAAAGCCTTTTGTAATACAGTTCACCTAAAAAGGGGTAGCAGGCTGCTTCCCTAATATTAAATAAAGGTTTCACTGTTTGGTCAGAAAATATAAGGGCTCTGAACAGCCCTACACAACAGTGCTTGTGTTTAGAGGTTTTTCTTGCGGGGAGAGGGAGTGGTTGGAGGGGGAAAGGATCAGAGTGAGTGACGTGCAGGAGAATCGAGGCACTGGTTCCTGGAAAATAATGAAAGCATGTCCTGCTTGAAGTCACCAGTCCCACTAAACCAGGACTCCTGCAAACCAACCTTGTGACCTTTCTGCTGGGAATACTAAATGAGCCCCCAAGGTCTTTAGAAATATGGGACTTACAAATAAGGCCAAATATTTCACCTCTGATTCTGATGAAAGGTTTATGAGCCCCAGAATAGTTCAAGCACGACATGTCTGGATTGAATATTTGGTGTGCACTTAACACCAACGGGTTTCAGAGGCTTCGTGTTTCACAACCAAACTTTGGCAGAACTGTGTTAGTTACCTGATACCCATGGTAGGGGACATTTTCTCACTTCTTGGTGCCATAAATAGTTCAGGCTCCTGTCTGCGGCATATGTGAGTTAATTAGGCACTTTAAGCTTCAGAGATTTGCCGGCATTGCTGTCCCTTGACTTTGTGACCATAGAAAACAAGGCTAAGGAGATGATGACATGCAGCAGACTGAGGTTCTAATAGGGTGACCATGGGAATGAGGGTTCCAGAAAAACGCTGTCTAGAGATGTGGCTGGTCAAGATCCGATTTCAGAGATCAGGCTCTCTTCTCTGAGAGAGATCACTCTGACATGCTACCTGATCCTTGGTCTTAGAACATGAAAATGGAGATACATGAGGATATAACTAGAAGGGAAATCCTCTGAATCTCAAAGAAGATTAGGTTCTACTTAGAGATACCAGAGCATAACTGACACTGATTTGTTCTCAAATGACTGTCTCATTGATTGAGATCTTTCTCTAGGAAACGTACAAGTAGGAATTAAGGGCAAGTATTGTGAAGGGGACAAACGTAACTGATCCTTAAAACGAATGACTTCACATATGCATGGTATATTTTAGTTTATAAAGCACTTTCTCACACACAAAGTTTCCTGTTGAGCTCTCAATAGAAAGAGGAGAACCGATATCTAAAGGTAAAATCTGGTTTTACCTTTAGAAATTGAAATTATCTGATATGAACTCTTTAATAGGACTAACCACATAGTGGCCACAGAGACACCATCTCTTGAAGAAAAGGAAAATGCTATCTACTGGCTATTTGACCTTAAAGACACTTAATTCGTCTGATCTTCAGTTTCTTCATCAATGGGCATAATGATAGTACCTATTTGCTTTCGTCTGCTCGAGCTGCTGTAACAAAATATCACAGACAGGGTGGGTGGCTGAAACCACAGAAATTTATTTTTCGCAGCTTTGGAAGCTGCGAGGTCAAAAATGAAAGTGCCAGCAGTTTGGTTTCTGGCGAAAACTCCCTTCCTGGCTTACAGATGGCCGCCTTCTCTCTGTGTGCTCTGTGTGTGTGCATGTGGGCAGGTGAGTGTGCATGTTTGTGTGACAGAGAGAGAGAGAGAGAGAAAGAGAGAGAGAGAGAGAGAGAGAGAGAGAGAGAGAGAGAGAGAGAGAAACTCCTGCTAGCTCTCTGGTGTTTCTTCTCATAACGACTCAAGCCCACCCTTATGGCCTCGTTTAACTTTAATACCCCCCTAAAGGTCCTGTCTCCAAACACAGTCACACAGAGAGCTAGGGCTCCAACATAGGAATTTTGGGGGACACAATCTGGTCCGTAGCACTTCACCAGGATTTTCGTAAAGGTTAAATAAAGTATTCCATGTTCAAAGACTAGAGTGCGGGAACAGGAAAAAGTATTGCCTTTTGTCTTGTTAACGAAACGTAGAGAAGGACCACAGCACTTGAAGTCAGAGGACTGATTTGTTTGATCTTGAGCAAGTTGCTCAGCCACTCTGGCTTCAGTTTCCTCATCTGTTTGTCTCGTCTAATAGTGTGTTAACTTCTTTCCTTGCTTGTATTCTCATGACCGCAAGATAGCTGCAGCACCTCCAGCCATTTTGTCTACATTCCACACAAGGAGAAGGCAGAAGCATAAAGGCAAGGCACAAGCCAGCCAGGTTTGTCTCCTTTTACCAGGAAAGCAAGCTTTCCCAGACACTGAATCCAGCAGACTTCCACTTATATCTCTTTGCCCCAAGAGTGTCACTTGATGACCTCTTCCTAGAAAATAACTAGGGAAAAAGGGGTTTGTGGCAGTGTCTGCCAGTAAGTAGGCAAGTTTCCTAGGGTGAAATCGATTCTTACATACCCATGTTATTGTTGCACTAGAGATGACAAGGCAGCCTTAGCATGGGGTCTCCAAGGATTATCTTCTTCATATGTAGTCACTGGCCACCTCCACCAACAGCAGCATCCTAATCCACAAAGTGTACAAAGGACTAACGGGAAAAAGAGAAAAGGAAACATTCACACTTGGACAAATCAGAGAAGAAAAATACAAACGGAGAAGCCAGCTTCCTCTGTCTAGGTGGCATGGAGGGTGCCATCCTGTGCACCTTCTTCCTCACACTCTCCGTTTTCAGAGGCCATTCGAGTAGCCACCTTGGAGATATGACTGCCTCTTAGGTTCATATCACTCCCTAAATGAGCCACAGCGAGAAGCTCCAAGCCCTGATCTGGTGCCTGGTCCTCCCCCAAATGTTAAAAGGCGTTTTAATGAGGCAGGCAGGCAACTAGACCTCAGCCGGAGCATCTCATTCCCCACAAAGGAAGGATCAAGGTCACAGAAGACAGAGTAAACATTATTCAAAGCACAGAATCTAGGCAGAGTGGGGAAGTTTCCCGTCATGGGGAGACAAAACATCTAAATAACACTGTAGATTTTCCAAAAATCTCCCACTCCGAAAGGCTAGAGAGGAGGTGGCCAACCTGATGTTTTTCATGAGCACTGTCCTGAAGGATCAATGGGCGTCTCTTTCATCTACTAGCAAAAGCAAACAAATCACTGAGCCTTGTTTATTCCAGAAGGTTTCATGCAAATATTTTAAAATTCAGATTTTGTCAAGCTGGTTTAACTAGTTGGAAGAATATGCTAATAAGTCATTAAAGTGCACTCATATCATGCCATATGGTACACTTGAAACATAAAACACTGGCCTCTATTCTTCGGGCAGGGCCGTTTGATAAAAGAGAGCCCTGGGGAAAAGACTGTGGCTCTGTCCACCCTCACTTCATATGCTAACTCTTATTATAGGGGTTTGTTTGTTTTGAGGAAGCTTGCAGATATCTGTAAATGGACTCCATTTGAGAAAACTATTGCAGATAATGTGTTAATGTAAAATCCAAGCTGGCAGAAATATGCTTGCGTGAACTCAAGTTTCCAGGGTGGCTTTTGTTTTGCTAATTATTAGTATGGTTTTTCATAATTATATTCAAAGTTCCATATCTATGATGTCCGGTCTTTAAAATAATAATTATTTAAAAAGATAAGATATACTTGGGATCAGTGCATATTGTGTATTATACATCAAAATTGTATGTTTCTTGGATGTCTTTAATATGCGAGTCAGGCCTAGGGTGATGTACATTCGGAAACTGCACTTGGCAGTTTGGGTGTTTAATTGCATTGTGGCCTGCGCACCGCATTCGAGGAAACTGCAGATGAATGCAGAAACCCAGTGATCAGTGTCTGGCTGCAGCATTACCTCCAAACCCATCCTGCAATTCAGAGAGGGGGCACGAACTCCCAGGAACCAGAAGAAATACAATCAAAGTGTCAAAGTTAAGGAGCTCCATTTCAGCACTGGGTTGTTACAAAAAACATAGATTCCGGAACAAGGGGACAGGAACTCTGCTTTTTGCCTTTGCTTGAACGTCAGTGTTCAAACTCGTTTCAAGTCCTGGCCACTCAGGTACTCAGTAGACAAGTGCATTTGACACAACATACCTCCCTGACACACTGTAGGGAAATTTTTTTGTAGTTGTCTGCAACGAACATACTATCTCCTAGCTTGTGGAAGCAAAAGATGAAAAAAAGAAAGAGAACCAGTGCCAGCATTCTGCTTACGATAGAAATAAGTGTCCTGAAAAAATCCACATGTCAATGGGCTTCCCCAAACTGCCGCGTTTGGGGCCAAATCTAAGCAGTAGCTAGAGGCAGGATAAATTAATAGTAAGACTAAGATAGCTTTTCTGGGTTCCCAAACAAAACAGCATATCAATTATTTGTCCTAATTAATTCTATGAGCCTACCACTTGGCAGTTAAGTATGATTTTGATTTTTAACTTTTATGATTACAGTTTCTAAGTAATCCCTATAGTGACTATATCTAATACAGTAATATTTTATATTTTATATAATAGTTAATAATTGTATTATTATGTCATTGTAAGTATATTACATAAATATATATTATATAATACATTATATTATCATAAATAATTTGTGTTATAATTATATAATTCACAAATAGATAACTATGCCTATATAATAACTATTTCACTTCCCAAGATATGTTAAATTAAAAAAAAGTTGTAAAAAAAAGTCTAATATGATGACACTTAATATTAATATAATTATTTTTAATCATATCTGGATTGTTTTGGGATTTTTTTCTGATAACATGTAGAAGTCAAATGCAGAACAAGTTAGCACTAAATGTCAACTCAGGGTAATCCCTTCCACCCACCACTATGAGAGCTCTGCCATGTGGGATTTCTATGCTAAACATTTCTGAGATGGAGGGTGTGTGCCTGTGTGTGTTAATGAATGTATAATGTTGTTATCTGAAAAAGAGAGAGTAAGCAGGTCATTTTGAAAGGAAAATTTTTCTATCTCAAATTCTTTTAAGAGAAATAAGCAGAACAAAGAAATAAAATATTTTTAAGTCGTCAAAACTATCTGCTAACCATCTGGTTAATTCTGATCCCTCCATTAACCCCAAGAACATTCAAAAGTCACAGAAACCTAAAAGTTTCAGGTACCTGGGAGCATGAGATTCCCAATCCTCAGAAAGGTCTCCAGGCAGCCAATAGGCCCCTGATTTACAATGATGACCTTGAGCTGAGTCTGATGTCTCCATAGCTCTTTGCCATATAACTATAAAAGAGAGCTCTGTAGTATGGGAATGTTTGCTTCACCATTGGATTTTAGCAATTTTTTTAAACTAATCTTAACAATAAAGCATCTCAAGTCCCTTACATAGAACTGTTCCTTGGTGCCTGGCATGTAATATGCCGTCGATCTAACTGTTTACCAAAAGGCTCAAGGGCAGAATCTGATGAAAACTCTAGCCCTTATCCTAAGAAAAATGCACACATCCATGCAAAATTTTGTATATCATTTCATATGTTTCTAAAAAGACATTTAAGCAACTATTATATTTCTTTAACACTCCCACCAAACCTAGAAGAAATAGTGAAATATTATCATTTCTTTAGGAAGTTAAATGTTCCTAAACCATGTCATGTCCTTTCAAAGAAGCCACTTGCTTTTATGCTATAACAATTCTCCAGCATTCCAGGAACTGCTTGAAACAATGGTCAGAGTCCAGTGGCCTTTGTGAGAATTTGGGGGGAATCTTGGATGATTTCTTAATAAGGCAGTTTCCTCCGGGAAAAAGAAAGAAAACCACTTGTTTAGAACATGTTGAGTAGAGGCCTAATAAACTGTAGGGCTATGAAGGCACGGCTCGAAATAGCAGTATTGATTTGAGGGCAGTACTTCAAGGGGACAGATAAGGGGCCCTCTCTGGCTATATTTTGCTCAGGGCTTGACCCCTTATGGTCTCCTAGTATAGTACAGGAGAAATATTTTGGCAATCACAGTCAGTTATTAACAAAGTGACAAAAAATAAAAGGGCACTATTCACAAAGTCACTTTCTGCTGTGCTAAATTCTCCATTATAAAATGGCTTCTTCATTCCTAGGGCACTAAATTCACAAAAGATTCATCCATATCCCTGTAACTGTGTTTTTACTGCAGCTCCAAAACAAAACCATCATGTTCCCTATTATCTTAACTGCCCATATTTGATAACTTTCCTAATTAGCATTACACATGTTTAAGTCTCTCTAATTATTTATAATGATGGTCACCAGGTAATCCATAATAGCAATTACATATCTAAACTGTCATGGACTATTAGACAAATATGCAATGGGGCATTTTAAAGGCATTTAAAATGTAATGCTAATTAGAAAGGTTATCAAATATGGTACTTACCATAATAGGGAACATGTTGAAATTTTTGTGGTAAAAAGCAAGAAAATGATGTTTATTAGCATTTAGATTTTGTGAATGCAATAACGAAATCAAAGGATATAGAGAATTATTTGGAGCCAGATACATAGATTTAATTAATGCAAGATTCTCATTTTATTTGCCCATTTATTAGATAAGCATCAATTAATCAGCTACTGTATTTTCCTAATTATTAAAAGCTAACGCCAAAAAACTGAGGAGGATATGTTTCTTGGTCATACTTTTGGGAAATCTGAAATCTGGTTGGAGAGATAGACCATAAGAAAAATGGAATTAGCAGAGATCAATTAACCAATTACAATTAGTATTACCAAGATAAAAAAATAATCTATAATGACTGAATTCCAACTATATGCAAAGCCTTGAGGAAACATAACAAAGAGCCCTAGATGAGGCAAATTTCAAGAAAATTCTGGAAAGTTTAGGAGGGGTGGGAGTAAAGGTTGATATGTACTGACAGAGAGCCAAAGAGAGAATAAAACAGATTGAGATAATTGACACTGTGGTATAACAGCCAAGGAAGGACACTGGGCTTAGAATCAGCAAACTTGGGTTGAAATCTTGGTTCTGCCTCTTACTAGCATTTTGCCCTGGAACAAGGTAACTCCCACAAACCTTAGTTTTCACATCAGTGAAATGAAGATAATAAAACATATCTCATGGATTGGTTGTAAAGATTAAATTGGTGAGCATATGTGAAAGTGTGGTGTTTAACCAAGGGCTTGACATGGAAGGCATGCCGAGGCTCTTTAAACGAATGAGAACAAAGCTGTAAACAGAATTTGAAGCAAAGCGTGTGTTTAAAGAGGAACAAGTCCATGAGGTTGTATGAGTAGAGCTGGTTTATCTGGTAGAATTCCTTGAATACAAGGCTGAATCACTTCAAGTTTCTTCAAAGTGACTATCAGGATCCACTGTCAGCTCTTGAATGGAAAGATGATCTTGATATTGTCCCAACAATTATGGGAAGATGGGATAGAGAAAGAATTAAAAGATTAAAAGATTAAAAGATTCTGGAGTGTTTAGACATGAGGAGATAAACCGTAAGGAAATGGAGCTACTATTCAGAAGACAGAAAGAGAGAAGGGATCAGAGTTGAACATGAAATAATCTGCATAAAGTGAGCACTCAGCACCGTCACCCCAGGTGAAGCCATCACCTCTCACCTTGACCCCACAAGAGTCTCTGAGTTAGTTAGAAATGATTTCAGCTTCAGGAAGCAATTTAGCTATTAGTGGCTTTAATAATAACGGCATTTAATTGTTCCTAGGTCAAAAATTCCGGACAAGGTGTCTTCAGGGTTTTTCAGTGGTACCATATCTACGTCTCTGTAAATTTCTTGGCCTTTCTCTCATGGTCATGAAATGTCTGCCATAACTCTAGGTATCATGATATCACAGGCAGAAAACAAGGACATATGGCAATGGGGGGAAGGCATCAGCCAACCCTGATATCTGTTCCTTTTATCTAAAAACACAGTATTTATTCCAAAAGCCTTCCTGCAGACTTGCTTTTATGGCGCAGGGGTCAGATCTGGGTAACATGGTCACCTCTAGCCGCAAAGGAGATTGGGAAAATAAAAGCTAGGCTTCCAGACAGTATGATGAAAGGAGCAAAGAGACAGAATAACTTTTACGTAGCCATCAACAGTATCTGCCATGGCTTCCTTGTTTCCAGATTTGTTACCCTATTGTCCACTCTCTACACATTTGCCAAAACATTCTTTTAAAAAAATATGTAACACTGATTTTATTATTCCCCTAATTAACACTATTAATAGATTTCCTATTTGTGTAAATTAAGTCTAAACTCCTTACTTAGCTACAAGGCCCTGTACTTTTTTGGTCCTGCTTATCCCTTTAACTACACTTCTCACGGCCCCTCTCCTCCTAACTCACTATTTCATGGCCACAATGTCCTTCCATTAGTTCCTCGTTAGGAACTCCACACCTGTTCCCAATCTGGGGCTGATTTCCACTCCTACATTTCATTCAGTAAGCTCCTTCTCATGCGGGTCTCTGCTCAGAAAAGTCTTCTCAGACTATACTACTTAAAACAAGTCTCAGGGTCTCAAACCCCATTGTTCTCTTTGACCAAACCTTGTTTATTTTCTTAGTTATACTTACCACAGTCATTCATTTCACTTACCACCCTTGGTCATTATTATTTTTTTTTCTTATTGTCTGTCTCCACCTCTAGAAGGTGAGCTCTGTGAAGATGAATACCACTTTCTTGTTCACTTTTATGACTACTTCTTAGCACAGTGCCTGGGACATAATAAGTGCTCAATATTTATGAATGAATGAACACACACTATCAATAACTGGGTCTTAACAATAGAGGAGGAAGAAGAACCAGTAAAAGAGAGAAAAAGAGTGATAAGAGAATTAAGAAAAAATCAAAGGAGCCTGTATCATGTACACCAAAAGAGCTTCATGAGGGGGAGGAAAGGATCCATCAGCATCAGCTGCCATAAAAATAGCAAAGAGGAGGAAGCGTTGAAAATACCAGGGGATGCAAGTAGGAGGGAGCCCATGCTGACTTCGGTTTAGAAGTTATATAAAAAGTGCATGTTCTACCTCTTGCATAACTAGTTTCAGAGTCAAAGAGTGGACATGACTGCCCTGAAAGCAAGTGGTTTGTTCTCCTATTTGACTCCAGCAGACACTATATGGTACCTTTTCTTAATGCTTCAGTTTTCCAGTTATCAAACAGCAAAAGAAATATCTTAAATCTTTCTCCCTACCTTAGTGAGATACCACAGATATTAAATAACAAAAATAAAATAATTTAAGCACCTTGGATGCTAAGTAACAAATAGTTAATAATCCAAGAAATAGACGTGTATTTGAAAAAGGACCCAAAACAAGCGTGCTCATTCTTCTCCATTGGAAAAACTAGTCCCTCCATATCATTCAAAAATCTTTATCTTACACTAAATCTACTCTGCCTTTTATAGTTTTCATACACAATTATTAGTAGTAAACTGGCAGAAAAGCCACACAAACTAGTTTTGAGTGAGGAGACTTTGAGAGTAATTGCCCCATAAAAGTTTATCATCTTCAATTTAACTGCTATGTGATATTAAGTCATTACTAGAGGGAACAGAGACGATTCTGAGTCATAGCCTATATGAGTCATATTAGAGTGAAAATTGGTGATTTAGGAAAGAGTATCTGAAGGGAATCAGAAACTCCCTGATAGTTCTTCCAGAGTTATTCCCAAAGCACAAATCCTTGTGACGATTTTCATTACATGTCCATGAACTTAAAAATATTATCCTACATGCTTTTAGGAACATCAACAGAATAAAAGCCTTACCTCTGTCTAGGTGCTGCCAAAGCAAGCAGATAAATGCCTTACCTTCTGATCTTCTTGAGAATAGGATTTATTTGGACATCATCAAGATTGTTTCTTGTGAATTGCCCAGTAGAAAGGGGAAGAAAGTGATCGGAGATTAGGTGGCCAAGATCTTATAAGACCCAGGAATCCCCTCTGCATCTTAGCAAGGATTTAGCTAGATGATCTCTTATTTAATTCTATCTAAAAATTAATAAGAGCATTTAAGGTGATTTAATTATATCCCAAAATGATTTTCTGGAAATAAAACTGATTGTTTTCACTTTAAAAATTAGTAGATGAATTGAAGAAGAGGCTGGTTGGTGGCTGTGGAGGTGTGAATTAGAGGCCAGAAGGAAGAACTACCTCAAGGAACAGCACAAAAATACAATGAGGTAGAAATTATGAAGAAAAAGGCCAGGAGTCTTAGAGGATTTCTGTTACATAAATAGGAGTTCTAAAGAGAGAAAAAAGATGAGGAAGAAGTAATACAGTAATTAAACAAATGAAAAAAATTTACTCCTTAGACTGCAGCTTCAAAGGGTATTGCCAAGTTGCTAGCAAGTTCTTGATAGAAGACACACTCCTAGGAATATCATTATAAAATTCCTGAACTCCCAGTATAAAAATAAAAGCTTAGCATCTTCTAGACAGAAGGAGTAACTCACAAAGGAGACAGACAGACACTGGACTTCTCATCCTCAAGGTGGAAAGCTGAACTAATATCAAAAGTGCTAGAGAAAAAGGAAGCTACCACCTAAGAATGCGATAGTCTTTCAAGATATCGTTCACCAGTAGAGGTGAAGGAAGATGTTTACATACGTGGAAGGATTCAAAGAACATATCACCGATGTATCGCATCTGAGGAAATGAATTACTACTGATCTCAGCCTAACCCAGGAGATGAGAGCAGAAGAGGGGTGGAGAGGAAAGCAAACAATTTCAAAGACGTCACCTGGGAGAGGAAGGAAACAAAAAAAAGGGGGGATGTGCAAGCACTCTAAAGGTCTCATCTTTAGGACTGGAGGAAATCCAGAGTAAATATAGTATCTTATGAGGGGACCGAGTAGACATCTTGCTTCAAGTAATGGTAGAGATACTTGGGTGTGATTATGAATACTGCAGAAGGACAGAAACCGGTAAGGAAGTCAATCAATTGTGGTTCCACCTCACTCGTAAAAGAGGAAATGCAAATTTAAATGATTTTTAAATGCCATTTTTACCTATCAGATTGGCAAAATATAAAAAGTATGATAATATCCAGGGTTGCTGTCAAGGATCGTGGGGAGGTACCCTCATACACTTTTGATAAGAATATAACAGATATAATCTTCTTGAAGAGCAATTTCACAGTACCTAGTAAATGTAAAGTGAATATACCCCATATTGAATCACCCCACTTGTTTTTTTAAATGCCTATGTATAAAATATGTATTATTTTAGAGTTATGAAAGGATATTAAGAAACTCTTAACCATATTTATGGGAAGGTCAGAGCTTGCTTCTCAGTTCCTGTACAAACTGATTTTTTTTTTTACCTTAAGTACATATTTTTTTAAATGTATAAAACTCGTTCCTTAAAAATGTACATACCCTTTTACCCAGAGATTTCATTTTTAGGAATTTACACACCCATTCAACACTATACCTGTGCACGTGCGGATAGATAATGGTGTGTAATGAGCATTCTTGTGCATGGGTTTGCCATAGAAAAGAAAAGAACTAGAAAGTACCAAAATGTCCATCAACAGGGAATTGGTTCATAAATATGGGTACATTCTTACAGTGTTATGTAGTGCAGCCATCAAAAAGAATGAAAGTGATCTATATGTACAGATGTAGAAAGAAGCTAAAGACGTTGCAAATTGTTGACAAGCACTGTAATCACATTTGTAGAATATTTTAAGGATATATGTACATATGACAGTGAACACTGCTGACAGGAAATTTTAATCTGGATTACCTCTGGGTAGTGGAACTGAAGATTGAGAAGTAGGAAGGCAGACTTTTGCTTCCCCCTTAAGCATCTCAGTCTTTTGCATAGTCTTAATTTTTTCCACTATCGTTTTTTTATAATATAAATTTTTCAGTTAACTTTTTAAAAGTGTAATAGATGGTATGTGTGGATCTGTGCGTATGTATCCTCATACACACACAAAACTGTTTCCAGGGCATTAAAAATATCAAACGGTATGAAACATCAAAATGCTGATTACAAAAACACCGCATTACCACATGGCATGTTTGTTAAATAATTCAGACTTAATTGTCAAGCATTTTTACCTTGACATTTTAGGATACCCTTCTGTATCTTCTGTAACTAATTACGCAACACTAATTGTTTCTCTCAGAAACGTATGGCCCCATTGGGAAACTCAATTGTAGGGCACATACAACAGACTGGATAAAAATCCCTGTGTTTTGAAACCTTCAATATTCTACATGGCACTTGAAAAACATTTAAATTGTAACATCTAGAAATGAAAAAATCAATTTGATGTGCTATATGTAAAGCATAGCATCTCAAAATCCTATGGCTGAGCAGTTTCACTATCAATTATATCGATGTAAATAAAATCTTTTAATAATAAGGATAATTACAAAATCTCACTGGGTTTGTTAGAAGCACATTTGTATTTAAAGAGGTGAATGTCTGTTAATATAGTAACCTTACCTACATATTTAATGACTTTATTTCTTAGTATCTTCCCATTTTAAAATATTTGTCACATTTCTCTTTGGCAAGTCTGTTAGATTCCACAAATCTTGCTCATGTCTCTCTCCATTGGGACACTTATCGTCAGTGATGAGAGATAAATGTCATTAAAACAGAGGAAATGTTTTAAACACAGAAATGGAAGAGTCCTATAATGGCATAATGAGCACAACACTCAGAATAGAGATAAATCTTAAAGAAATTAGCTTCTTTCATCTCGTTACTGTCTTGGGGTCTTTTTCTGATATCACAAATATAGAGCAAGTAAATAAACTTCTTTTTTTTCACCTGTGCATTTGCTTCTTTCTCTCATGGGTGAGGAGATAATAATCAAACCAAACTTTGATCTAGCATCCAGTTTTATATGCTATCATTGGACACTACCAAGTGACTACACAAACCAACTGACCATTTAAAAATCTTTCCAAGTATTTGGAAACCACTCACCAAAATATCGACTAAGGTGGTCTATAATAAGCTATGGTTTAAGGGCAAGCTTGCTGGTTTGGAGTCATATGACTTGGGTGCAAAGTCCAAGATTCTCATTTTTCTGCCACGAGGGTGCTTTAGAAAACTATGGGGATTTTTCTGAGACTCACTCTCCTGGTTTATCAAACAGAAATTATAACTTTGCCTATTTTGCATCAAAAGCATTCACATAGTTAATCTGATGACTCCACAAAAGCAAGAATATGTGGAAGAATAGATGAAATAACATACTTGCAAGCATGCAGCAGGTAAAACGGTACATAAGCATTGTATGCTTGTGCCGTTACTGCAACAGAGACAGCAGAATACAGAGATTAGGGTTTCCAGATCTAGCACCAAACTGCCTGAATTCCAATTTTGACTCGCCCTCTAATTTAAACTCTCCAAGCTTCAGTATCCTCATCTGTAATATGGAGCTAATAACCTTTCCTATAAGCTGTAGGGAGGACAAAGTGAAATAATACATATTACCATTTAGAACTGTATTTGGCATGGGGTAATGTTCAGTAAATATTGTCTATTTTTAGTAACCACGTTAAATCTGCCTTAAATAGTGATACGGAAGACTCACTCTAATCCCAGCACAGATCTGATCCTTCTTCCCTTGCGGATCTGGACATGCTGATTGTCTACATGCCCCACATTTTGTCACCTTAAACAATGACCCGTCTGGCTCCCCTCATTACATACACCTAACAGAATCATGGTTGTCCAAAAGCCTTCTTCATACATGCTATAGGTGACATTCTGACCCAACCCTTTACAAGGACAGCCAAATTCAATGAGACAGAAAAATTAAAATGTTGAGCCTGGCATGGACCTGATAATACACTAGCATCACCCACAACTATGGGGAAAGTGCTTTTCTCAAAAGCAGTGCAAAATATACAGTGCAAACTTATTGGGGTTTTTAAGATGTTGGCAGTCATGGATTCTTTGAATATTTGACAGAATGTATGCCCACCCCCCAGAAAAAGTTCATATACCTATATGTACGAATAATTTCATATATAACTTCAGAGAGTTCAGATGTTCCCTGAAGCTCACCTATAATTAACCTCCACTTAAAATATAATTATGCATGTGTCACAAGACAAAAAATATTAATAGATGTAAAACGATTTTTAATCTGAAAAGGAAGACATCAAATAATAATAGTGGAGATTTACTTACTTTACGCCAGTTTTCATTGTTTTCCTTAAGGAGCTTGTATTAGTTTTATAATTTAAAAACTTCAAGTATATGAATATTCACACTGCACAACATAGAACAAATAATTCAGTTTGTAATCTAAATTTGAACAGAGTTCAAAGATAAGAATTACTACTTGATATTTGGAAATATGTAGGTGAGTTTGTTGATACAGAAAGGGTGAAATTCAAGAGAATTTTCCAGAAAATGATCGCACAGTCCAACAATCATTTTTACTCAGTGGGGGATGACTTCTAGAAGAGGTGGGATCTGGGTTCTGGAGATAAGCATATTGCCTAAAGAATTAAAATGACAAGACTATATCAATTGATCCAAGACAAATCCTGTGTGATTCCACTTATGTGAGATATCCAGAGTAGTCAACATCATGGAAGCAAAGTAGAATGGTGGTTGCCAGGGGCTGGGGGGAGAGGGAAGTGGGAAGTCATTAATTCTATGGGTATAGTATCAGTTTTGCAAGATAAAAACGTCCTAGAGATCTGCTACACAACACTGTGAATATAATTAACACTACTGAACTGTATACTTAAAAATGGCTAAGGGGGTAAATTTTATATTAGATTTTTTAAGCATAATTTAAAAAAAATTTTTTTTAACTAGATTTTTAGGCCCCACGCTTGATCTGGTTGACAATCCTAAGAGGATAGCCTGGGAATCTGCATTTTAACTAGCTCCCCAAGCTGTTTGGAAGCACATTCAAATTTGAGAAACTGTGCTCTGGTACGTATTCCCAAGTACCTCAGCAAACTACTAAGTTCCCTGTGACCTCTGCCCTCTCCTACCCTTCACCATGCCAGGTGGGAATTCTCTATAACATACGACACACAGGCATCTGTCAGATTTTCAAAATAAAACTACTTCCTTGATTTTTTTCTTCTGGGGTCTTTCTACTTTCAGCTTATTTATTTGTTTGTTTGTTTGTTTGTTTGCCAAGAGGAATCCCTGACTGCTCTCTGCTAAAGGCTGGATAGTTACCACCAGCAGATGACTTGCTTGCTTCTCGTAGTGCCTGAGCAAGCCTTGCACAGCTTCCTTGTGTTAACTGCACAGACACTTGTGTGATCAGATCTGCCCACCAGTCTCTTCCTGAATCTTTGCTCTCGATAACCTGTCAGTATAGCACAGCCCAATTAAGAGACCCCGATACCTGTCTCCAGAAACGTTCAGCATCAGATCTGTTTCAAGTTTGAGTGGAAAGGTATTTCTCTTGATTAAAGGACAGGGTTGGCCCAGGGTGGATTTGTGTTTTAAAAGAAGAATGTATCTGTCCAAGGAAGTCTCTAATCAAGTAAATTCTCTACCAGGAAGAAGTTCAGAACAGTGGGGTAGGAGGTGGTAGCAATTAATCCCTGTTTTACAAAAAGAAAAGAAAAAGAAGAAGAAGAAGAAGCCAAATCTCAGAATTTCTTTGGCTTGGCCAAAAGTAAACCACAAAATGTGAAAATGAAGCTCTACCTTCTAATCATTGATTCCAAACCTCACTGTCTTTCTGCTAGTGAAAGTAACTCCGAATGCATATTTATAATTTAAATGTGGCCATTTACCACTTAGCTCCAACTCTCAAGTCTTTCTTTTTTATAATTATGATGTTTATTTAATCATCCATTCATCAAATATTTAAGGACATCCATGGTCTAGGCATTGTTTCATAATAGCCATTTAAGGGGGAAAAAAATCTAGATGTTGAGTATTTAAAATCTAGCATCGAGCCCAGGGAGCAAAATACTAAAGATGAAAAAGTAAGGAATAAAATTTAAGGAGTGCTTTGAAGCACTAAATTGCAAATATCAAAAAAACGGAAAATGCACTCCCTTCAGGCCTAGGCTTTTGGACCTAGCCAGGTTAATTATTCAACAGCCTAAGGGAGCTGACACAGCCCACCCAGGTAAGTTTTAGGACTTGCTATAAAGAATTAAGAAACGGATATGAGAACAAGCATTTAACTTTAATGTGAACATGGTCAGTGCTTTCTTTCCTTTTTCTGACTTAAGGTCATTAACTTACCCTCTCTAGCCTCAGTTTCCTCCTCTATAAAAACTCAGGCCTCAAGAAAGTCCCTTTCAGCCATACACCCATAGCTTTACGATCCGTATCAGCCATATCCTGAGAATGGAGCTGTGAGCCCAGTCTGGAACCTTCTGGGGCTCCTAAAACTGTAGAAAGTATATTCATGGCCCTCAAATGCCTAATCAAGGTCAGGACCGTCTTTATGATCAAGATGTGAGGTAGGGTCTATGGCCACACCACTCTGAACAAGCCTGATCCCATCTGATCTCAGAAACTAAACAGGGTTGAGCCTAGTTAGTACTTGGCTGGGAGACCACCTAGGAAGACTGGGTGCTATAGGACTTTTTTTTAAAAAAATGATGTGGGATACGGTCGGGAGAGTGTGGGTAGGGAGGGTGAGTCCAGGCCCGGTCTCTAGTGTTCATATCTTCTCTAACGTGCCAGTGTCACTGAGGAGAAGTCATCTAAGGCTAGCACTTTTCCAACTGTAGGTCAAGGCCCTCTAATGAGTCAAGGAATTTAGTGGGTTACCACCAGCATGTTTGGGACTGGAATGGAAAAGAAACCATCAGAGTGCATGAGTAAGTATAAATATTGTTTCAGCAAACTTTTGTTCTGTGTGTGTGTGTGTGTATGTGTGCTGGGTAGTGATATAAGATGTCTTTCTTTCCTGTGAGAAACATTCAAGAGTTTGAAAAACAGTGATCTAGCTGTGTGTGGAGAGAGGCGGGTAAAGAGAGGTGTGTTTCCAGAACAGACGTGGGCCTGGGAGGGGGTGGGGAACAGCGGGAGCCTGGAATCATTCCCATGGCCCAAATCCTCAAACTGACCCTCTGGAAATTCTCTCAGGATCCCTGAGAAAAGGCAAGAGAGGAAGGCCTCCCACGTCCAGGAGGTTGCCCTGGCCTTTGCACCAAGCTCCCTGGGCACTGGGCTGTGCCAGCGGTCTGGCTTTTCCATGTCTTTTTAGGCAAACAACTCACCGTGCAGAACCAGGGCTTCTAAGGTCTTCGCACAAGGCACTGTGTCTCACATCGTCGTGGTATTTCCAAAAATCAAAATGGTCCAAACGGGATTTTAAACTTACCTGTTTTATGGCACAATTTGCAATTCTCACTCCAGGAAGGTTGGAGGCATAGTCGCCCTCAGGGAAGATTAGCCCTGCTGACAGTCTGCACTTCAAAGCGGCTACCTTATCTTCAGGTACTGGAATTGTTAGGAGGAGGTAAGTTACTAATTACTCAGTCTTCGGCAGGAGGCAGGAAGTTTGTGGCATTGCTATCAGTTTTACATTCCTTATTACAGAGGAGCTAGGGAGGTATTCTTCCTGAAAGGATAACCTGAGATTTGGGGAGGTCGATTGTCACACACAGCTAAGAGGTGGTGAAAGGGGATTTGAACTCAGGTGTTCCTGGTTTCAAAGCCTGCGCCTTTTCCACCACCTCAGGATGCCCTTTTTTGTTATGGAATAAGCAACTGTGTCTCTTATGAATCTCCATCTACTTCCACTTGAACTCTTTCAGAAAGTGTTCATACTGCTCTCCCAGCAGAAGAGTTCAAATTATTCTCTGAAGCAATAGCAAAAGCCAGTGTTGCAGATTCTACAGAATCTGCAATGAACAAGGATCACTGGTGAGTGCAGTTTTCAGTGGGACTGAAAATATACAGGTCGATTGTTTCTTTGACCAGCTTCTTTAAAGAGATGGTAGAATTAAATACACAGAGACCGAGCATAGAGAATACAGCTTGAGATGAAAACTGGAAGTCTAAAGCTGAATTTCCAATAGGTAGCAGATCAAAATTATTTTGATAACAATGTGTTTCCAAAATTATAACTGAAATCGTTAGCAAAGTATAGTTCAAAATACATAATTCCTTTTAATAAAGTTTTTTCATGCCCCCAACAAGTGAATAAAATAAAGTCAACTTATATCAACCCCTCGCATATCTATAACTAGGGCTTACAAAATTCTAGAAATGAGAAGTTGCTCTTTTCAGATTTCACTCTTTGAAAGCTATTTAACATGCTCACATGACTATCCATTTTAATTTGGCTCATTTTAGCCTCTGAGATAAACATTTACTCTGAGATTAACCAGGCTGAAGAAGCTTTATTTTTCACCTTCCACAAAATCAACATATACACTGACCTATACTGCTCTGTACCAAATAATTGATAAACAAAATTTTGGAAATCAATTATCTTTACCCCATCCATAAAGCACTATTAGGTCTCTGTATCATTCACTGTGTATTTCATGACTCAACCTGATAAGAAATGGGACATGGCCTGAAGAATGCAACTAAAGGCAGAATGCCTACTGCAAGCCTAAGAATGAGGCTATTTCACATACCCCTTCTCCCAAGAACGTGTTGCTTTGTCCTGAAACTGGAATAATCGACTTTGGAGGGAGGAAGAAATAAGGCACAGAGCTCGTTCTGAGCCATATACATTTGCCAACAACCAAGGCAACTTTCTTTAACCAATGAGATTGTCCATCAACGAAGCATTCAAATGCACACTTAGGGCAGTTTCTTAGGTACAACGTCTAAAAATTACACTGTAGAAAAAAGGGTAAAATTGAGTCCTTAAGTCACTGGAACTTAACTTCACAGATAAGGAGAAAAATTAAGGGGTCCACAGTTGATTAATGAAGATAGGAATCCATCTCAAAATCAGCACTGATGTAAAGTACCATTCCATCACTCGACAAACCATACCACACATCTGAAAAATATATACTATGTTAAAATAGCATTCAGTTAAATTTGCAACTATTTTTTAGCAGAAACTCCCTCTTCTAATAACCTTTAAAAGGTTTTATGAAACCCAACCTAAGAAGGTAGAGAGGCTGATTTGCAGGGCGATCCTGGGTAGTATTGTGGATAGAGGGGTCATGGGAAGTGGGTCTGAACCTCAGTTCACTGTGGAAAGTTGTAAGAAATGTAAAGTTTAGGAAATAGTCTGACATAGACCTCCTCATAAGTAGTAAATGAAACTAGCACATGCCACAAATAAAACTCAAACCCCTTCTACTGCTTCACAGAGCCTGTGTAAACCTCTCGTAGCATTTACTCAAACCAGAGAGAGGCAATCTTGTCACATACAAACAGAATAGTTCACTAAATGTCCCCCTCAAATACAGTCGTGTGAAGTCATCTAAGTTTCTGTGGTGTTCCCGCTTGTGTTATCCATAAGTCTGATTCCTCCACAGATGGGGAAATGCAATGAAACCAGGAGAAGACCCTTTGTCACATCTTGCTAAAACCCTGTTGTGGACAGAATAAGAGTGAGATTTTCACCCAGCCAAAATTGTAATCCCAATTTATTGAAAGAGCATCAGCTCTGGGGTAGAATTGTAAATATATGCTAGGGGTGTGACTTTCCTCTAGATAACTCTGAGTGACCAAGAACTTGCTTGCATACTTTACACTATGAGCTGAAATCCAAGTGTGGGTCTCCAGACCCAAGAGGCGTTTCCTGTTTCCACCAGCCAGCTCTATGACTTCAGTGGTTTGCCAAGATTTGCAATTATACTCAACTCTCCCTTTCTTTCTTTTCTTTTTTATTCCTTTGGTCTGATCTTGACATCCCAGCAAAGGGAAGCTTCTGGCTATGGCAGTAAAGACAAAACATCCTTACCAAGAGATGTCTCTGGTACTTCATGAATTACTATGTATTAAACTAAATCCATTTCTTTAAAAAAAAAATCCTGCAGAAAATAGAATTATTGGCTCTTTTGCAGAGATACTGTGATAGTTAAGAAACAGACCCCGTTCAGGCAGTGCTAAGAGTACTTTCCTGAAATTCTAGAAATTCCCTTCGTCGGTACAGGGCTATTTTTACACTTATTTCTTTCAGAGTTGCTGCCTTCTCCCAGCCCTATCTCTGATCTTAAACAAGCATGATTCCCAAAGTCATTTGGTCAGTTCTGAACATGTAGATGACAGAAACTGGTAGAACGCTCCAAAGATTCCCACTCCCACCCCAGACACATGCAGGTTTACCTTCTGGAGCCTGCGAGGGAGCTCTTAACTCCTCCTTTGCATTTCCTTCCTAGTAGTTTAGTGGGGTGACATCTAGATGAGAGTATACCTGATTGTCCTGTTTTTTCTCAGCACTTTGTCTCTCACTAACTTTAATCGCTGACTCCAGAGATGTACAACTGGAATATCAATTTCCAATGAAGATCCTACACTACCATTAAGAAATGGACTTGAATTTGGATCTGGAGGTGTTATCATTGCTCAAGTGAAATATGGAAGGAATGTATAGTCGACTGCCCTAGTCTCGGCATCAAAATAAAGTGAGAACAGAGGTGGCATATTTCCAATGTAATGTCCTGTGTCTGCTCTAGATCCACAGTAGTCACACGAGGTCCATTATACCTAGAGAAAACTAAAAGTTCTATAAAAGTGAAATAGTTTGGCTAAATAACCTTGAGGGTTATTCCTGGCTCTGAAATGTCAGGTAGGCCCCAGTGATGCGGTATATCCAGACTACTGAAACTTGAGTTGGTCAAGAGAAAATCTGAGTGGATAATGCATATTTAAAGATAATAAAGAAACCCAGATGCTTTCCTATTAATCTCAATCTCAGTTCGATTACAATTAATATCATTTACTGAGTACCTACTAGGTGATAGGGCATGCTTATGCTTTCTCTTCCCCAGTGGTCCTCAGTTTTCACTGTGCCTCAACGAAAAGGATCACCTAGGAGAGCGTTGAAAACTACAGATGTTTAGACCACCGCTTACAAGATTCAGATTCAACTGGTTTAGGGCAAGGTCTGGGAATTAAAGGGCTTTATGCTTATTATCTCATATATAACCACTACCCCAGGATGAGGAAACTACAGCTCAGAAAGATTAAGCAACTTGCTAGATCACTCAGTAAGCAACAAAACAAGAATTTAAACCAGTCTCTCACCCAAAATCTATATGGTCTCCACGCTACACTCCATACTCTGCAAGTCTAACTTCAAGGCTTCATAACATATACACCACCTCCTCATCTTCGTTACGAAGCCGATGTAAATCTGGGGCCCAGGGGTCATGCCCTCCTCCAAGTTCTGTATTTGTGCAATCAGTGTACAGGAGTGGTTTCTATCCACTCTTGCCTTACTTAATCTTAAATACTGTATTAGTTAGGATTAGGTTCCACTCCATGGGACTGAAAATCCAAACTAAGAGTGGCTCAGTGAAGATAGATGTTTATTTCTTCTTCGTGTAAAAGAAGATCAGGAGTAAGTGGTCCAGGGGGATTCTACACTGTCAGAGACCCAGGCTCCTTCCATCTTGTTCAACACATGGCTTCCTTCTCATTGTTCATGATAGCTTCTTCTTCTTCTTTTTTTTTTTTTTTTTTAAGCGAGACAACCCTTGATTGACCTCACAGATTACAAGAATCTTTATTTTTTATTTTTTACTCCTATAGCACCTGGTCTTCCTAAGTGGTCTCCCATCCAAGTACTAACCAGGCCCAACCCTATTTAGCTTCCAAGATCAGATGGGATTATGCTTGTTCAGGGTGAGATGGACATAGACCATGATAGCTTCTTGAGTCCCACCCATTACATCGAACTTCAGCCAGAAGAGGGAGCAAAGAAGGGCACCATCCCCTTCTTTTAAGGACATTTCCTATTAAGTCACACTCACCAGGTTTGCTTATATCCCATTGGCCAGAACTTGACCACACACAGCAGGCTGGGAAACGTAGCCTTTATTTAGGTGGCCACTTGCCCAGCTGAAAACAGGGGTTCTTTTACTAAAGAAGGATATGACAGAACAGGGTAATTAAGTCTTAGCCATGTTTTCCTGCCTGGTACTCCAGTCTTCTCCTTGAGACTTGAACACCATCAGTCTAACAAGTCTGGGAGCCTTATTTGTTCCACTCCCCTTGCGCCAATTTCTCTTGCCAGCCCCACAGAGTTTATCTTTTACCTCAGACTGCTGAGTAATAATGCATCTTCCAGTTATGTCCTTTTGCTACTGGGCTTCACTTTCCTAACCAACTATCCCAGTACCGAAAAGTTATGGAACCAGAACTGAACCCCTTTGTTCAGCATGAACCCCTTTGAACAACATGACCTTCTAGTTGCTCATTTTCGAGTCAGCTTTTAGCTATGTTTATTTCAGAGCCAGGTCAGGCAAGACTGGGAGCTCTGCCCTAGTATGTGATATATTGCATCCCTACCTCCAGCACTACATTCATGTCATAGCATCTTCCATGGATCCATCTGAAGCTATAACTTCACAATAAAGAGAAGTTGGGCAGCTGAGGCAGCAGAGTGTGGCAGAAAGCACCAAGAGCTGGAGTGAGGTACCTGAACTTGAGTCCTAGATTTAACGTCCTCCCCTACCCCACCACCATTTATTAGCTGTGTGAACTTTCTTGGTATATCTGTCAGGATTCTCCAGAGAAAAAGAACCAATAGGAAAAAGAGATAGATATAAATATAGATATGTATATATAGACATATATATACATATAGATATGTAGATATAGAAAGAGATTTATTATGTGGAATTGGCTCACATACTTGTGGAGATTAAGAAGTACACATCCAGGACAGCCAATGTTCCAGTAAAGTCCAGTCCAAGTTTGAGACTAAAGGCACAAGGAAACTGATGTCCCAGCTAGAAGATATGCAGAAAGAGAATTCTTTGTTATCAGTCTTTTATTCTACTCAGGCTTTTAACGGATTGGATGAGGCCCACCCATACAGAGGAGGGCAATATGTATTGTTCATTTTACCAATTCAAAAGTCAACCTCATCCAGAAACACCCAACAGATACACGCAGTATTGTGTTTAACCAAATATCTGGGCACCCTGTGGACCAGTCAAGTTAACTCATGAAATTAAACATCACACTGGACTTTTACCTTCATCTCTAAAATGGTGATAACAATATTTTTGTCTCACATTGCTCTGGTAAGAATTAATTATAATAATATACGTGGAAATGCTTAATTAAAAAGTGTAAGTCCACTATCTATGTGTAATTGAGTATGATTACAAGTAGAGTAAAAATAGTATTCATTTGATGCAGGGGAGAATACCTTTGAAAAGTAAGGAACAAACTAGCTAACAAGTATCTCCTATTTTACCACTCATCTCTAGGGCTCCCTCCCCTGGAGTTTTCCCAAGTCTTTCATTTTCTTCTCTTTCTCTTCTGCTTCCTCTTCTCCTTTTCCTTGTAGCAGTGACTGCCCTGCCCTTCCTACAGTCTTTCAGACAGGTTTGCAAAAAAAAAAAAAGAGAGAGAGAGAAATTGAAATAAGAGAGTCTAGATGAAGAAATGAGTGCTCAGTTGGGTCAGATGATGACTGGGATTGGAGCAAACAGGTACTGTCCTAACCTCTTCACATATACAAAGTCATATAATCCTCACAAGGACCCTATGAGATAGGCTCTAAGGGAGGCATCCTCTAGGATAGTCCCCAGTGATCCTTGCCTCCTGGTTTTGATGCTTTGTGTAATCCCCTTCTTTTGAGTGTGGGCTGGATCTGGATCTCATGACTCACCTTTTTTTTTATTCAAAATATATACAACTTTTTTCATATCCATTTCTGGTATACAATACAATGGTTAGACATTTATGTAGTTTATGAAGTGATCCCACAATTACTCCAGCATTCATCTGGCTCTACAGATAGTCATTACAATTATATTGACTATTCTCCCTATGCTGTACTGTCTTTGTGACTGTTTTGTAACTACTAATTTGTACCTCTTCATCCCTTCACCTTATCCACCAGTCCCCCTACTCCCTCCCCTTTGGCAATCACTAGTTCAGTGACTCACTTTTAATGAATATAATATGGCAAAAGCAATAGAATGTCATTTCCAAGATTAGGTAACAAAAAGACCATGGCGCCCTCCCCATCCCGTGCATGGACACTGTCTGGCTTATTCACCGTGAGGAAAGCCAATGGCCATGTTGTTAGCTACCCTATGCAGAAGCCCACATGTCAAGAAACGGAAGCCCCCAACCAAGTGTCAGTAAAGAACTGAGGCCTTCAGGCAAACAACCCACCAGCAAGGAAGTAAATCCTGCCAACAACCACACGAGTGAGCTTGGAAGCAGATCCACCCCCCAGTTGAGCCTTCAGACAAGACCACGGCCCCAGTGGACTGACTGGCCTAGAACTAGAAACACCCAGCTAAGTTGTGAAAAGTTTTCCAACCCACAGGAATTGAGATGACGCCTAATGATTCAAGCACTAAGTTCTAGGGTAACAGCAACAGATAAGCACTACATGCCTACTGTTATCATTTTGCAGATGAAAAACCTGTGTGTCACCAAGAGTAAGGAACTCTCAGTGTTATACAGCTTTTAAGTGTCAGAGTCGGGATTCAAATCCATGAACTTTGGTTCCAAAATCTGTGCTTCTAAGTTGCTTGAATGGTTTATATTTTAATAAATAGATGTCAAATGTTTATATTTTATACGACGTAAGGTTTTTGATGCTAAAGATGTACAGGCTCTAAATCAGATAACAGATGAGCTCTCTTTTGCCAAGTCCTCTCCCAAAACATTGTATTTCCTATCATAAAATCACCATTACCACAGTTGTCATCACTAATGAGTTTTTTTCAAGCAAAGCACGAATTATAATAGGTTACAAACACAAAGTCACGTCAACACCAAATTGGAATATTGTGTGAATCTATGATTTTGGCCATGTAACAGGTGCTCAATAAACATTTGATTCATTCATTTGACTAAACTGCTCATTGAATATCCAGCAAAAAAAAAAAATTGGAGATCGTATTTCTGGAAGGCAGAGTAGAGTTGTAGTCTTTAAAGACAGACACATGAGTCCATCTTGCCTGCTACACTGGCTATCCTTTTCTAGAGCCCACTTCTGACATTAGCAACTCCTGGAGAAATACACTCTCAGTCTGCCCTTAGCCACTATATTGTACTATGAAAGCTGCTTTAGTGAAGTGATTATAAGTGCGAACTCTGAAGTCAGACTGGTCTACTAACTGTGTAACTATCTGTGCTTCAAGTTCTACATCTGTAAAATGAGAGTTATAATAGTCCTCACCTCAAGGGGTTGTTGTGAGAATTAAATGACATAATGCACGGAAAGCATAGAACAGCAACTGGCATGTGACAAGTACTAATATAAGTTAGCTGTCCAACTTTACTGCCCAGAACTACAAATCTGTTCTATGGATTTTTCCAAGGGAAAGCAGAGGCATCTAGGGGGTACAATTACTGCTGATCTGAACAAAACCTCAGTGGAGTAATCATCCCCTGTCTTCTTTGAGCCCAAATGCCCATCAGCCAGAAGCTTGATGAGTCCCAGCCTAGTGGCTGAGTTCCCTGTTTGGTGAATTCAGAAAATGATGTGTTTGGGGAATTAGCTGAAGAGTAGAACTCTTACTATGGAAACAACATTAAAATAGAAAATCAGCAATGTTAGTTACATAAGTCATGGGTCTCCTGGGAAAATTCCTGGATCCTTTTGTTCACTGTCAGATCAGCAGGACTCCATTCCCCTGAATGAACTCTCTATCAAGGAACTACTGCAGTACTTACTCACATTGCTTTGCTTTCCATCTCAACAAGATCTACATTTTTTCACTGATTTTTTCCCCCATTCATTCTATAGTTTCTCTACCCTACACATACACCCACATTCAATTCTACTCTTTTCCTCAACTTCTTTCTTCCTTGTCTTCTTTTACAAAATATTATATTTAGGTATGACAGACACATGGATATACAAATGGATATTCTGCTCTCAGTTAAAAAATGCCTATTGCACAATGACTGGCCCATAGTAAGTCTTCAAATATTCGCCGAATAAAATCCTCCTTGACTGAACTGGATGGGAACAGAGTATTTGACAGGTGCTCAGTTCTCTAACTCTGATGAGAGCCACAGGAAAGAAAAAGAAATATATTTCGTCTATATCAAGCCCCATCTCCTGTTTGTCTCATGTACAGTAGGAAAATGAAGCTAGGAAAATAATGTAATACATGTGGCACAGCTATTTAGGGGCAGAGCTTAAGCTAGAAGGTTCATCTTCTATCTTCCTATCCAGTGCTATTCACATGTGGTATAATTGCCCTTTACTGCCTAGAGATAGGAGTTTGTACAGCCTAGGAGGCGGCAGCTAGCCCCTGTTCAAAGGGGACCCGGGATTCAGACCCAGGCCTCCATTCCTGATCTCAACAGACTCCTGGCAGGGTTTGACATTCACACTTCACTGGGGCTGCTTCCTACATGGATTTTCTATTCAACACGTCAAGGGGTTGGGCCTGCGCTGGCTTTATGGGGGACACCCTGAAAAGGGGACTCAGACCTTCCCTCTTCCTCTACCCCAGGGCTCCTTGCAGGCTGTTCGTTCCCACCTTCCTCCAGGCTCCAGCGAGCCCGCATCTCTGGTCTCTGTACTATTCGGCTCCCAGAGCCTTGATGAGGCGTGTTTAATCTTCCACCCGGATTATTTAACCTCCGCATCCTTGTTAACAAACAGCCATTATTAACGAGACGAGAGACCACATGGGGTGGGCTTCTACAGACAATGCTCCCTCCCTTGGCCTTTCCGCGAGCAAATTCATAATCCTCAGCGACGCAGTCGTCCAAGCCCTCCTGCCAGGCCCGAGAGGGAGTCAAGAAACTGAGTAGAAACCGGGCGATCGGGGCCCTCATCCACCACCCCTGCCCGGCTCTGCGAGACGGAGCGGTACCTCTCCCTTCCTTCCCTGCCTCCCTCCCTCGCTCGGGCTCCCACGGGATTGCCACATGAGTTATAAATTTTACCTTTGCAGTGTGCGGGAGAGGCGAGAGGAGGCTGTGTCCCCGCTCCGGGCCGGCCCGTCCCCGAGGACACCAATTAAAGGCACTAATTGGACAGCAATACATCAAAGTCGCTCCCGGGAGTGGGTCCTCAGAGCGCCAGGAATCCATTAGTTAGGCTTTTGTTTCAAAACACAGAAATACAGAGGAAGGGAGAAAAGAAGAAAAAAAACCCACCTGGACGCGGAGGCGAGCGGCGCGCGTGGGGTGCCGCGTGGACCCCGCTGCGTCCTGTGGGAGCCCCTGGCTCTCCCCTCTCTCCTCCAGGCTCCGCACATTAAACGATCTTTCTCGCTTTTCTGTTCCCAGCCCACTTCACTTTTGTCCCCTAAGAAAAGCTCGGTGTTCCCTGGACGCGCGCAGACAAGCCGGCGTAGACGCGCATGTTCCGATTCGGGAGAAACGAACGCACCTGCCCGCGCACGCTGCTCTAGGTCGGGGCCGCGGAGGGCAGGTGGAGCGCTTAGGGAGGCACATGTCGCCTCGAAGTCGTGAGGGCCACCTCGGCTGCCCTGGGCTCTCGCGGGGCGGGGGACGCCGGCAGCTGCGGGTGCAGGGAACGACACCGGGGACTGCCGCACCGGGGAGGAGGGGGCGTTTCAGGAGATGGGGAGGACACTTGATGGAGGAAAGAGAGGGCGCTTTTTCGGAGAGCTGGGGGTCCTAGGGCGCCCCGAGAAGCCGGCGGGGGTAAGGGCCCAGGCCCGAAACGACGAAGGAGCACGGGCCCAGTGGAGATGAGCCCCTTCCCCGCCGTCGGCTTAGAAGCAGCAGAGTTTCAGAGGTGCCTGAGCCCCCCAAGTCCAGAAGCCTCCAGCTACCCCTGCCCCTCCGCGCAGCGAGGCCTCTCGACCACTGCCTCCAAGGCCCGAGCGCATCAGACCCGAGTCTGAGCCCGGAGGCGGCCGAGACCCCAGCACCAAGGGAGACTCCCTGGGGTCGGAGTGCGCGGGGCGCAGACCCGGCCTCACCTGGGCCGCGCCGAGGCCAGAGGCCGAGCCCGCAGCGCTTCCCGTCCTGCGGGGGCCGCACCCGCTCCCGTCCCTCCGCGACCCAGATCCGAATAGCTGCTTTTGATCCCAATTGTGACTACCCCGGCATTTGTTTTCCGTTTTATAAACGCTTCCCTTTAAGTAATTGTCCCTGTTAACGGCACACACCTTTCAGCAGCCCTGGCTGCGCTATAAATAACCTCGATGAAGATGCAAGGATATGACTTTCACAAGATTGGACAATTGATTCAATCTGTGACCCGCGATCGCGAATAATATTGGAAGGCTATTTAAACAGATGAAGGCCTAAATTGTCTTGCTTGTATCTGAATTAATTTCTCATTCATCATCATTATGAAGTGATTGGTCTATTCAAGCTCTTCAGCCTGCTGGAACGGAGGGGGATTTAAATGAGATTGTAACACAATTTAAATGCTTGCCGACTTTAACGAGGCCAATTGAGCAGCTGCAATAAATACAAATATTTTTCTAAACAGCCTTGTTTTAAATAATTACTTAATGCTTTCGTGTTATTTTTAAGTGGCAATCTTTCTCTCCTGCTCCTGCTCAGAATATCGCATACTTATTTGCTGAGAAGACAATTTTGGAAATGAGTTTGTGTTTCTGCTTGCTTTGTAGACAGCAACATGCGTTTTGCGGTTGGCTTGTTTCCCCCCGCAGGGTCAACATTTCTGGGTGCCACAAGCTAGCACAAATGGTGAATTGGGCCCTGGCTTTGCCCTAATGCAGTCTGATGTGCCTGCTTCTGCAGAGTGAGGGAGTTGCTGAGTGATGGAAGAAATTTGCCGTTTGTACCAAGTCACTTATGCAGACATATTTTCACTGGGTCTCGCAAACGAATCCGTGTGATTACGCTTACAAATGACACTCGGAGGAGTGGCATCGTTTCTGACTTGTCCTGATGACCGTCATCATCTTGAACAAATCAGAATTCCAGCGTACTCCAAAGGCGTCCCTTAGGAAGTTCAATCTGTCTGCAGTTTGGCTTCCGTGCTAGTCGACTATAGGGGTTGAAGGCTGGCTGAGGATTTCTTTGTTAGGGAACAGGCACAAAAAGAGAATGTGGCCATCACAATTGGTTGAGGATAGAATAATTAGAAAAAAATCCCAATTTCTTCCCCCCCCCCACACACACACACACAACCTCCTTTTCCTTCCTACTCCTGGCTCTCTCACTCTGGGATGATATGCATGGAGAAGCTAAAAAGGAATGGCTCTTTCCACTTGCAGAATGCCATCCTTCCGGCCATCCTCAACAACTGTGCTTTTGGGCAGGCATATGGCAGCAGGGGTTTTCCCCACTGAGGGATAATGGAAGCGCCCGAGCGAGAGAAGCCTGGGGAACAAAGAATCTTTTAAATTTTCGATAAAGGTCTGGGGGTGGGGACGGGAAGACACGCGACTTTCTGCGGGGACCTCAGCTCCCATTTGTGGTGACCTTCTAGGGCCATGTCCCCCTGGGAGGCCTAGGGTGAGAGGGTGCATTCTGGATCACTTTCTCTCTGCCTGGGATGGAGACAGGGGGACTGGATGTCTGGGGTGTGTGGCTGCAGGGTTCTCCACTGGGAAGACAGAGCTGATATAGTCACTAGAGAAACCATGCATGGGGCAGACCATATTGGGGGATTCGATCAAACTTCAGGCCAGGAAAAAAAAAATGCAGACAAGGGTGGGGGAACCAAGTGATTTGCTATGTAACTGGACAATTTAATGCCAGAGTTAGAGCACTGCTGGCCGGAATCATTTCGTCTTCGGAGGCTCTGCCGAGCTCATCCTCTTTATCCTGTTGTTTAAAATGAGCATTATCCCAAACATATGCAATGCAATCAGTTTGGTCACACTTACAAGAACACGCTTTAATAAGGCAATCAATCACTCCCTAACAAGCCAGCGACGGCCTGCGCTGAGTGCGCACACCAACTGCAGGGCGGCTGCCCTTGCGGGGGCCGGGTGGACCATGGCCCAGAACTGGTCTGTGCTCCCAAGCTCCACTAGGTCCAGCCTGGGTGCAGGAGCCCAGGGAAAGTGTGAGTTGGGAGTGAGATGTCTCACTTCTCGAGGGGTGACCATGGCTTCTGGGCCCCAAAGAAGCCCAGGGCAATGGAGGGGAGAAACGGAGCCTGGATCTCATAGCTGCTCGGGCTACTAACAACTGTATGAGACCCAGAGCCTCCGTTTTCCCCACCTGCAAAATGGGATCGAGGTGGGCAAAGCTAAATAGAGGTGCTCAGAACATTGAAAAACGAAAATGATAGCACCACGACAGCCCTGTCGCTCCATCTAGCCTTCTCATTTCGCAGCTGAAGAGATTGAGGCTGTTGAGGGACAGTGCCTTCTTCATGATCATCCCCCCTCCCACCACCAACACCAAAACAAGGTATCAAGGCCACTGGGGGCCGCTGGATACAGGCGGGCAAACCTGTTTTTAGGTGAAAGGATAGGGGAGGGAGTGTGAGAATTGGTGCCTAGCTCACCAAACCGCAAACCTTGGCAAAAGGGAAATTTCATTATGAAGTAATGAGTAATTCCTCCTGGCAAGATGTATTGTTATATCTTCCACTTCAATTTGGAGGAAGAGAGGCTCAATTACCCAGAAAATACAGTCAATTAAAGGCTGCTGATTGGACACGAGGCCGGATCATCGATCTTGTACTTTCCAATATCTGCTGCAGACACCTCATTTTCCCTCCCTATTAACTGAAAATACGCCTGGCATTATGGCAAGCCGCAGCCCATTTACCTGTCGCAAGCAATCTTGGCCCGAAGGGGAAGTAACCGCAAAATTTGCCAGAGGTTTGGCACTGGGAGTGTCCAAGCTGCCGAGGGAGCCACACAGAGCTGGTGGGGGGGGTGGTGTGTATTGGGGGAACAAGGGAGTAGTGGAAAGGATGCTGGAAACCTCAGCACACGGTTTTGCTTTGAAGGGTAGGGGTACTGTATGCAAGAGGGTTTGCTCTGGAGCTCAGAGGAGCATGGAGGCCAACTGAGGAGTCCACACCTGCCCACAGATACACAGGTAGAGGACCCTTGAAGTCTGCAATTCTGAGCTCCCAGCCTGCTGAGGTCACCCACCTCTCTGGTTTGAGCAAGACCTCAGAACCAGCCTCTGTGGCTCTCCTGTGAGGATGAAGATTGGGATGAGGCAGCTGCTGAGCACTGTCTGTTCTCTTGCCCTGACCAGCCCAGAATTCCACTCTTGGAGATTACTTCCAGTTTGAGGATGATTCAGACCCTCTCATCCCAACCCAACCCAAACCCCTCTTTCCTTTGCCTAAACCCTAATTTGCAGACCCAGCTTGACCAGCAAACGCAGCTCTCTGCAGCACTCAAACTGCACCCCCACTGCCCCACGTTGGGTTGGGGTGGAGATAGAATCCACAGACCATAGTCCAGGTCACCTTTCTTCAAAGGGTTGGAGTAACTAGAAAAGTAAGCATCACTGAGTGAGCCCCAGGTGGGGTCAGCACTCTACTGCTCTGCTGGACCACTTAAGTCATGGAAGTTTCCTAGAATTAAGAAAACATACACCCCAGGGCAGCTTGGAACCTGCCTTCTCCACCTCTGTGTAGTATCCATTTGGAGCCTGCCAATGCACAACAGAAACTTGGGAGACTGCGCATTCCCTCCCTATCCTAGCCTGTGATGGCTGAACTAGCAATTTAAAAAGTCAGCACACTGCCTGCTGCCCCCCAAAATTAAAATGCTAAAATGAGAATCATGTCCAGCTTTTATTGCAATATGGTTAACAAATTGTAACAGCAAATTCTTTGGGCTTCAAAGGAAAACCAATCCAAATTCATTCCCTACAGAAAGAACCGCTCCCTCCTAGTCAGGGTAAAGCTTGTACTGGGGGGCACCAGTTCTCTTATCCCTCAAAAACTGGCTGCAGGAATGAGTGTGGGAGTGAGAGGTTGGGAGTGGCTCCCAAACAAACCCGAGTGAAGTGGGGTGACAAATTTCTCCAGAAGGGGCAGAAGGCTCCCACTAGTATCTGAAAGTCTAGCTCCAGTGGCAGCTTGGGAGGAAAATGAGAGTAAAAAGGACATAAAATGCCAAATGCAAAGGGAGGGGCCAGAGAGCTCCTGGTGAAGAAAAGGTGGGTAGGCTAGGGCAGGAAATAGCCTCTAATTTGCCACCAGATACTGCAGGAGGAAGATGAGGTCCCACTCCCTAAGGTCTTCCCTGGGCGCCTTGTTAACAGCTCAGCTCTGGGCTGTTAACCGGCTGCATCGTGATCATTATTATACATTCAACATTCAAAAACCCTCCTCACACACATCACTTGCTAATCAGGGTGTGTATTGGGCCCAGGGACAAGAGGCTTGGTAGAAGCCACTGAGGGGCCCTGAGGAGTCTGCAGCGGGTGTTTCTGCCAATGTTAAAAAGCTGAGGGGTTTGTGGGGGGGGGGGTGGCGAGGGAGTTGCAAGTAGAGAGATATCAAGAAGCTAGGAGAGAGGGAAGAGATCAGGTGCCTATAGATGGCAGAACCTGAAGATGTTGTGTAAGTGAGGCTCCAGGAAGGCAGAGAGCCCCCAGGCTCCACGGAGGGCCAGTCTTCCCCGTGATAGTAAATCCTCTCTCCCCCCTGGATGCGTGGTGCTTTGCCATCCACAAGCCCCTTGGAAAAGCCACGCCTCGGATAAACTGGCAAAGATTAATCCCTCCCTGCTCTGCGGACACAGCAGTTTTGTTTAGAGAAACAGTAGCTTCCCTTTCCAGTGCTCGACAGCGGGGGAAGGGTCCCGGGTGAGGAAGGGGTGTGAGGTGCGTTGGGGAAGAGGAGGGTTCTGAGGGGCTGGATATCGGTTGCTGTTGCTACTAAGTTTATTTAGCTTTGGAGCCACGGCCTCAACCCGGGCAGGGGGCGGTGGGTCGGGTGAAGAATGGCCAAGCGGGCCGCCCCAGAGGAAGGTCTGTCTCTCTCTCAGCCTCTGCCTCCCTGTCCCCACTCCTGCGCACAAACGCGCCAGCCAGAGCCGCTTCCCGGGCGTCCCCATCCCGGAGGCCGAGGCCGAGTCCCGCGGGTCCTCTGCAGCCCTCGTCTTGCCCTCGGTGCCCTGGGGGGCGGGGAGGGGCGCTGGCTGGGTCCTCAGGCGGGGGGCGGGTCCCCCGCGGGCGTCCTGGAGCCGGCAGCCCGCGGGCGGCCCCTTATCTGGTGAGGGGCACCTCCTCTCTCTGGTCCAGCGCCACGGAGGAGGCCTTGCTGAGCACAGAGGGCGCGAAGGTGAGGAAGGAGTCCGAGCGGGAGGTGGAGGCACAGGTGAAGTCCGAGGCGGCGGCGGCGGCGGCGCGGGGCGCCAGGCCATTGGCCGGGCCGCTGTGGCAGGCGAGGCAGGCGCAGGGCCCGCCGGCCGAGGCCCCCAGTCCGTGCGCCGGGCCGGGGTACAGCGGCGGGTGGCGGAAGGCGCACAGCAGTTCTGGCCGCGGGTAGGGCTGCGACAGCACGCGGAAGGTGTCGAGCGGGCGCAGGGGACCGCTGAAGGGCGAGGCGGCGGCCGAGGCGGCGGACGCGGCGCCCAGGCCCACGGGCGAGTAGTAGGGCAGCGGCAGGTGCGACGGGAAGGGATAGGGCAGGCCGCCCGCGGCCGCCGCGTGGCTCATCATGTACGTGTAGAAGGCAGGGTCGGCCGGGTGCGGCCACGTCATGGCCAGACGCTGCCGCTTGTCCTTCATGCGCCGGTTCTGGAACCACACCTGGGGGGGGGGGGGAGAGGCACAGGCTCGGTGGCCGCACCCTGCCCAGTGCGCAGAGCCCAGAAGTCCTGCCCCACCGCGGGGGGTGATGCTCGCAGCAAGGGGAAGAGCCAAGGCACAGAGCCCCCGGGCGGGGCTGATCCCACCACCACCACCACCACCGCCTGGAGCTGGAATCCCTCTAGGAGTGGTTTAGACAGTGGCTCCAGTCTCTGCCCCTCTTCCCCTCTGCTCCCGCCGCCAGAACCCCCAGACTGCCAGACCCAGAGGAAGGTGCTGGTAGTGAGGGACTAAGGACTCCACGGATCTGAGGCAGTAGGCAGCGCGTGCCAGAACCACCCCCTCTTTCAGTCTCTCTCTCTAGTGCACTGGCCCCCCCATCCCTGCTGTTTATTTGGCTAAAAAAGGGACAGTCAAATGCATGCCGCAGTGGCTGTCTAGGGACTGTCAGGAGGGTAAAGGTGCATGCACCTGGTGCCTGCAGCAGGCCTGGACACCCCCAGCCTAGCTGCCACGTGGGCAAAGAGACCCCAGACCCGGATTCCCGGCTCACACGATTTTAAGGACAGAGCAGTGGTATTTATTCACTTCCTGCTGCCTAGGCGCGCCCTCTCTCCCTGGTACCTAGAGCTCATACCTTGATGGTGGTTTCAGGAAGGTTTAGGGCAGCGGCCAGCTCGCATCTCCGGGGCCTGGATACGTAGTTTTCCCTGTAGAATTCCTTCTCCAGCCGCGCAATCTGCTCCCGCGTGAATGCCGTGCGGTACCGGCGCATCTGGTCACTGGCACTGCAAGCCAGGGTGCCCTGCGAGCTGCCACCGTTGTTGCTCTTTGGGGCCTCGCTGCCACTGTTGGGACTGCTGGCCAGTACCTCAGAGCCCGGCCCTGCGCAGGGAGCCCAGAGCAAACACACATACACAACACAACAAACACACAAACACGGCTGATGTGGTGCTGTAGGCCCAGGGTGGAGTGAGACACCCCCTCCTCTCAGTAGCCTCAGCCACTGCCTCTGTTGGGGCACTGGAGACTTCAAGAGCCCAGAAAGGGAGGACAGGGGTTCATAGCAGCCATTAGGCCTGGTGGGGCTACTATTTGGAAGGTCCCTTAGGCCTGCTGGATACAGAAGCCCTAGCCACCTGCCCTGGGGCACAGGTGAGATGCCCCTCTGAGCTTTCTGCTCACTCTTGCCGGGAGTGGGCAAGAATGTGCATCCCTGACAGGCAAGTGACTTGAGATACACCATTTTGCTGGAGCGTTGTGAACTCTGGGTCTTAGTGCACTGCAGGATGCTGGGCACGAACAATTTTCTCGCTTTTGTGTGTGCCAGGCTGCCAGTGCAGGTGTGGGAATGCGTTGCACTAGGTTGCATGTGTTGCAGGATGGCATAGGAGTGTGTGCACGAACACCTATTATCTTCAAATATTTGAGTGGAGTATGTATTGCTCCAAAGGCATGCTATGGTTGGGGAGGCTGAGTCCAGTGGATAAGATGCTCGTCCGTGTATGTGCTCAACTCCGTGTTGGCTGCCAAGGCCAGGGTTGTTGTTTTTTTCCTCCATACTAGTCTCTTCCACCCACCCCCACAGCTTTGTGGAGGAGTATCTGTTGATGGGCTCTCCCTCTTAGCTTTCCACTCTCTCAGGGAGACTGCCCTCCTGGCCATTTACCAGCATCCCACAGCAGCCCCTGGTCAGGAAGGGGATCTCCAGTTAAAGCGGTGCGACAACCCCCGCCCCTCCTTTGGGCCTAACCCAGAGAAGGGTGGGGCTCCTGCCCCCTGCAGCTCCTTTTCCTTTGGGTGGAGAAGTGGGGCTAGGAAGGAAAGGGGAAGGGGTGGGGGGGAGGGCCAGAGCTCTGCCTTTTCAAATGCAACCGGAGACCAAAGGCAATTAGATCGTTGGGACCATTTCCGACCTGGCGCCACCGAGCCCGGGAAGTGACAAGGTAATTTGGACCTCTGACCGACGTGCAAACTGGTCGGAGGGCCTCAGCACCCAGGCGGCCCGGGTCAGCCGAGATTTTACGGTTTTTTATGGACTCCCCACTTCCGCGCCTGGATGCGCCTTACACCCCGCCAGCCACAAACTGCCCGGATCCGCGTTTGATCTCACCCACGCCGGGGGAAGGTATCTCCCAGGCGCAGTTGAAGCAGTACCACGAAACTCTGGGGGGTTGGGGCGCACTTTGAATCACCCTCAAGCCCAGGGCTGCGGTCTCCTACCTCCCCCCCAAAGCACAGCTGTCACCTCAGTCCCGGCCCCGCCAGGGTGCAGAGAGCAGGGGAGAGGTGCTCAGGTGGGTCCTCCCCACCCCAGCCACCCTGCCCTGAGAGAAGGGAGTGTGGATCTCCGCTCCAGCACTGAAGTGGGAGGTGGGCGCAGTGGGAGGCCCGGGGCGAGGGGGGCGCGGTGGCTACCTTTGCTGCGCTGGTACTCGGCGTTCCCCGTGGCGCAGTCCGGGGTGCAGCTCACCTCGATTTCTTCATAGAAATCCGACTCGGTGTCCGAGCTGCTGGGTTGCCCCTGGCCCGAGAGGCTGTCGGCGGAAGAGGCCGGAGGCCCGGGGCCGAGAGCGGCGGCCCCGGCGGCGCGCGGCTCGGCGCCCGGCCCCGCAGCGCTGCCCGCCAGTCCGTCCACCGGCTCCTCCTCCGGGCCTCCCCCGCCGCGGTCCCGGGGGTCGGGAGGACCGGTCCGCGGGCTCAGGCCGCCACGGGGCCCCATCTTCTCGGGCGGCTCCGGCAGCGGGCTTGCCACGGCTTCCGACAGATTGGAGACCCTCTTTCCAACCAAAGTGCCAAGCTGTCCCCCATCCAAAAACATGACCATGTCCTTTCGGCTCTCCATTCCGGGCTCTTCCGGAGGCAGGAGAGGGAAAGCCCCCAAGTGGGTTCCTAGCCCCCGGCTCCCAGGGTCCCTGGAGGTCCGACAGATCTTGGCTACGGAAGGGAGAAAGAGAAGCCAGGCGTCTGGGTGGGCGCGCAGTGGCCGGAGCGTACTGTCGACAGTGACGGCGCTGGTGGCGGTGCAGCTGGGGTCACCTTGTGATGCGAGAGCTCCTCTGTGCCGCACCGCCTCTGGGAGGAAGCCCCATTGCCCTCTTCTTTCTAAGCTGTCATCCTCCTGCTGCAATCGTCATTACAGTACCGCTGGTGACGCCACTCGGCGAGCGCAAGTGGATAAATAGAAACGTCTGCCACAGCGAAGATGAAAGGAGACCCGCAGCTAATGGCTCGGCAGTGATGCGCCAGGTGTGGGCCTCGCTCGAATGGGGAGGAGAGTGTGAAAACAGAGAGACACACACACTGAGAGAGGGAGACACCCAGGCAGAAGGGATGCAAATGGAATTCCGCCGAAAGAAAAGAGAGCTTAACGCGCACGGCGAGTTCCGCAGGGGCTGCGGGACTCGGTAATTGAATACGCTTTTGATTTCTTTTTTAATTGTTGTTTTGGCTTTTGTTTTCTTAACTTGGTGCCTTGAATAGAGAATCCATAGCTGCATTTTAGCAGGGTGAAGGCCAGTCCAGGAGGCTCGCTTCTCCCCGCATTGGTACAGCTGCGGGTCCCCGGCGAGCTAACCTCAAACAGGCTCCAGAGTCTTTTTACAAGCTACCGAACAACATTCCCTCCTCCCGCAAGTTGTCTGGAGAGAGCTTGAGCCTGGGGTATCCTTTTCTCTCTCCTCCTCCTCCTCCCATCTCGTGCCCCCAGCTGTCTCCAACCTCCTGGGAACTGAAAGAGAACTTTGCTCTTTTTCTCCCCACAGGACAAGAGATAAATGTCTTAAAATGTTTTCTTTAAGACCTTGGCTGCTGACTCAAAATGTTCGCTGATTTTTTTATTTTATTTCCCCCTCCCCTTCTAGGTGGCCTTTAAGCTTTCCACAGCCGGCTTGACCTCCAGGGGGCTATTTGTAGAAGCAATCGCTTTCCCACTTGCTCCCCGGCTTCGCCTGCAGCTTCAGGTATGTAGGGTGGGGAGAGGTTCTGAGAGTGGCCTTTTTTTCTTTTCTTGCCCGCATTTGAAGATATTCGTTCAGAGTAAACGAATACCCCCCCCCAAAAAAAAAAAAAAAGAAAGCAGGTTTTTCAAGTGAAGAGACTCAAGACAAATGCAGCCCGTACAGTGGCAGCACCAGAGGCCCCTGGCTGGGAGAAGTCGGTGTTCTCACGGAGATTTGGGGCAGAGGTTCAGAGTGTTTGAACGTGGCATTCGTGTTCACAGAGGTTTGACTCAGGGTATTTTTTTCTGGGGCCTGCGCAGAGGCTTCAGTCCCAAGGGAGATGTCACCAAAAATGCCCTGAAAGGGCAGGTGACTGGAGGCTCTCATGGATCTTTGAGGACAGAAGAGGAACCTCCAGGGTAGGACTAGAGGGCATTTGTCGTGCTTGATGTCTTTAGGAGCAGTTGCCTGCAGGTTGCTTCTCAGGGCTTCTTCCAGGAAAGGTGAACTAGAAGAACCCACCAGAAAACCGACCCCCTTGCCAGCTCTGAGCAAGCGTGTCAGGGCCAGGCAGGTGAGCTCAGTCTCTTCCCGCTTTGCCAAGGGCAGGATGCAGGTCCCTCTCTGCACTGCAACCCTTCTCTGCCCCCTCCTCAGACCTTCTAGCTCTAAGCCACAAAGGGCTGCCCCTGCACCACCCCCCTTCTCCAAGTCCCAAGACAAAGCCTCAATGTCCAAGATTCTAAAGAAAATCCCTCTATCGCTCTTTTTTGTCTTCTCTTTATCTCCTACTTTTCTCCACCTCCTCTCCTTTTTTTTTCTCTGCTCTTCTCCCTCCCCCCAACCTCAATCTTCCTATCTGCAGGCTTATGGAGACAGTGGAGGAAGCAAGGGGTTCGAGGAGAAAGACCCTTCTCACTCCTACTTGTGGCTTCTCCTATTCAATAAGATTCCCATTAACCTTACAGAAAGGTGGGGGAAGGATTGGGAAGGTAATGTCTGCACAGACACCTCTCCTCCCTGGGACTCCCCAAATTACCGTCTTCTCAGCACTACTAGTCCCCAAATATTGGGGATACTTTGAAGATGAGAGAAGCTTTGTGATAGTGGAGATCAAATCCTACAGCTTTTTCCTTCCATTCAGAGTTATCTGAAGATTCTGTCACACCCTGCCCTTCCCAGTCAGCGGCCTGAGCCTGAGGAGCCTCTGGCTAGCTCTCTCTTTCCTGTCAAAGTCGAGCCCCCAGCATCTGTGTCCGAGCTGCTGCAGTCACCCACCTCGTTTTGGACCCCTCCAAGGCTGGGCCTGGGGTGGGTCCACCCTTTCCTCCCCCAAGTGAGCCCTCCACCTTCTCACAGCCGCCCTGCTGGGCTCCCGGGGGAAGCCAGATTCTCAGAGGGACTCCAGGCTCCCCTGCCCCGCCCCCCACTTTGCATTCAATGGGAGTGCTCTGCGTTTGATCCTCTTCTCTGGGTTTTCCCTGTGAGATGAAAGCGGGGTACTGATTGAGAGATCAAGAGGTGCCACTGGTGTCTCCTTCCTGGGTCTGGCCCGATCAAGGGAGCTTCCCCTTGAGTCCTGAGAAAGAAGCGGCCTCAAGCTGAGGCACAGGCTCTGAGGTGGGGGGGCTGCCTTCTCGAGGACTTCCTATCTGAAATTTCAGGGTTGATCCCCTCAGCTGCACTCCACCACATCCCTCTCCCAACTCTTGCCACCGGTCACCTCAAAGAAGCCTCAATTTCTCTGGTCTTTAGGGCCTGCAAGAGGAAAAAAATCTGTTAACCAAATGTCACTCCTTCCAAAAGCATCCGTTCCTCATCAGATGGAGAGAGGCTGGGGTTTTTAACGCGAGGAAGAAGAAAACAGGAGGGAACCGGATAAAAACACTTTCTGGTTTTTTGTTTGTTTGTTTGTTTTTTAATTCGGGGGACATTTTGATAGCGTGGTTATCACTATATCGTAAAGGTAATCCCTAACGCGGGTGGAGACAGAAGGTGAATTCGAGAAGTGTCCCGGCAGCCGCCAGGCCTGGACAACACCATAAAGCCGAGAGGGGGGTGTTAGCAGCCTCAGCGCGGTCTGGCCTGGGCCCCCACCAATTCTCACCTTTCTTGGTCCCCCACTGCGGACCTGCTGTCCCCTCTCGGCTGGGGCGACAGGCTTAGGTCCTGGCGGCTCCTCTCGGATTGAAATTCTCCGGACTTCAAAAGCTCGCGGCTCCGCTCCCTCCGGGGCTAGGCTGGGCCTGGGGTGGGAACCCCGGGAGGCGACGTGAAGATAAGATGCCCGGATTGTGTTAAATGGAATCGGAAGCCAGGGCCTGGGCCACCAGAAGCGCCGATCCGCTGGGGCCGCTTCGTTTCCTAAGAAAACCCGGCTCCGGAGAGCGGCGGAAGGGGCGGGGGTTGGGCTGGGGGATACCTCAGGGCAAGGAGACCAGGGACAAGGACATAGGGTCCCAACAGCTGCTTTGGCCGTTTCGGTGCCAGCAACATTTTGAGCAGGAAAAATTGGTATTGCTTTCGCTTTGGTAAAACGTTAAGAACAAAAGGGACTGCCCTTTAAACAGTAAGCGTCGCGCGGCTGTCGTGGAAATTGAACTCGGGCCCCGGATCATCTTCCAAGCCATGGAGGGGCAGTGTCCCTGGACGTTCCGGCGTGGCGGGGTCTCCGCTGTGGGGCTCATTGGGCGTGAGGGGACTTCTGGCCAAGTGACAGCTGCCAGTTCCCGTCCGGAAACCCAGACCTCAGAGGTACCATGGAATGTGCCCCTCCAGAACCACGGTCCACTGGATCTCAAACGCCCAGAAGGCCGGCTTCCCCAGGCAGGAAATTTCACCCGGACCACTTCCCGCACCAGCTTGCCCACTCTGCACAGGCAGTGGGTGGCCACGTGGGCCTTCGGTGGGCACCACAGAACCGTTTATCCTTCCGGCAGGCAGAACCTGCTGCTTCTGGAACTCTGGTTTGGACAAGCACCCCCTTCTCTCTCTGTCTCCTGAAGCGAGGGGCCAGGAGCCTGATACAGAAAACTGGAAGCTTTCTGCAATCCCATGCCTCCTCCTCCTCCTCCTCCTCCTCCTCAGGTCCTTGGAGCCAGCCAGCCCTGTAGCTGCTCTTGCCCCCATCCCTGTTGGCCTGACTTCTGTAGCCCAAGCCTGGCAACTTTCGGGGCCTGAGCTGTGGACTACTGCCTGGGCAGCCCATATTCCTGCATCCACCACCTGCATCCTGGATCTGGAGGACCCAGGGCAGGACTGGAGCCCAGAGGACCTCTCAAGCTTGAAGCTTCCCTGCCTCGAGTCACCAACTGGAAGGGCCCATGTTCCAGTCAATGAATAATTGCCCAACACCCAAGCCTCCAGAGGCCCAGCAATTCCCCTCCCCCACCCTAGCAGAGATGGTATAGGTTGGTCCTTGACCTTTACTGTCCTGAAATGTGCTTTAATTACAAAGTTTATTGATGCCCATTTCTCATTTAATCTATGTCACACTCCTTTAAAAGTCCTCAACAAGTTGAAGTGGCTTTTCTATCACAGTGACTCAAACTGCCAGGGCCCAGCTGAGTGTCAGACCCTGCACCAGTGCTTCTTCCAAGACCTTGTCCCCCCTGGCCCTCAGGGATGCCTCAACACCCAGCAGTGCCTTAACTCTCCATGAGGCAATCCTCAAACCCCCAGCACTCTCTGGTATTTAGGTACATCCAGGGGCCCCTCAAAGGAGGCGCCCACCTACCCTCAGAAGCAGAAGGCTCAGGGCCTACACATGTGGACTGTCCTTACCCTGGCCCACCCGTAATTTCCCAGGAGGGCAAAAGAAACTCCATCTGGAAGTCTGGGAACCCCACATGGTAAGAGAGTCACTGTTCTAAGCATTTCACCTGTCTTAGCTCTTTCCATCCTCACAACAGGCTTGAGGAAGATATTACAAATCATCCCTATTTTGCAGTTAAATAATCTGAAGTACAGGAAGGCTCATATACAAATGTCAGGACTTAACTCCCCATCTCCCTAGTTTAAGTCCACATTCACAATAACGGATGATATTAGAAAGTACCTGACACTGCATTCTGAGCCTTTCCTTCCCAAAACTCTGCTTGTGGTTCTGCCAAGGCCTTTTCTTCTCCTCATTCCTTAATAAATTCACAAGGATTGGGAGAAGTGAAGAGTGGCAAGGGCAAGCATGAAGGATAGTAAAGAAAAAAATAATAACCCTAAACCGTTTGGGAACTTGTCCTGGAGAAGACCTCCAGGCCTTGCCTTCTTTTAAGACTAGGCTAAGGCTGAGACTATGCAAGAGTCTGCAGGGAGGCTGGAGCCAGCCCTTAGGGATGAAGGGGAGATGGGACTAACTGCTTTGCCCAAGCATGTGGGAAGAATCTTCAGGGCCTAAGTTCCAAAATATCAGAAATGTCACTGCAACAGCTGGTTCTGGAGACCCTAAGAGACAAAGTCTAGTACGGGTTTTGACTATCACTTGTCACTGAGGCCTGAGGACCTAACTGGAAAGGGACAAAACTCACAGGAGTTACCCAATCCCAGGGACAATTGCTTGATCCCTTTGATAGGGGGCGTGGCTTCACCAGCGTGTTTTCTCTTCGCTGGAAGTTGCCTCACCCGAATTTTCCTCCATGATTTATTGGCCCAAGGAACAAAACCTGAGTGTCTAGCCAGGTCTCCCCACACTACATCCTGGGCTGAGCACATCCTCTGGACTCAGCACATGCCTTCACTCAAAACCTAGGTCCTGGGGGTGCATCTGGAGGGACAGAATCACCAGGCTGGGTCTTCTGTAATAGGCAGGACTGACCTACCCTTGGGGCATAGGGGACCTGGTGTGCAGGGAACTGGCAATTATCTTTGAGTCCTGTACATCATGGATTCCTTTACCTCATGGTGAGAGGCAAGAGGCAAGTAGGTTTTCAGCTTTGTTTTTAACAGAGTTTGTTCCAGCACAAATCTTTCCAAGCGCTTAACTGCCCAAGGGCTGGACTAGCCTGACAGCCCTGAACCCCTCCGCAGGGGAGCATCTCCCACTCTCACCTTGGAGCTGGAAGAGGAACCCCGCCTACTGCTGTGCGCGGCCCACTGGGCGATCCGAGACCCCTATCTGGGTGGAGCTGTTCCCTGCGGGGATCTCTCTTTCAAGGCTTACCCGGCCCTTTGGGCCCCACATGCTCTCTCCTGGGTGCAGGTCTCTCTCTGTGAGTTTGAATTTCTGTGTGTTCACTGACCGTTTGTCTCTCCGAGTTCCCGGGTGGTGGAGGAGGCTGCAATCCCTTCCTCTCCCCTCACCCGCCCGGCAGAAGAACCGCCCCAGGCGAGGAGGTCCAACCGGTTGGGCGGGCTGAGCCGCTCCCTATTCGTGTAAGGAGCTCTGGGGACTGGGTTTTATACAGCCCCGTCCTGACCCGGGCTAGTCCCTTTTCCCCGTCGAACTTCACAGAGCCCCTCTGGGGCACAGTTCCTCCCGTTGCGCAGGGGGAAAACTTGACTCAGAGAGGTTGAGGACCTCGCTCAGGGTCACACAGCTGGGAAGTGGCCGAGCTGGGATTTTAACCCAGATCATTCGGCCTGCAAAAGCCAGAGTCTCCGACGTCGCCTCTGTGCGCCAAGGGCCGAGGACTATGTTCCCAAGCACCGCAGACAGGTGCCTCGGGTACGAGCGAAAGGCGCGCACAGAGGCCACCCTTCTCAGATCGGTTTGGGGGCTGTGGCCCGGGCAGCGCGTGAACTGCGGGGCAGGAACTAGCTCGAGCCGTTACCGTAAGTCTCAGGGGAGCAAGGCACAGCGGGGAGGGTGGCTAAGAACAGGCGGGCGGGAGGGCTCCGCGACGTGGAGGGACCGCGCGTTCCCGGCCCCGGAGCCCGGCTGCGAGTGGGGGGTGCGCCGCGCCCGCGGGGATGAGCCTCGGAGGGTCGGGTACCGGCTCTCAGGAGCTCGTTGTAGTGGACGGAGCGTAGGAGGGAGGTGACACCCGGGACTCCCAGAGAACAGGGTGTCACCGCCCAGGACTGGAGTGGCCGCACAGGCTGGCCCCCGACCTAGAGTCTCAATCCTTTCTTCTCCTGCACGGGGCCGTGTCAGGTGCGGCCCGGAGCCCCTGAATGTCCCTTTCCGGCCTGAGATGCCGCCGACCGCCCCGTCCTGTCCCCGCGGCCCCTTCCTGCGCCATCCGCCACGCCCGCCCCTTTCCGCTGCGGTGACAAGGCGCAGCTCCCGAACTGCTGTCTCGGTGCGCCCCCCACTGCCCACCGCCAGAGGCGGGCGTCACGTCGCGCCCCAGCATCCGCGCTGGCTCCGATCCCGCCACTCTGCCGGGGACAGCAGCCCGTATTTTCATCCCCCGGGCCTCGGGACAGCCTGTCTTCGCTCCGTAGGGGAGCCTCGCCCAGCCCCAACCGCCAGCCATCTGAGCCGGACCCCAGGACGAATGGGTGGCAGGTCGGGGCCAGCTTCTGGGGACCGGTAATTAACTGTGCGTGGCGGGAGGGGCGGCTCCTGAGAGGGGGCACAGAAGCCCTCCCACCCCCAACCTGTCGAGGTGGACCTAAAGTGGGCTGCATGGGTCTGAGTGCCTCCGAGATGTCCCTGGTCAGCCAGTCTGATCCATCATCATGTCCCCAACACATGCGTCGACGCGGAAGCTCAGGTACTGGCCACCCCTGTCCCCGCAGTCCTCCAGCAATTCTGTCTTGAGCCTCACGTAGTCGTGAGGCCCATTTATAAACTCTTCTCCTTGGATTTCCTTTGACAGTGTTTCCTGAAGTGTGGTCCCTGCATCACCTGGGCACTTGTTAGAACTGTAAATTCTCAGACCTACTGAATTAGAAACTCTGGAGGGGGGCCCAGCAATCTGTGTTTTAACAAACGCTCAAATGATTTGGTACACAGTCCAGTGTAAGAACTGCTGCTCTAAGGATTTATTCCATCACCCTGGTTTCTAAGTTCCCATGATTCCTCCAAGCTGCCTGAATGGCTTTTTTTTTTTTTTTAATAAAATTATTAAGGTGACATTGGTTAATAAAATCGAACAGGCTTTAAGTGTACAATCCAACAACACATCATATGTACATTACACTGTGTGTTTACCACTCAAAGTTAAATTTCCTTCCATTGCCAAATATTTGAGCCCCTCTACCTCAATCCTCCACCCTGCTCCTCCCCACTCTGCTAACCACTAATCCACTGTTCGTGTTTATGAGTCTCTCTTTGTCATGTTTGTTTGTTGCTTTCAGTTTTATATCCCACATATGAGTGAAAGCATATGGTTCTCAACTTTTTCTGTTGGAATGGCTTTTTTAAAAATGTAACTTTTCTTGGATCTCTGGTGCAGAGCTTTATGCCTCTGTTACCCATGTTTACTCACCCCTCTTCTTTCCACTTTATGGCCTCTATGTATCTCTTTGTGCACTAACCTATTACCTAATAGTGTCATTATCAAATTTAGCTCCTCACTCATCTCATTCATCCACTAAAAGACATGCCTCACACAGTGGTGTATCAGGAACAACTCACGAACTGAAATAGCTGGAGCAGAGTGGAAAACTTGCCCTACCCAGAGATTTCTCTCACAAAAGGGAATCAGAGGCCTCGAAATGTGATTGGCTTGCTGGCTTAAGAGTAGAGAAAAGCAGATCTTCCATATCTGGGTACCCTATTCTGTTAGAGAACAGATAGACTGAAAAGAAGGGCCTTGGGAAAAACTGGGGGCAAAGAAAGGTGAGGCATAGAAACAGGTTTTCTATGGACTCCTCCAAGGACTATGGGCATCTCTTGCCTACAGCCTCTTAGGATGGAGAAAAAATACAATTTTTTTTTTCCATTTATCTTAAGATGGCGATTTAGGCATCTGCTGTGGCTGGTTAAAAGCAAGCAGCTTTAGTAAGAGCCAAAGAGGCCTGAGCCACATGTCAATAGTTAGAAATGCTTTTTCATTCAGTCAGATTTTTCTAATATCAGACATACTTTGTGATGCTGGTTAGTAAGTTAAACTTACAGCTGCTGTTATAAATTAGGCAGCATGAGACCAAGGTGCCACCAAGAATACCCAAGAATAAAGACAGCTATCTTCTGTGCACTGTGTACTATTCGAAGTGCTTTGCTTGTATTTTATCACTAATCCTCATAATTCCATGAGGTAAGATGGAGAAACCAAGTCAGAGAGGTTACACAGCCTGTTATTGGCAGGTGTGAGATCTGAATCCCAGCACTGTGACGCCAGAGGCCAGGCTCCTACACACTGGATTTAAACCCTGCCTGTGGAAACTAAGAGGCCACACACCCTGTGATCTCAAAGGATCGATTTCATTTCCAAAGGCGGCTAAACTAGTTGAAGCCCTGGAAGAATAACTGCAACTTCACCGACAAATGTTACTTCTATTATTATCAATAACAGCAGTTGGATGGCTTTTTCTTATTCAGGTAACATTTTCATACCCACTATCCCATTTGATACAATAAATCTGTGTAACAGGAAGAGCAGCTATCAATATAATCCCTATTTTACAGATGAGGAGACTGAGGCCCAGAGAACTTAAGTGCTGCCCTCATAATTACTCAGCAAATGAATGGCAGGCAAAGCAAGGGGCACTGTTACTCCTTTTGATGTCTTTGCTTCTTATTTTTTATTCATTCTCACTTGAGACACATATTCATGTATCATCATATTAATCCTTGACATCGTTCTGTTAATTTAGGTTGCTCTAAGGATTTCTGGTCCAGTATTGTGTTCACACCTCCCAGGCCCCTAATGAGGTAGAAGAGACCAGAGTTGTTCTTTCCAGTTTCCAGTTAAGGAAGCCAAGATTCAGAGAATGCAAAGGATCTGACCAAGACCACAAAGCCACAATAAGGATCAAAGTCTCAGACTCTTTCAGGTAAGAGTATGAATTTCTTATTCTACAGAATGAAGGAATTATTCCTACTTCCCACACCATTCTTAAAGCCTGCCAGTACTGACAGATGCACGAAAGAATGGCAGACAGTTGTGAAATACTACTGACAGTTTATAAGAATATATAACATAATGTGCTGTTAATGCACATTTTTATTATAATGGACTCAAAGTTGTTTCATAACTTCCATTATTGGCAACATGTCAGCTTTGGAATGTTCTCCTAATTATTCTGGAGTCAGCCTTACTGTTCTTGGAAAGAATTAGAAGAGGAAAGAAAGGTCACTGTTTTAAAAATAGGCATGAAAAGGGCCAAAGGAACCCAGATCCAGGATGTAACTCTGCCCTGGTGCTCGGCCCTGAGAAATGGTTCACACTCTCTCACAGGCGGCAACAGTCAGGCCATGATTTCAATCCCAAATATGGCCCATTAGCAACTGAAGAGCCTGATTACCTCCAAAAATTGACTGGTTTTTCTTTTATTAGAACCTTCCATTGCAATCCTCATCTTTTCCCAACATAGGCATTGGAAAAAGAAAAACCCCATGTGCTCAGGCTGTAAGCTGAGAGCATAATACACCCACTCTCATCTAAGCTTTGCCACAATCCTCAGAGGAAAGTATGTGTCTCCCATTTTACAGAAGAGGAAAATGAGGCATAAGAAGTTAAGCAACTGGCCTGGGGTCACACTGATAGTAAATGGGAGAGCCAAGGGTGAAACCCAGGCTCGTAAATACCAATAACTATGAGTCCACTTTCTCTGTGGATACAGAGATCCTCTGATCTGGCAGAGGGAGCAGCAGGGAGCTAGTCTGAAGGCCTGGGTTTTGAGACCAGGAGAAAGAGAGACAGATCCCAGGGACCTGGAAAGATAGAAGATGATCTGTAACTGCTATGAGAGCGGAATCGATGGTGGAGGACTGCTCCTAGACTTGCCCAGCCAAGATTTCTGGTCCTTCTAAGACACTTGGTGAGTAGGTAAGAGCGTGCACTTGGACACCAGACAGACCTGAGCTTGAACTCCAGCTCTGGCACTTACTAGCCTGTGAGCTCGAGCAGAGCAGCTGTCTGAGGGACAATATGAGGCCTGCCCCCTCAGACCTGTTCTGAAGATTTAATGAGATGCCAAATACAAAGGGCCTAGAGTGAGTCCTCAGTAAATGCCAATTCCTTCTTGTCCCACTTTGTCAGTGTCCCTACTTCACCCTACTGTCTCTGATTCTCCTTTCTCGGCATCATATTCTTGGCAAGTGAGAACGAGCAGTGAATGTCAAGTGAAAAAGAATGGTGCCCAGGGAACCAATAATGTTTGTGCCCCTCTCCCTACATGGTGGTAACATTTCCCAGAAATAAATATGTAACAAACCGAGGGTGATTCATAAATTTGTTGGAATTCAACCAACATGGAGATGGTAAATGCATAACTGAAATAAAAAATTACCTGGCTGGCATCTTTGTAGTGCTATCATTGGTGGCATGCATGGTCCTGTGTCCTTTCTGTAATATTCCATTCACTAGGATCTGGGATAGTGGTGTGATCACAGCATTGCCCCTTTATGGTAAAGTAGTTGATCTATAAATAATAATAAGCTACCATTTCTGTCCTCTTAACTGTCATGGCAATTTAGCATAATAGTTAAGTGCACAGACCCAAGTTAGACTGCTTAGGTTCTAATTCCAGCTCTGCTACTCACTATGCTAGCTAGGCTGTGTGATGTTGGAAAAGTTACTTAACTTCTTTAAATCTAAGTTTCCTCATCTGTAAAATGAGGCCACATAAAAATAAAATGTATTAGTTCGTTTAAACATTTAGAAGAGCATCTATCATAAAGTAAGCCTCAATAAGTGTTAGCTATTGCTATAGTGGTATGCTCCCTCCCTGGATGTGAGCCTAAGGGAGTTCTGTGAGTTTGAGGAATAAAAAGATGAACGAAGCAAGAACCCCATGCCTGGAGCAAATATATCAATGGGCAGCAACTCACATCAAAGCCAAATGGACCTGGGCTCCAGTACAGGCTCTACCACTAGTTGACACGAACAAATCGCTTCAACCTTCAGGAACTTCCATTTGTTCCCCTGTAAAATGGGACTGAATAATAGCTGCCTTGACTTCTTCACATAGTTATTGGCCTAAACAGTGCCCTATTGCCTGTCATTAAAATGATTTTTATTTTTGGAGTCCTAAAGGTGTTTTCTGCCTATTACAAAATACCCACCCTGGGAGGAACCACATTTTAAACCATCACCTGCTCAGTCAGTCCTTAGCCACCCATCTGCACTTTACCTGTTATGGGAATGCGTAAGGGGAGGATTGGGATGCAGGAAGGGAGACAAGGTTGAGGAAATGAGGAGCGCACCCATGGGTGGTTACAGAGTTACTGTGATAGAGACAGCTAACTGTCTCACCTATTTCACCTATTTCATGAAAGCTAAAGAGCTTTCAGTCTTTAGCTGTGCACATGGCTTTCAAGTCTAAAGAGCACGTTTCCCTGACTCCTTGCAACTCAGGCTAGCCTTGGATTAAATTCTGGCCCCACGGAATGACAGCAGAAAAGTCACATGGCAGCATCCTGGAGCCTTCCTCAAATTTCTCTACTGTTCCTCTGTTCTGCTGCCTGGAGCTCTGTCTACTGACATCCTGGACCTCCATATGGCAGAGAGACAAGATGGAAGAAGCCTGGGTCTCTGACACCATGGTGCACCACACCAGGAGGACCAAAGGCCTAAAGAGAATGAGAAATGAAGAAGTCATGTTTTCTAAATTAAAAAGAGAAAGTGAGAAAGTAGAGGAGAAGAGAGAGAGAGAGGGAAAGAGGGAAGGAGGGAGGGAGGGAGGGAGGGAGGGAGGGAGGAAGCACACACTAAGTATAAGAAAATGTAAATTTCCCAAGATTTTCCGGGTGATAAAAGAGGGTGTGTGTGTGTGTGTGTGTGTGTGTGTGTGTGTGTGTGTGTGTGTGTGATATTTTCCACTGACAAATTATACAACATCTTCATAGAACTTCGGGGGATACTAAACCTTTTTCCAGGCAGGCAGCTGAACTAAAGAAAAAGTTAGTATAGCACAGCCAGTGACCTAATTATTTTTGCATGTACAATGTGCCATTTTTTAAACATAAAAATAATTTTACCTGTACAGCGATATCACCTAAGTGAGATATTGCAGAGAAATTGTGAAGGGGGCAACTGAGAAGTATTTCTGGAGATAGAAAATGCACAAGCTTTTCTCAGGAAACAGCCAGCTCTTCTATTTCTATTTCTGTTCTCAATTTGCTGTGAGACCTTAAGTGAGCTATAAACATCTTGGACCTTATTTAAATGGGGTGGTAATTTCATATAGAGTGGGTATTGTTAAGGCTTCTTGATTTCAAATCCAAATTGAGCCTCTCTCACACAAAATGTAGCTTTTGTAAGCGGTTCACTTACTGCTGGTGAGGTAAGAGGATATGCCTGAAGAGGTAATGCCGTTGCAGATAGATATTCCATATGCTAAGTTAACACAAATGCCTCAAACTTTTATATGCTTGATGGAGAGACATGAGGGCCTCTGGCCTGTTTTACATGCTTTAGTCTTGGGTGGGAAGTGCCTCAAAGTAAAATAAGGAACCATTTCAGAAGTACTGCTCCTTTTCCACACCAGTTATTATCTCTAACAACTCATTTTCCATCCGCCATGGTTCCCTAAACTGGTTTTATGATAGGGAGTCTCCACCATTGTAGACCCTCTGCTAGTCTAGCCAATTACCTCTGGCTCCCTAGTGAAAATTGGGGGACAGAACTCAGAATTGTGACAGGGCTGGCATTGTGACATAGCTGTTACTTTTCCAGTCTCCATCCACCCTGTAGGTGCAAGCTTGAAGGTTTGGGGAAATTTCCCTGATGTCTAGATGCACTGATTTCCAAAGGGATGAGATTAGTATGTTAAGTATAAATGTTATAGTACCAGATGGGTCTGTTTTCAAACTGTGCATAAGGGTGAAAAAGAGTTGCCCATGGTTCTGTGCTGTTTCTTAGATAATAACCCAGCACCTGAAAGCTGAAACTAAGACACATGCCAGCCCCTATGGATTCTCTCCCTTCAATAGGTGTAGATGGAGGTAAAGGAAGCTTGGTTGGTTGGTTTGACCAAAAATTAGGTCAAAAGCCTAAGAGCCCAGATCAAGATCTTGTACATCTGTGGCCACTGGCTGAGTTTTATTGAGGGCCCTAGGCAGCCAGGAGAATGGGCCAATGATCAAGAAAGTGGCTGGGTGACCTCGGACAAGTCACTCTACTCCTTGAGCCCTCATCAGTGAAGAGTACCAATTCCAACTCTGCCACATAGTGAGTGACCTTGGCCAATTCACAGCCTCAAGTATCAGAGGAAGCTAAAGGGATTTGTTTCTCAGGGTGCCCCCATCACAGCATTCTGTGACACTGGCAAGGGACACACACCAATGTCTATAGGAGCAACCTGGTAGTAGTAGCAGTGAGAGAGATGACCTTGGTCATGTTAGGAAATTGAACAGACTCAGATGGCAGATTCTCAGCTCCAGCTGATAACGTTGCCAGATATTTCGTTGTCAAGTCTTTTTACATGTTGGCGACTAACTTGGATTGTTGAAAATTCTGTATTGAGCAAAGACTCTAAGCAAGCGGTGGACTTCTGAGTCCACTGACCCACGGAAGAGATCCACAAGCTGGGGACCTGGGGGTGGGGCGGGAAAGACAGGTGGCACAGCATCCTCCATGCGGAGGACACAGCTGTCCTGGACAAGGCTGGGCTAGCTGGTCCACAGCCCTGCTGTTCCTACTCCAGAACACCTGAAGTGGTCTAGGTCAGCCTGGGCCTATTTTCCTCTACCCATAGGTGGGCCCGCCAACTGCTGATGGAAAAAGGTGTTTGCAGTGGGCAGCAACAGAACCCTCAGGGCGCTCAGGCCTCAGTTCTGGGTCCCTGGGCCTCCTGGGTTTAGCCACACCTGGACGCCAGGGGCTGCACATTGCAAACAGTGCTGCCAGCAGGTGCAGAGTGACTCGGTGCCCTTGGGCCAGGCGACACTTCACACAGCGTCTGAGGAGGAACCCCAGGGCGAGCAGCTTCGGGGCAGTGGTGGAGGGTGGGACTGCACCCCAGCCAGGGAATTCCCAAAACGAATAACACGCGTTGGTTGAGAGGAAATTCGATCCTGGAGGAGCAGTGGAAGCTCATTCCCTCCTCAGCTTAAAGAAAGCCCCGGCTCCAGGTGGCGGTGCTGCCCCCTCTCAGGGCAGACACCCCGACGACCCCTAGGGCCCTGGCTCCGACCTGCCCCTCCCCTTGGACATGCAGCAGGGCTCCCTGACCTGGTGTTCCTTTCAAGGCCGCCTTACCTATTCCAGCCTGCTCTCCACGGGAGGGGAAGCTCTGTCAAGTTCAAATAAGCCTATTTTCTGCATAGTTCAGTTTGTGCAAAATAACTTTGAGGTCGGACGACAATGTACAAAGATAATGTGTCACCCTCAAACACTATCGGTGAAATTTCAAAAAATAAAAATCTCCGGAGGCGATTTTGACATTTATGAATTTAGTTATTCTTCTGTTTGTCTCCACAATCTCACTTTTTCAATTTTTTCCTACACAATACATTGAAAATATTTACTACATTTCACTTATAATGAAAAAGTAAAAATAACCCAACTATTCATCAACATAATAATAAAATAGGTAAATAAATAACAAGTAGGCATATCAAGAAAGTGTATGTAATAGATCTGTGTGTTCACAAGGAATCGGGTTTAAGCTTACATTAAATGAAAAAGAATTAAAAAATTGTTTATGTGGTAGGAGACCATATTTGTTAAAATGCAGAAAGAAATTTTAAGTAGATGTCTGCAAATCACTCAGATATGATTAATGACTTTTTATTTCATGGATGATTATGTAGGAAATATCTATATATTTTGTATGTACATACATCTGGAGGACTATACACCCAACTATCACATTGTTTATCTTTGGGGTGATAGTGAGAAGGATGTATGTGGAACATTAACTTGCCACACTATATATTTCTTCAGTTTGCTTTCTTTTTAAATAAGCATCTTAGATTTGTATTTCCCACACACACACACACAAAATAAAGATTTTTAAAAATTATACCCCTTCCCCATCCCAAGACCTCCAAATTGTTATCACTTGTCCACAGTTCTCTGATCTTTTCATTATTATGTTAATTTTCCTTTCAACCTCTTCTTCTTCTTGTACTGTATCTAAGAAATTTGCATTCTTTTTATTTCAATTTAGAAATTGCCTGTTTCCTATGTGCAAATAGTTTTTAAACTCTTCAACCAAAAGAATGAAAGAAGTGAGAATATTTTACTTAATCTATTCATACAGTGCAAACAAAAAGATTAAGGTTCTTGAAAGCATTGCAATTTTCATTCCATTACTTCTCAAGTTCTGAGTAGATGTGGCCTGTTTTGTCCTCTAGCCATACATACTCTCTCAATGCAGCAAACCATGAGAGTCGAACTTTAAAACGTGGTTTTGTTTCTATTTAATCAAGAAAGGATTTATACTTTATGAAGGAGTAGCACTGAAAGTTAAACAGGATTTCCAGTAACAAGAATTAGAGTGGGAAGGGCACTCTTGGCTAAAGAAGGGACACTATGAAAGAGGCTGGGAAGAGGGGATTGTGACTTGGGACATACGTTGATTCTGGGATCGTTTAAATCATTCTGAATGTTGTTCCAGAAACATGAACTCAGTTCAGACTATGAGAAAGGAGCATGGCCACACTTCAAACAAGCAGAAATGAAGGGGTTGTCTGGCATTTAAAAATATTTATATAGAAAAGTGGCACCCAGGAGCAATAAGCTGAGATGATCCACCCCCATCAAGACGTCTGGTATGGTTCTTTTTACACATAAAACGACATCATATTTCCTTAGGCAAAATCTCAGAATATTCCAGGCTCACACATTCACAACCGTAACTCAAGACTTTTGTTCAGACCGCTGACATCCCTCTCCTCCTTTTCATATGCATTTATATAAATAGCATCAGAGTAAAATGCAGGTGCTCTGGAACAAACTTCCTCTCTCTGCCATATGTTAGCTTATACTTAGGTCACGTTACTTAACTTCCCTATTTTGAAGTTCATCACCTCAAAAATGAAGATAACACTACTCATTTTCAATATGTTGTGTAATTTAAACAAAATTATTTATATAAAACTTTAGAACACTTTATTTAGAATACTAAGACTATAGCTTTCAAATATAAAGCTTTTTAGAATACTAAGAATTTAATAAAAGCCACAATTATTATGTACTTTTGCCCTCTGCCCAAAAAGCTTATTCTCTCCTCTTTAAGATACTGCTATCCCTACATTCTCCAAATTCTTGGTTCTATCCCTTATTTAATGGAGATTCTAACAGTAGCTCCTTGCCTGCTGTTTGCCTTCTCTTGCCTACCCAGCAGGAGGCAAACAACTGCACCATAGTCTAAAGAACACCTAATTGGAAACCTGAATTCTGTCTTCTTTCTGTAGTAATTTCTGAGTTTTTAAAACAACTTTATTGACATATACTTTATATTTCATAAAACTCGCCCATTTCAGGTGTACAATTCAATGATTTTTAGTAACTTTACCAAGTGGCACAAGCATCACAATAAATCAGTTTTGGAACGTTTTCACACATACCCCCATGAGATCCGTTATGCCCTCTACAGTTAATCTCTCTCCCACCTCCAGCCTGTGGCAACTGCTAATCTACTTTCTGTATTTATAAATTTACTTCTCCGAACATTTTAGATAGACAGAATCGTACAATAGGTAGTCTCTTGTGTCCAACTTCTTTCACTTAGCTTAAATTTTTAGGTTCATCTATGAAGTAGCATATTTTAGTAGTTTAATACTTTTATTGCTATAAATCAGAATGATTTTCTGCCATGTTATATAATTACATTATATAACAATAATAACAATATATAATTAAAACTACAGTAGTCTAGGCACTTGATTAAGTGCTTTATTTAAGGACTTAAACTTTATGACAGTCTTATGGGCTAAGTGATATTATTATATCCATTTTTGAGTTGAAGAAATTTAATTTTAGAAATGTGAATAGACTTGCCCAAGGTCAAAAAGCAAGTAAGTGGTAGACTGAGGTCTCTAATCTAAGTCTGTGTGACTCCAAAGTTGAGCCAGAGTCACCTTCCACTTCAAAATTAACAAAGGGCCTTTGTGTTCTGTATCCTTCCGTCAGCACAAAAAGGAGACGCAGGGAAGTATTCACAGTAACCTCACCAAACAGATGGAGAAATGGCCAGCGCTTTGTGAATTATGAATCCCCACTTGTATGTAAGGAATCTTAACTCCACCATTTTCTCTATTCCCGATGCTGGCCCTGTTCTGAGGACATCCAACTCCCTTGGGGAAAAGCTGGTGTCATGAAGGACTCAGTTCTGCTGAATTAGGATTTCCAGTCTCTGAAGAGGTTGCCTTCAGCATTCTTCTGGTGCATCTTCAGGCCTGGCAGCCAGAGAAGGGAAGCTGGACTCTACCCATCGCCCTCATCTAACAAGAAATGAATGTGTAGCGGGGGGAAAAAACCCTTTGGGATCTATGCTCCCTACTGTTAGTTTTTAGATTGGAACTCACCATGGCACTTGTAACAGTGAGGATGGACCATCCCAACCTATCACACTGTGGTACTTGAGGGAAATATTCAGTATGAAGAGTCTGCATGCACATGCAGAAACACTGGTCTCTAAAAATTTCTGAAGGAATCTCCGCTTGTTATACAAAGTAGCAGAACCTCTTTGAGGTTTTATTTTGAGCCCCAGGCTGAAGACGGTCACCTTCAAACATGTGTTATTAGGAATGTATTGATATTTGTTTCAGTAACAATAAATACTGCAACAAGCCTTGCTCCAAATCTGTCCTATTTTCGAGCCACCCTCATTAGTTGCAGAAGGAAGGGTCCTCAGAGCAAAGCCAGCCCCTTCATTCCACTGAAGGAGCCCAGAGATCACAAGACGTGCCTCAGTGTTCTGTGAGGGGTGAGGGAGTAGGTGAGAACCCAGGCCTCCAGTCCCTTGAAAAGACCCAGGAAGAGCAAGTCCTCAGGTAAATCTTGACCCTGTTCAATGGCGGCTGACTTAGATATCGGGCCTCTAACTGAAAGCATTTAGTTGGCTGTGTGCAATGCTCTTTCACAGCATCATTTATTTGTTGGATGAAAAATAACAATTTGTTGGCGTTAGATGCTCTGCTTAAGGGGTAGGAAGGTGCTGGCTAAGTTCTGATTCTTGATCTGTGGTTTGTTACATAGGTGTGTTTACTTCATGATATGTTGTTGATCTTATGATTTATGCATTTTGTACATGATATTTCAATTAAATTTATCTAAAAAAAAAAAGGCACAAGTAAAAGATAAGTCTTTTAGAATGAACTTAGCGCAGTACCTGTCACATAGTAGGTGGACATCACAAATGCCTTCTCTGAATAAATAATCTCATTTGATCCTACCCTGTAGGGTAAGCAAACCCATCTAGTGTTGTCACTGTTGTCATCGTGAGCCTGTCTTCACAGATTAGAAGTTCCGCGATTTTGCCTCGGTCTCTCAGTTGGTTAAGAGCCGGGATCCTCGGTCCCCCTCCCAGAGCTGAAAGAAGGCGGAGTATAGGGGTCACGGTCCCTTTTGCTTTCGCCGCTGCGCGGGCCACCCTGCCCTCGCCCCCCGCGAGGCGGAGGTGGCTCTGTGGGCCCTGAGGCCCGGGGGGCGCCCAGGATGCTCGCCGGGTCGGGAGGAGGTCCCGCCGCGCCTCGCCCGGCCCCGCGCACGCCCTCGGGCTTCGGGTCGCCGGTCCTCCCAGCCCCGTCCCTCCGTCTGTCCGCGGGTCTGCCACCGGCGCCTTCCCAGCCTCCACGCCTGGGAGACGGTGCCCTCTGACCCGCCGCGGAAAAGAAGACCCCATTTCTCATCACTTTGGGGTATCTTCCGCGGGGTGGCGGGGGGAATACAGAAATGTGAGCACGAGGCTGCTTTTTCCTATGAGAAGCGCGAGCAGAGGCCTCGCTTTTGGGCTTCCTTCACCTGGATTTAACCTGCGGATCTCGTTCCGAGCAGCTGAGAGTCGGCCCCCGGAACCGTGCAGGACCTCTGCCACCAGCTGAGGGGCCTTGTGCAAATCACTGATCCTCTGCCTCAGTTTCCTGATCTGTAAAATTGAAGTAACAACAGTGCTCAATTCATGGAGGAGTCCTGGGGGGTGAGGGTAAATGAAATAATCCCTACAGAGTACAGTATCTAGAACATAATGAGTGCTGGAGAGGTCTCCCCAAACCCTCCCTCCCCCTTAGGCAAACTGGGTTTGTGCTTGCCCCCAGCATCCCCCTTGCATCTCTCACCCTCTAGGTCCAGGGCAGCCTCCTTGCAACCTCTTCCACACAGACCCCACATAGACCTCACATGCCCACACCTCTTTCCTGCTACTCCTTCTCTGGGTTCTTGTCTCAGCCTTCAGTGTGATCATTTGTGTAGTTGTGTCATGTCATCTTTCTCCCACACGTGCACATACATAAGTCTGCTTGAGGGCAAGTGTCCCCTTGTTCATGTAAAATACCAAGGGGTACTCAGCCCGGAGCCTTGCTGACTCAATAAATGTCTGTTCCAGGGCTGTAGGTAGAGAAGGCCTGTTCCACCTCCAGCCTCCCCCTCCCAATCCCCACTCCACAGCCCCCTCCCCACTTCCCTACAGCTGGTAATGCTGAAGACTAAGCCTCCACCCCCTCCCCCCAACTCAGAAGCCATATTCACCCCAGCCGTGGTGACAGGTTGATGACTCCTATAACAGGCCCCTTTCCTCCTCTGGGGGGTTCCTGCCTGCATGGAGCCTGGTAGAGGGGCCACCAGCAGGGCCGGAAACCTGGGGAGAATGTCTCTGGCTGCCACTGACTTCTGTTACTAGAATTGGTGTTTTTCTACAATTACAACCTTCCCTCCTTCATTACGTCTTCTGTGTTCCTGAGGTAGTAAATACCAAGGATATGCATTACATTTCACATACTACTTCCAGTGATCAGAAAAGCATCTATTAATAGACCGACTGTTGACAGGGAATCTGGCTCTGAAGCTCAGAGTAAGGCTTCTAGAGCAGTAGCTGCCTGCTCAGCGCAGAGACGGCCACCTCCCCGACTCCTATTCTCTGGGCCACTGTCTCTACCGGTACATTTACAGGACGCAGCAGTGATTAGCGGCTAAAAACATGGCCCCTGTCCCCAATGCCTGGATCCACTCATGGCATTACCCTTTACTTAGCTGGATGACTCTGAGCAAGTTACTGAACCTGTCTGTGCCTCTGTTTCCCCATCCATGAGAAAAGAATAATGACAATGAGAGTTCCTAGGGTTGTTTGGTGGATTAAATGAGTTAATATTTATAAAGTGATTAGCAGTCTATAAGTACTCAGTGATTTTTGTCAAATACCTAAAGCTTAGTGCATCTAGAGACCCTGACTCTTACCTAGGTACCTAGCTAGCCTTAAATGGTAATAACCTGTTCTAGGAAGAGACTAAAGGTGTCTGTGATAAAAAACAAATAAATAAATAGTAAAAAATAAATAAAGGAAAAAAGCATGAAGATAATTCAATTTAACCCTCTTCTTATTATTGATATTCAAGCCTGATAGAACAGTCCTTGTGAATTTACCAGTTTTTCTCAGTCTTTACTTTCCTTCATTTGTGCTGTATATACATTTGGGAAGAAAAACTCAAAAGAAAGAGAGAAAGAAAAAGAAAGGAAGAAAAGAAGGAAGGAAGAAGGGAGGAAGGATCTAGGGGAGGTGGCTGGATTGTGGTAGAAATTCTTATTTTTAAAATTGGTTTCCATCAGCATTATAATAATAATATTGAATGTTCAATAAATTATGCCAAACTCATACTTTCCTGGATGTTACAGTTCCCAAAAAACCTAGGTGAGCAGAGATTGCTCAGAGTGAGCCTGGCTGGGTCTCAGAGCTGGAGGGAAGTGATGGCCACAGAGCTATAGGATCCCTTACTGGATAAGGATCTGCCTAATAGCATCATGGGAACCAACTCTAACCCCAGCATTTGCAATAGGCTTTCCACTTCCTGATACACTCAACAGCGCAGGTTGCACAAAGCTCAGCCATTTCCCATTTGAAAGCCAGATATGCCCAGGAGAAGAGATTTCTTTTACTCAAAGCTACAGGTGAGGCCTGGATCTCCCTTCTCCAGTAACTATCCTAAACACACACACACACACACACACACACACACACACACACACACACACACATCCTTGATTAGTGTGTCTAAAGGTTTTGATTATATGCCCTTGAAGCTACATGCTTGTCCAAAGGCTTCATGAAGGTGTTGCAGTGGCAGTTTAAGACAGCCCTGAGAAGGTGCTCAGGATCCAGCTGCCCAGAGAGGCCACAAGAAGAGGGAGGCCTCCATCCTGAAATGCTACGGAGATCATTTCAAGCAAAGCATTCCACTTTTTCCCTAGAAATGCTGGCCTGACAGAAGTCTAAACCAGTGGTTCTCAGTGGGGAGCAATTATGGCCCCTAAGGGACAGTTCATAATGTTTGTAGACATTTTTGATTGTCACAACTGGGGTAGGGGCTACTGGCATCTAGTGGATAGAAGCCAGAAATGCTGCTTATCATCCTGCTGTGTACAGGACCCACTTCACCGCAAGGAATTATCCAGTCCGAAATGTCAATAGTGTCTAGGTTGAGGGATCCTGACCAAAACCAAATTCCTACTGCCTTAGAGGAAGTAACCCTAGAACTCTTCCAGCTTCTGAAGCAGAGAGCAAACTGGAAAGTCAGGAGGGGAGCCCAAGAGAACCCTTTCCCAGGCCCCACACTAAGAACGGGGAGGTCCCAGCAGACTCCTTCCTCCCTCTGCTTTGCCTCCAGGACACAAAACCCTGGCATCTGAAAAGATTAAATAAAACCCATGATTCCCAGCCCCTCAGGCTGTATAACCCTGCCCCTCAGATCCTATTTCCCTCCTGCACCCCCTCATTCTTGGAGCACAGTTGGAAATTCAAATTGCAATCTTTACTGTCCAGCCCTCAAAGGTTCTGCCTGCTTCCTCTCCCAGGGACAAAGTCTCCTCAACGTCCTGCCTCCCTTTGAGATGAACCCCCCAACCCTGCCTTTTGCGCCAACTGTAAGTTTTTCTTCCCCACCTCCTTCTACCACTCGCCTTCTCTTTCTAATTAAACCACATCCAGGGTGTTGGGAGGGAAGGGGAAAGGATTCTGAAGACTTCCGTGCTGCAGGTTCTGGGGGCCTACCGCTTCATGGGTTTTTTTTTGTGAGGTGCCAACCACGCTGTGATCATTAAACTCCACAGTGGTGGGGGGATTTTCTCATTGCTGTTAACCTGGGAGCCAGCTACATCTTGTTTATCAGACTTGTTTTAATTCAGCTTGGTCAGGTTCCAAGTGTTGAGGTGGAGATTAAAGGCAACTGAAGAATCCAATTAGCCGCCCAGTCTTCTTTAAGCCAAAAAAATCAGGTCACAAACTAGATCAAAGTGAAATTATTTCTCGACAGCTCTGTTCATTAAGGGGAGGGTGGGAGCTCACACTGCTAAGCTGGGCTCATTACAGGGACTGGCATTTTAAATACAGTATCTCCCCCAAATTACATGTTTCAGAGGTTGGAGAGAGAAACCGAGATTATCTTACGTGAAGTCTCTGTTTGGCTAATAGGAAACAGAAAGCTGAAGAATGAGCGTATAACTTCTAGGAAAAGATTTAAACAAGGCCCCAATTTTCCTGGGCCAGAAAACTAACTTTGAATACTGGATTTGGCAACAATTGCTCTCAGCCAGAGAATTTCTCCTCCAGGGAATCTAGACAGCTGAGAAATCTCAGTTTTCCAGGTGGCCCTGCTCACCCATTTTCCAGAAAGCCCACCCCCTTTCCCTGGCTGGGTACAGCTTCAGGGGAGGCCCACTGGCAGCCTAGCTCAGCCTTCCCTTGACCCCAGAACACAGGCAGAGAAACCACTCACCATTTCTGGATTCTAGGTTCCAGGCAGAGTCATTTCCAGTGAAACGCCCCTGGGGCCTTTCTGTGTTTCTGTGGGCTCTTTTGAGGGGGCTGGAAAACAGAAGAGGAGGAGAGCAAGGAAGGCCCTGCTCTCACTCGCTTCCCAGAGGGAGGATCAAATATTGGACTGCCATGAGGGCATTTTGAAATCCTCGATTCTATGAAAAATTACATTCAAAAGAGCAGTAACAAGGCACATGCCCTTCTTATGTGAGCACTGATTTTACACTGAGCCAGGAAATCTACATAAAGTCTTTTTTTTTTCCTCCCTATCCTCTTCTGCCTGCAAAAATTCTGCTTAGCCTCTTAGGCAACCAGCAATCTCTGTGTTAGAAGATGACTTTTTTTAGGTCCTCTAGGCCACAAACCTGTGGAACACTAAATGTGGTTCAAGTTTCTTTTTCAGGCTTTCAATTGTGGCCACTTCCCTGGTCTCTGAAGTCTGAACCACTAGAGAGACCCTTCCTCAAACTTCCCAGGCTCACCATCCCATCCAACTAGGGCCTGGGTGTAAAGCCACTAGTGACTGGAGGTCTAACTCCCTTGAGTAGGGAAAAGATGGGAGAAAGAAAAGGAGATAGACACAAGAGGAGGGAGGAAGAGCAACAGGAGAGAGTCTCATAGTCTGTACTTCCTGCCAGAGTCTTGCTGTCCCCCAAGTTCTAGCTGCTGAAGGACTAACCAACTCCCTCCTCCAGGTCTGGAAGCCAGGCATCCAAGGCACAGAGTTTATTTTGGAGTCGTTGCAGCCCAGGACCCCCCACTAAGCTTTTTTCCCCCTTTCTTTTTTCACCTCCTGCAGCCAGAGCCTGCACGTTCAAGGGCAAGACTGGGAACTCACATCTTAAATACTGCCCCCACCATTGATGGATCTGAGGACCCCAGACCCATGAACCCAATGAACTGTAGCCCAAAGGGATTCTCTTTGGATGATGCTTTTAAAGCAGGAAAAAATTCGCGTCTGGTGGGTTTTTTTTTTCCCCTCCTCTGCGTGTATTTCCCTTCCTGGGATTATGTCATGCCTCCAGAGCCTTCCACCGCCGCCTATTCTCCATGCCCTGGGGCCGGCAACAGCGCTGCCAGGCCTCAGAAAATGCGCTCTGGCTCCCACACGGATGTTCTTACGTGCCCCGCAACACGAAATGAGCGCCGAATGTTTTTGTTTGTTTGTTTGTTTTGTTTTTGTTTTTTAAATCTTCTTTTGTTTTAAATCAGCGGCCTGAAGTGAGTTTCAAAATCTGGTCCTTTCCTAAGGAGACAGAAGAGGACCCAGGCCGGCGGCAGAAGGTCGCGCTGGGATCCCTGCGGGGAGGCTGCCGGCCTCCAGCAAAGAAGCCCTGGGGCGGGCACCGCAGCACCCCCGACCCGCCCTGGGGGGTCGCCCAGCCAGGGGCGCACCCGGCCTGGCGGCGGGCTGAGCCTCGCCCCGCGCCGCACCTCGGCCTTGCTGTTACTTCCCTACGAGCCTGAGCTGAAGCGGGAATGTGGGGAGAAGGGCGCTGCTGTCGGCTCGCAAACATACGCCGTTGTCCCTCGGGGGCCAGGCACCGTCTCGGACTGCTGTCCCCGCACTGGTCACTGTCACTGGGCGGGCGGAGCCGCTACCCGAACATGGGGACCGAGGCGTACGTGTCGCGGGGGTGGGAGGTGCCAGCACAAGACCTTACGAGTTTCCCCCAGAGGCCGGGTGGGGGTGGGGGTGCTAGATCTGCCCCTGGGTGCGGACGTGCCCGTCCCAGGGCGGAGGCGGGGGTCCCCCATCCCAGCTGTTCTCTTGGCCCCCGCAGCACCCAGGACCCAAAATAGCGCGTTCACCCGGGGTCAGCCCTGTGAGAGCCGACCACGCACCCCACCCCAGCGAGGCCTCCGCCGGCCCCAGCGCCCTTTCCGAGAACCGCCCGGGGCCTCGGCCTGTAGGGCGCATTTCCTCCGGGACCAGCCTCGGAGTGGGCTCTGCGGGCGCGCAGAGGTGGCCTGATGAGGAGGTGACGGGCCGGCCCAGGAGATCTGAACGGTCCGGCGAAGGAAGAGTGCTTGACGCTGCCCGCGTGGGGTCTGCCACCAGCCCCGGGCGCCCCGGGGTGCCAGGCCCGGCCTCTGGGGACCCGCGCCGGCCCGCCGCGCTTCGCTCCTCTGCCTCCTCCGCCTTCTCTCTGGCGCTGAAGCCGCCCCGATAGACACTTCGATCAATACGGGAGGGAAAAAAAAGAAGAAAGGAAAAGGTCCGAGTAAACGCTGCGACTCACTCTCAGGTTTTCTGGCTTCTTGCAGAGGTGGCCAGGGCCGTTTACAGTAAGAGCAGAATAGTGTTTGCGACTGTACGACATAATTATCTCCAGACTTGCCACTCCTCCGCTCCCAGCTAGGGTTTTCACGAGCGAAAGCGGCTAATGCATTTGCACACATTAAACATCTTGAACGCATAATTACAGGCTGCAGACAGGCTGGACAATAAAATATCTCAGCTAGATATTTTTGGAAGCCTTTTGCGACTGTGCCTGGAATAAATAACAACCGCTTTCTATGTCGTCGGCCATCTAACTGCAGCCACCTTTATTTCAAAACATCCCCACTTCGCCCCCCTGCCCCGCCCCCCACCCCGTGCTTTTGAGAAAGGAGTGTTGGGGGGAGGGATTGGTAGGAGGGTGTCACCTCCCAAAGGGGCCTCCCTGGCCGAGAGCCCTGCTGCGGGGTGCATCTGGGCAGGGGTGACTGGAATAAGGAAAAGAAAATACGTCTGTCTTCATCATTAGAAGGACTCAAGTGGAAATCCCTCTAGGCCTACAGCAGCCTCCCCATCCTCTCCCTACTCAAAGGCTAAAGAATTTGAAGAAAGTTGTAGATGTCCCTATTCCCTCCTCACAACCACCCTGAGAAGGACATCTCCAGACTGAGCTGGTTCCTGCTACCTGACAAATCTGCTGGAAAAGAAAGGGCTGGATATTGAAGCAGCAGGAGGAGGTAGCTGAGAGCGGTTCTTTTCTCCAGGGATTCCTGGGACATTCTAGCTGCCCTTGAGTCTCAGTTGCCGTGTCGGTAAAATGGAGATGATTATAAAAACCTCGGGACTTACTTCACAGGTCGTTATGAGGAAGCACTTTAAAATTTTTTTATTGCCATATAACTTACATATAGCAAAGCATAAAAAAGGCACTCAGCTCCCTGAATTTTTATGTGTGTATACACTTGTGTAACTACTACCTGGATCCTGATATAGAGCATTACAAGCCCCCAAAAGTCTTGATGAAGAAGCACTTTTAGAATTAACTTTGGTCAGTGATAATATTATTGTCTCTAACTCAATTAGTCAACAACCCTGTCAAGTAAGTGGAGCTTCTTGACTCTTGGGGACAAGAATTGACAAACATACACATATATACATAACAGACATCTACCATTCACTCCGTGGCTAGGAGCTGTGGGAATCTCTAATCTGAAGGAGCAGGTAGGGGCCTTGTCTACAAACCCTCAGGCACTCAGGGGTTTGGGGGAAATTGAAGATAAGATTTTAATTCATTTTGAAATAATGGAGTTCTGTTGCTTTGAATGGCTGGAGCTTTATATCTTGGCTGGCATGTCCATTTCCAGGTTAGGGTGAGCCCAGTGGAGAAAAGCCTGAGAACCACTCCCAGGAGATGGAAATCTGAGTGGCTAGCCTGTAAGGCTCTGTCCTAAGCTTTGGGGCACCTTATTTCAATGTCTCCTCTGAATCCAAGTCTGGGTTGATGTGTGGAGGGAATTCTCCAGAGGGGTGTTTGGCTCTGAGTTAAACGGGTACCCTGTTTTATGAAGAGTGTTGCCCCAAAGCCTAACACATGGACTTGCTGCCCATTACAAACAATACAAAAGAATTTACAGTAATAAATGAATTCTCCATAGGACCCTCTGACCCTCACTTCTTCCCAGAGGATGCCACCATTACTAGTGACTTTTCTATCCTGTTAGCCCTGTGTATACATCCCCCTTTTAAAAGCACACCAGTAGCCTTCACTGTACATGCTGCACTGGCCTTGGATTTTTTCCTAAATAACTACCTAAGACAATTCTCCATGACAAGTGTGTTGGTTCAGAAAATTATGTTCAGCCTGATGACTCAGCCCAGCTGAAATTCAAGCTAACCTGTGTGGCCTGGCACTGGGAAGGACCACTATAGCCTGAGTTCTAGATCTTGACCTATGTCAAACAGTCTTGGCAACCTTCAAAACTAACAACTAACTTGGCACCATCATTACCAGGAATCTCCCACCCCTCCTTGGACTACCAGAATCACACTGGGAGAATTAATCAAGGCACTGACCATGATTTTGGACCTACAACTATTCTCTGCAGTCAGGGGAAATCTTAAGTGCCTCGGAATTTTTAACTATTCTGTCTAGTAGCTATAAAAACTGTGCTCAGGTCATTAGCCCACCCTGGGTGTCTGCCTCCCATCCTATTTCCTCAGTCCTCTTTGGAGCTGTATGGGATGGCGGACGTCCTGGCCCCCACCGAGGCCTGGGCAGAGGCGGGAAGGCACAGTGGGGCCTCAGCCACAGACTTTGGTCCCCGCAGTGTCCACCAGGAGACATCGGAGGAAATGCGTTTACCACCTGGGCGACCTTGACTGCAGCCGATTAAAGTTTAATCCGAGGTGTGTACTCAGGCTCGCTATGTTATTTAAACACATCAAAGGTCATAAAAAGATTCCAATGGCCAGAGCGGTCCCGACAAAGCCCCACAGGGAGCCAGCGTTTGATTCTGGTGGATTTCCAGAGCCAGGATTTGGAGCGCAGGGAGGGGAGGAGACCATAAGAAGGAAAGAAAACGGTTTATTTTCCCAGCAGAACACCAGACTTCCAAAAGCGGCGGGGGAAACCGAGGCTCGGGCACCGGGAGCCGACAGCGCCCTGCAATTCCGATTAACTGGGAAGACATCTAGTGGGAAGAGGTCGGAACTGCAGCGGCGCCCTGTGAGCATCCTCTGCCTCTGCCCACTGCCACCTTGACTGCGCAGGGGTCGGGTGAGGGTGGGAGGGCAGAAGACAGGAGACCCTCTCTCCTGGGCCGCCCCTTCCAAACACGCGGCCACCTGGAAGATCCCACGGACAGGGCGGGGATCCCGCTCAGGGCCGAGGCGATACTTCCACCCCGGAGAGGAAAGGTCCAGCTCTCATTGGCTTTCCTCTCTCTACGTGGGGGTCCTTGTCAGCCAGCTGAGGGCATATGGGACCCAGGATCCCCGGATTCCCGTCCAACTCTTTCTGAGGCTCCTGAACCCAAAGAGGGCGGAGTCCTGGAGTGATCATATGTGGGTTCTCCAGGGTCTGAGTGACTCTAAGGACAAATAACAGATTGTCACAAAAAATCTAGGTAAGGCAGGAGGCCGGAAGGCCACCCCATCCAGAGGTGGGCTTTGAGCTCTCACCACCTGCCGGCAGCTGTGGGCCAGGCCCACTTCAGAGCTGTAGGAGCTGAGCTTCCCAGTGGCTACAGACAGTATTTTCACCCCATCTCTGTGGTAGGACCCTTGGATCTTAACGATGTCAGCTTCCTCTTGCCCAGACTAATTTCTATGGAAGACTGGGCATCTCTTAGCACTGTGCGGGGACGAGCCCCAGGAATGGAATGCTGATTCTTACCTTTGCACTCCTGGGGCACCAGGATGCTTCCTAACCTGAGAAAAGGTAGAGAGATAGGCAGACCTCCTGCTGGCCTCCCCTGCTTCAGAGTTGCCAGTCACAGCTTCTCTGTTGGTGGGCTTCACCTGTTTAAAGTGGGGTATCCCTCCTCTGGGCCTCCTGGCTGACCACTTTATCTGGGTCTAAGTTCACTGTCTTCTGCCATTTATTGTGGCATTACCTCATCTTGGAATTGTCAGGAAGGAAGAGCAACAACAGGAAGCCTTCTGAGGATACAGAGGCCAAGGGATACATATGTGTCACATTTCATTGTGGGAATCCCAGGAATCACAACTAGGTCCCCCAGCAGTGGGCATGTAGCTCTACTGGTAGACTTTCCAGGACCTCTGGGGTGGGGACTGCAGGGGACAGGGATGAATGCTGACAGTTGCCCTTTGTAGGAGGATCCCACCTTATGCTCAGTGCTGGGCTGTGGGAAGTGGTCTCCCCTCCTCCTTTTGCCCATCAAGTTGCTTTCTCCACACCTACCCATACTCCAGGGTTTGGCCCCTGCCTGGTTCTCAAAGAAGAGCTCAGGGAACCCCCTTTTATTGGTTTTCTGTTATCTTCTCACCACTCTTTCACCCCCCACCCCAAGACAAAACCTGAACTAGAAACAGTAGATAAGTAGATCATTCTAGGCAAATGCCTTGAAGCCCTTCACCAAGATTTAGCCACACCTGTCATACGCCAAAGGGCATTCCCAAGGGAGTCTAGGGTTCTGGCCCCTTCTGCCCTCCCCACTTCATCACCTCTCAGCTGAATTAGTTTAGGCTCCCTTAGGTTTTATTGAATCCAATACAGATCATTGGAGCAGTGATAGGTTAGGGCAAGAAGGACTGCAGCTGTGTTAATCAGCTTTAATTTTAGAGAAAGAAAAGACAAGATTTGGATCTATAGTAGATATACCTAAGGGCCTTGAGCAGTCTGGGTCCCACAAGAACTCAACGGGCTGATGTGTGTGCTTGGAGCAGACCTGACCCCTCGTTCTCCTGAGCCGATACACACCACCCAGAAAGCCTCTCTCCTAGCCCATCTAGGCAAGCCAGCTTTGGACCTGTGACTGGGCCCTATGGCCCCAGCCAGTTCTGCTATTCTCCCGTCTCAGGCCCATTGGGATGTCTTTTCCTCAGAGTGACAAATGAGTCTGCTTGCTCTCAATGACATCAAATTACTTTGCACCAGCCAAGGGTCCCATGACCTGACATAACCCCACATTAGGTCCTAAAAATGTAAAGAAATATGGCCTTTTTAAAAGTAGCTGAGAACACGTAATTGCTAGCAGGCTTGATGGGTTGTCCCAAGTCTGGCTCAAGACCTATGCCAGGACAGCTGATACCAGCCAGAATTCCTTGCTTGGGCTTTCTGTGGGCAGAAGTTCATGCCCACATTTAATTCTGGACTTCAGTTTCTCAAATCCCAGATTAGTTTTGTGCAGTTAAAGAAGTCACAGGGAGACTTGCAAACTAAGCATCCACTCCTGACCAGCGGAGGCTCCCAGCCAGGCTTCTTCAGCGAATAGGCTTCCGCAGAGAACGGGTTTCTGCAGTTTTAAAAACACAAGCCTGCCTTGGGCTGCCCTGACTTGACTTTTTGTTGGGAATAATGTTTTTATTGCTTCTTATTTTTTGCCTTTCACTTCTCTCTTCCTCCGAATCTTCTCACTCTGCAGTCCCCACCCTGACCTTGACCGGAACCTAAAACCCATGGTGAACTCAATCCTAGAGTCAAGAGACCAGAGACCCTCGAAGGAGCTGCTGTGCGCAAAACCCACCAGGTATCAATCTTGTGGATGCTCCACAGGCAGCATGCGAGGGACTCAGGGCCAGTGTCTCCAGAGGCTTCTGCTGGGTGCAGTTAGAGTCGTTAGAGAGTTGTGTAAAATCTATGCACATGATTCTCCTTATGCTTAATTTACACATTCCCCATGAGTTTAGCCAAATAGCTCTTTTCTAATGTAATGAGAAGTTATATTAGCATATATTAGCATAAGAACATCACAGATATTTTAAATGGCTAAAAAAAAGTCATTAAGGAACATAAACAATCCAAACAGCAAAATAACTCAACACTCTACCACAAAAAGGAAAATAAGTATCCACTCAGATGAGTGGGGTTTGAGTTTATGAAGTAGCTGCCTGGTATAGAACTTGTCAAATTCAGTGGTTTGCTATTTTCCATGCTCATTGTCAATTAGAACACTAAATAAAAACAAACAAAAACAAACCACAGCACTTTTATTCTTTTTTTAAAAATCTTATACTGCTGAGATTTTTTAAAATACACGGAATTGCACTTCCTTTTGAAACTGTGATTGCTACAATGAGATATCAATCCAGTACAATGTTCCCTTCCCTGCTTAATTATTGGACATCTTTTTTTAGTTTCTACCAGGGGAGGTGTGCTAAAACGGGAAATTGTCATTTGTCCAATAAGAAGGGAATGTATGTCAGTTTAGGACACAGAAAGAACTGAGCCATGGTTTTTACGTCTTCCCCAAATCCTGATGCAGCAGTAGAAATATTCAGTTATAGGATGACACACTCCTTGAAAAGGGTTGCATAAGTTTTTCTCACACATATGTATATTTGACAAAGAAGAGACATAAAATTTCAGGCAAGATGTTCCATATCCCCGGGCCCCTTTTTTGTCCGGTTTTCTTTAGGGTGAACACTCAAGTTCTTTCTAGATTGTGAGTGGAACAATTCAAGTTCAAACACACTGACCCATTACCCTCAGACATAGGAAGGCTTCCTTTTTATTGAGCAATTTTGCTCAACCTTGAAATTTATCCTCGAAACCCTGTGTTGAGGGTGGAATGATATGACGTCTGGAATTTTCTTTAAAATACTCCAAAAAAAGTGGAAGTGAGTGATAAAACATTAAAGACAAAATGATAATAGTTGTTGAAACTGGGGGTTGGGTATATAGGGGTTCATTATACTTTTGTGTGTGTTTGGAAAATTCCATAATATATATTTTTTTAATGTTGTGGTAGGCAAAGGTGGAAAAATTATCCCTGCCAGGGGGCTCAAATAAAAACATAGTCCATTTGGGTAGCACCTGGAGGTGCCCATTTAATCTTCGTTTTCCAAGAACGGAAAACGACCTTCTCCCTTTTCATTTCTCCGGAATCAGCCGGCCATCCCCATACTTTCTTTCCGGCAATCTCCTTTTCCCCAACCCATAAACTGAGCATCCAAACCCGAGGTTGGGGGCTGATTAATGGAGCTTCCGTACTCGGCTCCCCTGACCAGAGTGTAAATACCCATAAAAACTAATATCAAAAGTTTTTATTGAGCCGCTTCGTTTCCCCGAGCGCTGGGCCGAGCGGGACAAAGCAGCTGCGACTGCGCGCCGGGCAGCGTCGGCGCTCCGGGTCGGCTCCGCGCGGGGCCCCAGAGCCAGCCAGAGTTTCTGGGGAGAGAACACCCGAACCAGGTAAATGCCAGTAAGGGGGCTCGCCTTCCTCTGGGGTCAGGTGTATTTACAAAGCCGCGGCGGGAGGGAATGGTGAGTGGTCGGAAAAATCCGGACAGGTAGAGAGAGGCTCCAGCAACCCCGAAGTATGTCACCGGGCTGGTCCGACAAGGTGAAATATTTTTTCCTCGGGGACTGATGCCCTGCATTTCACCCACGTGACGTTGGATGTCTTGTTCACTGTGTGTGGGAGCGCATATGTGACTCTGTGAGTGCCTACCAAGGCGCACACGTCGTTATGATGACAGCATAGAACGTGCTGGTAAAAGTCTGATCACACCTCTGGGTGCTCTGTTCTGAGTCCTTTCCCCGTGGCTGAGCTGGTGACTTTCCCTCCCTCGGTTGCTCTCTGCTTTCTTTAAGAATTCGCAACCCGGGTCAGGGATCTGGGAGTCTTGAGGGTTCTGGGAACACATGGATTCGCGCGGGCCCAGCCTGCCCGGCCGCCTGCACCCGCTTCTCGGCGAGAAAAGCCGGGCTGCGCGGGGCCAGGCTGACGTCCGAACACCCCAGTTCCTTGCAGTCACGAAAGTCTTCAGTGTATTTGTTGACATCATGAATCCACGGCCCAGGGCTGGTTTCCTGTTTTGTTGCAGGAGGGAACATCAAGCGAGGATGGGGGTGGAGACGGACGGGTGCGATTGCTTTCGGCCGGTGGCGGGGACAGACCGCGTCGGGACACAGACCTCCCGGCCTCTGTCACTTCGCAGCCACCCGGGATGCCTCCGGCGTCCCGCGCTCTCCCGGCACCCTGGCTGAGTGACGGGGAGCTCACTCCCTGGGTGGCGTGGGCCCCCGAGTCCAGCGGGCCCATCCGTGCTCCCGCCGCCAGCTGAGATTTCTCGAGAAGGCTGTGCCTTCTCCCAGCTAAGCGCTTCTCCCCCTGTTCCCTCTGCTCCAAACGCATGCTCCCGACCTTTGAGCGAAGGCTGAGCGTCCGGGTCCAGTGAAGAGCAGAGCAGCGGGGGCGTCGTCGGCACGGGCGGTGCTCCCCTCACCATCACCCCTGCCACCCGCCCGAATCACCCAGGCCTCCCTGAGCCCGGGGGCGGTCGGTCTCAGAACCAGGAACGCGCCCCTCACGCCAAATTTCCTCCAACCCTGGGGAGTCTGAGCACGGCTGCTACTCAAGGGAGCCTGGAACATGGGGCTGGTGGTTCTAAAAAGTGTGTGTGTGGGTGGGTGGGTGGGTGAGGCGGCCCTCTGCCTGCTCAGGAACTTGCTGGGGACAACACCGCAGGGCAGCGCTGCAACGGGGGTCCTCCCTGGGCTTCGGACGCGCTGCCCTTTCTGAGGTGCTGTGCGTGGTGGCCTTGAAGGCCTGGTGCTCCAAGGAAACCACCAGGCGGTGGGAAAGCCGCTCCTCCCAAAATTCGTTCTCAAAATCTACTGCATGAAGGATTCTTAACGGCAAAGTGGGATCTGCGTGGATCTTCCTGGATCTTGCATTTCCATTTTCACCATGTTAGCATTGGGTCACCACAGTGTTAAAGTGACTTCCCACAGTCCAAAAGTGTTTCTACAGCTTCGGGCCTTTTTCCTGCTTGATTAATGCTTCGAATGGACAAAAATCTAGAGCCAAAGTTTGAGCAAGTGACTCAGGATGTCCTATTGCCCTGCCTACCCGCCAGCTTCAGTCCAGGATTCTTCAGAACCTACCCTTTCTCCTGAAGAAAAAGAGTTCAGCTTCCACCTTGGTGGGAATAAGGACAGGGAGACTTTAAATGCCCACTGAGCGACCCCCACTTGTCTCCCCAAAACGGTTTGGTCGCTGGCAGATTCAGAGGAGCTATACTGTTCCCTTGTTTTTCCCTGTCTCTCTTTTCCTCTTAGCTTGCTTCAGCTCCTCCGCCATTTCCCCCTCTGGATCTTTCTTCCTTTACCATTATCTCTGCGCCCCCACCCCTCCTGCGGTGGGAAAGAGAGGGTTAAGATGTTCTGCAAATGCAGCTCGTAAAGCTGCTTGGATACATTAGAAACACATGAATATCCTGAAATACAAAGTGTCTTTAAAACTAACAGAGGAATGTTTATCCTAATGCTGGATGGATGCAGAGAAATAGTGCCAGGGAGCAGTGCTGACAGCCTCCTCCTAGTTAAAGTGAGAGCAGGTAAATTTCATTTGCTAGTGAAAATCAAACTCAATTAAAACCTGGTTTTTCTTTGTCCTTTTCTCTTCTAATCCTGGCAGCCCAGAGCCCCATGGCCCAGGCTGGCAGCAAGTCCCTCAACTGCCCCTCTAAAAAGAAAAAATAAAATAAAATAAACACCCAGATCTTTTTCTTCATCAGGGGGTTCCAGGGCAGAAAAGCCCCATGGGGCACCCCGGCCTGCCCTAGGAGGTAAGAAGCCATGCCTGCCAAGCGTCTGGCAGTTCCTAGAACAAAGGCCAAGCCACTTGGCTGCCACCACCCTCATATTTTGCCCATGCTGCCTACTTAGGACCCCTCCGGGGAAAATCGAGGAGCACCAGGCAGAGGCCACCTCCACCCCTGTCACCCTCTTGCTCAAGCTGCCTTCTGCAGATCCCAATAGATGCCCTGGCCTCCCCAGTCTATTGCTTACAAAGGGTCTGAAGATAAATTGTCATTGCCAAGATTTAAGTTGATGGCACCTCCCTGCAATCCCATAGGAATTCCTGAGCCTAGTAGACAAAAAAGCAGAGGGTCAGGGAAGACTAGCTGGGCAGGCAAGTTAATCTTGACCTTGCCATAGGGGAAAAAAAGGAAGATCACTGGGACAGTTTTGTGCTTGCTACCCAGAGCACACTCAACTTCTTCACTGCCCACCAACCTTTCTTTTTCCACAGCGAGCCAGTCTGGTGACCGCCTGAAGGGCTAAGAGAATAAGAAATGATATTGGGAACCATTAACGAATCTATTATGTCCCTCGACAAAGGACAAAAAGGGGAGAAAGATTTTCTTGATTCAAAGTGAGTAGAAATCCTAAAAACTGAGACCCAAAATTATTCACAGAGTTCATTCAAATTCTACAAACCATCCCCACTGGTTAGTGGCTACAGTTCAATGTCTAACAGGACCTGTAGACTTTTAAAAACAGTGACGCATGCCAGGACGCCATTGACTTGCCTAGTAGAAAAATAATTTCATATATATCCAGATCTAAGACATGAAAGGAACGAGCAGGCTGCCTCCCTCTAAGTAACCATCTCTCTAGAGGTTTTGAAAGTTGATAAGGAGCTAAGAAAACATCCAGATAAGTGGATCACTAAAGATCCACCACAAAGCTCAATAAATAATTCAGGCCTGAAGCCCTTCCCTGGCGGAGCAGCCAAGTTTAGGGAGCAAAGCCTAATTTGAGATGCAACCCAAAGCCTTCCCCCAGCGCCGTCCCTCCCAGACAAACCTGCTTGCGGCTCCTCAGCAGACAAGAGGAAATCTTGTCTCACCATTTTTGGTGAGGAGGGACCCAGTCGACTTTGGCAGTCTGTGGAGCTGGGGCCCTTCCTTTGCACGCAGGGCTCTCGGTCTCCGGTGAAGTGGGGAGAGGGAGTGAGGAATGCGGAGCTGGCCTTGGCCGCTGTGTGCACCGGCAGCTGCGCCGTGACCAGAGGTGAGCTGGCACAGGCGCCAGCTGGTGGGGGCTCCCCGGGCTGTGTTTTCGTTTTTCCGGGTCTGGCTAGAAAACAGAAGAGGCTTGAAGCTTGGGCCAAGAGCAGGGCGGAGGCAGAGAAGAAGAGTCTGTAAACACCGCCCCAAAAACTCCACGAAGGCAGCAAAAAATGCTGGGTAACCAAACAGAGCCAGAAAAAGAAATTCCAAAGGAAAAAAAGAATCAAGAATGAGGGTAGGTGGGAGGTGAGCGGTGGGCCTTTCACAGCTGCCTGGGTCTCCAGGCTTGGTGGCAGTTCTCACACAGACTAGACTACAACTTTCAACTTGACCTTGGCCTCTAGCCGTGTCTGACCCACATGTAGAATAGCCCTCAAGTCCTCAGGAACTGGGGCCTTGAACCCTATCCTGTCTCTTTGTCACCGTGTGTTTTACAATGCTACTTGGAGGAAGGAAGGGGGTGGTGAATGAACACCCCAGAAAGTAACACAAAAATCAGGTCCCTACAGATGCCGCTTCCTTAGTCTGCAAATCACCAGTCAGGGAGAAGGTAAACGGGGAGCAGATCAATATTTACCCGGAGCTACTAAAAAGACAGGAGGGAAAGGCCACTCTGGTTATATGTATGGTGAAGTGGGGGATCATAGAAGGTTTTATTGGGCAACACTTACTTTGGTCCGGGCAAACCCAGGGATCAAGGTGGATAAAAGCCGGAGCCCAGCCTCATTGACCGAGACCCTGCAGGAAGACCAGGAGCTTTAGAGAGCAGATGGGGTGAGGGGTAGGGGCTGGGGATGTTCCACAGTGCCCTGAGTGTAAGGTTGAGTCTGCAATCTGGGACCAGAGGCAGGTCCTACCTGGCTGCTCACCAGTCCGCCTGGGGTGGAAGGGAGTTTATCTCTCCCCAACCCTGATGTACCCGTGCTATATACACCCACTTTCACTTTGAACGCATGTTCCTCTTCTGGACATCTGACCAGATCGATCACAACGTCCACGATAGGAAATGGAAATCTGTGGCCCCAAGGCAACAGGATCCCCAGAATCCCTCACCAAAATATGGTGGCTACTTGGCTGTTCCACCAGCAACATCTCACCATGCTCTCAGAAAAGGGTCCCATTCCCCCAGGCACAGAGGAAAGGCTTCTCAGGCTGGTTCTTGGGTGGAGGAAGACCAGGCACCCTCCCTCTGCAGGCTGGAGACAGTGTTCTCCCCTAATCCTCATGTGATATGAAGTGGCCCCAAGGAGTCCCTTTCTCCTGTCCCAGAACAGAGTGAAATAAGGAGTGCTCAGGTGCCTGGAGAGTCAGCTCCTGTCCAGGCTCTATGAAACTTCATCAGGCCCCACAAGGGGGGTTCTTCTGAGTCCCAGCCAGCACCCAACCAGCCTGTTCCTCTTAAACTCCTTCCAGGACAGGACAGCCCGGCCAGAGGTGTGGAAGTGCTGGAGAACGGAGCACACAAACTTCTCTCTCCATCTCACAGGCTCTGGAGGAGGAAAAGTTGCTGCCGGCGCAGAGTGAGGAAAAGTCTGTATACCTAAGTGTGAGCGTGTGATCAGGGTACACTTGAACGTGTGTGTGTGTGTCAGCGTGGATAGGATGGATTATTCTAAGCCTGTGGGCCTAAGTGCGCGCGTGTGTGTATGAAATTGTCCACCGACGGAGTGGACGGGGAAGGGGAGCGAGCTCCCAAATGCAGTATAAGCCCTCCAGTGGAATGTCCAGGGACCCATGAGGCAGGAGCACCCGCAACCGTCCAGCCACTGTTCCCCTGGAAGCGGACAGCGCCGATGTCCACGCAGGCGTCGCGCTGCAGGAAGACGCGTGGGTGGATCTCTGCGAAGAAAACAGCGCGGGAGGCCCCGAGAAACACCCGAGCTGGACTGCACGCCTCGCTGCTATGCCCATCCCCAGCCGCCCGCCCGCCCGCAGGTTTACCTGACCCGTCCCCACCGCCTCAGGTCGGAATCCGACCGCGCGCGCCCCTGTCCCCTGCCGGTCCTAGGCGGCTCTGAGCCCCACTTGGGATAGGGGAAGGGACGGAGCGCCGCGCGGGAGCAAGCTGCAAGCCGCCCGTGTCTCCCTCCGCGCCCTCCCGCGCGCCCCCAGCCTCTCCCCTGGGTGCGCGGCCGCCCGGCGGGCGCTGGCGCTGGGGACCGGGCGGGCGGCGGCGGGGCCGGCGGGTGCGCCCGCGCCGAGCCGAGCCGCGGCCGGGGCCGCCCGCTTTGCATACGCCGTGGGCGGGGCGGGGAGCGCGCGGGCCAATGGGCGGCCGCCTGGCGCGACCCCGCGGGGCGCGGCCCGCCCCCCTCGCTCGGGCGCCGGCCCCGCGCGGCGCGCGCGGCACTTCGTGGGGGCTTTTTAAAACAGCGCCACTGTGGGGTCTTCTGCATGCGGCCCGGGCTATGACAGCCTCCGTGCTCCTCCACCCCCGCTGGATCGAGCCCACCGTCATGTTCCTCTACGACAACGGCGGCGGCCTCGTGGCCGACGAGCTCAACAAGAACATGGAAGGGGCGGCGGCGGCGGCGGCCGCGGCGGCGGCGGCGGCGGCGGCCGCCGGGGCCGGGGGCGGGGGCTTCCCCCACCACCACCCCGCCGCCGCCGCCGCCGCGGCCGCGGGGGGCAACTTCTCGGTGGCGGCGGCGGCCGCGGCGGCGGCGGCGGCCGCGGCCAACCAGTGCCGCAACCTGATGGCGCACCCCGCGCCCCTGGCGCCCGGCGCCGCGGCCGCCTACGGCAGCGCGCCCGGAGAGGCGCCCCCGTCGGCCGCCGCCGCCGCCGCCGCCGCCGCCGCGGCCGCCGCCGCCGCCGCCGCCGCGTCGTCGTCCTCGGGAGGCCCCGGCGCGGCGGGCCCGGCGGGCGCCGAGGCCGCCAAGCAGTGCAGCCCCTGCTCGGCCGCGGCGCAGAGCTCGTCGGGGCCCGCGGCGCTTCCCTACGGCTATTTCGGCAGCGGCTACTACCCGTGCGCCCGCATGGGCCCGCACCCCAACGCCATCAAGTCGTGCGCGCAGCCCGCCTCGGCCGCCGCCGCCGCCGCCTTCGCCGACAAGTACATGGACACCGCCGGCCCCGCGGCCGAGGAGTTCAGCTCCCGCGCCAAGGAGTTCGCCTTCTACCACCAGGGCTACGCGCCCGGGCCTTACCACCACCACCAGCCGGTGCCCGGCTACCTGGATATGCCCGTGGTGCCCGGCCTCGGGGGCCCCGGCGAGTCGCGCCACGAGCCCCTGGGGCTGCCCATGGAAAGCTACCAGCCCTGGGCGCTGCCCAACGGCTGGAACGGCCAAATGTACTGCCCCAAAGAGCAGGCGCAGCCTCCCCACCTCTGGAAGTCCACTCTGCCCGGTAAATGGCGCACCCACCCCCATCCCCGCCTCCCCTTCTCAGCCCCGGGTCCTCCGGCTCCGCTCCGGCTTCTCCGCCCGCTCCCGGGTCAGCCCTGGTGTCCCCTTTACTGTCTCTGCCTGGCCTGGCCTGCCCTAGCGGCGCTGCACCCCTGGGAGCCCGGCCCTGGCTGACCGGCGCTGCCCATCCTGCGCTTGCTTGAGTAGGACTGGCTCCTGGCTCTCTCTGGGTGAGGGATGGCTGGGAAGAAGCTTGCTGGGACCCTGGCTGGCTTCCTTCTCCCTCTGCGCCCCGCCCTCCCCAGCCCTTGACATCGACTTAAGGATGGGAAATGGACATGGAAACGGTTTACCAAATTGCCCCGTATTCGTTCTCTCAAAAGTGGCTTCCGTGTAGCCCCAAGCGTTAGGGCTTGGGGGGATACAGAGGAGCTAGGCACAGAACTGGAGTCCCCTGAGCCTCGCGCTAAGGTGTGGGCCGCGCTAGTGCGGGCGATCAGGCGAACCCAGCACGTTGTACGGACAGGATGGCCAGGCTGGAGGAGTCACTGGAGGCCTGGACGATTTCATTTTAGTGCAGGACTAACCACCCTCTTCACCGACCCTCCAGGGTCGGGCGGAGGGCTGGGTTGTGCAGAGAGTGGCAAAGGGCGTCCGGGACTGCAAGGCGGGTGGCTCAGATCAAGTTGTCGCCTATGTCCTGGCCTGAGTCTGATCCCTCTGTAACTTGCCTTCTTCCCTATCTTCCAGACGTGGTCTCTCATCCCTCAGACGCCAGCTCCTACAGGCGGGGGAGAAAGAAGCGCGTCCCTTACACCAAGGTGCAATTAAAAGAACTCGAACGGGAATACGCTACAAACAAATTCATTACTAAGGACAAACGGAGGCGTATATCAGCCACGACGAATCTCTCCGAGCGGCAGGTTACAATCTGGTTCCAGAACAGGAGGGTCAAAGAGAAAAAAGTCATCAACAAACTGAAGACCACTAGTTAATGGATTAAAAGTGGAGCAAGAGGGCAACTTGAAGAAACCTTCAGAACTGGTTGCATTATCCAGATAATGATTATAATGCTTAATAATAATTGAAGAATGGGAAAGAGAAAGAGAGGCACTGGCATTTTGCTTTCCTAAGGGAGATGTCTTTCTCCTTGGTGGAATCTACAACTCTTAAAACTTTAAGAAATGATAAAGACTGCCAGTCCTTCCGCCAACCCCACCAGACCATTAAGTGACAAACTCTAAGAGTCAAATGTCAACCCCCAAATACGCAATTTCAGATAAGTTACTAATTTACTGAACTCTTGTAAGTATTTATGTGACCGTTATATTTTAGGACATTATGTTATATCGTAATAATCCGAGAATTGGTTTCAAAAGGAAGCGGCTGTCGTAAACATCTGCTTGTCCTTGGGTTGCCATTGCCATTCCCTTTGCATGTTAAGTGACTGCTCAGGTAATTTTTAGTGAAAATCCTACCGTTGTATATTCTGCAGAACGTGTCATGTATAAATTTAGAGGGAAAAGAGAAGAAGGTACTGAAATAATGATTTGGGACTATTTACTACGAAGGGAGAAAGGGAGAGGAAGCTCTTCCCAGGATCATTTGTCTTGGTAGTAAATACAACCAGCTGAGCCTCTGAGGCTACAAGGGAACCCCAGGTCGGGAATGTCCTTCTCATAATAATTTTTATTTGCTTATAACAAGCACATTTTGTGGCATTTGGACTGTTTTCTGCCCTGGTATCGTTTAGTTTCCAAAGGATTTAATATCTTTTTAAAATATTTAAAGCATCAGATGAGTCACAGAATTCACATTATGGCAGATCTCCCGAGAGGTCCCACCCCAAGATAGTGGACTTGGTTTAAATGCAGTTTTTTTTTTACTTAAATTGCTGTTTCTCAATATTTACTAAACATTTTGCAGGAGAAATAATTTTCCTTTTTTATTTTTTAGAAAACTCAGAACAGAAATCCATTCCCCCTAAACATTTAGATGTTTACATTCTATATTTTGACCTTTTAAGGGATTAGTATTTTTCCTTGTTTATTATGTTATGAGACTGCATTAGAAAGTTTAGGAATTCATTTTCACAGCACATTTTTAATCAAGCAGTTATTTCAATTAGCACATTCATTTTGTTCATATTCACTATAAAATACTATCTTGTAAATAAAGACATTCAGCACACTGTGAAAATGTACTTGTGCACCTGCTTTCCAAATATTTTTACTAAAAACAATAATTAAAAACTTTAGATCTGTAGATAGTGCTATAGTGGTGTTAATTATGTTAACAAAATAGTTACTACCATTAAAATCTGAAGGAAATACTTATTATTTTCCTATGCTAAACGTGCACTGCACAGAGAGAAAAGGAGCAGGCTTGTCCTATACAAACCAAGGACCATTCTTTTCTATTATTATTTAGCTTTATTTTTGCTACAAATTTTTTAAGCAAAGGGAGATATCTCTCATAACTAAAATCCTAAAAATTTAGAAAAGTGCTTCAGAAACATTAATGTGTCAGGTATTCTGAAAAGAAGAAAAAAGAAAAGAGGAAGAGATAGTAGAAATCTCAGGCTCCCTGTGGAAAATGAAAACCAGTTGTTTAGTATCAGTGATGTCCAGGCTGTCGTATATTAAAATCTGATGTTGGGTCTGCATGTGTCTGAGAGGGCAGGTTTTGATATTTGTTGAAATGACAGGACTAGGAAAGGCCTTAAACCTTGACCTTGACGAAAAAAGACAATTTGTGACCTTGACTTTTGACAGCTCATGAATTGGCTTCGGCAGGATTAGTAGATCAAGGGCGCCACCTCGCGTTGACAAGCTTCCTTGTAATTCTTCAGCTTCAAGGGAATCAAAAAGGTCTTAACTCCTTGACTTCTTAGAGATTTAGCACTCATTTCTTTGGCTCTACATGGAGCAAATTTGAATATATGTAAGTTATACATGTGCTTGTATATATGTGAATATATATCATATATGTGTATACATATATGTATTTCCGTGCTTGTGTGTGCTTGTATATTTATTTGTAGAATCTGTACAGAGACACTATCGTTCATTACTGATGACCCGATATGTTGTAATTTCAGATAATTTCTAGAAGTTGAGGTACAAAATGTACTTTACCTGAAGCTGTTTTGCTCTTTTTCTTTAATGGCCAAATTCAATTTTTTTTTTTCACTGCAACTTGCTCAGCATCAGACTTCTGCAGATCTACTTTTAAAGCTGTATATTGTTGTTACAATCTAAGCAATGTTCTTAAATAACCATTCTCTCCTGGCCCTCACCCTCCAAGGTGGTCTACCATCCTAATTAGAGCTAGAGGGGAGTCTATACGGCAAATAAAAAGTTTCAGATGCCTGCTAACTCTAGAGTTCTAGAGTTACATCTCAGAAATTCAAAGAAACCCACCTCTTAAGAGGCCAGTATGAGCGCTTAAAGGTCTCATATCTACAAAATGACCATAATATAGATGCAGAAGGAGAGCTATCCTGGATAGCTCAGAGCCGAGTGCTGCTACTGCGTTCTGTGAAATCTTATACTGATGTTTGAGAGGTTGCCATTTGATTTGTGGAAGAAATACATACATTAATCATAACCACCATCAAAACTATAATAATAATAATAATAATAATAAGTATTTTATCTATGACTTACTGACCCCTAACAACACATCAGGTGCTGTGTTTAAAGTCATAAATAATACATATGTATGTGTATGTGTGTATATATATATATATAGAGAGAGAGAATGTATATGTACACAGATACATATGGTAATGTATTTTTGTCAAATTCATACTATGCATATATGTATGTCAATGTTGGTGGAACCAGGATCCTTAGAATGTAGAATTTTGAGATGAGGTTAATTTCATCTTTACATTAGAGGAAAGTCATTGTAACCTGAAGAACCGTATTCATCATTTTATGGAAAACAATATTAATTGGTTGCAAACCTGGCTGATGAAAACCTCTCCAACGTGAAGATTTCGAGCTTCTTTACAAATGGAGACTTATAGAAAGAATCTCTAAAGCTATCTCCAAAATAATAGAGTCTTGAAACATACTTATGGAATGGCCTTGTGAAGTGCAATCAAATTTTGCTGCCCTGAGGATTTTCACTCTATTTGTGGAAACAAATGAAAACGATGCCTCCGTTCAACCTTCCCAAGTCTCGTGCACCAGCACACCATTCCTAAAAGAGCTGCCGTCATTCCAAAGTAACAACTCTTCTCCCCAAATGTTTAAAGTGGTGGAAAATCCCCTCAAAACTGGATCAAACTGTGTGTTTATAAACAGCTCCAAAGGGGACTCTTCTGTTGATGGGGGATATTTTTCTTTAGATGTAAGAAATATTCTGAGCCTCAGGCCTAGGAAGGAGGCCAACAGCAGCTCTGCAGCCGGAATACCGCCCCTTTCACAAGCCATCACCACTGCAGGAACTCTGGGTAAAGTAGTAGTTTTCCCTTTTTTTACTCCCTGCAGTTTTTGAAACTAATGACAGAAGATATTTCAGAGGGGTTCCCCTTCCCCGTTCTAAAAATGGTTGTTAATAATGTTGATTTTACCTAACTCCCTTTATTTAAAAATTCCCGTGGATCTACCAGATAACCTGAAGTACGCGTGGATTATGATGGCTCCCTAATGACCGAATAACAAGTAGTCTAAACCTTTAGAAAAAAAGACATCTAAGAGGATGCCAGCCACTGTATAAGAAAAATGACAAAAGACACTGGGATAGTGTGGTTGAATAGCTGATTCAAGTATATTGTTTTCTAAAAGGAAAACTTTTTGAATAAGACAGTAAATATGGAAACAACTAGGCACCATTTTCACCTATTAAATTAACAAAGACTTTGAATCCTGTAATGGCCTGTCATGTGGCCATTAAAAAAATTATGAATATGGGATTTAGAGGGAAAAAACTATTTTTTTCCATTTGCTCTTAATACTGTCAAATTTATTAAGGTATTTTAAGTGGGTGATTGTAAAATATCACTTTGCATTTCACCACTATTTATGCCTGATGCAGAGCTGAAGCCATGGATTTAAATCATATGAGTTTTAAAAAAGATTTTTTTTTTTTAAGAAAGCGGGGAAAGGAAATTATTTTTTAAAATAATTCAACCGAAATATTTTCTTAAAAATTCATGAGGCAGCGCAATTCAGCTGAGGGTGATAGTGTGTATTCGGGTCGTCGGTGACACAGATTCCACCGTGTTAACATATGTGCGCCTTACACCCTGCTGAATGTGTTCGGAGGGTGGGGTGAAGATGCGGCCTCTCGTGTCTTCTCTGCGAATTCTCGAGCGGAGACCGAGGCCGCCCTGGGGCTGCTAAGCCTTGGACCTGGCGTGTTCAGAGGCGCCCTCCTGGATTTGCGGGACTCGGCGGAGGAGACGCCAGAGGCTGGCTGATTTATGTGCAGTCCTTTAGAGTTGATCGAATGCGTGTCGGCAGCCCGGGACCTGGAGAACCCGGGGAATGAGCGGCGAGTCGCTCGCGTCCCATTTTTCATAAGCAAAAAAGGCAGCGTTGTCCTAGAGGCCCGCGGAGATTTACGCCTAGCTTTGGAGACAGGCACACGACAGCTCATTTTCATCTGCTAGGCCTCCGGGTAAATCACAGCCGGCCCCGCTCTACGCCAACGCCCGCTTTCCGACCTGCCGCCGCGACCCTCGCGCACCGGTTGGTGCAGCGCTGCCGAGCGCCTGGAAGAGTGCTCGCTGCTTGAACTGGACTTCGAAGGGCAGATAAGAGCCTCGGGCACGGGGAAAAAAAAGATCCCTCCGTGGAAGCAGCCGAGGCCCGGCCACACTCGATTTCAGTTCTGTCTGGCTCGGTAGCGCCGCCGAGGAGCTGGATCCCCGGGGCAGGATTCATGACAGCGGCGCCCCGGAGCCGGTCGAGCCCTGGCGCGGGGCTCGCCCCGGGTGCGGGGACGTGGGTGAGCCGGGGAGGTGCCTCCCGTCGGGGACAGAGAAGAGGCTCCAGAACCCCCCACTCCTCCTCATCAACCCTCGACTCAAAATGGAGGCTCCAAGCCTCCCAAAGCCCGCCTCGCCCGGGGCTTGCGGGCGTGCGGAGGGGCGTGGGCGGAGGGCAAGGCCCCGGCCGGCCCGGGGGGGACGCGGGAGGGTCGCCCCGCAGCTGCAGGCTGACGTCACCGCCGCCGCAGTGGGCCTTCGCGGGCCTCGCAGGCGTCCCGTGATGGGGACAGGCCGCGGGAAACGAATGTTTTGTGGGGGTGCTCTCCCGTGCCCCGCCCCCGCCCCTCCCCGAGAGAACCATCGGGGATTTCATCTCGCCGGGTCCTCACTCTTGGCAGCGCGGAAGGTGGTTTGCGACGGGAAATAAAACTTGACAGGAGCATCTGCCTCTAAAAGGGGTGCCGAGACGGTGCTGAAAAAGAAACCGTGCTTTTCTCTGCCCAATGGCTTCCGCTTTCCGCACCCCGGGCGGGCGGCGGGGCGCGGGCGGGGGGGATGAGACCCCAGGGCGCGGAGAGCGAGCCGGGCGCGCGGGGCCACGTTGTGGGTCCGAGCGGCCCGAGCCCGTGCCCAGGGTGCCGCGCGGGGCTCGCCCCGCGGTGGGGAGACAGCCTCGGGCCCCGCTGCGCCCCGCGCCGCCCGCAGCGCGAGGCCAGGACCCCGCACGAGCGAAGCGGGCACGGCCGGTCCCCAGCGTGGTACCTGGCGCGCTGGCTGCGGGCGAGCGAGAGAAGAGGGTGCTGGGGAGGGCCTTAGACAGCCTGGCTTTAGCTCTGAGTCGTTTGGTCTCGGGGATCTGGGGACAGGAGCTCTGACAGGAGGTGGCCAGAGCATCGCTGAGAGCTTTGTTACCCGGCTGCGCGCCTGCGACACTGCGCAACGTGGAAGGGATGGCCGGGCTGCTGCTGTTGGGTGGGAGACGCTGGAGACCGCAGAATCCCTGCCTGCGCGCGGGCTCGAGAGCGACGTCCTCTGCAGCTGCAAAGGTCAAGTCCTCGGCGCCATGGCCGCCCCCAGGGTCAGGGCCCCTGATCGGGTGGTCGCAACGGCGGAGGCGGAAGGAAGGCACAGGATGGCACGGGCCACACACCACTGGGGTGGCAAGCCGGTTCTGATAGCCTAGGCTGGTGGGTTGGAGAAAGGGATCTTTCTTGATTTCCAGCTAGGTAGCCCCCAGCCCTATTGAGTTCTCGCAGCCAGGGATGGCCCAGTTTGTACCTTCGTGGAGTCTTGGAAGAGTGGGGTCTAGGAGACTTCGGAGCCTGGGAAAGCCTGGCCCTGCTGAGAGGTAGCTCCTGCAAAGTGGGGAGATTGGAAGTGGCTGGATCCAGTTCAAACTTTTGTAGAAGCGAGGGCCCAGGCAAGGACAGCGGGGCCCACCCGGCTGGGAATTAGATGGGGGAGCAAGAACCCTGCTGGGAGTGTCTCTTGAGGCCCCTGAGTCCAGGCCCACTTTCTCAATGTGTGGCAGGCCTTTGGTGAGAACTTTGATGCTCTTCCTCTTCTGCTTAAAATCTGGGTCAAGAAGTGAGGTACACTCTGCTAAAGGTAAAAATCCCTGATTCCTGGGCCCCAAGAATCCTGTTCCTGTGCTCTGGAGGTACAGGAGCCCCTGCAGGCAGCAGGCCACCACATCAAGCCCAGTGGTCAGCAAATAGAGTAAGCCCAGTCTGCCACTGAGCTTATTGCTCCAGGTGACTCAAAGAGGCCCTGCAAATTTTTTTTTTTTTAATTTTACAGAAGACAAAAAAAAAAAAAAACTGGACTTGGTCCTTAGGGCTGTGCCATGGAGCAGGGCCTTAAGGGGACACTAGCTGCTGAAGGGGTTGTTTATAGTTAGATAACTCGCAGAACTGCCTAGCAGGGTATGCGGCAGAGACTCTTAGGGCAGAGCTGGGCTGGGCAGGGGCTCACTCTTCTCAAGTCTGGAATGTGAGCCATGGATCCTGGCTGAGTAGAAACAGAAAAGCCTGGGGAACTGTCTTGGGATGCAGCTGGGGCATGGGGTTTCCTGTGAGCCACAGCTGTGGGGACCAAGACCCCAGGGCCACCTTCTGGCTTGGCCACCCGCATTTCTCCTCTTTATTGCAGACACACTGGGCTGGGAAAACCCGTATGGGCCGAAGTTGCAGGAAGAATGGAAGGCAGACGCTGAGAACCAGAGCTTTGCCCTTCAAAGTTCCCCTCGCCCCATTTGTTCCCACTGAGAAGGGGGAAAAAATCTCTAATGACTGCACAATAAAAATAATCGTTCTCAAAGGAAGTAACCCTCTTTCTTTCATCAGTTTGGGACTCACTAAACTAAATAATAACCAGATCGTTTGGGTGTCTGAGACCCTCAGTTGAGCTCTATGCTTTACCCACCCTCAGAGGCCAGTGGAAAGATGGGGACTTTTTCAGATGTGTAGGGACCTCTGAGGATTGAACCTGTGGGTCAAGAACAACCAAAAGGTCAAGTTCAAGGCATTACCTGTTCTCATGCTCTTATGCTTCCAGAAGGATAGAGGAGGTTGTGGATGGGTGGGTGCCTCACCAAGCTAAGGGGATTAGTTAACCCTGCCTCCACCTGGCAGTGATAGAAGGGGGTCCCAGATACTTCATCATAACCTCAGTGTTGCCTCAGAGCAGCATCTGGAAATGTGATAGATTAGCCCTGATTTGCCCATAGATTTTTTTTTTTTTCTGGTTTCCTGAGAACAAGCACAAGGAGATCTGGGCCTTCCCACACAACCCATCTCCCAGGTTCACCATGAAGGACGGATGTACCTCTAGGACACCTTCCACTCGGAAGGAGAGAGCCCAGGAAGGGCTCTACGGCTATTACCACCCTGGGTCCTCCAGCCAGCTCTTGCACCTGTGTGCAGTATGGTCACCTGGGTTGAAATAATCTTCTGCTTGGTTTTCTAGAAACAGGTGTCATTTGAGGATAGAGGAAGGTAGGGGATCAGTCCAGGAAGAAGAGGCAAAAAAAATTTGGTGCCCTAAGCGATCCACAGATAAATGACTGTAGTTCTTTGGGAGAGACTTTTCTCTGCCAAGTGGACCTGACTCCTCCCAGGCCAGCTGCCATCCAGGATTGCTGGGCCTAGAAAAGCAGGAGTTGGGTCTCAAGAAGAGAAGGCGGAAGTGTTGGTGAGAGAAGAAGAGAGAAGAAAAGGACAAGATAGGGCCTTAATGGAGTGCAGAAGGTGAGAAATCAAGTCCAGATCCCTGGTGGAGGGCAGAACTGAGGAAGAGTCAGGAACCTAATAGCCCCCCATTCTCTGTACTTGAGTACTGGGTGCCCTCCAGTGGCACCTCAGTTCTTGCTCAGCTTACAGCCTACAGAAGCATAAGAAGAGGCAGGAGGCTGAAGAACGGGGACTCGGTTGACAAGAGGCCGGGCAGGAGAGCGACGAGTAGGAACTACAGGGAGACAGGACAGGTTAGGGAGGGACTGAGATGTACAGGCAGCCTGGCCTTGGCATTCAAGACTATGAAGTACCCACTAGGCAGTCAAAGGGCTGCAAGTGCAGGCCCTGGGAATGTCAGATTCTCAGATTTGGTAGACCGTGAGCCACTGCCGGCACCCAATCCTGCCCCCAAGGAAAGAAGAGGGCAGCCTAGCAGCAGCGCCAGTTGGGGCTGGGAACCTCGCAGTCTGGAGGTGCTCCCTGCCTCCAGCTCTGTCCTCCACTGGAGTAAGCAAATATTAAGCTGCCTATCAAGTGACAGTCTTTTTCGGCCGGCTCATGTCCTTCCGATGACTGTGCTAGAAACACCGCCAGCACAACCACCCCGCTGGAAAGGCCTCACATTGCCCTGGTGTGCACTGACCGCCCCAAGGCTACCCAACCCTGGGCACCTCCAACAGCCGCCCTCCGGCTGCTGCCCAGACCCCTCGGCTGCAAGAAGAAGCAGAGGCGTCAGTCCTGGGCAGAAGCACCGGGACACACTTTATTCCGATATCCCACCTGGGAAGGCGCGTGGAGCACAGGGCACACGAAGCGTCCCTGCCAGGGCGCACTCGCCCCGCCTGAGGAGAGTCCCGAGGTGCTGAAGAGCTCCCCGATCCCCCACCTTAAGGGCCAGATCAAAGGAAGCCTTGCAAAGGCTTGGTCTGCTTTGCTGAGCAAATCGCCTCGTTAGCTGTTTCCGCCTGACGAGGCTGGCGCGGGCTCCAGCCTTCTCCTCTCCGGGTGGCCATCTCCAAATTCTGCGTGGGGAGCGACAGGGCTGGCCCTGCTTGGGCTGCCTAAACCTTGAAGTTTGGAAAAACAAGAAGAGATTGAAACGGCTCCCTCCCTTCTCCGCAGACACACGCACCATCAGGCCGCCGCCACTTCCTGCCTTTGTTTTTCTTCCTCCCAAACATTTTTGGCCTCTTGCATTAGCTGCCGTGGGGCTTCGGGTTGACGAGAAAGGGAAATACACACTGAAGACTGTTTTCTGGAGATGGCCCCGCGGCGTGGAGCTCCCGAGAAAGAGCAGCTCGTGGGAAACCAGTCTCCAGGGCCAATGTCACAGCCTTGCCCGCCTCAGCCTCTTCCAGAAATGCAGCTCGGACTTGGCCTTCCAGGGCGGCCTTCGCCCCCGTCGGGTCTTCCCCTGAGCTGGGTGGGCTCAGCTCCACTGTTGGTCCTGCAAAGAGGAAGAGGCAATTAGGCGCAGAGCAAAGTCAAAACCAAGGACCTGCAGCAGCTCTGCTTCCTTTGTCTCCCCAAGATTTGGTCTGATCCTCGGAGCTGCACCCACCCTGGAACTCCTCCCCCCACCAAAGGTTCACTTTGCCAGTGTAACCTGTGCAAGAGGGGCTGGGGGCAGGCAAAGCCGGGAACAGTGGGCAGCCTTGGGGATCTGGTCATCCCCTTCTGTCCCTGCTGGGGGACTAAACCGTTCGCCACTCCAGGCATTTCCCCTTCTCCTGGCATTGAAACCCTTTTCCCTTATCTATGTTCACGGCAGCGCCCCCACACACCCCCTTCCAGACTACAAGTCCTCCCGGCACCCCACTTCAGTACAGCCTTCCAAATTGCCCTGTCTGCCACTCCTGGAATGCCTTCCTTCCCTCCAGCCTTTCCTCGGGAACTCGCCTTTGTCTCCTGCAGACACCCATGGGACTTGCCAGCACCCTCTCGGCTTTGCTCTCAAGGACACGGGAGGCATTGGTTATGCGAACAGAGCACATCCCCATACCGACCTTTCTGTGGGAACCCCTTCTTCCTGGCACCAAGGGGGAAACCGATATAATTAGAGAGGCTGCGTGCAGCGGGGGGAGGCGGCTGGTGTCCCCCGCTGGCGGGCCACCGCAGCCGGTCTGCTCAGGCACAACCTGAAGTTGACTGCCAAAAGTGCTATAAAACCCCAGGTCTGTCTAGAACTGTTTTCGGTTCTCCTAGACGCCCCCGGGTTCAATTATAGTCTTAAAAACCCTAATACAAGTGCAAGAATTTGTTTGCCTTCACCCAGGGGCGGGGCAAGCCCCGCAATGGTGGCGCCTTTGTTATGGCAAAGTCACTGAAACCCCTCAAGCATTCCTTTTGTTCGAGGGTGAGGGGTGGTGGGGACTGGGTGGGCTACTAGGAGAGAGTTTGGAAGAGCCAAAATCAAGCCAGGGAATAGCTCAAATACTGCTGTTCACAAACATCTCCTTCCTTTTATGCTCTGTCTCCAAGAAAGAGATACTGTGGAGAAATAAATATTTTGCCTTGTTGGTCGCTGCTGGAAATCGAAGTTTTTTCGCTGCAGGGCAATCCTATAACTGTAATTCCCAGCTTTAGGAGGTCTCAAGCCACCCTTCCCCAAACAACCTTCCTTCCCACCAGACCTCCTCCCTCACAGTGCTACTGTCCTCTGCACAAGCCACAGCGGACAAATATGTCAAGCTGAAGATGCACAAATAATTTCGAGTTTAGCTCTCAGGGATTCAAGGAGCATAAAAGTTCTTGCAGCAAACCCCGAATAAAGAGTTCATTAAACCAATGTGTCCTAGAAGTATGATTTGTGATAAACCATCCTTGTAAAGGAGGGGTAGGAGCCACATAAACATTAATGCTAATAAATTAGTTTACTCCACTACAGAATAATTACTCGATATTATTGATATTTACAGTGGGCATTCAAATGCAATGGTGGGCCATCATTTGGAGAAAATACATAATGAGAATATTTCTTTTCCAGTGCAATACATGATTAGATTTGTTATTGAGTCAGTTACAGTCCAGTCAGCAATAAATAAATAAATCGATGTTGACACTTAAATACCAAAGATCTTAGAGTTTATACTCTAAATCTCCCCAAGATATATAAATACCTTCGGCTATTTCCTGGACAGGGAAAGGGAAAAGGTTATTCTTGTTCATTTTTGACTTTTCTTCAGGGGCATCCAGCTACTTCCAAGAAGATAGGTGTGGGGAGGCCCCTGGCAGGGCCCCTCTCAGCTCCTGGCCCTGCCTGGCTGCTCTGTGTCCTCTTCTTTTGCCTCTCCCAAACATTGTTCATTCAATCCTGCAGGACAGGATAGTGAGCATTTTTCACCATCCATTTTTTGTCTTTCCTCTTCCCAAGAAAGCTTACATTAGTCGCTATGGCCTCTGTCTCTGTCCTTAGTTCATACCTAGACTTTTTAAGGCGTCCTTTCCACCCAAGGTGCTGGACGTTTAGAAAGCACGCCTCTTGTCTCTTTTCTTTGGCATTGTGTTCCTTCTGTGGGATGAGTAGTAGGAAAGGCACTTCTGAGTTTCTGCCCTGTACATCCTTGGCTCTCAGGCTTTTTCAAGGAAGGAGAGAAGGCGTGTTGCCCCGTTCTCAGCCACGATCCCTCGCCCTCGCCCCTTCTCACTGTCCCCACTCTCCCTACAGCTCTGGAGTTCGCTACCAGCTGGTGGGGCCCAGGAAGTTGCAGCATACCCAGGAGAAGGCTCCTCGGATGTCAGCGCCTCTAAAACAGCCCAAGTCTCGCCTCTACTGCTTGGTTCCCCGAGTCCTCAGCTCCAGAAGACCGGGCAGGAGGGCGAGTGCGCATCGGCGCAGTCCCCTGGCTCTGCGGAGCGACCCCGAACCCCGGCAGGCAGCGAGGAGGAGGGGGTTTCTCCGAGGGCAGAGCATGGGGTGAGGGGGCCGGCAAGAGGGATGAAAGGGAGGTGGATCCCGGGTAAGACGAAGGCCCTCCGGGACCTGCGGATCCCTGACAAACCGCGGGGGAAGCCGCCCTGGTTGTTGGCGGTTTAGGGACGGAAGGCACTAAAGCGCTTCGGAAGTGACCATGAATGCGAGCGTGTAATCAAGTCACCGTGCAAATCGGGCAAGCCATGAAGCCGGCACATCCACGGCTGCGAACCCTGGCCCCCGGAGGGGGTCCGGCCAGAGTCGGAGGCAGAGGTGGCTCTCCCAGAGCAAGCCAGTGGGAGGGGGACAGCGAAGAAGGAGGCGAGAACGCGATCCTCCAAGCAGATGGATTCCAAGACCACGCACAGGACACGCAGCGACGAGCTCCCCACCCGGCCACCCCCCAGCGTGGGGCGTCCCTCACCCGGGGAGTGGTGGGTGGCAGAAGTGGAGTTCTCTCATCACCCTCGGCGCACTTGAGGGCCAGGACCGTGCCGCTGAGCACACGCGGGGTGCGGCCCCGCTTTGCCGCGCGCCGGGGAGGCCCCCCAGCCAACATGAGTTACACCGGCGATTACGTGCTTTCGGTGAGAACACCGAGTGACGATCTGTTGCTTCCCCTGAGGTGGCTACAAAGAAAGGAAGCCGGGGAGGGAGGGGGGGAGAGAAAAGGAAAGGGGGCGGCGGTGGGGGGGGAGGCCGGGACTAGCTCGCAGCTTGTCAATTTCAACATCGGGTCACATGACCAGCACCTCCCTGCTAAGGATGGGGATAGATTTCCACGTCAGCTTACGTCTCCAAATTTCTACTTCACGGATCCGCTTCAAAGAGGCAGCTGCAGTGGAGAATCATGTTAAGCTCGGCTACCGCGGAGAGCCCAAGGTAGCCCAATGATGGATTTTGATGAGCGTGGTCCTTGCTCCTCTAACATGTATTTGCCAAGTTGTACTTACTACGTCTCGGGTCCAGATTTCTCCAGCCTCCCTTCTTTTCTGCCCCAGACCCCGTCTTCGCGCCCAATGACATACTCCTACTCTTCCAACCTGCCCCAGGTCCAACCCGTGCGCGAGGTGACCTTCAGAGAGTACGCCATTGAGCCCGCCACTAAATGGCACCCCCGCGGCAATCTGGCGCACTGCTACTCCGCGGAGGAGCTGGTGCACAGAGACTGCCTGCAGGCGCCCAGCGCGGCCGGCGTGCCGGGCGACGTGCTGGCCAAGACCTCGGCCAGCGTCTACCACCACCCCACCCCCGCCGTCTCGTCCAATTTCTATAGCACCGTGGGCCGGAACGGCGTCCTGCCGCAGGCTTTCGACCAGTTTTTCGAGACGGCCTACGGCACCCCGGACAACCTCGCCTCCTCGGACTACCCCGGGGACAAGAGCGCCGAGAAGGGGCCCCCGGCAGCCGCGGCGACCTCGGCGGCGGCGGCGGCGACCTCGGCGGCGGCGGCGGCGGCGGCCACGGGCGCCCCGGCAACTTCAAGTTCGGACGGCGGCCCCGGCGGCTGCCGGGAGGCGGCGGGGACGGAGGAAAAGGAGCGACGGCGGCGCCCCGAGAGCAGCAGCAGCCCCGAGTCGTCTTCCGGCCACACTGAGGACAAGGCCGGCGGCTCCAGTACGTATAAAGGCAGCGCCGCGCGCTTTCTGGAAAGGGGAGTTGGAAATCTAGCGCAGCACCGCTGTTAAATTTTTATATGCTGTTTTATAAGCATATAAGGTTTATGAAGGGCCTTTAGGTTTCCCCCCCTCAACAAAACTTTGTTATAAAAGGCGGGATCACGTGGCGAGTGCTGAAATTGGCCGTGAAATACCCACCGGCCGAGGCATGCCTGCAAAAAAAAAAAAAAAAAAGAAAGAAAAAAAAAGAGAAATAAAGAAAGAAAGAAAGCCTCCCTTTCCCCCCTTTTTCCTTTCTCAGCTCTCAAAGCTCGGCAGCTCGACCCCGCTCGGCCCCGCTTGGGGCTGGGGAGCCGGAGGTGGGCGCCTGTAAATTCCCCCTGCAAGGGCTCCGGGAGCCTTTGATAGCGAGGTAATCCGGAGATTTTTATAAAAGCCATGTGTTTCGCCGGGTCTCCGGTCCCGGGCGGGATTCAAAGGCATCGCTGCTGTTTAACGATGGCGCTAGGAGCGTGTTTCACAGATAAAATGGCCCGCTTCGCTCGAGCAATATATTAAACGAAACAAATTAACCCAAAGTTGGCCTTTTTGTCCAAAGGAAGCCATTTTCCGTTGGCGCGGTGGCAATTAGGTGCCGCCTCTGTCCAACTGTTATTCACAATTGTTATTCAAGCTGTCAAAAGCGGGGTTTTTCTTTCTGTTTTTGTGTCTGGTGAAGTTTTGTCGAAAAGGGGAGCAAGGCGAGCCTGCGCAGCTATAAGAAAGCCGTCTTCCCTCCACTCTCAGTAAAACAGCAGCCCTGCCCTAACGCGGGCCCAGGACGGCTGTGTGGTCTTGGTGCTCAGAGAAGGCCCAGGAGAGGGGGCTTCCCCTGCCATCTCCTGACCTCGCGGAAGCCAGGAGGTTGGCCAGGGAGGCAGTAGCTGGTGGCCAGGACTCGGGCTGACAAAGAACCAGCAGCTGGCCCAGATGTTAAGGAGGGGAATGACTGGGGCTGGGGCCGCCTTTACTGCTTCGGAACCGGCCGCCCAGGTGCTGGAAGGTGAAATGTCCCCCGGCAGCTGTTTATTTAGTCTGGCCCGGCTGGAGGCAGTCTGCGCCCCCCACTCTGTGGCTTTGAAAGCAGCCTCCGCACCACAAACTCTCCTGTTGCTGTGAGGATCCCTCCTTTCTGCTCTGGAGGCAGTGTAAGCAGCCTCCCTGGGGGCCTATCTAGGGAGCTGGCTTTTATCTGGGGCTGAGACTCCGCCTGCAGCCTGTCCCCAGCCCGCAGTAGGAGCCCGAAGGTCGTAGGGGCCTGGGGAGACCTTGAAGGGGCTCCCGCAGGGCCTCCAGTCCCTGGGGCCAGCACTTTTCCTCCACTTGGGGCTCTGGGATGTTTTGCAGCCCCCACACCTGGCTTACTCCCTGCCTCTTTCTCCCTCCACAGGTGGGCAACGCACCCGAAAGAAGCGCTGCCCCTATACCAAGTACCAGATCCGGGAGCTGGAGCGGGAGTTCTTCTTCAGTGTGTACATCAACAAAGAGAAGCGCCTGCAGCTGTCTCGCATGCTCAACCTCACCGACCGTCAAGTCAAAATCTGGTTTCAGAACAGGAGAATGAAGGAAAAAAAAATTAACAGAGACCGTTTACAGTATTACTCGGCCAACCCACTCCTCTAAGGCTCCAGCCAGCTAGAATTGGGTGGGGGGCTTCATGAGATTATATGCAGATTTTGCCCTTGACAAGGTCAAGGCACACGGTGACTTTTGAAGAAAGGATGTGTGCAAGAGAGGGGCCGTTACAGGGATAGAGCCCCAAAGGAGGCATCCTGGGACTCTCGGGGCATCTGTGGTTAAGATTCCTAACAATAATTGGATTTGAAGAATTGTGCGTCAACTAGAATGAATGGTTTGGGACCCCTGGTGGTTCGCTCTTGGAGACTGCTGCAGCTTCGAGCTGGGTGTGGTCTCCATCAGGGACTGGGCTCCCTGCCAGGCCCTCTGGAGATCGACCCCCGCCCAGGACCCTCCACATGGAGCCTGCCCACCCCCAGGAACCCTGCATCAACTAGCTATTCAATCTCCAAACACAGTTCAGCTTGGGGACAGGAGCAGGAAGAAAGGGGAGGATTCTTAGATGTCCGTAATGGGGCTGCTTTCCAAAGCCAATGTGAAAGACGACTGGACTAAAAGGTGAGAGGAGGCAGGAGACTGCTGCTGATCCTTGAGAGAAAACAACAACAACAACAACAACAACAACAACAACAACAACAACAACAACAAAAATCTACCATTCCAGGTGGCATTAGTGGGTCTTCAGCCCTCCTAGCCACTCACTGCACTCGCTGTCTCAGGCCTGAGCTTCTAGCAGTTCTTTCTGCAGCCCACCTAGCTTTTCCTGCCAATAAGGGGTCTTCATCGTGGTCCATCACACAGGCCTAAAGTCTGGTTGCTGAGCAGACTATTCTTTGAGGGAGAAGACATCAAAAAACGAAGAGGCTGCACCCAGGCCGCTGGCCCTGGGATCTCTACAGGAAACGCTTGTGGACTGCGGCAGCTTGGCAAAGTCTTTTCCACGCTTAATCGAAGCTTGGATTTGCTCAGTAGAGGAGCAGGCTGGACAGTGGTCCCCAACTATGAGGGACTCAAGACCACCAAAGCATCCAGTTCCGGAGCCACACTCTGCCCTTCAATGCCCCAAGAACTGAGATTGGAAGCTTCCTGTGACCTTCCAAGAACTCAAGAGTGATTTGGAATTATTTTAAAAGATAAATATTATATTATATAAGTATATTTCCCTGCAGGAACCAAAGCAAATTTTAAAAGATGCAATGTAGAGAGGGAAAAGATGAAAAAAATATTTAAAGGCTCTATCTGTTTACAATGTTCCACGGTTAAACTCACTCACTGCTAAGAATATTTGAATGTACGCTTCATACAGGGATGGTGTTCAAAAGACTTGTAAATAAAGGAACCATAACCCATTTTGTTTGAATACTTTTTTGTTTGTTTGTTTGCTATTAGTTGATTTCCTTTGGACTGTTGGAGTGGGCGGGAAGGGTGTTGGGGATGGTCTTTTAAATTTCTTGCAATATTTGGTAAGTGTTGGGTTTGCTCTGAGGTAGTTCAGCCCAACAGTGTCTGGGGACTTCAGCTGAGAAAGCCAGGAACCTTCCCATTGAATCTTCTTTGCCTCCCTATGTTAAGAAGTTTCTGGTCGCTCTGTTTGTAACAAGAGTGCGCCTGTCCTCCATTCTCACCAACTGCGTATGTCACAGCATGTATAAAGGCGACAGGGCACAAGGAAAATAAAGACTGTGGAAACTTAAGTATTGGATCCTGGTGTGACATTCCTCTCCTTGCTCACCTTTTACTGCCAAATGTCTACCATCCAACACCACCCCCCACCAGGAAAGGGGCAGGTCATCAGGCCCCTGAGGGACTGAGGAGGTGACTTAGTCAGGATTTAGCTCCAAGGAAAGCCTGAAGCCAAAGTGGACTGGCCAGGTCCTTTGGAGAAATGGGGTCCCAGGAAAAGGGTGTCTCAGGACCAAAAATATGAGGTTTCGTCCTCTGGCAGATCTTGGGAAGAAGCCTCAGGGCTTAAGGTGGTCAATGGGTCTCATCCCAGGCTGGACTCCCTCACCTCAGGACTAGCAGGACTGAAGTGGAACCACTCTAGGGTGCCCTGGGGAACCCTTCAGCAAGAAAGAGACCCATCTGGGTACAAAGAACAGACTCTCAGGAGTCTCCAAGGGCGCTTTCTCCCCAGCTCCCAGCTGAGGCTGCCTTTTCCCTTTGGGGAAAGAAAGATGCCGGTTTCCTCTTTGTTTCCTGCCTTTGAACTTCTGCCTTAAATTTGGACATCACCCATAACCTTGAGGGGCAGGGCAGAAAGGCCAGAGCCTTTTGTTGCCACCCCACCTCCACCCCACCCTCTCCCTAGCCACCCAGGCAGGGCCAGAGCAGCAGAGATGGAATTGGGAGAGAGGCCCCAGACCCCAGACCCTGCTTTGTTTATTTGTTTGTGTGTTTAGATGACTGGCTCCACTGGGGAAATCCAGCTGAAAGGGAAGTGGGACAGACACCCTAGATGAATGTCTAGGTTGATAGACACAGAAGTGAACAAGGACTCTCTTGGGGGGCAGGCAGGGGGTGGGGCAAGGAAGCCCAGGGTTTAAGGGAAGACTTCCTTTGAGACAGTTAAAGATTAACCGAAGTCTCACAAGTTGCTGGAGGGAGTCTAGACAGGAGGACTGCTCTCGGGCGGGCGGCAAGCGGGCGCGGGTTTGATTTCTGAGCCCTATAAAAGCCCATCCTCCGATGGCTGTGACAATGCGGTCGTAAACCCTTTCCCGAGCGGGCCAATTTGCATATTTGGAATGCGCCACTATAAACCCGGCTGGGGTTTTGCAGCCATTTCTTAGATGTAAAAGCGAGATCTCTCTAGCAGCGAGCGGTCTGGGCACATTTTCTCCCCGCGTCGGCTGCTGGAGCTGGCTTCGCTCTCGCGGCTCGGGCTCCCGGGCGGGCACGGCCTAGGCGTCCGTCCGCCGCGAGGTGGCGCACTTCCGATCAATGTCAAAGCCGCCAGGGAGCCGGGAACCCCAGCGCGATTCTTGGCCTTTGTTTGCTTCTGATGCTAAGAGCAGCACGTTACATTATTTCACGGTCCCGCTCCCCTTCGTATGTATGTATGAAAAGGAGGGGGTCCCCTTCAAGAAGTGGCTGGTGTTGTGATGGAAAGCAACGCGCCTTCTCTCGACTTCGCAGGCGTCGCCGCGCGGAGAAGCCCGTGGTCCCTTGGCAGGGATTTCGGAAATGTGTCAAGGTAAGAGGCCATGGGTTTAGCCACTTCAAACTGGCCGGGGAGGGAGTGGGAAGGTGGCTGATGTCTGAGCAGGGCCGAGGAAAGTGGCTGCGCTTGGGAGCTCTTGCTGGACGGTATAGATGCTCGGCCCACCCCACCCCCAGCCTCTCCCGTCGCTCCCTGAGGATGGAAAAGCAAGCGAAGGCCTAAGTGGAAAAGTTGACGATTTAAGCTCCCTGCGCCAGCGAAAAACCCAAGGCGATCTTTCGATTTTGCAAAAGTATTCATCATGGGGTGAACCAGGGATGGAGAGGGGGGCATCCGAGCAAAGGGTCCCGCCTGTACTGGGATAGGAGGTTGCGGTGGCGACAAAAAGGAGTTGGTGGAAAAACAAAGTTTCTACTGGAAACAATGAGGTGATCAGTAATCGTGGCGGCTGCTTATTCCCTCGGGCAGAGTCGGGGTGGTCGCTAGTTTCTAACTAGGTGCGGCCTCTAGGTCTGTCCAGGGGCCTGGGGAAAACCTTTGTTCTGAAAAAGGCCGATTCGGAAAAGTCGCATTTGATTTTCGAGGCTTTCAGAGAAGTCTGTATTGTTTTTTTGTTTTTGTTTTTGTTTTTTGTCTTTTTTTTTTTTTTTGACTGTACCGCTATAAACCTGGCTGGCGTTTTGCAGCAATTTCTTAGATGTAAAAATGAGACCTTTTGCTTATTTTGCAAATACGCAAAAAAAAAATTGTACTAGTAAGTACCTATATATTTTCAAAAGCAGGCACTGAGAGTAAACTCTGATCAACCAACCAATCCCTCCATCAGGGTTGTCATTAAACAAGTTTTAAATAATCATTTCACTTACATGTTGGAGGCCAGATTTAAATACCCTATTTTCTTATATTTAAATCTTTACTCCAATATGTTTTCACTGGTTTACTAAAATGGTCATTTCCACCCACACACACACACACACACAAATATATACAGTGCATGGGTGTATAAGCTACCAAATGGCTTATTTCACCAGCCTGGCATCTACTCCAATCTAAGGGGAATGTCAGAGAAAGTAGGTGCTGCCTGTGCTTGCATGCATGTGTGTGTAAATTTTCCCTATTAAAGCCACTAGTCTTTGTTAGGCACAAGTCCCCAAACTCTGCTAGAACAGAGCAACCAAGGAGTGGGCGCCCACATAGTGCTCTCTGCAGCCTTCGCCTTCCCTAAAATCCCAGAGCCGCCTGGAGTTTCAAAGCCAGAGGCAGTTTATTATGGACAAAACTAAGGATATTGCAATTAGGGTGTGTGTGAAAAGGCCCCAACACTTCCCTCATCAGGAGAGAAGGGCCAGCTCAGTGGTTGGGTTTAGAAAAAAAAATTTAAAGCGGGTTGTTTAAGGGTGGATTGCACCTGATCGATTCAAAGCAAACACATCAGCTATCCCTGGAAATGTTGCCATTCTCAAAGACGATCAGGAAAAGAACATCATTGTTTACAAAAAAATTTCCTAACTCCGCAGTAAATGCATGAATCAGAGAAGTCCAGAATTTTTGTTAAAGGCGGATATGTGGAAGTAGCATTTATTTTTCTTCTATGGGGTTGAAGCCCAATACCGCCTCCAGTCAGATAATTCTGAGCCCCCAAAACACGGATACCGACCTCTGCATACAAATTGTTTACTAGGGATCTCAGTCTCAGTACCTAGTATTTTAAAACAGAATTTTTTGGGGGAGGTAGTAACAGTTTATTATTTCTCCTCATTCATAAGGGCCTTCTTGGGAGGAGGAATCCACTATCCAGTGAACGGCATCATTATCCTTGCCAAACGGCTTATTCCACAGGCCTGGCGTTTACTCCAGCTTCAAAGCCATGGGGAAGGGTCTGTTATTACCCAAGTAGAAATGGGTAATATTTACTCTTAAATATAAACGTGGGCCCTGGTGCCTTTCATATAACTCTGCACGGGCCTGGTTGAAGCAAGCAGGCACCGAGAGTTTTAGGTCAAAGGCATCCCGAGGGTGAGAGAGAAATTCAGCAACTGGGAGGGAGGGCAAAAGGCAGAGAAGGCAAGAAGGCAAATGGGTGAGAGGGAGAAGTTTCCAGAAGCCGACCCTTCCTGCAACTGAATCACTTTTTTTAATCTCTTGGAGTGGGAAATCTCGGGAAAACCTAGGCAATCGATAAATGGATTATTGTATAAAGGAAGCTAACACCTCCGTGTTATAGTGTGGGGAATGTGGGGCCTTGGAGGCGGTTGGGGATGCTGAGAGCTTGGAGGTCGACTGAGAGGATTTAACTGGAGCTTCTGCTGTGTGGATACCTTCCCATCTGAACCAGCGGCAGGAGACCAGTCTGTGTCCCTAGTATCCTTGCATGCTCTTCGTCTGTGCAGCAAGCCAGGATGGGAGTGGGACGGCGTTTCTGGCCCAGAGAGGGGCTCCCACACGGGTTTACACACTCTTTTTCTTGTTTCAAAGCAAGAAACAGCACAGACTCAACATCCCATTTGGTTTATTGGGGAGGGCCCACAGGGGTAGATGATGGAGAAAACATCTTATTCTCCCCAAAGGTCGGTGAAGACCCAAGTGCCATTGCCATGGTCCGGGAGCCGGCAGCGGACCATCCACCTACTCTACTCCGCAGCCGAGGGGTCTTCTTGTAGCAGATGCAGTACCAAGCTGACTTCTGTATCTTGGGCTGGCGCGTGCATTCTCTTGGATCCTATCCAGCCTAGAAGCCCATTCAACCACCCTACAGGTTCCGGACCAGAAAGGGCCTGAGCTGCATATAGCAAGGCACCGGGCTTGTCTTCCAATAAAATTGACAGGGTGGCTGAATTTCCCAAGAGCCTTGGGACATTCTGGAGGGCCTTCTCAGCTTTGAGGGATCTTTGAACTCCTTTAATATGATGGATCAAATTGTGGGAATGTACAGATGTGCATTTTTCATAGGTTAAGATGCAGAACTTGGCCTTAGATTTTCCAAAGGGGCCTTAAAGTTCAAAAAGGTTAAGAAAGACAGGTTTAGATTATTGTCTTTCACTTTAGTTTCTTAGCCTCCACTATCTCAAGCATTCTGCCTTACGGCCACAGGCCCTTCTCAACCTATGGCCAGGGAAGTTGGTTTTTGCATTTAGTCTGGAGAAGCATCAAGTCCCGGTCCACTGACCTGCTGAGGCTCATGTTCTCAAGGAACTCTCTCCTGTTCTTGGGACCTACCTTATACTTGGCAGAGCTTTCTTGAGAGGTACGGATGATGTAGAGGGGCAAAGCCCCTTTCTCAGCAGTCCTCAGCTTCGTGGCCTTTCCAATAGCACTGCTAATCACAGCAGTCCCAGTCAGTTCCACCCTCCTGGCAAGGCGAGCTGGGTAAGAACCGGGCCCATCCGGGGAAGGGTCCTAAGCTTCAGTGCTCTGAAATTCTTTTGTATGCAAGTTTGTTGGCCTCATGGGCCTAGCCAGGTTAGAATTTGCCTTGGCTTTGTGCATAGCAGCAATAAAGACAGCAAAGGGCAGTTCCTAATCCTGCGCACAGACCTGACTCAGTTTGGCTGCGTCGCTGCTGCAGTCTCAAGACCCCGTCAGACTGGGGAGAACTGGCTTTCTCATTCTCTCTCCTCACCTTCTCTCTTTCCCTCTGTACTCTTTCTCGCCCTCCTCTCTCTCTTTCTCTCTCCCTCTCTCCACCCCAGATGCTCGGTTCACAGAGTCAGTAATCTCCAGGCACAGTGGTGGAAGTGGCTGGAGCACAGCGCAAGCAATGGCGCAGCCTCCCGGGCTCCGCGCAGGGCAGCTTCGGCTGGCAGAGACCAAAACAGCTTGCATCTCAGAAGACAGCCCTGGGGCTCTGTCACAGCTCTGCTGTGCACTCTCTCTGGGGCCTCTCAGACTTTGCTTCCTCCTCCGACCGGGTTTGTACTGGGAGGAACAAGGCCAAGTGCCTGGTAAATCACCCAGGATGCCAGGGTCTTTCCTCGCTGCATGCAGAGGCCTGAGCAGTTTGCTTCCTGGGATCCCGGTGTGCAGTAGCTCCAGTCAAGATCTCTGCAGGATCTGATGCTGGTGGGGCGGCCAGGCCTGGGGCAACCTGGAGAGTTGTAGCCCCTAGGCCAGGGGCAAGGCCGCGACCTCCTGGGCTCCACTGGATCCGGCCCGGCAGAAAAGGTCACATTTCCTGAAACATGTATGAGGCCCACGCTTGGGGGCTAGTGCTCTGTGCCGACCATTTCCAGTTGAGTAACAGTGTGTCCTTACGGCCAGGGGAGAAGGGGTCTGCTGAGCAAAGAGCCTGGCCTCCAAAGTTCCTATAACTGGGCCAAGAGCCCAGCCCTGCCTCGCAGGGGATGGATTTCCTCACCGCGGGCCTCGTTAAAATGCGCACACCATGGGAGTGAAGGCTGCTCCAGCAGGCGGGTTTGGAGGGGAGGGAGAGGGAGGGGAGGGGATGGAGAGGCAGGAGTGTGGTGACACTGGTTCTTGTCATAGCCTGCGGGAGCGTGCGAATGCCAAGGCTAAAGGGAGAAATGGAGAATATGTGGCAGAGGTGTCCATTGGCCTCCCACCCCGCTCAGCCTCCCCCTCCAGGTCTTCTCCCAGGGCAAGCCATAGCCCCAGAGGACCAACGTTTCTTTCACTTTCCTGAAAAGGCTTGAAGCTTGGAGCCTGCTAGGGTGATGGCGCTGTGGGGTGCCTGGACCTGGCCCTCACCTCAGAGCAGGGGTGGGGTAATTTTTCAGCCAAGGTTGCCAGTTGCTTCTACCACCACCACTTATGCCAGCCCACCAAGGCACACCAGAGGCAAAGGTCCTAACTGCATCAACTGAATGGCAGAGGAGAGTAGAGTGGGGCTGAGAAACCCGAGCATTGCAGTTTGGGGAAAATTCTGTGTGGGATACAAGAAAGAAGAGAAATTGTCAGCTTCCAGTCCTCTCTGGATTTCGGACACTCTGAGGGACCTGGTGGCCTTAGGACCAGATGCGTTACTTTTGGGAGACAGCTCCAGGTACAGAGCTAAATGGGAAGAGCTTGAGGCCTTGACAGAACCCCTTAGTGGCTGATTCTGAAATAAGGATAGAGAGCACCCAAGGCAGGCCGGGGTGCGCACTATAAACATCCCACTTGTTAACTACGCAGGGCCCAAGGGCCTTTCAGAAAGACCCCCAAAGAGGGCTCACGTCCGGGCATTGGCTGGGCGAGCTCAAAGGGCCAGGTCGCCCATCAGCCACGTTGGGGCAGCCCCGCAGCTCCTGGCCTTTGGGCTGAGGTCTCGGGCGTGCGTCTTGCGGGCCATCAATACCGATTACATATTTATATCAATCGCGGGCTCGGAGGGCGCCCTCCGAGAGCGCCCCGCGCCTACGAAATCAAACTGGGAGTGGTCGCGCGGCAACTCTAGCTCGGGATTGGCTGCGGGCGCCCGCCGCGGTGCGGGGGGATCGCTAATCGTATTCAGCATGTTTTGCACAAGAAATGTCAGCCAGAAAGGGCTATCTGCTCCCTTCGCCAAATTATCCCACAACAATGTCATGCTCGGAGAGCCCCGCCGCGAACTCGTTTCTGGTGGACTCGCTCATCAGCTCGGGCCGCGGAGAGGCCGGCGGGGGCGGCGGAGCCTCGGGGGGCGGTGGCGGCGCCTACTACGCCCACGGCGGGGTGTACCTGCCGCCGGCCGCCGACCTGTCCTACGGGCTGCAGGGCTGCGGGCTTTTCCCGGCTCTGGGAGGCAAGCGCAATGAGGCGGCATCGCCAGGCGGCGGCGGCGGCGGCGGCGGGGGCGGCAACGGGGGCCTGGGTCCCGGGGCGCACGGCTACGCGCCCGCGCCCCTAGACCTGTGGCTGGACGCGCCCAGGTCGTGCCGCATGGAGCCGCCCGAGGGGCCGCCACAGCAGCAGCCGCCACCCCCTCCACACCCCACCCAGCCCCAGCCGCAGGCCACCGCGTGCTCCTTCGCGCAGAACATCAAAGAGGAGAGCTCCTACTGCCTGTACGACTCCGCGGACAAATGCCCCAAAGGCTCGGCCGCCGAGCTGGCCCCCTTCTCCAGGGGCCCGCCATCCGATGGCTGCGCCCTGGGCGCCTCCGGCGGCGGGGTGCCCGTGCCCGGCTACTTTCGCCTGTCCCAGGCCTATGGCACGGCCAAGGGCTACGGCAGCGGCGGCGGCGGCGGCGGCGGGGGCGCCGGCCCGTTCCCGGCTCAGCCCCCCGGGCGAGGCTTCGACCCGCCGCCCCCCGTGCTCGGCTCCGGTTCGGCGGACGCGGCCCGGAAGGAGCGAGCCCTCGAGTCGTCACCGCCGCCCCCGACTCTGGCTTGCGGCGGCGGCGGCGGGGGCGGCGGCGGGGGCTCGCAGGGCGACGAGGAGGCGCACGCGTCGTCCTCGGCCGCCGAGGAGCTGTCCCCGGCCCCTTCCGAGAGCAGCAAAGCCTCGCCGGAGAAGGACGCCCTGGGTAAGCAAGGCGCGCCGCAGGGCCTCCGCCGGCCGGCCCGGCAGGCCCGCCCCGGAGAAGGCAGGCGCAGAGAGGGCCAGGCGCCGAGTCCGCGCGGCCGCCGGCTGGCCTTGGCCCGGGCTGCAAGCAGGCTGACCTTGTGAACTCGCTTTTTAATATTTGGGCGTGGGGATGCAGTAAAAAACTCATGTCCAGCTTAGAGCCCCACACCACGACGCCCTCCGCGCCGGCCTCAGCTCAGCCTCCCCCACCCCCCGGGCTGGGGGACAGGACACCGGCGAGCAGCCCGCCTCGAAGGCATGCCTGCCCTTCTCCGTGGGCCAGAGTACCCTCAAACCGTGGTCTGGGCCCAGCCTGCGAGGCGCGGCCCACGCTGGGGGAGGGGAGGGAGGGAAAGTGGCTCGCCCGCAGATAGCACGGATGTTTGTAAGGCATCCAAAATAAGCAGCCGCCAGCACCAATAAATAAGCCCATTAACCGGCGAAGTTCGAGTTTACGATCCCCCAAGCTTTTTTTTCAAAGTTGCTGGAGGGGCGGGAATCCTCCTTGCGGGTAGAAGAAAAGGCAGATCCCGCCCGGACGCCGGGGCCCTGAGCTGATCCTCAAACAGGGGCCATTTCGCTTCCCCTAGAACTCAGAATCGCCCAGACTGCATGTCCCTGGCTCCCGGAGAGATGTCAGGGCGGGCCCTTGACCCCGAAGAAATTTTTCGGGCCTTCCCCATGTCCCAACTGTGTCCTTCTCTCTCTCCTCAGCCGGCCTTGGGCAAAGAGGGGTTTGGAGTGAGACACGGCCATGCTGTCCTCACCCCCTTCCAAGTAAGCACCCCAGCTTCCAGCCTGGGAGGCTGCAGGAAATGCTTGTCTGCTTGGGGCCAGAAGCAAAGAAAAAATGAGGCGTTAAGTTCAAGACCTACAGCCTCCCAGGCCGTTCATTCTGAGAGCACCTGGCAACTTTGTGTTAAAACAGGTGTTTAGGAAAAGGTGAAGGGACATTTAAATTGGGAGGGTAAGTGTACATTGGAGGCCCACTGGATTTTGCACATGCCTTTTAAGGCACATTCCTTTTTTTCTGGACCAGCGAAAGGGGGCACAATTTTCTTTATGGGACTTAGGGCACCTCTCTGGTGACAGAGGCCGCCCAAATTCACCCCTGCAGGCAGTCCACAGAGCCTAGATTTAACCTTCCTCTCTTTATCCTCTTAAATGCCAGGCAATTCCAAAGGTGAAAATGCAGCCAACTGGCTCACTGCAAAGAGTGGCCGGAAGAAGCGTTGCCCCTACACGAAGCACCAGACGCTGGAGCTGGAGAAGGAGTTTCTGTTCAACATGTACCTTACTCGAGAGCGGCGCCTAGAGATCAGCCGCAGTGTCCACCTCACGGACAGACAAGTGAAAATCTGGTTTCAGAACCGCAGGATGAAACTGAAGAAAATGAACCGAGAGAACCGGATCCGGGAGCTCACAGCCAACTTTAATTTTTCCTGATGAAACTCCAGGCAATGCCGTTTTTTTGGGTTTGTTTTTGTTTTTGTTTTTGTTGCGCTTCCAGAGAGCCGTTCTCCTCCCTCCTTCTTCAGCCTCTGCCCAGGAACTCGCACCTGTGCGGGAGCCCCATTCCTCCCTCCCACACTCCCCATCTCCCTGGCCATTACATCTGTGCAGGGCTGGTTTGTTCTGACTTTTTTTGTTTGTCTGTTTGCTAGGTGCTGGTTTATTTGTTGTTTTCTGGGGGAAAAAGCCATATCGCTCTAAAATTCTGTATAGATAAATATTATCCTAAGTGTCAAGTGGTGACTGGGATGGTTTGCTGTCTCAGGATTCCACTGCTCAAGATGGCCCCTGTCGTCCTGGTGGAGCTGGTTTCCTGCGGGGGCCCCTGGGCAAATCTAGCCCGGAAGGCTGAGGTCCCATTGTAGGCGCTGAGGTGTCTGGCCTGAGGTCAGTGGTGCAAGGAGCTGCCACCGGGCTGCCCGGCCTGGAGTGCTGGGCTGTGTTTAATCAGGGGATATAGGCCTCTGGGTTTCTTTTTTCTTTCTTCATTGGCAAAGAGAAGGGCTTATGGGCATGGACGTACAGGTTGGCAAAAGGGCTTGACTTTGGCTGATTGGAAAATCGAGAGTTAGAAAGATGAACTTTTCCTTCCTCTGTAAGATAATCCCAGCTATAAAAGAAAAAAAGAAAAAAATTTGCCAGGACAAGGAAACTTCTCTTCCAGATTGTGTAAGGTCTTGCACTGCAGGACTAAATTATTTCCCTTACCTCTGAATTTCCATATCCTCTGGCTGTAGATAAATAATCTAATGTAGTTTTATTTATACCTGCAGATTTAGTGGATTTGTTGTCATTAAATAATTGTTACCACTGGTAACGCACGACAAGCACACCACAATTCTCCCTGTCTTGTGGAGGGTTTTTTTCTCCCCACTTTTTTCTTTTCTTTTTTTTTTTTCTTTCCAAAATTCATGGAAGCCGAGGAGGGCTGGGGCAAGCAGAATAGACAAGAAAAGGGAGACATTGTTTGGGTTTCCTTTATACTGTGAAGTTACATGCATAAAAGGGTCAAACCTGTAGGTGCAGAAAAAGAAAAAAAAACTATAAATGCAAATCTGTATAAATGTCTATTATTATGAAAAACTGCCAATCTTGTTTTATGCAAATGCATTCTACGTTATTATAAATGTTAGTTCTAGCTCTATTTACTTCTAATCTTAAATCAGAATAAATTAATATTGTAATGCTGCTGTGCGTGGAAAAAAAAGACGATGTTTATGTTCTTATAGAAGAATAAAAGCTGTGGAATGAAGCTTTTTAATTTTACCTCTTTTTTTGACTTATCTCCACCTTCCACTTTATCCCGTCCACCACTTTTACAACAGGAGGACTAGCCCTCACCCCCTGCAATTACTTTAGGCATCTATTTAAATATTACCTAGACAGTCGTAATTTGTCTGGGCCCTATGGCCCTGGTGCCGTAAGGTTTGTCGGCTTTTGTTCGGTTTTATGACTTGCTAGTATATCTGGATTGTGGCTGTCTTGGACCGGTGGTTTCAGTTGAGAGGGGAGCTGCATTAGACAGAGGAAGCCAAACAGGATTTCTTTCGGGAGCCCCGGGGAAGCTCGCAGAGGCTGGTTATTTTGTGGGTCCCCTGGTCCTAGATAACCCCCAGCCTAGGAATCCGGGGAGCAGGCTGGGCCCAGGACGCGTCACTAGAGTCCACGCAGCGGTTAGGTAGACCACTGCTGGGCTGCCTGGGGGTCCCCTCCCCCAGCACGGCCTCCCCCACCTGGTCGCCCTCCGCGGGGCCACGCGTTTCCTGCTCGCGGGAGGTGGGGGTGGGGGCGTCGGCAGGGGGAGGGGGCGCGGGAGCGCGCGCCCGGGCTGGCTGCCTGGCAGGGAGGGAGAGAGGGGGAGAGCGAGCCGTGGGGAGCGAGCGCAGGAGGCCGAGACCAGACAGGGAGCCGGGCTCCGGGCTGTCCCTGGCGCTCTGGAGTCGCCCAGGGCTGCCGCCTCTCGGCGCCAACTCGCTGCGCTGCAAGATTTGGGAAACCGGCACGCACCCTGCTCGTTCTCTGTTCTCGTTTTTCTCCCCTCCTTCCACTTTCCTCTCTCTCCTTTTCCTTCCTTCCCTCCCTCTCCTAGGTTTACCTTCCTGGGCCGGCCGGTGGCTTCTCCCTTCGGGATGCCTTAACGGTGGCCCGGAACGCGCACTGGCAGCGGAGGGCGCAGGCTGGCGAGGGACCGGGCCGGGCGCGGCCGCGGGGTTCTCCCTTTGGCGGCGACGGTGGCGGTGGCGGCGGCAGTGGCGGCGGCAGCGGCGGGCGAGGCAGCCCCGTGCGGGCAGCACCAGAACTGGTCGGTGATTTAGGTAGTTTCCTGTTGTTGGGATCCACCTTTCTCTCGACAGCACGACACTGCCTTCATTACTTCAGTTGAAATCGTCTCCAGGTACCTGTGTGCGGGCGCCGGACCGGGCCAGGCGGGGCATCCAGGCTCTGGTCGTGCCAGGCCTGCGGTGGCAACCTCGGCTTTCCCTGCGCAGGAGCCTCGTCCTCGCCTCCTTCTCAGCGCTTTTGCCAGGCTGCTGGCCTCACCCCCCCGACCCCCACTTGGCCCCGAGCAGGTATGGTCAGGTTAGCTGCTCCTTAGCAGACGCCGGGGGCGTGGTAGGAATTCTGGGACCCGGGCCATTCAAGGTCAGGGGCGCACGCTTCCACCCTGGGCCTTCCCGCTCCAGGTCTGTCCCTGGCCAGGGACCCCGCCATTCTCCTGCAAGGCTGGGACACCATCAGCTCCAATCCGGGATAGGAGATAAGGAAAGATTTCGTAGTCAGCGAGACTCAGTCTAACCTAGAGGGGAAAGGGCAGACAGGGACGGGGATACTGGCCTTGTCACTTACCCTTCTCTCTGCAAGCTCTTTCTGCTCACAGGAGTCGCCTTGGACTCTTTTCTTCCTTCTTTCCTTCCTGCCTTTCTTCCTGTTTTATTCCCCCCCCCTTTCTTCTTTTCTTTACTCCTTCATTCTTTTCCTGCTTCTCTTTATTTTTGTTTCATCCTCAGTCTCTCTGTGTCCAGTTTTCTATCTTTACCTCCTTTCCTCCCCAACTCTTTCTTCTTGGGGGACCCAGGGCTAGCTTGGGAAGAGCCTGGAGGGGGTCTTATTTTCCTCTGGGCGTTCAAGTCGGAAGCCGGCGAGGAAGAACTGGCGCGGGCGGCTGTCGAGGGCTGTGGGTCTGGGCCTGGTGTGCCGCCGCGCTGACAAGGCCTCGGTTACGATCACGACCGGATGGCGGCGGCCTTGCGTTCCTCCGCCGCGAGTCAGCAGCGACAGCCTAGGAAATCCCATGTGTGGGCATTCGCGGCGTTTTTTGAGTGCCCACACTGAGGGCAAGGAGGGTTTCACCAGCCTTCCTGGGGGCCTGAGGCTGGGACCTGAGGCTCAGCCAGGCTCGGTGGAGTCTGGCCACGGAGGGAGATCTCCAGGAAGCTTCCTCGACTCTCCTGGCCTTGCCGATCTCAGCTCAGGCTTTGAACTGCCATCACAGAGTCCCGCTAAGGCAAAGATTGGCCGGCTGCTTGCTTGCCACTAGCTTCTGTCAGGTTCAGAGTACGTTAGATGTGGCATCCTCGTGCGGATGATTGCTGGAGAAGGGGAACTTCCAGCGCCAGCCTGTTTCAAATAATAGAGGAAGGGAATTCTCAAGTCCAGAACCATTGGAATACAAACTTGGGTCTTTGTTCTAAATTGTAGTCTACTGTTGGAAGCCAGTAGGACCATTCTCATTATTACTGGGAACCCAAAACAACCTTCATCCCTCCCTAGCTCCCAAAACACACACCTTCGGGCCTTCGGCTTCATTCCCACGGAGCAGTTCTTCCCTTTCCAGCTCAGCTTTGGGCCCAGGAACTGTTTTCATCGCTCAGCTCCTGGTCCCCTGATCTGAAAGGAGGACTCACCACATTTTCATCAACTCTTCTCTGCCATTTTCAGGACCTGTGTATTGGATTTGTTCTGGAGGCCAAGGTTTTAGAACTCTCAGGTGAGAAGAGGCCATTTGTAATCACGCCCACTTATTATTTCTGTATGTGCATGAAATCCCTTTTACTTCCAAAATAAAAGCAAATACAAAAGCCTGAATAGTCTCTTCCCAAACCACTGAGCTGAAGAGGGATAATTTTTGTTTTGTGATTCCCACCCCCTTCTACACACCAGTAAGGACCACTACAGGCACGGTCTCCTAAGTATTTAGTAACTGTTCTATTTTGGAGGCTAGGGATATTTAAAGGAATTGTCTTTTATTTAAAATATTACTATCAATAATTCGTGTCTTCTCTGGGTACAAAAATAAAAAAAAATGGAAAAGGCAATCAGGTACGTCCTGCCGGTTCGCAGACAATTACATTAGGGGAGAAAATTTCCTCCTGGATTAATTTTTCTTAATGAAAATCTCGGAGGCCCCGCAAACTGCCGGATGTTTGGGACACCTTGGGCAGCGGTGGGGGTGGGGATAACGCAGAGGAATTTAGAGGGAAAGGGAAAATATTAGGGGGGGAAGGGGCTGAGTCTGCCGGGACCGGCCACGTCGGAGTTCATTGTGTGCGCCACTTCCCCCTTCCGGCGCGGGCTGAGAAAGGGGCACCGGGTTGGTCTCCACGCGGCTTCTCAGCCTTGCTACGGGTAGAGCCTGGCATGTGAAGATCCCTGTGCAGGATAGGGATGTGTCAGGGCTTTGGGGGGGGGTGGGTACTGGAACTGCAATTATTGGGAAGGGTGAAAGCAAAAAAGGAGATGGAAGCGCCCGAGGCTGCCCGACCTCGCCGCCAGGGAAGTGGGCTAATGAGAAACACACTCTTGCATAGTGTTCACACCTGAATTTAATTACCCCGTTTTTAGGAGTCGCTGCTTTCTGTTTGGATTTGGAGTGGGTCCCCCCCCTCCAATTAACAGAGAGGCCGAGGCCTTTTAATTTACCCCTGAAAGGCTCTAAAGGGTGAGAAACACCCTTCTCAATTTGGCCAAGCTAAGGAATAGGATTAAAGTCAATGCCCCGTGCCCCTCCCGTTTTAATTTCTGGCCCTGGCCTTGAGCTGCGGCCGCCTCACGTTAGGCCTTGTGACTCCGCTGAGCCGCGGGCCGCGTGGATAACCGAGGCCGGCGCGCGCAGGGCAGGGGTCAGGACAGAAGGACTGAGACTGGGCCCCGAGGCCAGACGCCCCGGTACGGGCCTCCCAGCTACTGGAGCCGCCGGGTCTCCTCGGCCAAATTCTCCTCCCATCAGTGCCGCCTCCTGTTTTTGTTTTTGTTTGTTTTCGCAGCTCGGATTCGGGGGGTGCGATGAGGCTTGCAGAGCTCAGCGTTAGGGCCTTCGAGGTCGGAGCACAGGGCTGGGGTGCTGGCTGCGTCCAAGCCCGAGGATCGCGATTCCCGCTGACGCTAAGCGGGGCGCGCCGGGCGCGCGTGTGCGCGGTCGGGGCCTGGCGAGCAGCACCAGCGAGCCCCCAAACCCTCTGCTCACAGAGGGCTGGCTGGCTCCTGCTTCCCTGGTCGCTCCTCGCGGGGCGCTCGCTGGAGGCGCAGCGGCGAATTGGGGAGCCCCCTGGGCACCCTGCGATCTGATGGGGCAGATCCCAGAGGCTGAGCCCCGTGGGCGGCCTGTCTCTGCGCAGCGCGCTCGGTATGGGACGCCTACTGCATTGAATTTGACTTTTCCCGGCCGGCCCGGGGCAAACTCGCATCTCTGGGGACTGCAGGGATTATTTACAAGGGAGCTCGCCAACCAAACACAACAGTCTAATTTAACCTTTCCAAGTCCTCGTAAATTTTTACAGCTGGGAGCCACGGCGAGGTAAACGAATCTGTGGGTCGTTCCCAACTTCCCACCCGCCGGTGTGGCTTCCGAAACAATAACTCCTTATGAAATATCATAAATAGAGATTTAAATACAGTAGAGCGAGAATGCGATCTGGCTGCTTTTTTTTATGGCTTCAATTATTGTCTAATTTTATGTGAGGGGCTCCGCTAGCCGCACTCGAACGTGGGACCCGCGCCTGGCTGATGGCGTGATTAATTGTGATATAAAATAGTCCCGCTTCAGAAGTGTGTGTCTGGTGCTGGTGGCGGTGGTGGTGGCGGTGACGGTGGGAAGGGGAGGGAGTCCGGAGGCCAGGCCAGATTTGATCTTTTAATCTTCGTTGGCCACAATTAAAACAAACCCGATCGCGGAGCGCCGCGATCCTTTTGCATAAAAAAAAAAACATATGGCTTTTGCTATAAAAATTATGACTGCAAAACACCGGGCCATTAATAGCGTGCGGAGTGATTTACGCGTTATTGTTCTGCCGGGCGGACACGTGACGCGCGCGGCCAATCCCGGCGCGGGCGCCGGCAACTTATTAGGTGACTGTACTTCCCCCCCCACCCCTTGGTGCCACCAAGTTGTTACATGAAATCTGCAGTTTCATAATTTCCGCGGGTCGGGCCGGCCGGCCGGGCGCAGAGCTCGGCGATGGCCACCACGGGGGCCCTGGGCAACTACTATGTGGACTCGTTCCTGCTGGGCGCCGACGCCGCGGACGAGCTGGGCGCCGGCCGCTACCCTCCGGGGACCCTGGGTCAGCCCCCCCGGCAGGCGGCGGCGCTGGCCGAGCACCCCGACTTCAGCCCGTGCAGCTTCCAGTCCAAGACGGCGGTGTTCGGCGCCTCGTGGAACCCGGTGCACGCGGCGGGCGCCAACGCGGTGCCCGCAGCCGTGTATCACCCCCATCACCACCACCCCTATGTGCACCCACAGGCGCCCGTAGCGGCGGCGGCGCCGGACGGCAGCAGGTACATGCGCTCCTGGCTGGAGCCCACGCCCGGCGCGCTCTCCTTCGCGGGCTTGCCCTCCAGCCGGCCTTATGGCATTAAACCTGAACCGCTGTCGGCCAGAAGGGGTGACTGTCCCACGCTTGACACTCACACTTTGTCCCTGACTGACTATGCTTGTGGTTCTCCTCCAGTTGATAGAGAAAAACAGCCCAGCGAAGGCGCCTTCTCCGAAAACAATGCTGAGAATGAGAGCGGCGGAGACAAGCCCCCCATCGACCCCAGTAAGTGTCTCCTCCCTCCAGACCCACCGCCGCCTCCACGCCGGCCACCCGGATCTGCCGGCCCGCCAGCTTTCTTTTGCGCCTGCCTTCGCCTGCGCTGCAAGCCTCCCAAGCAGGGGCCGGGAGCCAGAAGTTGCTGTTTGGGACGCCTCGGATGGGGCCCCAAGTCCACAGAGCTGTGACCAGAGGGTCCGCCGGTCTGGGGGGAGGGGAGGCGGCTGCCACCAAGAGAGGGGGCGGGGCAGTAGCTACGGGCCGAGCCAAGACCGGCCACCCATCTCCCTGGCTGCCCGGGACCGGGACAGAGATACTTTGGGTCGTTCTTCGAAAGCACCGTGCGGCAGAGTCTTTTGTGCGGCTGGATTGTCTGGGAGCAGCGGCGTCAACTGCAGCTAGGACTCGGGAAGACAGCCGATTCCCCCCACTTCTTGCCTTCAGCCAGTGGAGGCGTAAATCCTGCCTTAGATGAGGCTGCAGGCGACCAGGCCACGAGGGTCCCTATGCCAGATTTTGAAATAAACTGGAGAAGTGATCAATGGCCTTGGGGTGCCTAGGGGCGCAGTGATGGCCTGCCCGGCTCCCACGGCCTTCCAGGGAGGTCAAATAAGGAGTGGGGGGGGGAGAATAGAAGAAAAGGTGGGGAAGGGAAGACACAGAGTTAGTGAGGGAGAAAAAAAGGAAATTAACCTTACTACACGAATGCAAGGCAGCATGGCAAAAGATCTTTTCCCGAATTTTATCACTCAGCGTGCGGAGAGTGGGAAAGGAGAGGAAAAGACAGGAGGACAGAGGAGGAGAAAGGAGGGCCTCCGAGAGGAGGGGGGCTGAGGTTTTACTGCTTGCAATTGTAAGTGACCGTCCCTGCGTCTGTCTGCCAGGGGTCCATTGTGTCCGAGCCTCTGCCGCCTTCCCTAACCAATGCAGTGGAGTCCTGCACTTTGGCGGAAGACCCTAGGAGGTTCCTTAGCCCCCAGAGGAGGAGGGGGGCGTACTTCTTCTCCTTTTAAACCCCGTTTCTCTATCCCGCAGGCAACCCTGCGGCCAACTGGCTCCATGCGCGCTCCACACGGAAGAAGCGCTGCCCCTATACGAAACACCAAACGCTGGAACTGGAGAAAGAGTTTCTGTTCAACATGTACCTCACCAGGGACCGCAGGTACGAGGTGGCCCGACTGCTCAACCTCACCGAAAGGCAGGTCAAGATCTGGTTCCAGAACCGCAGGATGAAAATGAAGAAAATCAACAAGGACCGAGCAAAGGATGAGTGATGCCACTTGAGTTCATTTAGAAAAACAGATGGAGCTAGAAGGAGAGAGAGACAGGACTGCCCATCCCCTTCTCCCATCCCCATCCCTCCCGAGCCTCCAGCACCCCTCACAGAGCGGCTCTAAACTCCGGGTCTCATCTCTCCCTGGCAAACCCTTCTCAAGCTGGCTCCTTGGCCTGCCGCTTTGATGAAGGAGGTATTGTAAGCTTTCCATTTTCTATAGGAAAAAAAAAAAAAAAACAATAAGAAGAAAAAAAAAAAGAAAAAGAAAAAGAAGGGGGCATTAGCGCTGATGGCTGTGTGTGCTAGCTTATGTATATTTTATAAAATCTACCTGTTCCTGACTTAAAAACAAACAAAAAAAAAACTACCTTTTTTTATAATGCACAACTGTTGACTGCAGGCTGTATAGTTTTTAGTCTGTGTAGTTAATTTAATTTTCTCTTTGTGAGGCAGAGCGATCTGCCCAGATACTTGAACACTGTGTTTTATTGTGGTAATTATGTTTTGTGACTCAAACTTCTGTGCTGGGTGAAGCACCCGTTGTGATTGTGAAAGCTAGAATTCAATTTGAACTCAGGTTGTTTATGAGGAGGAAAACAGTTGCATAGGGTATAGCTCTGTAGTGGAATATGTCTTCTGTATAACTAGGCTGTTAACCTTTGATTGTAAATTAGCTGTAAGGATTTCCCAGTGAAATAGTTTTTTTTTTTTTAAAGAAAAGGTTCTCTAGGATGCATAGATTCATGGTTTTCTCCACTTTTGAAAATCAGGCATTTTAGTTTCTACATGCGCTATCAACCTGTCTTATCAATTGTATATATAAACCACATATTAAAGGAAAAAGCAATCAGACCAGCTTGAATATTGTTTTTGCACCAGACAAACCATGAGGATATTTGGAGCTATACGTATGTGCAGAAGGTTACTACCTATGGTTTACGTTTAATTTTAACCGGGGGGAAAATGAATGCTTATTGTAATGGAGTTAATTTTATTGATAATAAATTATACACTATGAAACCGCCATTGGGCTACTGTAGATTTGTATTCTTAGTGAATCTGGGGTTTCCACTGGGCTGACACACACACTGTATCTTTTGCAATAGTTACCTCAAGGCCTACTGACCAAATTGTGTTGAGATGATATTTAACTTTTTGTTAAATAAAATATATTGATTCTTTTCTACCTATCTATATATTTTTTTATGTTGCGGGACAGCTCTTTGCATCTTCTCCTGGGACAGGGAGCCTGGGCAGTCTCTGGGTGGAGGCTCGGTTGAAAGAGAGCAGAACCTCGATTTTGCTCTGTGGGCTTTGGGAAGCTGGAACCTACTGCAGCCAGCTGCGGGCCGGCCCGAGCGCTCCCCTCCAGGCCCGCTGCCTGGCGGCGCGAGCCGCGGTGGAGAGCTGGGGAACGCGGGGCGCCAACGCCAGGTTCCAGGCTTTGTGTCCATTTGTGGGGCGGCCGGCGGGGGGGAGGCTCTGAGGAGCTGGGCTGGGGTCTTGGGTATCACTGGCCAGGAACAATGAAAGGTCCCTCTTTCATCCTGGGGCCCCAAGAAATTCCCCAAACCCAGATCTGAGGAGACTGCTGAGCCTTCCCTGGCAGTCGGGGTGGGCAGGTTGGGGGCAGTGGGACCAAGAGCTGAGTGTCTGTCTCCTAAGGAGTCTCCAAGGAGGGAAACAGGAGTCCGATCGCTCCAATGTGGCCGCCAGGACAGACATTTGGGGCTCTCAGGGAGCCGAAGGCCTGTGCCCCCGCATCCCCATATCTTGGCTGGCTGGCCCGGGGAATTCTGAGCCCTGGTCTGCGCGCCCCTCTCTGAGCACAAGTCCCGGCAGAGGCAGGGCCCAGGCAAAGGAGCCCAAAGCACCATAAAAGAAAATGAGGGCTGTTACCGTTTATGGGGTGTAAAGGGCTGCGGGAGGGAACCGCCACTACCTCGAAGTCCCTAGAGCCTTGTAGATGGGGCTGGAAGGTTCAACCTCATCTCCCCCTTTTCTTTTCTCGCCCCCCCATTCCCTACCCCCTGCGACTTCTGCAACGGTATCTGTAGTTGGACACCCAAAAAAGGAACCAGGGCGCAGGGGGGATGGGACATCCCTTCGCACCCCCACCCCCACCCCCACCCCGCCGCCAGGTTGAGACACCCTCTGTTGTTGCAGACAGAAGGAACTTCAAAGAATGGGCAGTAAGGGTGTGCCATAAAGGCCGGGTCTGCGAACTGTCTGGAATTCGGCCCTTAATGAGTTTACAACTGTCCAGCCTCAATTAAGATTTTTCCACCAAAGCCCTTTCATTTGTTTGTTCTGTCTGTCGCCGAGAATGCGGCTGCGGAAACGGCTCTCTTTTATGGGCACCACTCTGTCGCTAGCGTGGATTCCGGGCTCCACGCAGACCGCCCCCTCCCCCGTCGCGGGCCTTCGGGAGCGAGCGAGGCGCCGGGTCTCCCGCGGCTGCCGACGAAGTTCAGGCCGGTCGCGGGGCTGCAGTGCCCACGTTCGGCCAGCAGATGGCAGTATGGCTCCACGCAAGAGGCGCTCGCGCCGCCATCTCCCGCCGCCGCGACCCTGGAAGCTCCTAAGATGTCGACTTGACGCGAGCCTTCCCGGGGTGGGAGACGGATTTGAGTGGACAGCGGTGGTGCGGGTTTCGTGCTGCTCACGCTGGGAGGGAAGTTTGGCTAGGAAATGTGGAAGCGGGGCGAGGGCTCTCCGGACCCGCGCCCCCCGGTTCCCCTCTCCCCAATTGCAGGGGCCTGGCGCTGCGGGTCTGCAGCCTGGGCGTGGGGGTCCCCGGGCCCAGCCCCGGATAAGCCTTGGGGCAGCATGAAGCTCGGAGACCCGGGTTAACCGGCGGCGGACAGACACAAGGACCAAGGCCTACAGCCCAGGACCTGGCGACCCGCATCCCCATTCCCAGAGCGTGTGCATAGGGCGCACACCTTGGCCAAGGGTCCTTCCTTGTCCTGGGAGATGCCCAAAGGCGGTACCCCGATACGGCGTCCGGCGAGCCAGCACCCGCAGGCGAGCCAGCTCCCCGGGACTCCGCCACCTGGAATACTTGACAAAATCAGGTGGCCGAAAACCCGGCTTAGTAAAGGCATTCTGGATGACTGTCTAGTGTGGGTCTGGAGGCTGAGTTGCTTGGGATGGGGACTCCTTGGAGACAGCCTGGGGACTGCTTTAGTTATTTTAAAATAAATGTGATATTTAATATAACATTCTAGTTGAGGGATAGGAGGTCACGTCGTGAAAGCCGTCCTGCTTCCTCTCGCCCCCGAATTTCCTCGGCAGTGGAGGTCCTGAGGTTATTCTGGCATTCCCTGCTCAGGAAGCCAGGAGGAGGGAGGGGACCCCAATCCAGGCACAGCCTGTTCTCGACCCTGGGCGGGGAACACACCCCGGAGCCTTCCAGGAGGCTCCCCGAGTGCGGTGCGAGGGTCAGCCCCAGGTGCAGAATAGTTCCAGAGGGAAAGCGCACGAGCAAACAGAACCCATGGAAGCACCGCGGAGCCCCGTGATCACTCCACGCGAGGCCTTTATTTAGGTTGTAATAGTCTCTGCCAAGCCCACAAAATGTTTACAACCTGCATCTCCATGCTGTACACGCTGTAAAACTGGGGACTGGATTTTGGCTGACATCTCTCCTAGGTCTCTCTCTCTCTCTCCCTCTCTCTCTCTCTCTCTCCCCCTCTCTCCTTTTTTCTGTTTACATAAACACGTTGGTATTGCAGGCATACGCCTTCGTTGTACTTCCTTACACAATACACACTATTTCACAGCCTCTGATTGTCGGAAAGGGCTTTATAGCTTCCTGCGAGCCGTCCGTAGCCACCGGATCCAAGCGGCAGATAGAAAGCTCGGTTTATGTAACTACGAATAAATGGCAAAGGAGCAGATCCGGGGCTACCGCTTCTCTCCACAGGTCGCGGAGGCCTCAGGTAGGTGCAGGCCGGCCGGGATCGCAGAGTCTTCCCGGGCCGCCAGGCGGGGCTTCGCTTGCCCTTGGCCTGCGGGCGGCTGGGAGGCGGTTCTCTCCGTGGGGCTGCCTAGGACTCGCTTCCCCGCACGCCGCCCAGACAGCACCCCGCGCCGGCCCGAGCTTCTTTGAACTCGTTGTTGATGGTTTGTCCTGGCGCCGCGACCAAAGACTGCTCCCTGGCTGGAGAACCCACGCGCCGGTCGTGCGAGGGGCCACGGCGGACACGTTCAGAGAAGCCGGCAGCCGCCAGACTCCTGGCAGCCTTCCTGCGCTGCCCGGAGGCCCGGGTTTACATTTTTAGCTGGATTTAAATTTTGAGCACCAGTTGGTACCATGAAGCAGGGGAAACACATTACGCTTGGTAGGTGGGAACCCAGACCCGGGGAAGCAGTGAACTATGTCTTTATCTAAAGACAGCTGGGCAGATGAGAAGCCCGCCTCCAGGTGCCCGCTGCAGGGCGAGCGTCAACGAGTGTTCCCATAAATAATATCACATGTACCCCAATACTGTCCTATACAGTGCATTTGTGTCTTTTCAGCCAAATGAGTAGGAAAGCAATGGCTTAAGGACACGCGACGAGAGAGGCCTTATGGAAAGCCTGACTTTGGCCTTCTCGTTTTAAAACCCTGCTACAGAAGGCAGGAGGAGAGAGAGAAACCCAGAAACGAAAGAGAGCTTTCGGCGCCCGCGGGACTCGGGTCCAGAGAGGCCGAGGCCTTGCGAGCGGCATCTGGATCCTCCGCGGCCCAGGTCGAGGGCAGCGCGTCCTGCTTGGACCGCTCCGACTTGCGGGAGACAAAACCCGGCCGTGACGGGCTGTGGCGCGGACTCGCAGCGTTTTTTGGCCCAGAATGAGTTCCTTCCCGCGCTCCTCGATATCGCTCCCTGAAATCGGTCTGTCGGGTCGCCTCACTCAGGGCAGGTTCTACTTCAAACGCCGTCGCTGTCGGCTGCTCCGGCCGCCTGAGTCTAGACAGACGGCGGCAGCGGCGGGCCGGGGTCTTCCTCTTTGCACCTTGCTTCGTGTCACTCGGGGAACAATTTATTGGTCTAACGCTGTCTCATTCCTCTTCTTTGATCTCCTAGCCCTCTCCTTGTTTGTTTCGTCTTCCTTCAACTTTCTTAGGTTACTATTTCCTGCCTGAAAGTGATAATATTTAGAGTATTTGTTTTTTTCTTCTCTTTTTGCCTCCCTTCCCTGCCCCCGCATTCCCCAACCAAAACAGCTATCATCCTGATCCGCCATAAAGGGTATCCCGGATATTGCCGCCCCCCGTGGCCACTGTACCTCCAGGGGACACCACCCTGGCCCCACCTGCCCCGACAGCCCCCACCTCCTGTCCACGCCCTGGGCCGTCCACTAGGCCAGAGCTGGGGCTCCGTTGCATCCGGGTTTAATCTCTCCTGCCGCCGCCTTTTGTGCTTTTAGGACCCCCGAGAGGGTGCGGTGAACCAGGGCGGCCTGGACCTTCTGAAAGTGATGGGAAGTGCTTTGTACACGAGGAACCAAACTCTATAATTTAGAGGAGAATTTCCGGGGCAATTCCATTGTAAGGTCGGGTTTATGGTGTGCAATCGAGCTGAGCAGTAAAAGATATACTGACCTGGCTGCCAGGCTTCTAGTGGGGCCTGGGCAGTTTATGAGGCTTTAGGGGAAGGCTTCATCCCATCACCCTCCAGGGAGCAGTGGGCCGCGGGGGCTTCGGGTGCTCCAACCATGCGCAGGGGAAGGTAGGCTCTAAGAGTTGGGGGCCAGGATGGGAGGGAGGGAGACTACTATGCGCTCCATTCTCTGCGAGCTGGTCCTCGGAAAGGTGAAGCCACCAGAGCTGAGTGGCTTTTTGGGAGGGGTCTCCTTATTTGTCTTTGGGATCTCCAAAAGAAATGGAAATCCAGAGTGGGTTGCAGTCCCTAGGCACCTGCCCCCGCCCTTCAAACTGTCTGTAAAGCATGTATTGCTCCGCAGCACTCAGGACCACGAGAAGCTGCAGAGGTCCAGGAATGGCAGGAGTGAAGCCTACAAGAAACCTCATGACACCAGGGGCACCTGGAAAGGTGCAGGGCCCGAGGTTCCTCCCAGCTCGGAGATAGAGACTTGGTTCCCCTTCAGCTGGGGAGACTCAAAGGTTGCCAGAGGAACAAAAGAGTGTCCAGCCATTTCTCGGGCTGCCAGAGGCCAGTCAAGTGCTCAGGAGCGAAAGCAGAGTTTCAGGGGCCGGCGGTATCCAGGAGGAGGGAAGGGAATCCCACGTTAATAAATCTGTTGGCAAATGAGGCTCATTAATAGATAAATATTTCACTGCTTCCTTTAGGGCGGATAAACAGTGCGCCACTGATTAAGGAAAGGAAGCCTGAAGACCTTGACTTTATTCGAACCACATGGTTCCAGTTTGCTGTGGCGTTCTCGCTGCAGCTGGGAGCGACGCCGCGCCGGCCCCATCTGGATGGGCGTCTAAGTGGCCCATCTCCCACCGGACCTGGGCGGGGAGAAACGCGGGCAAAGAGTTGATTTACCCAGAGCAGGGACTTGCCCACCGGGCCGCCGTGAGGCGCGCGATTGCGCGCAGCGCGGAGACCTTCCCCGGGCTGGGTCAGTGGGCAGAAGGGGGCAGGGAGGACCCGCGGGCTTCGGTCCAGTGATAGGCAAGAACGGACCGTGCCGGCCAGGCTGGCCAGGCGTCCAGGTCGGGGGCGGGCTGAGCGCTCCCCCGGAGCCCGGGGTCCTTCTCCCGCGGGACGCACCAGGCCGGCCCGGCGCGGACAGATTCGTTGGACACATATTTGAGCCTCTTCCCCTTCCATTCTAGGCTGCCGCGGGCCCCGCGGAGAGGGACCACCTGTGAGGGCTGCTGAGATTGGCGGAGGCGGTCATGTGGGCGGTCACGTGCTGCGGCGAGCTCCGTCCAAAAGAAAATGGGGTTTGGTGTAAATCTGGGGGTGTAATGTTATCATATATCACGCTACCTCGTAAAACCGACACTGAAAGCTGCCGGACAACAAATCACAGGTCAAAATTATGAGTTCTTCGTATTATGTGAACGCGCTTTTTAGCAAATATACGGCGGGGGCTTCTCTCTTCCAAAATGCCGAGCCGACTTCTTGCTCCTTTGCGCCCAACTCGCAGAGAAGCGGCTACGGGGCGGGCGCTGGCGCCTTCGCTTCGACCGTACCGGGCTTGTACAATGTCAACAGCCCCCTCTATCAGAGCCCCTTCGCGTCCGGCTACGGCCTGGGCGCCGACGCCTACGGCAACCTGCCCTGCGCCTCCTACGACCAAAACATCCCCGGGCTCTGCAGTGACCTCGCCAAAGGCGCCTGCGACAAGGCGGACGAAGGCGCGCTGCACGGTGCGGCTGAAGCTAATTTCCGCATCTACCCCTGGATGCGGTCCTCAGGTAGGCGCAGCCGCCGGGCGGGCCGGGTGGCGGGCCGGTCCGGGCCCCGGGAGCGGGGAGCCGGGGGCTGCGCAGCCAGGAGCGGGCAGCCAGGCGGCCAGCCGGCGGCCCCCTGACTCCTGGCGGCGCTGCCTTTCTGGTTTTAATTAGAGCCGAGGCGCCATAGCGTGGAGAGCCCGTAGCATTGTATGTAAATGAGGCTCATAAAACTTTTTATGGCCCAATTAATGGGTTCAATCCTCGTAAATTTATTTAACTCCATTTGCCTTGGAATTTTAACATTAAGTTTGTTCTCTATTTTCTCTCTCTCTCTCTCTCTCTCTCTCTCTCTCTCTCTCTCTCTCTCTCTCTCTTTTTCTCGCTCCCTTTCTTCTCTCTCCCTCCCTCATTTTCCTTTCAGCCTGGCTCTTTCTCAAAAGCAGGGAGAGCCTAACCCTTCAGGGCCCGTCACAAGCCCCTGTGCCAGGGGCCATTTAAAGGCTGGGGTGGAGAGCGGGAGCGGTAACAGGGGGTCGGGGTGCCCTAAGAAGGTCCGCGGATGGGGGCGCTGGCTGCTGGGGAGAGAAGGCGCCCCTGGGGTGCGGGCCATCAGAGGGTCGAGCACTTGCCTCGCCAGGCGGGGGAACGGCCGGCTCGTCTTTGAATGGCAAAAGCGCAGCGTCTCCCACTTGCCCGCACTCTATATTTACAATTTCCCTTTGTCAGAGGGAAGCGGGACATTGTGGAAACCTAGCCGGCTGGAAAGGGCGGTTGTAAAGTTGGTATTCTGCGCCTTCCCTCCCCACGGAGCTGCCTGCGCGTCTGGCACCGCAGTTGGGGTCCTCCTCTACCCTTCCCGCTCCTCCTCCGGATCAGTCCGGGGACGCGGGGTGCAGGGGGATCTGAGCCGGGTCAGTACCGGGAGGAAGGTGCGAGCTCTGGCACGGTGGTCTGGCTCACGCGCTGTCCTGTCTGTGTCCCTGTCGGCTTGTCTGTCCGTGTGTCTGTGTGTCCCTATGTCTGCTTGCAGGGCCCGACAGGAAGCGGGGCCGCCAGACCTACACGCGCTACCAGACGCTGGAGCTGGAGAAGGAGTTCCACTTCAACCGCTACCTGACGCGGCGCCGCCGCATCGAGATCGCCCACGCGCTCTGCCTCACCGAGCGCCAGATCAAGATCTGGTTCCAGAACCGCCGCATGAAGTGGAAGAAGGAACATAAGGACGAGGGTCCGGCTGCCACCGCAGTCCCCGAGGGCGCCGGGCCGGCCACCGCAGCGACTGTCGCTGCCGCCGACAAGGCTGACGACGAGGAAGACGATGAAGAAGACGATGACGATGACGAGGAATGAGGGGCCGAGCTGGGCCCTTGGCTGCACCAGACAGTCGGGAAAGCGTCTTTAGAGACTCATCGATTTTATTTACAAAAGTGAAAAAAAAAATAAAATGAAAATGTAAAAAAAAAAAAAAAAACCCTCCCAGTACCCAACCTGTACCCCATCTACCCCATTACCCACTCCAGCTCCCAACTTTCCTGGACTGAGCAGCCATTAGACTGAGCCCCCTTGGGGATCCCCTCTGCCTCCGAGGACCCCCAGAAGACACACTCCCTCAACCCAAGGCCGGCTGGCTCTGTGCTGGCATGGCTAAAATACTACCTAGCACAGGCCTCAGAGAGGCACCCCCAAACTACCTATGGGCCCAGCCCCAGCGGGCCTCCACTCCCAGGAAGCCCGAACCTGTCCCAACACTGGCATACCCAGCACCTCCCCCATAATGTCAAGGATCTGACTCTCTCAGTACTACCTATTTGTCCCAAACTACCTATTTTATGCTTGCTGGCCCATCTGCTACCTAATGCCAGCCCCTCCCAGGCCAGGCCCCTGCTGCTTGCGTCTGGCAGCCTTTGGAGTCCCTGAGGCTGCGCTGAGAAGGTGCTGAGGTCCGGGGACCAGGGCATTGGCTTCTATTTAAATTCAAAAATAATATATTTATTCCAAAGCATTCTAAGTGCTACAACCCAGAATCCTTCCTCCTCTGGCCTGGGTACCCCAAGTTCAGGCCCATTACCCCCTACTTCTGGAGGGGAGCATTCCCAAGCTAGCTGCAGATCTCTTGAGTTAGCTTCTGCTTTGTAGGACTGCAGAGATGCTCTCAGCTTCCCTGCTCCCTCCCCGGACCCTATGTCCTCCTGCCCAGCCATGTTGAATATGTACACCCTGACTTTTCCTACAATAGCAAATATTGTATATTTGAACAAGATTTTTTTTTTGTCATTTATATAGTCTTGGAGTTCATTTGTAAGGCAATGTCTTGACTTGGGAAGGATGTGTTAATGGTGTGACTTTGTAGCATGGTGTGTTGTCTTGAGCTAACTCCACAGCTGGTGGGGACGGTCTATGTCCTCCTCAGTGCCCTTCATCTCCTGTGTTGTCCTATGTCCCCCTCATCCTTCTCGGCTCTCGCCTGGGGTTCCAGGAAGGTATTCTCCCATCTTGCCCCGCTAACCATGTTTTATGTAACAGAAAAATAAAGATGCTTGGTGACAAAGAAACGTAGACTACTTTATCTTGGGGAACCTAGGGGAGAGGGTGAGCATGGCTGGAGAGCAAGCTCTGGCTCTATGTGGGTGTCAGAAGAGGCTGTAGGGAAGCAAACACAGAAGGAAACGTAGGGTCCAAGTGTTGGGTGTCCGTGAATTGGTGTATATGCATGTTGGGTCCCTTTTTATGTGGATTTTTAATGTGTGGGTTTGTATCGGTGTGTGTACCCTTTTCTGTATGTGTATTTCTGTGTACATTTGTGTGCATTTTACATGAATTCATAATTGTATGTATTTCTGAGTCCATAATTGAATGTGTTTCCGTGTGTCAAAATTGTATATGTGCATTTCTGCATAAATTTGTGTGTGTGTGCGCGCGCCTGCACAAACATCTTCCAAATCCCTTGAAAACGGAATCTTTGATGAATGCATTATATTCCATGAACCTTCCTAAAACCTTCCACGAAATCCAAAAAGTGTTCTTTCCTCTAAGGCCGTGGGGGTGGGTTTGCAAAGGGGTATCAACCTGAGACTGATCCCGAATTCTCCATGAGCCCTGAACCTGGCGCCCGGCTAGGAGGTGAAAGTCCGGGCCTCTGACACAGCCCCTCCCCCCGCCATTCAGGCTAAGTGAGGGAGCCCCGGGGCCCAGCTCTGCAGCTGAGGGGTGGGAGAAGGGGCAGGGGCCGCAGACCCCGGCTGCAAGCCTTGGCGGGGGGCTCTGGGTGCGGGGAAGGGGCTGGGAAAGGGGCAGAGGGAGGTGAGGACAGCGCCGAACAGCGTGAGGTCGGCAGGCGAAGACCTCGACTCCAGCCTCCTGCCAGGGCTGGGCTCGCTTCTTCTTGCTCTTTTAATAAAATGCAGCCCAACTGGGTCTGTAAAACCTGCGGCCCCAAGTCGGGGCGGCCTCCGTGGTAAGATGGCGCCGGTGCAAGAGCTGCCTCCTCTTAGAGATGGGGAAAGGGTCATAAATCCGTTGTTGTTTATGAAAATTTACAACTTTGCAATACAACTTTATGAGTTGTTCGGCCCTTCCATTGGCCGCTGTCGGTCATGTGGATGGGAACCGTGAACATGAACTTTTTTATAATTTCCCTTGCGAGAATAGAGCCGCATTCTTTTGCTCTGCACAGTCCTGCCTGCTTCGGAGCTCTGCCTTCCACCCTGGCTCGGCTGCGCTTTGTCCGGCGATGGCGAGCGAGACGAGGCCTCGGGCCGGCTCGGCCCGGCCGCTCCCGCGGGAGGTGGGGTGCGCCCGGTTCCCCGCGCCGAGGCGGCCGCTTTGCAACTCGCAACCTGGCTAATTTCCTGCGTCCTCTGGCACCAGGAAGGAGGACAGTTCGTCTCTCCGGGCTGCCCAGGCGACAGCTGTCAGAGGGGCAGGAGCTTCTGGGAGCCGCCATCTGAAGGTGAGACATGGGAGACAGGAGCAAAGGTGGTGAGATGGGAGTCGGAGGCGCCGGGGTACCCAGGCAGGCTTTGAAGAGGGGTAGACTCCTTGTCACCCACACTCACCCGTTCACATTCACCCCCATCACACACTACTCGTGCCCCCTCCCGCGCACACACGCGCGCGCGCGCACACACATACACACACACACACACTCACTCCCTCGCTCTCCCCCCTCCTCTTCCTGGCTCACCATGCCAGAGAATGCCCGCCTTCCTTCGCCCTGGCACGGGGCAGGGGCACTGAGGTCTCCCTGTCCCACCAGCGACCTGCCCAAGCCCCAAAGGAAGTGCCTTTGTACCCTGCGTTCCCACCAGCTTCTTGGATTTGGATTATTTTCCCCCATTCATGACCCAGTTGGTTCGGCTGAATCCTCCAACAACTGGGGACAGTTCTCGACGTGGTAAGGTGGGAAGAGGTGAGGGCAAGGTGAATTAATGAATCGACAGGCGTTTTATGGTATCCGCACAGCACCTTCTATTCCGTAGGCATTTATTTCCAGACAGAAAGGTAGAGTGAAGGGGGCGGGTGGGGGATAACCAAAAACTTACTAATTCAGCCAGAGTCCTCTGTCGACTGCCTGCTTCCCTCCACGCGGTTTTCCGATGCGAGAAGTGTCAGAAGCGCGGGCAGAGGGAAGGGGTGCGCGAGTGGAATTCTGCGTGGAAGGAGAGGATGGGGTTAATGGTCTGGGTGCTGCTTGGCGGGAAGTTTTGGTGCAGAGGATGGAGCGGTGTTATGGCCAGAGGCAGGGGCCGGGTAGCTAAGGTTGAAGGGAGGACTCAAACCGAGTCTGGGCGATAGGGGAACCCGCTCCTCGGCGCAGCGGCCCGGCGACCTCGCGCCCACCTTCTGCGAGCGGCGAGAGGACCGTGGAGCCGCCTGGGTGGCAGCGCCGAGGGGCCCGCGGGCGCCGGGTCCGCGGCCCGCGGTTTGGCCTGAGCGCCTCTCGGTCAGGTTTGCCCGGGAGCCTCCTGGGACAGCGCCCAGAAACCACCCTGCGGTTCTGGGCTCGGGTTCTTTTTGTGCTTTGGCTTTGGTGGCGCTTGTTTCCCACCTTCAGAGGATACCTCGGTGTGCATTCGAGCATTGGAAGGGGCCGCGGGGCGCGGAGCGCCCGCGAGCGCCCTGGGTGCGCTTTGCGCGGATAAAGCGGCGCGTTCGCGTCGCCGGGCGCCGGGCGGCCTGACTGCGGCTGCCGTGGGCAAATTATTTATTGCGGCCGCGCCGGGCGCTCGCTGCTGCCACGCTGTGGCCGTCGCCGGGACGACGCCACCGCAGCCCCGCGTCCTGCAGCCGGGCGCGACTGCTGCGCGGGGCCCTCAGAGGTTCCCAAGAAGGCCGAGGAGAGGGGGGCGAGGGAGGACCTGAGGGGCGGTCTCCCAGGGCCCGACTGGCTCGGAACCTCCCCCCGCCTTGGCCACCTGACAGGAGCCGGACGCCCGACTCGACTCGGGCTCCCCCTCCCCCCCAGCACCATGGAGACTGGTTGCACAGGCCGCCTGGCACATCATGGCTGCTTCTGTCCAAACTGCGCGTCCCAAGGCGCCCTGGGGGCGCACGCTGTTTCGGGGAACGCGCGGCTTTGGGATTGTGAAATCAAAGAGACCACTCGTAGTCCTGAGGCCTGCAGGCCTGGCTGGCCCTGAGGAAGACTGGCTATGGCAAGGAAGGCGGGCTTTGGCTCCAGGCGAGGGCTGGTGACAGGCAGAGGCCGCACCTGTGTACTGTGGGCTCTAGCCTGGACTAGAGATCCGGGCAGATGAGGTGGCCTTCAAGGTCCCCCCACACTGGCCGGCCGCCCTCCAGCCTGGCAGAAGTCGAGGAGCTCAGTGGGCCGCCCAGGGAAAGGGCAGATTGTGGGGCCCTGCTCGCCATCCAGTACCCCTTGAAGAGCAGCTGAAAGGTAAGTGGACTTTCTGTGTGGCTTTGACCAAGAAGAGAGAGCCCTGGTGACCGTTCTCACCATCCTAGGAAAGGATCCGTCCAGGGTCTGGGGCTCCATTCTTGCCTCAGTGCCTCTGTCTCTGTCGCTATCTGTCGTGTGTGTGTGTGTGTGTGTATGTGTGTGTGTATGTATGTATGTATGTATGTGTGTATATATATATATATATATATATATATATATATATAATGTCATGTATATATAGTGCTGGTTGGGGAAACAAATTTGGGCAGCTGCCAACATGATCTGTAACAAGCTTTGGCTAACATGTAGAGATTTCAATTTAATCAATTTTTTCCCCATATTAGTGCCTATAGAAGCTAGAAATATGTGTTTTGGCTGTTAGCTGAGAAATCAAATTCTCTCATTGACTGGGACCATTATTAGATCGAGAATCTAGGTCAAATCATGACAAATAATAACAGTAGTAAATTGTTACCAGCCCCAACACTGTGTGGGATCTAGAGGAATGAAGCAGAAATTATAAATGTAAACATTTATCAACATCTTCAAACGCTCTTTTCATCTTATATAATAACTTGCTTGAAATCACTGTCATCTGATGGTCTTGTTTAAGAAAGAGTAATTCAAACATGATTTTCCTGGAACATAGCTTTTAAAAAAATCCCCCTTTCAATTTTTGACTCTTGGGTTTTCATTTTCATCTATTGGATCCCTTCCCTGAAGAAATGCAAGGGAAATGTTAAATTCTATCCTCTCCTGACAGACCTTTTTAAAATTATATATGTGCAAAGGAGAAACTTTCCCAGCTTGGATGTATTGGGGTGCAGCCAGAAGGCTTCTGGGCACAGCCCCCAGAAAGTGGGTAACAGCCGCTTTCAGGGCGCATGCTAGGCTCTGTGGAGGTCCACCGTAGCCCAGTCCTTTCCTAATTTTTTCCCTTTGGGAAAAGTGAGGGAGGGGGATGTTGTTGGTAGGTTCCTTGGAGGACATTGTTGCCCCCCACAAGTCATGAACTCGATTCTCTGCATTTGCCAGAGTTTTACAGATCTTATAAACACCTTCCGAAAATTCAACCAATTCGTGTAAATACTCTTTTTTCAACCTCCACAAAATTGAGGATTTTAAAGCTAATTCAAGGGGTTTTACAAGCCCAACAAATACAGTCATAAAAGTGCCATTGGAAAGATATCACATTTTACAAAATGAGATTGATCCATGAGCTGTAAAAGTCAACTCTCTCAAGGCACACCTCTCAGGCAAACCCAGCACAGGTTTTTCATGTCCTGTCTAGGGGACGGCCAGGCCTGGGACTGCGGTAAAAGCAATTCAGACGATTTAACTGGTCCCCGTTCTTCAGCGGCTGACCCGAGCAGGACTCGGACCAGTCCCAGGAAAGGCAGAAAGGAGGACACACCCCAGGACAGTGTGAAGCTATGGGGCGCCCAGAAACCACGCACATCAATTATCCCTCAGCCTTGGGACCAGCGGAGCTGCCCTCTATGCCTGGCTGGGCCAGGGACCCTGGGTCGCCTGCACCTCTGGAATGAGGACAGAGGTTTCACGTCTAAATCTGTCTCAGTTCTGAGAGGTCCAGGTGAAGGAGGGCGATTCTCCAGGCGCTGGGCGATGGGAGCAGGTCCCAAGGCTGGCTTTGCAGCTCAGTCTCCCCGTCACTCCTCTGTAGTTCCCTTTCTTATTGAAACCAGCGATTTCTGGCCTCTTGGCTCTTGAGTTCAAAGGCAGGACGGGAGGCGGACAGCTTGTGGGGGGCGCTTTGAGGACAGGCGGTCGCTGGTCTATGGCTATTGGAGCGGGGCGAGTCCGGACTCAAAGGAGACATGTTCTCTGTGGGAGGAGGGGCCCGCGGGGGAAAAATCTACGTTTGGCCGCGTCCTGGTCAGCTCCAGGTGAGCCCTCCGCCCTCGGTGGCCGGCAGGCCCAGGCCCGTGGTGGCAGAGGGGAAGGAGAGGAGGAGGGGACGCGCTGATTCCTAAGGCGCAGGGCTGAGGAGCAGGGAGCTCGGGCCTGGTTTCTCGGAGCCCTTCTCCAGCCCTGGAACCCGCACCCACGAGTAGCCGAGTGCGGGGGGAGGGGCACACTCAGGGCCCCGCCGCCGGGGCAGGCCGCAAAGCGCAGACATCCCTGTCACCGCCCCTCCGGGCACGGGGCTGTCAGGTTTCCTGTTTGGAGAGAGACAACCAGCACAATCCAGCAACAGCAGAAAAGGAGGAGAGCGCGGGCCTGGAGGGGCCGGCGGCGCCCTAGCCCGGGTGTCCCTACCATGGCCTGGTCCTCACGCCTCTGCCCGGGAAGGGAGCCGGGCGGGCCGGCTGTGCGCGCCCATCAATCTGCCGGGCGGGCGGCGGGCGGGCGGGCTGGGGGCTGTTTGTAACTTTGCTGCCTCGGTCGCCGTGGTCCCCGGGGAGCGGGCTCCGGCGCTCGCTCCCATTGGCCACCGCCGCGTCAGCTGGTGCGATTTGCTGCTGTCGCTTTTGGCGTTCGGCCATCCAGAAACAAACCAGTTCGATGACTACTAATAGTTATAGCCAGATGTACTAATACACAACAAATCACAGTCCTGCAGAGGGACGCGCAAATGAGTTCCTATTTTGTGAATCCCACTTTCCCCGGGAGCCTGCCCAGCGGCCAGGACTCCTTCTTGGGCCAGCTGCCCCTCTACCCGGCCGGCTATGACGCGCTGAGGCCCTTCCCGGCCTCGTACGGGGCGTCGAGCCTCCCGGACAAGACGTACACCTCACCTTGTTTCTACCAACAGTCCAACTCGGTCTTGGCCTGCAACCGGGCTTCCTACGAGTACGGGGCCTCGTGTTTCTATTCTGATAAGGACCTCAGTGGCGCCTCGCCCTCGGGCAGTGGCAAGCAGAGGGGCCCCGGGGACTATCTGCACTTTTCTCCCGAGCAGCAGTACAAACCCGACAGCAGCAGCGTGCCGGGCAAAGCCCTCCATGACGAAGGCACCGACCGGAAGTACACGAGCCCTGTTTACCCCTGGATGCAGCGGATGAACTCCTGCGCGGGTAAGGCATTTCCCTGCGGCCCCCCACCCCCCCAGAGAGTGGAGCGCGAGAGGGAAGGAGGCAGGGAAAGAGGAAGGAAGGAAGGAAGGAAGGAAGGAAGGAAGGAAGGAAGGAAGGAAGGAAGGAACAGAGGAAGTCGACAGAGAAAATAGAAACACAGGAGGAAAGAATGAACCAAGTTTATGTAGCTTAAAAAAAAAGATATTTTTTAAAAAGCCCAACCCAATCCCAATGGGGCAATCAAGCTGTGGCAGAGTGAAGGCAGGGCACCAGTGTCCATATAAGACACTGTGGGAGTGTGTGCGCGGGTCACTGTCATGCTTTGTGAGGCCCGTGATGGGCAACCTGAAGAGAGAGCCAGGCTGGATGGGAGGTAGTGCCTGACCACATTGCAACCTGGTACCAACTTGCTCAGATGCCCACCCTGAGATAGTCTTCTGCACCCATCAGTGATAACTCCCCTTCACTTTCTAACCCTCCTTCTACCCTTCAGAAACCCATACTGACAGAGGCCCTCATTTGGCCTCTTCCAGGAGCTTCCCAAAGCCTTGGAGGGCCACATCCCCAGCCTCAGTATTTTTCTCTCTCCACCCTCCCCTCCTCCCCCTTCCACTCAACTGCTTACTTACAGCCAACTTCTGCCTCCTTTTGAGGCCCTGCCTGAATCTCCTATACCCAGCTTGGGGGGATCCCCCCACCTATGGGCCCTTTGGCACCAGAACAGATAGCCCATCACAGTCATACATTTCCAGGAACCCCAGATGGCCCATAGCTCCATCTTTTGGCCCCTGGTTTCCAAAGACTCCACATCCCTGTCCTTGGAGCAGGACAGAACCTAAAGCCGATTTAAAAACTCAGAGTGTTTTCCTTTAAAATCCACTTTTTTTTTTTCAATGGAGTTCCGCGTTTCTCAAAAGGGCCATACAATCTGGGGGAATTTGCGAAGATTTGAGAAGGCTGACCATTTTTAATTTTCCAAAAAGCGTATTGAGTGCTGACATGGCTGTCCACAGTTATATCTTCATAGAGACCCGTGTGTGAATTTCAATTGTCCACCTTGCTCACAGGGTTCCATACCCACCACTCCCAGATACACACACACCACCACCACCACCACCACCACACCATTTGCACAGAAACAAGACTTAGGTACCCCGAAATGAGAGAATTAAGAATGCTTGTTATATTCTTTTGCTCGTAATGGCTTTCTTACAGAGCAGATTTTTCAAAAATAGTAACTTTTCGCCCCAAGTCGTTTTAGGTGGAAAGCATCTCGCTTTGTATGAAATAATCTCCCATCCCGCCGGCTTTCGGCCCAAGATGTAGTGGGAGAGGCTGGAGTGGAGAAGGGTGTTTTCCAGCCTAGAGGCCAGGACCGCAGGTTGTGGGGCTGACTGGTTCGGCTGGCCGATCCTGGCTTACGGGCGCCTGGCCATCTCTGCCCGCAGGTGCCGTGTACGGGAGTCACGGGCGCCGAGGCCGCCAGACCTACACGCGCTACCAGACGCTGGAGCTGGAGAAGGAGTTCCACTTCAACCGCTACCTGACGCGGCGCCGCCGCATCGAGATCGCCAATGCGCTCTGCCTCACCGAGCGCCAGATCAAGATCTGGTTCCAGAACCGCCGCATGAAGTGGAAAAAGGAAAATAAACTCATCAATTCCACACAACCCAGCGGGGAGGAAGCTGAGGCAAAGGCGGGCGAGTAGACGCCTGGGCAGGGACCAGGCCAGCGCGGCAACCTCTCTCGGCTTTGCCTCCTCGCCTTCGCCTGCTCCCCAACTTTTCTCCCCGCCTGCTCCCATCCGGGTGGCTTCCACAGCTTTAGGGGAGCCCAGAGCTTTGCAAACGCCTGAGCATTAATTTCTTACAAAAAAAAAAAAAATCCCACAGCCAATCCCAGCGGCGGAGCGGGGCACACTGCACACACAGTCCCGCTCCCCAAGGCTGCCCAAGTCCGATCGAGATCCCAGGGCGCGCCCCAAATTTGTTCCTGGCTCTCGTGCTAGCGCTTCTGCTTGCCCCTGAGCTCGGGACGCGGGGTTGCTGGAGAGGAAAGAAACCCGGGACCGAGTCCCTTTTGGTGTCTAGGCATTTTGGCCTCGGTTCCTCGCCACCAAGTCCTAGAGGGAACCACCAAATCGACTCCGGCCAGTGTAAAGAGAAGGTCTAAAGGCTCGGGCCCCAGCACTGCGGTGGCCTCCCAGGCCGCCCCCAGACAGGAAGAAGCACAAGGAACAAAGGGGGCCCTGAGAGAACCTAGTCTCTCGGTCCTCCGTGCAACCGTCCGTGGAAGAGAAGCAGCCTCAGCCGAGGCCAGCCAACCTGGGCGCGGGTGGAACTTCACAGCCTCGGGAGCGACTGGGCTCCTGAAGGATCCGGGCTCTGGATTCGGGCCCCTTGCCTCCGACAATGTCGGCGCTGCCACTACAGCAGCTTTCAAGACAGAAGGAGGGGGCCCAGGGCCATGGGAGTGGCACGAGTTCTGGTTTCCAAATGTGCCAGGGGCGCCTGGGACTCCCGGCCTCCAACGGGGAGACCCCCTCCCCGCCAGGCCTTTCGGCTGTATTTGTGATTTACTTTCGTCTTTCGGATTCCAGGAAAATAACTACGGAGATACTAGGCATTGCCACGAAATGCTTCTATTAACGCCCTCATTTTACTCCTGGAGGTTTAAGCAAGACCCTAATAAATGGGCCCACGGATCCCCAGCCCCCAAGCAGCTTCTGTGGCTGCGGGGAGCCTGGGCCCGCTCGCTGGGTTCACGGAGAACCCTCAGACTTGGGGCCCGGCTGGCTAGAGGAAAAAGACCCAGTGGTGAAGATTCTCCAGGCTGGATACTTAAAGCAAATTAAATAGCAAACCAATGACACGAAAACCATATTTGCACAAAAGGAAACTCGAATCTGGTTATAAAAGTGTATGGAATTTGACCTCGCCCAGGAGAAGCACGACACAAAAGCTATCTTTAATAGACGCCTGTCATTTAAGAACGGCAGGGACCCTGTACCTCATGCGCTCGCAAAAACAGAGCCGTAATTGTAGCTGCTGCTGCGGGCAGGATTTATTTCTCCAATTGGCTAAATGGCCTCCCCACTTCCCCGAAGGTGATCTCTGTATTTTCAGATTTCAGAGCTGCCGGCAAGACGGGCAGAACCGACCCCAACCTCGACACAAAAATAAGAGGGGCTGCACAGCGGGGAAATAAAAGTTGTTGTAAATAAAATCCAAGGCACCATCTCCCCCCAGTCCTCTGCATCCTTGCCGGGCACGCGATCGGCAGCTGACGGCCTCACAATTGGTACATCCTAATGGAACTGCGAGGGAAATGCAATAATTTTGCCATAATGGGCTGTAACCTCAATTCGACCCCGGCCCTTGCAGCCCCGGGTCGGAAGCGGAGCGATGCTCCCTGCCTCCAGCGGGTGGCGCTCGAGTCCGACTGAACGGCGGCGGCGGGAGGCGGGCACGCGCCTGGGGCGCGCGCACCACCCCTCTTGCCTCCACCCAACTCCCCCATTAGTGCACGAGTTTACCTCTAGAGGTCATCAGGCAGGATTTACGACTGGACAACAAAAGCACGTGATTCGAAGTCGTACCCCATATTTGGGTGCCTACGTAGGAGGGAACCAAGTACATGTCCCAGTCATTTCCATAATTCATCATAAATTGTGCAAGGGTGCTATAGACGCACAAACGACCGCGAGCCACAAATCAAGCACACATATCAAAAAACAAATGAGCTCTTATTTTGTAAACTCATTTTGCGGTCGCTATCCAAATGGCCCGGACTACCAGTTGCATAATTATGGAGATCATAGTTCCGTGAGCGAGCAATTCAGGGACTCGGCGAGCATGCACTCCGGCAGGTACGGCTACGGCTACAATGGCATGGATCTCAGCGTCGGCCGCTCGGGCTCTGGCCACTTTGGCTCCGGGGAGCGCGCCCGCAGCTACGCGGCCGGCGCCAACGCGGCGCCCGCCGAGCCCAGGTACAGCCAGCCGGCCACGTCCACGCACTCGCCTCCGCCCGACCCGCTGCCCTGCTCCGCCGTGGCCCCCTCGCCTGGCAGCGACAGCCACCACGGCGGGAAAAACTCCCTGGGCAACTCCAGCGGCGCCTCGGCCAACGCCGGCAGCACCCACATCAGCAGCAGAGAGGGGGTTGGCACGGCGTCCGGAGCCGAGGAGGACGCCCCCGCCAGCAGCGAGCAGGCGAGCGCGCAGAGCGAGCCGAGCCCGGCGCCGCCGGCCCAGCCCCAGATCTACCCCTGGATGCGCAAGCTGCACATAAGTCATGGTAAAGCCGGCCTTTTCCGAAACCCACGCGGCCGCGGGGGTGCGGCTCCCGACCCCCCTCTCTCTCCTTTTCCGCCCTCTTTCCGCATCTCTCTCCTGGTCTTGTCTCTCCCTCTCTCTCAGCCCTGCGGAGCCTTTCCCCACTCGCCTCCCTCCCTGCCTTCCTCCTTTCCCCCTTCTCTTCTCTCCAGCGCCCTGCGCTCGCTTGGGGCGGAGGTGGGGAACAGGGGGAGGGCCGCTGGCCAAGCAAGTTTAGACGTTGAAAGGGAGGAAAAGGGAAAAATAAAAAAACCCATGTCGAACCCCAGAGCCTCGGAACGCGCTCCCGGGTCAGGCTAGCCGAGCAGGGTGCAGAGAGAGGAAGAGGATGGCAGTAGGGGCCGTGAATCGGGCTTGTCAGGGCGGATAATTTATGAGGAGAGCTACGCTGGGGGAAACAGCGTTACTAATTAGAGTCCCCGAAAAGGGGTTGGAGGGGCAATAATCCAGGCAAGAGCCTGCGGGATTCTGAAGTTTGGGGGCAGGAGGGAGACCAGGAAAGGAAAGGGAAGAAAAAGAAAGCAGGCGCCCCAAGCGTGCGGGCTGGAGCAGTAGGCGGCTCGCGGGGCTGGAACTTTAAGGGAGGGTGACCTGGAGGCCACTTGGGCGCTCAGAAAAGGGCCTTGCTTTGGTGGGTTTCTGAGCTGTAGACAGCCTGGGAGGGCTGTGCTCCCCGCCTCGGGGCTCCAAGGGCAGGGCCAGAGGGCAGGAGAGGGGTGAGAGAAAGTCGGGCGATGCTCCGGGATGCAGCTTCAGCCTCGGATGGGCCGATTGTTCCCAGAGTCCAAATCGTATTGTTTTCTTTCTAGAAAGGAAGAGGGAAGGAAATTCGAGAGGGGTGGGCGGGAGAAAAGGGAGGACTTGTTGAGCTTTTCTCCCCTGTTCCCTGCTCAGGACCCTGGCCCATCTAGCTGGTGGACTTCGGTGGCCAGGGGCTGAGGAGTGGGTGGCTAAACCGCTGACTTTTCTGTTGCAGACAACATAGGCGGTCCGGAAGGCAAAAGGGCCCGGACGGCCTACACGCGCTACCAGACCCTGGAGCTGGAGAAGGAATTCCACTTCAACCGTTACCTGACCCGCCGAAGAAGGATTGAAATAGCACATGCTCTTTGCCTCTCCGAGAGACAAATTAAAATCTGGTTCCAAAACCGGAGAATGAAGTGGAAAAAAGATAATAAGCTGAAAAGCATGAGCATGGCGGCGGCAGGAGGGGCCTTCCGCCCTTGAGTATTTGAGCGTTTAAAGTACTGAGCAGTATTAGCGGATCCCGCGTAGTGTCAGTACTAAGGTGACTTTCTGAAACTCCCTTGTGTTCCTTCTGTGAAGAAGCCCTGTTCTTGTTGCCCTAATTCATCTTTTAATCATGAGCCTGTTTATTGCCATTATAGCGCCTGTATAAGTAGATCTGCTTTCCGTTCATCTCTTTGTCCTGAATGGCTTTGTCTTGAAAAAAAAAAAATAGATGTTTTAACTTATTTATATGAAGCAAGCTGTGTTACTTGAAGTAACTATAACAAAAAGAAAAGAGAAAAAACACACAAAAAAGTTCCCCTTCGACCTCGTTTAGTGCCAATGTTGTGTGTCGCACTCCAGTTATTTAACTGTGCATGTGAGTGGAAGTGTTCCTGTCTCAATAGCTCCAAGCTGTTAAAGATATTTTTATTCAAACTACCTATATTCCTTGTGTAATTAATGCTGTTGTAGAGGTGACTTGATGAGACACAACTTAACTTGTTTGACGTGTAGTGACTAGTGACTCTGTGACGAAAACTGTGACTCCGAGCGGTGTGTCCCTGCGTGCCTTTGTAGGACCCTTTGCACGAACTCTGGAAGTGGCTCTTATAAGCGCAGCTTCAGTGATGTATGTTTTTGTGAACAAAGTTACAAATATTGTCCAAGTCTTGCTGTTTAAGCAAACTGTGATCAGCTTTTTTTTTTTTTTTTTGTATTTGTTTTTAAGGAAAAAAATACTGACTGGAAACAAAAAATAAACTTTCTATTGTAAGTTCTCTTGGTCTGGTTTGTGCCAAATAGTGAGCGGCTCTTTCTGCTCTTCTGTCTGTCAGTCCAGTCCTGGAAGCCGGTGAGTCTGAGGCTACCTGAGCAGCCTGCCTGCACAAGGAGACCTCAGACCAACACCCTGACCCATGGCCTCCCTAACTCTGACCCATCAGAAAGTTTGGGGCAGATGGTGGGAAAGCTGTAGGTGGTTCCAAAGCCTCAGTCCAACCTGCCCATCTATGAGAAAGCCAAGTTAACTTGCTGGGTATAAAAAAGAGGAAGAGAGAAGAGGAAAAGCCCAGGGCTTTGTTAGCGGCCCTCAGCCCTCAGGGCCCACACAGATGCTGCCTCTTTCCTAAGGTCATCCTGGGCCTCCACTTGAAGAGGCTGCTCTACCAAGTTGTGGCCCCCCAAACCCTCTGCCCCTAACCCACCCAGCACCCCTTTCCCACTCCTTACCCTGAACCCAGTTGACTTGTTTTGCTACAATTAATTTGCTACAAATGGAAGGTACTTACCCCATCCTAGCTCGATTGGGAAACTCCTCAGAGCGGCTAAAGCGCAACTAGAGATTTGCACATTTACCGACTGCTTACACTGATGCCGTCTTTCCTTTTAAAAGTTATAAAACAGTAAACTTTATAAGCCCCAGTTCCGGCTATATGACATTTGGGTGCCAAATGAATAGGGTTTTGTCTATGAATTAGATCGTAAAATCATCCATAGCACAGACAGATCGGCTCACTGGCTATAAAACGTCACGTGGGGCCATTAAAGTAAGTTTTATGGTTTTGGGGAGTTGACATCCAACATTATATACCACATAACATATAATCTCACTGACGCTGGACTCCATTTGACTCTTTTGCAGGCTACGTGTGCCGCCTGGTCATTCAAATTGTCAATTTTAGGTCCAGAAGTGTCCAAACCACAAGTTCTCAAAACTCTTTGAAAAATGGCTTCCTTGGAGTTAAGGTAAGCTGGCTTCTTGAGCGCTTTCAAGTTTATTTGTACTTTTGTACCCTGGAAACTTTTTCCTGGATATCTCTCTCTCTCTCTCTCTCTCTCTCTCTCTCTCTCTCTCTCTCTCTCTCTCTCTCTCTCTCTCTCTCTCTCTCTCTCTCTCTCTCTCTCTCTCTCTCTCTCTGGTTCAGTAACTCTGAGGTTGCCTCTGAATGCAAAAGGGGCGAGCAAAATTTGCCTTCGCCTTCCTGGGAAGCGCCAGGAGCCTGCTCTGCGGAGCCAGCACGGTGAACAGCGCCTGTGGCCGCGGCGCATCCCCAGGCCTAACTTTAATTGCTGCCCCATCGCGGATGTTAATGACATCTGCTGCTGTCCCCGGCGTGCAAAAGATGATTTTTGTGTGCGAATGGGTCTGTGTGGAGACTTGGCAGGGCCACCACCCCCCATTCCGGGGCTACGGGTGCCGGCTCTTCGGGAGGTGGCGGAGCCCTAGGGTGGGGGCTGGGAGACAGTGGGGCGCGGGCCGCCGGGCGCCGAGGGCCGCGCTGCGCTTGAGAGTGCTTGGCAGTTTGAGAGAAAGGCGCAGGCAGGGCCGAGGCGGACTTTGGCGGGATTCCTTACGGGGCTGTGGCAATATGTCTTCGCGGGCCTGGGTCATTTGGCAGGACTGAATTGAAGCGGCTGCCTCCGGGGCCGGGGTGCAGGCTGGCTGGTGGGAGCTCGGGGGTGGCAGAGGTAGGCGAGGCGCGGGCCGCACCTCCAGGCAGGGCCCCTGGGTTGCCAGGCCGAGCCCAGGACGCTGGGGACCGCGGGTCCCCACCTCTGGGGAGGCCTCACCACCCCCTCCCCTGCTGCACCCAGGACCAGGCCCTGAACCTTTCAGGCCTGCACGTTCTTTTTATTTTGGGTGGGACTGTTCTCACCCGCCTGTGAGTCTGAAGCAATAAACTTTATGGCCGGATTTAACTTTAGTGTTTGAATCCCCAGGCTAAATGAAAGGAGTTAAAGCGCTTTCTTTTCTTCCGCCTTGCCTTTCTTCTCCCTCTCCTTTTCCTCTCCTCCTTTGTAGAATTAAAACGTCTACGCTCAGAACCCTCAAAAGGCATCTTAGGCGTCCCCATAAGTAACACTAAAGAATAAAGAAATTTACTCCCCCTCAACATACAGGGGAAATTCTTCCAAACTGTGCCCTAAAGTTTGGGGGGAAATCGAGGTGTCTTCAATGCTCAACTTAAAAGTCCCCAGAGCCATTATGTTGTTTTCCCTGACACGTCATAAAGGGTAGTTTAAGGGAAAAAATTGGTTGTTTGTCAGTAGGAGATTTCCGCCTTTCTTTTGTTAGCTGCTCTTTCTGTTTGATCCCAGGAAATTTACATAATCTATGATTTTCAAAACAGTCCCCAATATTGCTCCAACAGGTGAAGTAAGGTGAAATAAAATTTTTCTAGGTCCAATTACAGCTCGGCCTTAGCCACCTCCTCTGGCCCCAAATCCCCACATTCTTCTGTGGCAAAGCCTTTGATGGGAAATACTGTGGCCTGTCCTGGGGTCTTTTTCTGGATGGGTACCCACAAGGGACCTAGTAGATTTCTCCCTATCCTGTTTGAGGAATTAAGTCAAAGTCTCCAACTCAGAAATGAAACAAAAAATGAGATCTTCTGTCTCCGAATGCTTTTCTCCTTAGGAACGGGATAGTGCTAAATTTCTGAAGTGCTAATTGGTAAAGATATTCACTAACTGCTTAAAGTGAAAAAATTCTAAAGTGTATATTTGGAATTTCAACAGACTTTATTGTGCAGAGGCCACTTACTCTCAACATAAGTTCGGCAGATGTCCCCAAAGTCAGAGGTCCCAAAAGCAAAACCTGGGAAGTTTTTTTTTGAAAAATCGAAACCTCCCCACAAGTTCCACTCCTCTTGAATAGTGAGTGGCAAGGCAAATTCCTAAAGTCATCTTGTGTAACCTGTTAAAGTGAGCATTGCTATTTCAGCACTCAAGAAAATGTATCTGCACCTTAGTGGGAACCAGAATAGAAACTCTCTCTGGGTTCTCTTTTATTGTCTTATACGTCTGTGAGAATTCTGGAGTCTTTGTTTTGCTGCTCTGAGTTTCAGGCTCTTTATTGGAAAATATTTAGGTGAAGGTTTGATTTTAGTTGCTCATTTGATCTTGCTTGAGTGATTTCTTGGTGACTAAAATTAGTAGCAGAAAAAAAAAGAGTAATAGGGCTGCTGGCAGGTTCACTGAAGTAACTCGCCTGGAGGAAGCGGCCACACCACCTCAGTGGCCACATCCTACCGTGGGGTGTGGGAATGAGCAGAAAGGCTGTTGGACCCATATCTAGCATCACATGATATAGAGAATCTTTCCCATGATTTAAAAGAATTAGAAGCTATAAATATCATCAGCTTGCTTATTTCTGTCTGTTGTAATCTTCATAAAACTTTACAGTTTAAGGAGCAGGCTTACTCGCATAGAGTTAAATGCCTTTTTAAAAAATACAGCGTCCAGTCAGACATATGCGAGAGTTACTGGAGGAATTTTTTTTTTCTATTTTCATAAGAAGCATAGTAAAGAGATGGCTGGTTTTGTAGATAAGTCATTTAAGTCATTTCTTCTCTTGCATTCTTTCTTTCATTCTTTCTTTTTCTTTCTTTCTTTCTTTTTTTTTTTTTGGTAGAGAAACTTACTTAGAGAAAAATCTCTGACATTGAGGGCTTTCTGAAGACACTCAGCCTCAGCCAGTGGCAGAAGTATCTGTCTGTACTCCTGGTCCTGTAAAAGGAGAAGGTGTCTGAAATGCAGGGCCTCGTTTGTTTCTACAAGCTGAAGAGACAATATTTCCTGAACTATAAATATAATAGGAAGCTTCTGGTCACACTCACTTAGGGGTTTGTTAGGGTTTTCATGGTCTAATTTCACAACATTATGCCAAGATTTCTTTTCTCTTGCTCTTTCCCCTACTTCATTGTTGGCGGCTCTGAGAGAGCAAGACAGAATTTTCTACCAGAAATGGAGTCACGGAGTCACGTTGATCTGTTGAGATGTGAAGAATATTATATCAAAACAATTAGTGAGGGGAGAGCAAATTACATCCTGAAAGATGGGCTATTAAAGAGGTAAACAATCCTTTTAGCTTAAAAAATGTCCTTTGAAGCCTCTCTTCTGTTTCAGTTTGCCAGTCGTTTGCCCACTGTGGAGAGTGCAGAACAGTGTGGGCTCCATCCCTTTGGCTTCTAAGGAAGAATTTCTTTCCAGTCAGTGAGGAAACTATAAATGGGGCCTCCAGACAGGGCTAAGGGGGTCAACCTAGGCTCCCGCCCACATAGGAGTGGGGAGCCACAGCCCTAGCCATTCCAGACCCCAGAACTGGAAGATCTGCCTAGGTTTGTTTTGTTGGGTGTTTTTCACAAAGAAAGAGGTCTTTCTCCCACCAGGTCCCCTCCCCACAAACTGGTCATTTCAATAATAATATTTGTTATGAAGGTTATTGGGTAATTATTGCGATTTTGTGAAGCAGCCCTTGCTGGAGGTGAAGTCTGTCATCGCCTAACAAATGACGCCCGCGCAGTTCACTGCCGGGTTAAGTAAATGCAGAGAAGATAAATCTGCACACCCTAGGAATCGCCAGCAGAGCACGCTTTAGTACAAGTTCACAGTCAACTCGCCTGCCAGGGCCAGCTCGCCCAACAATTAGGGCAGCGTTTTTATTTTTAAATAAAGAATAAAATGTCTCCAACTTCCATTACCTGCTTTCTACCCATCTTTTTTTTTTCTTTCACTTTTTGTGAGGTTCCTCCGTCCTATCCTATTCACTTTCCTTCTAAATGTAATGCTGAGTGATTTCAAAATAATCTCATTCCTATTTTAAGTGCTGACAAAAAGAGATAGGAGGCTGATTTCACAGGAAATGCAGTCACAAACACCCCAAAATATTCAATGCAGCCTCCTAGTCCAAAAGGCAGTGGCAGAAGTTGGGCGTCCCTGAGATCCTGCCATGGTGGTGGTGGTGGTGGTGGTGGGGACTTCCCCTTGAAAGAAGAGGCACAGCTTTGTATATCTTTGTGGTTAGTGCGTTGCAACTGCAGGTCAAAAAGTTGAGGGTCAAAAGTTTACGTTGTGCAGCACTCTTAGTCATCTGCCTAGACAGAGTTTGATGTCAATGTTAGAGCTGTGATCTTGACTATCAGCACAAAAGATAAAATGGCTTGGAGTGACGCGTGTATCACGGTATGGACTCCAGGTGAACCCTAGTGGTTGAATGACCTCAATTACGGAGAAAAGGATAGAAAATTCCTCTTTTCAAGAGTAATACGTGCTGTATTTCATCTTGAATTATCGCTCCCATTCTGAGGGAATAGCAGCAGGTAAATAGGCATAGATTACTGAAACACCAACACCTTAGATGTTGGAGAACCGGGAGTCTATGGGTTTGTCACAAAATAAAAAAGCTCAAAACTCATCAGTGGACCTTTAAGAAATAACGTAGCAAGTTTTCAATGTTCCATCATCCCTTCAAAAGCAAGAGAATGAGCAGGAAACTTCCTTTGAGAACAGTGGTTTTAATTGGCCAGTTTTTTTTTTCTTTTTAGTACATATAATGATCCCTAAAGTGTATGAGAAAAGGGCAAACACGGGCACTTCTTGCAAAAATGTATTCTTTGCCATTTTCAAACATGGAGCATTTTCAAATGCTCTTTTTGAAATAGCCACCCACTAAACGTAAAGGGTTCTTAGTTAGAGCTGGGAAGGGGAGGAAGGGATCCCTCCACCCCTCCACCAGTGAGAAAATGCTTATTGGTACCATAAAAATGTTCCTGCTGTTGGAAATTTTTCATTGTTTATTGAAATGCTACAATCTATAAGTGAATAACTAAACTGTAAAGAATCAGCCATTTAAGCAGGAAGGTGGAATCTACAAATGCAGACCACCGTGACAGACTTCTATTCTCCAGAAAATACTCTTTAAAAATACATTTGGAATAAATCTAAGGAAAGAGGCCACCAGCTACAGAGGAAGGGTGAGAGTGTAGAAAAGAAAGGGATAGTGTGTTAAGGAAGCCTACTGGAACCATGCCTCATGTGTGAGCTGTAACTGGAGAGCTAAAAATATTTTATTTTTTGTGTACCTATATTAGCTGTAAGTGTTGATGCCATTAGAATCTATTTTCTGGGGGACATATTTCCCTTTTCTATCTATTGATTTTTAAGTAATCATTGTAGGAAAGCAGAGAAAAGAAAGATGAAAACTTGTTTCTAGGTTTTTCTTTTTGCTTTAGAGATAAGCTAATTCAACTATTCAGCATCTAGACTCTTGCAGGGATGTTTAAAAGCATCCTAATATATTCTGGTTGATTGAATTTGCTGGTGCCGGGTATATTCAGTGGTAAATATTTCCTTCTTGGAAGTAATCAGATTGCTTCCACTGTACAATGTGTAAGTTTTCACTCTGGCCAAGAGTTTGAAGCCAAATGGGGGTTTGCCAGATGAAAACAGAAGAAAGGGAACAACTGTGGTGATTGCTGTTACAGCAGTGAACACTTCACCACATCTGGACTAGCAAAATGAAGAAAACTGAAACCCCCTCTATTACTCACCAAGATGATTATGTGTCTCCTCGAGAAAAACTTGTTACTATATTATTGGTTTAAAATGTTCCATGTCTTAGAAACATGTCAGCTTCAATAATTATAGACACCTCTTAGCTGATTTTTTAAAGTAAAAGGTACCAGCAGAAGTTATTGCTTTTAGATTACTTACTTTTTTTATTTGGAGAATTTTGATCTTTAGGCCTCTTATACAAGCCTAGGTAAAATTTATGTGTAATCCGAATATAAATTTCAATCCTTATGCCTAGGTTGTGTTCATAATTACAAACTACTGCAGGGAAATTACCCCCAAATAATTAATTGGTCAAATGGCTGATAATGTATTGCTTCTCTAAAATCATAGCTCTGGTATAGGTGGGGAGGAAGCCCTCAAATGCCACCATCAGGCATTGTGAAATTCACCCATTCCCGTGTACACTCCAGAGATGTGCTTCAGATAGAGAACAGTCAGTCTGGGGGACTCTTGCTATAAAGAACAAAGGACAAATACAGTCAATACATTCCGTAACCTTTACATTTCCTTTGCTTTCCTCTCTTGGTTTTCCCTGAGAAGGAGTGACCTGGGCAAAGCACCGTGCTCTCTAAAAGACACTGTATAGACCTTTTAGAACCGCAAAGTCCAAGGCCGAGGTGAACTTCAGGTCAGCGCGTCTAACAAATATGAAAATGTCGGCTGGTGAAGGGCGCGCCTTGTGATTTAACAAAGACTGTCAATGTGTAAGATTAATAAGAAACAAAATGCACACGGTGTCACTGTTCGGTCACTTTGAAACTTGGGACAGGGTTGCATTCAAGAGGAAAGGCTGTTTCAAATATATTCAAAATGATTCAAATCAGATTCAAACTAGGCTGCAAATGCTGCCTTCCTCTAGCCCTCCCTCTCCCTTGGACTCCCTTCGCTCTTCTCCATCTGGGATTTGAGGACATGATGAAAAGTTATTTCACTTAATGGGATTTTAAGAAAGCTTTTGTTGGGAATATATGTTATCCCTGCACGTGGAAATGAGAAAATGTGCATACCAGTTTCCCAAGAAAAGGATAACGCTTCCACCCTGCTTGGGACTGGAGCCAGTTGGTGTGCGAAGATTAGCATGCTCCCTTTCTGCTCCATTTCAGAGCATCCTATCTTTTTCTCGGGCGAGACGCTGCTGGTAAACTTCAGTTTATTTATTTATTGAGTTAGTTTCTTCCTGACTTTACTTTGGTGTCTTCGATTTTATGTAAAGGCAAGAGGTTTTTTTAAAAAAAATGTTTTTCAAATGATTATTTGATTCAATGGAATGATGCTATGGCTTGCACAGAGAGATTGTGGAAGGATCAGAAAAGGTACTGAGATTGTTTATTACAACCATAAATCTTGCAGTAAAATGTCAAAATGTCGGTGTGTGAGATAACACTTGGTGGTCCTGGCTCCGTTTGTGTTTATGATACGAACCACAAAGACAAGTTACAGGCCTTGGGGGATTCTGTTTAAGCCCATCTTCCTAAAGTAATAGAACCACATGAAACACAGGCGCAGTTAACTCGTTTAGGTTAACCATATACATAACAGTGTCCATGCCTTGTTAATACTTTAAAACAGAAAGCTGGTAGAAGGTTCTGAGGCTAAACAACATGAATTTTGCATTTTAGTGTCTGTAAATAATATTAAACAGACATGCTGAAGACCCAGTACTCAAGGCTAATGACGTGAGGAGGACGGCAAAATTTCCTTGTCGTGTTTTTTTCTCTCCCTGAAGCTTAGAGTCAAGTTTTGAAAATTACATTGTATATGCATACATCATTCATATTATATATACTCAGGATATAGGTATATATTATTTTTTCTTGCTGTAGGTACTGGTTTGGGCAGCTGTATCACAGGCTAGATTCTTCCCCGAGTTTAGAGAGATGTCTGAAGATTACACTCAGCGTCGATTTCTGTCTGTGGCTCAGATTTCATTTAAAAAATTTTTCAGGGTGTCCCACGACAATGGACAGCACTCTTCACAGACACACAGCCAATGTGGAAAACCTCTTTGTACCACTTCAGAGTGATGCCAGTTAGAAAGCTAACATGATCCCTTTTTTAACCTCTTTTCCTAAATTAGTTTTAAGATTAGTCCCTTATAATAGACATTATGTGGCAAAGCATTAAATGACTATCCATCAAATGGATATTCCAGCATTTAGTAACTCTTATGAGTAACCGATGTAAATGAAGATAGAATTGACGTTCCTTTTGAAGTGTCTCCAGGGTTAGGCTATAACTTTTCTTGTCTTCGTTCCAGACTCGGTTGTGAGAAGGCTGTTTATACTGCTCTTTGAAAAATCAAATAAGGTGTACTATCTGAAAAATCCTTGCTTTGCATGCCAAAAATGAAAGTATTTTTAGAATGGTGACTATGCTAGTTTGTGCTTTAATCTGGGTTGAATAGTAGATCTAGGTGTGTCTGTTACTCAGAAAAGGAAAGGAAAAGTATACAGTAAGGCATCAGTATTTACTTCAAAGATCAACATTATGTGGAATTAATAAGTAATTTATTTGTTAATAATGATGTAATTAGTTTACCCATCAAATTTCAATTACCAAATGGCAGGCAACAGTCCTCTCGCCCCCTTTCCAGAGCTACTGTATCGTTAATATGCTAATTTTTAGCAATTTAGAAATTATTGAATGTGCTGTAAATATAACTTCAGCTTCAGATTCAGTCTGAGAAAGCAACATCCAAAAGACAAAACATAAAATTCTTAGCTGGAAAAGACCCGTGGGCGATCAGAGTGGGCGCGGTGCCTGTTCTATCCTTAGCTTGTTTTTGTTTGGGAATTGTTCTGAAATGGGGGTTTCAAGGCTCGGTTTTGTGCAGGCGTCGCTTGTATACATTCCCCCCTTCCTTGGGCCACGTTCTTTCTCACAACTGCACATAGTCGGTGCGAGCCTGCTTCACTCTCACATGGACACCTCCATCAAATGAGATGCGATGAGAAGGTTCTGACTTTTCTTGGTGGTGGTGGGGGGGGATAGATGGTCTCTTAAAGAAAGGAAAAATAAATAGTGCGCATCCGGTTACACTGGACCGGCCTCGCTCCGCATCCTGCCGCCGCTCGCCCACCGCATGCCGGCTTCCGAAAGCCGGGCGCGGACGCGGCCAACACGAGGTGGGGAAGGGGATCAAGTGGCGAGAAAACGGGCCCGTTTTATTAGGGGGCCAGGATGAAAAACGAGGAGGCCCGCTCGATCCCGACAGCGCTCCTCACCCCAGCCGGCCCCGAACCCTGAAGGATGCCAGGCCGGGTTGGGCTGGGCCGGAGGTCAGCCCTGGGCCGCGGGCGCCCGGCTGCCCTAGGACCTAGGCCAGGCGTCGGCCACAGGCTGGGGGTCCGAGAGGACCCGAAGCCTGGCGAGCCCCGAATTCCCAGCGGGACTAAGGGTGGGGGGGGGCGGTTTGGGGGACCAAAGCGCCAGCTCCCTCCCTCCGCCCGGGGCCGGACAGCCGCATCCATCACCTCCCGCGCGCTTCCTGATCCGGGTCCGCGCGCGCGGCGCGCCCATTGGCGGGGGCGGTCACGTGGCGGCGCGGGGCGGGGCGCGCGCGCGGGCGGGGGAGGCGCGGCGCGAACTTTGGTGGCGTTGGCGGCGGCGGGAGGGGGAGGGGCAGGCGCTTGACAGCGGGGGAGGGGCGGGGAGCGGGGGCAAGGGGGATGGGAAGCGAGGCGAGAGGGGGAGGGGCCTCGGCGAGCCCAGAAAAACGACAACGCGAGAAAAATTAGTATTTTTTTGCACTTCACAAATTAATGACCATGAGCTCGTTTTTGATAAACTCCAACTACATCGAGCCCAAGTTCCCTCCCTTCGAGGAGTACGCGCAGCACAGCGGCCCGGGCGGCGGAGACGGCGGCCCGGGCGGGGGCCCCGGCTACCCGCCGCCCCCAGCGCCCGCGGCCCCGCACCTGCCGCCGCCGCCGCGGCCCCAGCTCCCCCACGCGGGCGGCGGCCGCGCGCCCCCCGCCGCCTACTACGCGCCGCGGGCCGCCCGCGAGCCCTCCTACCCCGCGGCCGCGCTCTACCCCGCGCACGCTGCGGCCGACGCCTCCTACCCCTACGGCTACCGCGGCGGCGCCAGCCCCGGGCGCCCGCCGCAGCCCGAGCAGCCCCCGGCGCACGCCGAGGGGCCTGGGCCCGGCCTGCACGCGAGCCCCGTCCTGCCGCCCGGGCGGCAGCCCCCGCCGCCGCCTCCCCCGCAGCCCCGCGCGGCGCCCCTGGCGCCCCCGCGGCGCTGCCAGGCGCCCCCCGCCACCCCGGGCATCCCGACAGCGGGCAGCGCCCCCGCGTGCCCGCTGCTCCTGGCCGACAAGAGCACCCCGGGCCTGAAGGGCAAGGAGCCCGTGGTGTACCCCTGGATGAAGAAGATCCATGTCAGCGCCGGTACGTGGCGCCGCTGGGGAGGCGCGGGAGGATGAGCCGGGGGGCCCCGGCCCGGGTGTGAGGGTCGGGGCGGGGGGTCAGGAGGAGGAGAGGCCGAGGGGAAGGGGTCCTGGGGAGGGGCGCCCCCCCATCTGGCCCAAGCTACAGTGGGATGTGGGTGTGTGCGCGCCAGCCAGCCGCCTGATCCCAATGTGAGAACCCTTTTGTAGCCGGGGTCCCTTTATCTGGAGATTTACGAGACACCAAACTGTTAGGGCAGTAATTATAGCCCCCATAAATTTAATTGCCCTGGCAGAGGCTTCAGGCCATGTGTCTTTGAAGCTTTTCTTCAGCCCCAATGCCCAGCACCATTCTTTATGGCTCTCGGGTGTTTCCCGTTGTCAATAGCCTGTGAAACATTTTCTTTGCCGTTTTATGTATCTTGCGTGAACTTGGTGTCAGGTTATTATATAATGATGATGTCCAATTGCTCTTCCTCACCCCACCTTCTCTCTCCTCCTCCTTTCCCTCTCTTCCACTCCCTCCTCCTTGGCTTTCTCCTTGGGGTTATGGGCTTTCAGTCAACCCCAGTTATAACGGAGGGGAGCCCAAGCGCTCTCGAACCGCCTACACCCGGCAGCAGGTCTTGGAGCTGGAGAAGGAGTTCCACTTTAACCGCTACCTGACCCGGCGGCGCCGCATCGAGATCGCCCACACACTCTGCTTGTCCGAGCGCCAGGTCAAGATCTGGTTTCAGAACCGGAGGATGAAGTGGAAGAAAGATCATAAACTGCCCAACACTAAGATGCGATCCTCCAACTCGGCCTCAGCCTCAGCAGGCCCTCCAGGAAAAGCACAAACTCAGAGCCCGCACCCGCATCCCCACGCCCACCAGGGCGCCTCGACACCCACTCCCTCCTCCATATAACCTTCTAGAGATCTAGATCGGTTTCTTCCCCTCACCTGCTTCTCTCCTCTCTTCTACCCCTTTTCCCATCCACCCCTACCCTTCTGGACCATAACAGACCCCAAAACAAAACCCAACTTGGTGAAAAGGATAATGAAAAAGAAGACGACATTGTCGGGGTAAGAGTATGTGCTGGTTGCCACCCAAGAGAGGACAATGGCCAGGGTACTGGCTAGCGGAACAACCTGCTGGCCTGAACAAGGCTGCCAGGTTTGGGGACCTCGGAAGGACTACTTGGCATCAAATACTTTTGAGATGACTAAAGTCAGCTGGACAGCCCATGCTGATTGGGGATATGTACATGTGTATGTGTTGCAAGCAGAAGAAAATAGACCCTTTTCCTACCTTCCTTACCTCCCCTCTGTCATGAAGGCAGCTCATACAAGCTTGTCTTGAACTGAATACATGAGTAGACATTGTGGACCTCGCAAGATTATTTAATTCTCAAAATGTATAGACTTTGATGGTAGCTGTGACACATAATAGTTTCCTTTCCTTGCATTTATTTAAAATACTGTTGTAGAGATATTGTTGTCTTATTCCGAGGCACAATCGGGGACGGGGACTGCATCTAGACCCATGTGCAACTGTGCAAATTGTGGTGTGGCTATATAGAAAGCTATGTGCTAAGAATAAACTCTTAAAAAAAAAACATTAAAGTTCTAAGACACATTTGTGTTTCTTACTGTTAGGTAAAAAAAAAAAAGTTCTCTAGTTTGAGAAGCTTGACCTTGCATGTGAAAATCTTGTAGATGGCTTGAGTTGTGTTCACTTGGATTTGGATTGCTCACATAATTTGTGTGAGTGTGTTCAACTTGAGCTGAACTCTTGTCAAGTTTGACCCACTATGGGAAAAGTTCCAAAGAGCATGAAGGCTCTTGCGCTCTGAGAGGGCTCCTCTTCTTCCCAAACTTGGCCAGGCTTTCAGGCTTCAAGTCTCTGTAAGGCATAGAAACGTGTCCTTCCCTGCTATGAAAGGTGAAACCGAGCAGCGCTTTGGGCCCAGGAGTTTCTGCAGCTGTTCTACACACTGAACTCTGAGCACACTTGGAAAGAAGTGGTCCCTTTGGTATTTATTGCACCTTCACACTTAATCTGCCTGTTTCCCTGGAGATAAAAAATAGTTTGTGCAAAGGGTTGAGATTGCTTTTTGTTTCTTGGCTGTTTTTAAGTTTCTCTTCACTAACTACAGCTTGGAAATTTTTGTTTATTTCCTTCCTTCCTTCCTTCCTTCCTTCCTTCCTTCCTTCTTTCCTTCCTTCCTTCCTTCTCTCTCTCTCTCTCTCTCTCTCTCTCTCTCTCTCTCTCTCTCTCTCTCTTTTTCTTTCTTTCTGGAAGAGCTTTCAAAATAAACTGAATTATTCCAGTACACCCTCCACAGTTTCTCCTGAGAAAAGAAAAAGTTTAATAAAACTACAAAATGCACCCCATGCAAGGTAGACATGGGAATATTTAGTGCTAGAAGAAAGCCAAACTCTGAATTAGGGGCACTTTCCTCAAATACTCCTAGATCTTTCTGCCCTGCCCAGAGATTCTAGATTCAGAGGGTCAAAAATCAAAATGCACCTCTCAATCTTTCATAACCCTTGTATTTATTTACTGATTTACAAGTCAGTTAAGAGGATTTAGACTTGGTTGTCGCTGAAGGGACAACAAGATACCAAAAACTACCCACACTAGCCCCAGAGTTCAAGAACTATCACTAGGCCTTAAAGGAGGACAATATTTAGTTCATGTAATAATTTTAGCAGAGATGGGAGGGGGCGCTCACCTACTTCTGCAATTAAAGAGGAGTTTTAAACATTTGTCCATCAATGGCAAACCCTTAGCCTATAGTCAGTACTGTTACTCCTGCCTCTGCTGCCTAGCTTGTGATACAGACTCTCTACCTATGAACAAACCAGATCTGAGAAGGAAGTGATTGACACCAGTCTCAGAGGGACCTCCACCTCTTCCCAAGAAAATTCAGTCTCAAATAGGTATCTGCCTTCTTGAGTCAGGCCAAACATGACATAAAGTGCATTTATAAGGTGTGAAAGGGTGCCAGGGATTTCTGGAGGCATTGCAACTGCTGCTGAAACTTATTAACCCTCCCCCTTCTACATGCACTTGTAAAACGAAATTAAATCACGCTGAAAATAGCAATTTCCCCAGGAATCATTAATCACCTCATACAATAAATACTTCTTTGTAATTCAACAGCAATTCTGAAAGGCATTCTCTGGGAAGTCTGTGGAAAAGCAAGGGATCTTCTTGAAAATAATGTGGTCTCGGGCAAGGACGCAGCATCTTGGCCGTCTGCTCAAAAAATGCCTAGACTCTTGGTGGAAACTGAGTGTTGAGCTGCAATACCTCAAATGGCAGATTATCATCATTTAAGGTAAATTCTTATATTCTCCTTTGTAAGGAAGGAGGGGGATGGGAATGTTCATTAGCTTCATACTGGAGGCAGCTGTATGGGGGTAATTTTCTTTCATTTACCCTTATGGTTTATCCAGGAAAGGAAGAAAGAGGGTCAAGATTGCTTTTCTAATATTCCAGGACAAAATGGCATTTTTACCCAAACTGTCTTGATTATTACAGTATTGGTAAGTTTTACCAAGTCAAAAATGGTCCAAAGTGATCCAAATGATTGTGTCATTTTTTTTCACAGTATTTTGCCTGTTTCAGATTTTCTATTTAAGGGAGCTTGTTCTAACAGCTGAGAAAGTCCCACTTTGTGCTTCAAAATCATGCATTGTCTGCCCTTTGCTAGGGCAACCATAAGAGTTCACCCAGAGGACAAATTTTCTATCTCATTAATTGTTTTTTTTTTTTTTTTAAGCAAACCCTACTGGCCCCTCAAACCCTTGACCTTTAAAGACAGTATTTTGTGTAAGCTCTATAATTCTCTTACCCAAATGACCCTTACACATGCTCTCCTCTCCTTTTTCTATCTCCCTCTTTCCCTCTAACACAGACTCATCTGCTTTAGTCACAGAGTCAAGTTGTGAATGACTCCAGAGATAAAAGTTTTGTCAACATCTGAAATCAACCTAAATCGGATAGGAGACACTTTAATAGTCACAGTTTGAATTAAGTACTTAACACTCTCCCCACTGAAGAAAAATGGCACTTTGAAGGCTCTCTTTCCTATTTTTGCTGAAATCTACAATATACCTGGTGTTTTATTACAGGGGGAATTCAACTGTGACAGGCATAGTAGAATACTTAATACCCAGGATGGGGCTCATGGGAAGATTGCCTAGATATATAGAGAGTGGCCCTCTGCACAGGGTCTCTGACTTTATACTCAGCTGTCTCAGGGTGCTAACACCCCACACACACACACACACACACACTTCTTGACCCCCTACTTCCCTAAGCTTCCAAACCATACTGGTCTTTTCACCGCTGCCTTCCCTCCAGCAATTTCAACATGGAAACAGATCAATGATTCTTTAAAAATGGAAAAAAAGAAAAAACTGAAAGAATCAATATAGCAAACAGAAACCTGGGGCTTCCTGTCTGAAAGAGTTGTTTCTGTGCAGGCAATAGGATGTTCTTCGCACCGGCTTGGTCTCTGCATCCCTAGCCGAGGTCCTGTATTGAAGAACACAGGCTCACCCTTTTCATCGGCTTCTTCTGCTGTCCTTCTCTATGTTATACAGGGATCCAAGAAAAATTTGCTTCTCTAAAAGTGTACAGGCTGGGAAAAATAGGAGGAGAAAGAGACATGTGTTCTAACTCTTTGATAGCATCAAAGAGGCTGCTGAGGCTGTTGTGAAATATTCTCATCTGAAACTTCTGTCCTAGAACTCTGTCATGTTTTCTTCTCAAGGCCCCAAGCTCATGGAATAACCTCTGTCTCACCCCCTTTCAGGCCAGCTCAGTCTTTCTAGATTGATTCCTGGGGCTAAAAGAGATCCCCTGATGGAAACAATGTCCTAGGTGACAGAGATCTAGAGGCCATTTTGATTCAATCTTCTCAGTTTACTGATGAGGAAACTGAGGCAGCTGAATACTCCCTGCCAATGTTCTTAATGTTATAAATGTGTAGGTTGAACAGAGTCTTTGGTCTCACCTTGAGTAGAGTAAGCGCTCAGGAATCTTTTTGGTGGAAGGCAATTTTTCCTGGAATGGACTAACATCTGGGTTTACACTTGGCATGGATGGCCACAGGTGTGCTCAGCCAGGTTGGAAGAATAGGTTCTTGCCTGATGAGTCATCAAAGCACCCAGAGTGATTATATAACCAAATCTTCTTAGCCACAGTGCTGAGATAGGTGGTCTGATGTCTAGGCTCAGAAGGGGACAGATGTCAGGGTCCCTGGGAGAGTGGTGGACATCCCACTGTCCACAGTTCTCATGGTCCCAGAATGACTAGTTTTACTGTGCTCACCCTGGGATTTCACTGGCGTTTCCTTGCCCCAGCTTGTATGCTTTCAGGAGGCCTGGGAACTTAAAAAGCCAACCAAGAGCCCTGGTTGCAGCAGATAAAGGTGTAGTGCCTGTTTGAGAGATTGAAATTGTAATCTTTGAGGTCACGTGACTCATTAAATAATTAATGTGAATCATCAGGAATGGATAGGAGTCTTCAGGGCCTCACTAGGAATGAATCTCTCAGAAGTGAGACCCCCCAACTTCTTATTTGATTTTTAAACACACACACACACCCTCATGTTTATCTCCGAAGGCTTTTAACTCCTTCAAGAGGGCTGGAGAGAGCCCTTGAGCAGGAAGGACCGGAGCTGGCTGGCCCACGTGCGAGGTTTCTGCGAGTCCGGGTCCGGGGTGCGCGCCGCCGCGTCCGGGGAAACGTGAGTTCGGGCTCGGGTTTTCTGCGGTCACATCCTGGCTTTGGTGATGAAGTGAGACGGATGCGCAGACAGTGGTAATGTTCCGATTCACACTGGGATAGGACCCGCGCGCGGCTTTGTTCAATTTTCCCGGTGTTCATAAATCACCCGGGCCGAGCGAGCGAGGGAGCAGACGAGCGCCAAAAACGCCGAGAGAGGCCACAGCGGCGGCAGCGGCCATTGCAGAGGAAGAGTAGGGACCTGGGCAACATCTCTTTGTGACTCATTAGTCTGAACGATTTATGGGGAACAGCAGCCATGAATATTAGACTTGGGGATAAGGAAATAGCAACAATAATAACCATAATAATTACAATACTTCTAAGCATTGCAGGGGCGGCGTGTAGGATGGTGACATAGCTGTTCTTTCTGGGGAGATGTTAAGTGGCAAGGTGCAGAGTAGCTAAGCCCTAACTTGCTCAGGGTCATGGCAGGAGCCCCAAGGCTAGGGGGCACTCCCTCTGGGGACATAGAGGGCGAACTTGAACCAGAGAGAGGGTCCCAGCATGGATTCTGAGTCCCAAGTGCCTGATGGAAGGTGAGGGCTGCAGGTTGAGGGGATGGCAGAGGGCAGCTAGCTGCTGGTTTGGGGCCACTTGTTCAATGCACTAGGGGGCCCTGAAGACTGAGGGTTAGGGGACTTGTCAGCTATTTGGTAGCCTCTCTTGGCGCTATCAGCAGGATTGCATGGATGCCGAACAGTCATCAAGAGTTGGTTTAGGGCTGGTTGGAGTGTGGGGAGACTAGGTGGGTTTGGGTGAATGGGGTGGTAGCGAGGGATAGGTCTGTGGAAGCAACTCGCCCTGCAGAGTCCCAGCCTAGAGGGAACTTCTCCAAGCTGGAGCCCATCCCAGAGGATGAGGATTCTTTGCCCCCTGCTCAGTGTCTTCCCGCTACCCGAGTTTGCTGACCACAGTTTGCTAGTTAAAGAGCAAGAGAAGGTTGCAAATATCTTGAGAGGTGAGGTGGCAGCAGAATTAGGGTGTCTAGAGGTTTGTCACTGAACAAGGCAAGGCCAGACAAGCCCCCCGCCCCCATATCCAGTATTGTCCCATGTTCATGTCTTTTCCAGTTTCCTCCTATTTCTAGCAGCCAAAGTTGGCCTGCTGTGAGGGACTGGACGCTGCAGTAGTCCTGCCAGCCCACTGGGACGGAGAAGTGACGCGCCCAGGGCTTGAATGAAGCAGAAGACAAAACCTCTCAAGGCTGTCCCTGGCCCATGGGCTGAGCTGGGGTCTGATTTCGCGCCAAACAGAAATGAACATCGTTAGTGAGGTTCCAGGAGAGTCGTGTGATTGAATGCTCCCAGACAAGGCTTCCCTTTGTTAGCAAAAGAAAATAAAGCTCGCATTCAAGTCCTCCAAGTCGAGGTGCAAGAGGAGCTCTCTTAGTTGAGTCGGCACCAACAGCAAAGCCCCTTCCACCTTACTATCTTGCTCCGCCTCGTCCATTTTCTTCCTCCTTTCCCCCTTCCCACCCCCTATATAAAGAAAGAAAAAGAAGAGTGTGGGTGTGGAGATGGAGTATGTATTTATTTTACAAAAATAAATCACCATCTTCAGGCCATTTGTAGACTGGAACCTTTCGAGCAATGAGTGCGCCGCATGGACGAATGCCCTGGCGACTCCTCCGTGTCCGCGTCACCCGGGGGGCCACCCTGGCATCCGCGCCGACCGCGCTTCCAACTCCGGTCCTCCAACTCCCTTCCTTCGCAGCCACCGTTCACCCTCTGCTGTTTCTTTGTCCGCAGAGCGCCTGGTCACCGGAAAAGGCGATTCCTTGAGCTCCCGGAGTTGGAGAAAATCTGGGGTTCATTCTTCAACATCTTTCGAGGTAAGCGCTGCGCCCAAACTCGTCGGCCGCGCGTGAGGCTTTGCACCGAGCCTTTGGGAGGAGTTTGCTCTTCCGGTGGCTGCTACCCTTTGCAAGAGGTGCTGGTCAATATTTAACTTCGAAGGAGTTCTGGAGCTGGGTGCCCTCCAGTAGCCCGCTCTGCGAACGCGGGGCTTCTGGTAGACAAAGGGTCTTCCCGCAAAGCCGGCGTCGTGCAGGAGGGGCGGTCGCAGAGACCAGAGATGTGTGTGCTTGGGGGGTGGGGGGTCGTCAGAAGGGTGTATTTGTTTCTTCCGGCAAGTCCCAGACAGACCACTCATGGAGCAGCCGGGCAAAAGCAAAGTAGAGGCCACAGGCACGTCGGCTCCTGCGTGGGCCGCTCTCCTTGTCCACTCATTGCGGCGCCTGCGGAGGCTGTGACTTCGGGAATCGTGGTCAGTCCCAGCTCTGCGTTGAGAAAACTTGTCTCGTCGCCTTGCAGGTTCTCCCATCCTTTTGCCTTTCCCTGGAATGAGGGAAGTTGCTGCATTTTCAAAGCATAGACCGTTGCAGGCAACGGGGCTTCTGGCTCCCTTTAGCCGCTTTCCTTCGGCTGACCCGCTTTCCTTAGGGAAAAACACAGGTTTTCTACGTCTCTGCATTTTCTTTTTCTATTTGGAACAAGGGAAAACTCTTTAAAATTCTTTTCAAGTTCTGGCTTAATTTGTTCTCTTAGTTTGGGATGCAGGGAGGTAATTACTGTGTTTTATTACCTTGTAAAAGATCCATAAATTTCGTGCCTATTTGGGGGAGGGGCTGCTGGAATAGCTTTCAGAAGCTCCGTATGAAGGAATGTGTTTGCTTTGTTCTTTCAGGAATTATTTATTTTTTAAAGATTTCTTAGATTCTGTTTTTTATTCCTTAGGTCTCAGTATTCCTTAAAATGCGTTCCCCAAATAGATATCATGTTTCTAATTAATTGCAACATGCTATTCGGTGATGCTCTAAGGTTGGTATAGTGTACTGGATATGGTTATTTTGTTAGATAGGAAGTAAATAGTAATAGTAAAGTTAGGTTATTTCTCAGCTACTGTATGTCTATTTATATCAAGTATAAATGGAGCATTTCAGGAATTTGCAACTCAACGTGTACATGATTTGCATCTGCACATAACAGACCACTGCATGTATAAATAGTGGCGGGAGTTTGAGATCATGTGTATAAAATAATATACATTTTCATATGTATCCAGAGGACTTGGAGCCCATTTGTATTGCAGTTACACCCCCAGGAAATAGCTCATGTTAAGTAATGACCTATAACCGCCACACATACACACACAAAAGTGAGCTAAGAGGGCCTTACCTGACTCTGAGTAGAAAAATCACTAGAGCTAACTAAGGGGAGAAAAATGTTAAGTGTATTTTTGACAGAGAAATCAGATTGTAGTGTTTGAATACAGATATATCTAATCTGCCAACAGCCTTGCAAATATTGACTAAAGCTCTGTATCCTGGGTCACCCGCTTCTCTGGAGACAACTTTTCGCCTATTTTGGCTCTGGTGTCCTGGATCCAGAGCGTGTGTCCCCAGCCCTGGCTGGCCAGGTTGGGGGACTGAGGGAGTGAGTGTGGTGGGCCTTGCAGCTGGGTTTTTGAGCCTGGGCCTAGATCTTTGAGAATCTCTATTCTTGTTCTCTGGAATGGAACTTTAAAAGGCCTTGCTCCAGGAAAGTGGATTTGAGAGTGACGAAGGAGTATTCTCAGCTGCTGGTCCCCTGGTGGCTTACCCAGATCAAGGTCTCTGGTAGGGAAGCTGTTTTCACCTCAAGAATTCAATTTCTTTTGACTTCCTCGGACTTTCCCCTTCATGTCCCACAAAATCACCCCATCCAACTCCAAGTCGTTAATGTTAATTGTTAAACAGAAGTTGGAGCATTAACGGGGCTGTTAATAGAGGCATGGAAGCTCCTGGCTGGAGCTGAGATGCCTCTGGGCCTTGTTGGCGTTAAGGCATTTCTCTGAAGCACTACCAAAGACTTCTCCCATTGATTTATGGCCTTGGGAATTTAGATTTGCTTCAGACTGTTCTGAGAGTTCTGAAGGGAGCTCCTTCTCATCTCTGAGCTGAAGCCTCTACAGAAACTTTGTGTGTGTGTGTGTGTGTGTGTGTGTGTGTGTGTGTGTGTGTAGTTTGCCAGCAATGTAATTCAGCAATACTTCCAGGTTCTTTCTAGGCTATCTAGAGAGTTCAGTGTGAAATATTTGGTGTGTATGCGGAAGGAGGAGGAGGGACAGAGGGCAGTATATTAGTAGTAGTCAGAGTCCTTAGTGGGACTAGAGAGTGCTTTTTTTGGTAACCAGATTTTGGTCCTTCGCCCTCAACCCCATTCTCACCTCCAAACCTGAGAGGAGCAGGTTTTCACTTTAGGCTCTCCCTTTAGCTTAGATCAGAGCTGGAAAAGTTGACAGAAAGGTTCTCTCTCAGCTATGTCACAGACAGAACCTTCCTGGAATACAGCCACCAGCTTAGGCCAGGATTTCCTTCCAAGGGATTAGGTCTTCTCTTCTTTTATTGCCCTTCTGATTTGGACACCCCCATGACCAGGCCCCCTTACTGAGGGCCTTACATTCTTACCAGGCCCCTTCTGTTCCCCTGCAGGGAAGAAGGGGGGAGGGGAAGAATCATGCACAGCCTCTGGCAGCTGCTACAAGTTAGTCCTCACACTTAGAGGGGCCTAGCCTGCCAAATACCGACTCTCAAGGAACAAAAGAATATGGCATGAGGATCTCACCACCTCAGAGCACCCCTAAAGTTCAGAAACTAAAACCTGAAAAGAGGACCTTTTTAGACAGCCCAAGAGAGGATGAAGTGTTAAAATCAGTGTCACTAATCAGAAGGCAGGAGTATGTGTGTGTGTGGGGGATGCTTATTTGTTTCAGCCAGGTTCCTCCTCAGCATAGTTGGTCTAGTTCAGTTTCTGCTGCTTGACATGGAGTTGTCTTAGGGGAGGTGAAAAGACAGACCTCTCTGCAGAGAGTCCCAGGTTGTCTTGTAGGTTAATTCAAGGGAGAGAAAGTTTGGTTCTCTCTTTTTTCCTCTCTTGCAGAGACAATTAGATCATTTCCCCATACATTTTCATCATTGGAAACCTGTCTTTTGTGTATCATTCAGCTGTGCACCGAGGAAATGTGCAGGTTTGGCCAGGGCTCTGTGTCCCTCCAGATTTTGTGAAATTCTGAACCCAGAACTCTAGAGCCAAGCATGACTTTCCTAGGGGGCTCCTGCAGAATAAAACCAACCAACTGGACTTGGAAGAGGTGCTTTAGCTTTTTGTCAGGTAATGATAGGCCTTTTGGGTTTCTTCGGTGGCTGTGGTGTATGGTGTGGGTGTTAGCAAACTCTGTACAATGGAAGAAGGCCTTGAGAGAGTCCACCGACTAGGCCGATTATTACTGGGTTTTCTTCTGGAAACAGGGCTTGGGTCTTGCCTTTGAAATGTTGGCTAGAGGAGACGAGTGTGTGGGTGTGCTGGGTTCAGCGAATCCGTGAGTGGGACTGTAAGAAAAGTTACACGGACTCTAAGAATGGGGACAGCATTGTTGTTTCCTTGTGTTTGGATCCAGTGTGAAGAAATATAATCGAAGATAAATGACCTTGTGTGAGGCACATACTGTGAGGGGGAGAGATGCCCCAGTGTCCTACTACCCTAGACAAAACTTTCCTATTGCTGGTCAAGGTCCCTTACGCCCCCTTCCCCAAAGCTAAATGTTCCGCTTGGAAACCTAGTTCCTTCAGTGATTCCCTATTTCAAATACAAGGATTTAAGTTGACGTATGACCACGTGAGCACATAATACAGCGCATTATTGTGGCATTTGGAGCGGAGACCCGGCGGCTCGGCTTTGCCTGTGATTACGTTTTCTAGATTCTCTACAGAGCAAGAGCTTTTCCCCCACCCCCAAGCACCCACCTCCTCCTCCTCCTTTCCCTTCTCCGGAGAGCGCTCTCCTAGCGGGTTGCAGTTTCCAGCGCTATGGATCGGTTCTGGGCCAGCTAGCCGATGGGACTCGAGGCCACACCAGGAGGATGGAATTTATTTTAAGGTATTTCCGTTGATTGTTCATATCCAGAGTGAGTTATGGCTGTGAGAGACAAAGGTCAGGCGAGGAGACCCTGGTTCAGGGGCAGGACCCTCAGCCGCTCTCTTCCTTTGTTTCTTCTTTAGAACTGAAACCATTTGAAAGATCCCCAGTAGCACCTCAGACTGAGTTTGATTCCCTGGAAAGTGTTGGGGGTATAAATTAAAGGGCACTCGGTGGGCCTGGTGGTCTCCAGCGCTAGGGTGGCTTTGTCCACTACAGCAGGGCTTGAGTCCCTGGAGCTGAGTCCTAGGCAGAAGGAGGGTCAGGAAGCACCCCGGAAGGCTAAAGTGGCGGGTGCTGTGCTACTGGGGGACACTGCCTGGAGGTAGTGGGGGCTGGGTGAGGGAGAAGGGGAATCGCTCCCCCATTGGTCCTGTTTGCTGGCCAGAGCTGTAGGGCTAGGGCCAACCTGGGCAGCCGGAGCAGCTGGGAGAGGGAAATCAATGAGTGTGCAGATGTACTGCCATTTTATTGATGATGCTCTGGGCCACTTTGTTCAGTGCTGGGTTGTAGGATGTGCACGCTTTCCCACACACAGGACCGAAGGAGCTGGACCCAGAGGATGCGCCTTTGTTTGCCTGAGCACTCTGCCGGTAGCTAGCGGTGGAGAAGGACTGCTCAGGTCTAGAAGAGGCTTGGGGTGGGGGTAAGCATGCTGGATATCCAGAAGGGTTGCTATTCTGACATTCAGGGGACAGGAGAAAGAGGGAACACTAGCTGGGTTTGGGCTTCACAAAGCGCGTGGCCTGGCTGCCCCCTTGTATGCCCCCAGCCAGCCTGAAGAGTGGGAGTGCTGGCCGGTGCACCGGGCTGGAGAGAAGTCTGGAAGCAGAGTCTGCAGGAAGCAAAGGCAGACTTTTCTCTGGCTTTGGAGAAACAGTGCAGTAGCCAGGATGGAGGCAGATGAGAATTAAATTGTGTGCTTCCAAATTACTGGAAAAGCTTCAGCTAATTGGGCTTTGGGGACCCACTACTCCTGGGAAGGAAAGAAACTCCCTAAAAGGGTGAAAGAAACTTCACTTTCATTTGCTCTCAGAGCAGAAGAAAGGGGTGCCTACCCGGAGTCAGGAAGCCGATTTGCCGTGTGACTTAAAAAAAAAATCTTATATCTTTCTGCACTTGAAAGAAAAAATCAAATTAGGTTTCTCCTACTTGAGTGGGACTTCCTCAGAATGGAAGGGCTGCTCTGCCCTCCCCCTCTGCCAGCCTGGGCATTAACCGTGTTTAACTGAGGCAGTTTCAAGTGCTCTAAAACACCCCTTGGAAATAAAATGTAAGCTTTAATTGCTGTTCAATTACTTGTCAGCATTTCATTTGATTTATGACCCAGTTCTGGCGCATTTTTGACCCAGTTAAAGACTCATAAATAATATAGTTTCGCTAGAAAGAATGAGAGAGGGAATAGAGGTTTGTTAAAGGCATCTTTTTATTGTCGCTTCAGTACCAGCAAGCGGAAAAAATATCTAAGGAAAGACTCTGAACCTGGTTTTGTATAAAAGCGTGTACAGTGAGAAGAAGCCAACAATCACATTTACAGAGCACTGGCTGTTTTTTTCCTTCAAGGAAAGAGCTAAAACCAGTCTATTATAGCTAAAATGTAGCTATTTAAAAAAAAAGGCTTAGTCCCCTTTTACCCTCAAAACGCCAGCCTCACTCTCACAGGCAAGTATATTTCCTCACTAATTTCCCATTCTGGGATTTTGATGCCCCTGCTTGCTAACAATTATTCCTCACCTTCGTCCAAGCTGCACAACCAGCTGCCCCCCACCCCAGCCACCAAGGCCGGCTCAGACGTGTTCACAAGAAGACCCCCGCCCCCAGAAGGGTAGAATGGCACCAGCGCGCACCTTCGCTATTCCAAATATTCTTCTAGTGCTGAGAAAATGTTTTCTTCTAGTTCCCATGGGCAAGAGATCAGGGAGCACAGGGACTTGGGGGGAATTTGGGGAGCCAGGCGGTCTTCTCAGCAAAGTAAACCTCAGTGGTTTTGGTGGAGCCGGGTGAATGGCTGCGGGATTTGCCTAGAAAGATCATGGGGGGCAGCGCGGGTCATTTCTAGTGGTGGAAATCGACAGGCGGTATTTTTCTCTTAAAAAACAACAACAAACAAAAATCTTCGGCTATTATAAATTATTTTTAAAAGCATCTCGCCTTCCTTGCTCCAAAAGTCAGCCCTTTGGATTTCAGCAGAGCGGCCTGAACCCCAGCAGTCTGCGTGCCAGGGCGCCAGACCCCAGCCTTGAGGTCAGAGCCGCGCTTCTGCCTGCTGCAGCCCGGCGCCCCGAAGCCGCCTAGTCTGGGCCCCGGCCTGAGCTCTTGCCCTGGCTTGCTTTCCGCTCTTCTGCTTGGGTCCAGTCCCGGTGTTTTGCCCTGCACGGGCTGAGTGCTGGTGGAAAGGTATGCGCTTCGGGCGCTCCAGCGCTCATCTCGGCGCCCTCAGCCCCCTTGGCCCAGGCTGTCCCCTTCCCTGGCAGGTTCTCACAGAGAGCTGGCCGTCCCTGCAGCTGCTTGAGCTGAGAAGGCGGTGAGAGTCGTGTCAGCAATTTAGAGGAGAAAGTGCGGGTTGATTATTGACCCACGCCTTCTTTCTTCAAATGCCACATCCGACCCCGCGGGTTTGAAGAGAAAATGCCGCGGAGCGGATTTTTGCTCCGGGTTCTCGCCTCCTACGCGGCCCCACTCCCCCTTTCAAGTTGAGCTGCTGCAATATGCCATAAGGAGCAAGTGTTTGCTGTTTTGTGCTCTGTTTACAGCTTTGGGGCTCCGAGTCATAAATCTTGCGCAGCCATAAATGACAAAAACCATTGGTATGCATGAGGCCACCCTAGCCGGGAGTGCTTTTTGATTTCTCCCCTTTCCCTTGGCTTTGTTTTTGCTCTAAGGTGACACTTTGGCTCCCTGACAGTTTAAACATACTACTTATATTTTTAACACCTTCCTTTGAGAAGGACCAGCCGTTGACACCTTGCAATTGCACGAAAGCTCCATTTCTCTCTTTTTGCCACACACATACCCTTGCAGAGTTTGCTTCTGAACCTGGGGAGTTAAAGGAGGCATTAGGAGGGAAAGACCATCCTCCTTAAAGTTGTGGAAATATTACCAGGCACACGCAGGCCTTTCCTCTGCTCAGCGTCTCTGTATGCAACTAATTATGGGGGGGAAAATACTGTTGATGTCCTTTGGTGTTGGAGTCAGAGCTTTATGGGTCTTTCCCTTGAGTGAGCTGTGTGTGTACTGAGAACGCCGCACGAGAGAGCTGCAGACCTGAGTTTCTAGGCACCTTTCTGCTTACCTGAGCCCCAGAGTGTCCCATTTCACTGCCTGCTACCGTTCAGCTCCCCAGGGCTTCTTCTCTCCTGGCTGCCAGGATTTCAGGGTTTCTGTCTAAAAGCCCCGCCTGCTCTTGGGGAGATCTCTCGATAAAGGAGACCCTATCCTGCCCTCCAAAGATTGGCTTCTAGGTTCTTGGATTGCGGGTGGCAAGTGAGGTCAGCTGCCCAAAGTCGGGGAACTCTCTTCTCGATCCCCTCCACTGTCAACTGGAAATGTCCGGGGCAGAGGGTTACACGGTTTCTCAAACGGGTTCCTAAGAAATAGAGCCCGGCGAGAGATCCTCTTTGTGAGAGCCGTTTGTCCTCATTAGCATAATTTTCCTGGACTTTAGTGACGCCCAGGAGGGAGGGCGTTGGGGGCTGGGGGGAGGCTGTTCTCCTCCCGCCGCTGCTGAGCTCCCCCTATGGCTCCTGTCCCTCCCTTCGCTGCCTCAGCCCCATCCCCCATGCCTGGCCCGCGCTTCCCCAGCCTCCTCGGCCTCCCCTCCGCCCGCCCCCAGCACCCCCCACTGCACCCCCGACCAGCCGCTGCTCCGCGTGTAATATTCATAAGAAACATACCCAAGTCAGTGCCACTAGCCCAGGCAGAGCCCTGCGCTGCGCTAACGCTTATCTCCGGGCTGCGGCTGCTGCCCTCGGGAAGGGCAGGGGGCGGGGGTTCGGGGGAGGGGTGGGTGGGTGGGGTGGGTGGGAGGGGGGGGTCCCAGCCGCCCCAGTTCGCCTTGGGCGAGCCGTGCCGGAGCAGCCAGGCGGCCACGCTCTGCACCGCTGGTGTCCGGGCCTCGGGGTCTCCCTCCCGCCTGCCGTCTCGGCTGATGCTGAGGGTCGGTGCCCATCCCGCGCGGAAGGGACCCGGCCGGGCCGCGGAGCCGGGCCGGGGGCCGGAGCCCGAGCTAGCGCTTGCAGCGCTCGTCAGAAGTTAAGGTAAGCAGGGCCACAGCCCGCCGCTCCCAGCGCTGAATGGCGGAGTTTACGTCTCGGTGATTTATGGCCGCAGACTTAAATCTCGGTTCAAGAAGAGTTCACAAGCTGGAGCTTCCTTCCCGGCAGTGACTGATACCCTTACACTTCGAGTTCAGGCCGCTTTCCCATCCCCGCCCCCACCTCTTCCCTCTCCCCTAGCCCAGCCGCAACTTTCTTGCGTCGGGGAGGGCAGGAGGGGTGGGCAGGGGACGCGGGGGCTCCTACCCTGTGTTCCCGCTTAAACTCAGGGTGAAGGCAGGCTGAGGAAGGGGCGGGAGTGGAAACAGAGAACGGTGTCTGAAGGAAGAAGCTTGAATTTGGGCAGATCTTCTAGAGACAATAGAGCTTGCTTCTTGCACTCAATTTAGCCTCCTCAACTCTCTTTCAGCTTTTGCACCTGGGGGTTATTGTCCAGAAACTCATCTTTTCAGAGGAATTTTCTCCCACCCTAGGCCCTTGCTTGGGGGTGCAAAGCAAAGTTTCCTGGCTGGCAAATCTCCAACTTCTTTACTAGGTTTCAAACTTTGGGTTGGGGGGATTGTGTGGGCCCTAAGGTGGTTATATGCTGACCTCAAACAATAGGATGCACTTTGGTAGGATCTTCCAAGTGAATTCATATTTTAAGTTTATGGGGGTTGTTTGCTGGTTGACTTTTAAAGGTACTTTTGTGATTTAACGAGATAATGCACAACTTGATGAAAAGACTTAGGTAAACAGTAGGCTGGTGTAGCTTGTGATAATGGATTAGCAAGTCACTTGAAATATGGCACGTTCAAAATCAGCTTAATTTTGTTTTATCTAATATCTTGCTGTTCAAGTGTCTGGAGTAATTTTCTTAACCTGACATTTTATTTTAAACAAGCTTATAGTATCTTAAAAATTTGTAATGGCAGACATTAACACCGCCAAATGTAATAAGAACTGTTTTCAGTGAAAGAACAGAAACAGACATTAAAATGCTATCAGTTTTAAATTTTATTTTATCCTTTATTTACTTGCGATCGTGATATCTGTAGCTTCCTATCTATTTCAAAAATAGAAACAATACTCCAGGACTCAAGATCGTGCACAATAACTCCGGATAAGGGATGCTGTAATTTTTAATTGAAGTTCTGGAAAATTAATTGTGCTTGTTTTCCAGATGTTGGTCAGATTGTTGGTTTAATAATGAAATCCAAAGGAGTCCATTATTAAAAACAAAATTACAGTATAATCATCCACTGATAGATGCTTATTATTTTATTCTAGTTAACTAAGTGTCAGCTATTTCTGGAAAAATTGAGTAACTCCAGGACTCAAATACACATAGTTGGGGTGCAAAGTGTAAACCATTTCTTTTATGGATTTGTCATTGGAATTTTGTTAAAGGATCAGAGAGACTAACATTCTGAGTGTGTGAGAATATATAAACTCATATGGAACTTTTCTGAGCAGAACCAGAGGTTGACTATGCAAAGGCTGAAAACACAAATAAAACATAGATTTCACTTCTGAAAACTGCTTTCTAAATAAAAAAGCGTTGAGAAGGATTTCCATTGCTTTTTAGATTTCCAGGGTTGCCCTTTACTTGGTGTTTCTGAAGCAGGTAACTAGGCCAACTAACAAATATCAACAACAACAGCACACAAAGATCAGGGAACTCTGACAGGATTTTATGGCTTGTGCTTCCATCCCTCGTCCGGAGCCAAATGACCCCCATACATCAAATGACATAGCAGTTTCTAAGACAGAACCTATTATCGTTAAGTTGGAAGGAGAGTTCAAGCCGTGGTCATGGAGATGAACGCTGGTTTTTCAGGTTCCTGGTGGGTTTTTTTTTTCTCTAATCCATCATGTTTTAGCAGGTAGAATTTGATAGTTGTCCTAAATAACAGCACCTCAGAAAGTCCAAGGCAGGAGGGTCTGGGGACCTTTTGTAACAAGAAGAAGTTGTGGGAGTGGCTTGCTGGGACATGCTGGGAAGTAGGAAAAGGAGAAGAGTAGAAAAGCTGTCCAAGATTTGAGTTTAGCTTGCTGGAGTGGGTGTCGTTGTTAGTCCTTCCCCACACAGGATGTTCCATCTAAAGTTTTCTCTCATTTTCTTAGCCACAAGGGGCTCATTTGGAGGAAATGGGTCATATCCCTGCACAAGGGTAGACTAACTGCTTACCAAGCTTAGCTTCTGAAATTCAGTAAGGTTGAGTAGGGCAACTACCTGAAAAACATTTAGTGCATACCTCTCTTGAGTTCTGGAAGGTGCAAGAAGGGACTGAATGGGAAATTAACCAGTGTTGGGGCTCTTTTGGAAAATGTCAGTCCTAAAGCGAGGATTGGAGGAAAAATTGGCGACTCAAATTCCTCTTTTGCCTCCTTACTCCTTCCCCAAAATCTACAGAGGGAAGGAGTCGAGGGCCTCCGCTGAACGAGGCCAAGGAGCAGAGAACGAAGGGATGCCCCGAGTTTCTTCTTCCCTGGAAAAGGATTCTAACCCAGTTCCTTTCTAGACCATCAAGCCTTTCTTCTTTTGGACTCCAGCTCCCGAAACCCGGCTTCCAGCCCTCACTCACGCTTCTCTCTCCCCGGAAAACCCCCCAACTCCAGACGCAAGTTAAGCAAATATTTGTAGCCGCCAGTAAATTCCAGCGGCTTTTTATAGTGCGGCTCTCTGCGCCCGGGGCCAAGTCGTGCTGCTAAATATTGCTGACCACTTTTTCTTTTATGGCTTTCATGTCACTTAGCTATTGAGAGTAAGATGGATTTGCGCGGAGCCCTCACCGCGCTGCGATTCTCGCCCCCCCCCCCAGGTCTGCGCGGGGCGGTCATTGGCGGCGGAGCGTCACGTGACCGAGGGGGCGTGCCAATGTGCGCCCTCACGGGTGTCAAGCCCCCGTCAGAGTGTGCCATCAAGACCGTGAAACAACGCGATGCAAAAAGCGACTTACTACGACAGCGCGGCGATCTACGGTGGCTACCCCTACCAGGCAGCCAACGGGTTCGCGTATAATGCCAGCCAGCAGCCGTACCCCGCGTCCGCAGCCCTGGGCGCTGACGGCGAGTACCACCGACCTGCCTGTTCACTCCAGTCACCGGCCAGCGCTGCGGGCCACCCCAAGGCGCACGAGCTGAGCGAGGCATGTCTGCACACCCTGAGCGGCCCGCCCAGCCAGCCTCCAGGCCTGGGCGAGCCGCCCTTGGCCCCGCCGCAGCCCCAGGCCGCGCCCCCTGGCCCCCAGCAGCCTCAACCAACACCACAGCCCCCGGCACCAGCTCCTGCCGCACTCCCACCCCCCTCTTCGGTCTCCCCACCTCAGAATGCCAGCAGCAACCCCACCCCTGCCAGCTCAGCCAAGAGCCCCCTGCTCAATTCGCCCACTGTGGCCAAACAAATCTTTCCCTGGATGAAGGAGTCTCGGCAGAACACAAAACAGAAAACCAGCGGCTCCAGCTCAGGTAAAGGGGTGCCTTCTGGAGGAGGGTCCTCTGGCACGGCTCCCTGTTCCCCAAGCCACCTCCAGCCACCTCCAGCCACCTCCAGCAGTTCTGGGAATGCTGGAACATTTCCAAGAATTCACTGCTCCTCCTCTTTCCACCCTACAAAGGTTTCCAGAGTCTTTGCAACTAGGGAGGTGACAGGACTCTCCCCCAAAAACCCCAGAGAGAGAGAAACCTGATGGAAGTCTCTCTGGACTTCCCCAAGAGCAAGTGGGGCCTAGTGAGTTTGAATCTCTTCTTGTTTCACACTTGGAGTTCTGACCTTTGGGCAGAACAAACCTGAGCCCCCACCTTCTTTTTAGCACAACTCTGCATTTCTCATGAAATTGTGACACTCACCCCACACTGAAATGTGGCAGCCCTAATCACCCTCCAAGTCAGAATCGATGCTTTGCTTATAACCAGAGCCTATTTTTAATTTTTGCTCCAGCAGATGGAGTGGCTGCCTTACCTCTGGGAAGGTCTTAGTCAGAGTTAGTAAATTGAAGCCATCCAGGGATCTCCGGGGGGAAGGCATTGGGACTTGTCATCCTAATAGGAAACACATGAGCCTCCTGGAACCAGACTCCAGTGGAGGTTAGGCCCTGGAGTTTGGGCTTCCCAGTATCTTGGTTACCTTTGCCCCTGCCTTCTCCAGTTGTTAATGCTCTGTTCTAAGCCTGAGCATCTGGCACCTTCCTGAGCCAGGGTTTGGGAGGGTCAGTGAGGACAGAATGCCACAAGATTAGTGGGCAAAGCTGGGACAGGCTGCTTGATGACATGGAGAACCCTAATTAATAGGACCCAGCATCAGAGACCTGGGCTTCCCCACCAGAAATGGATACTTTTGATGGGATCTCTTCCTTTGGGTAGACAAGACCTTCCACTACACCTACTTCCACTGGGGAGATTAAATAAGTGGTCAGTTGAGGCAGCTGTCCAATCCTTCACACAAAGAGTGAAAGTTTTATTCAGTATAGATTAGGTGGCCCACATTCCAGTTACTGTGAAGAGAAGAGATGTTGAGACCTGCCCGCAGGAAGCTTGTAGTCTGATAGGTCTGGAAGATCAATAAATGAGTCAAAGAATGAATAGCTCCAGGAGGGAAATACAGACCTGGAAGGTGAACTAAAGGCTCTGCTTTGCTGTCCTTTATCCCCTTGGAGAGGGCTATGATTTGCAATTTGATTAAATGAGAGGCTGGCTTCCCAACTACCGGCACTGTTTCCCCACCAGGACAGAGGACAGCACCTAGATCCTCCTCCCCCTTTCTAGGCCCTGACAAATGGAGGGCTCTTTGGGGCCTGGAGCAAGGAGGGGCTTGGCTGGGGGGGGGGCTGGGCGGGGCTGCAGGCAGCCCTTGACGCCCCCTTTCCTCTCTCTTCTCTCCTGGTAGGGGAGAGCTGCGCTGGCGACAAGAGTCCGCCTGGGCAGGCGTCCTCCAAGCGGGCGCGCACGGCCTACACGAGCGCGCAGCTGGTGGAGCTGGAGAAGGAGTTCCACTTCAACCGCTACCTGTGCCGGCCGCGCCGGGTGGAGATGGCCAACCTGCTGAACCTAACCGAGCGCCAGATCAAGATCTGGTTCCAGAATCGCCGCATGAAGTACAAGAAAGATCAGAAGGGCAAGGGCATGCTGACATCATCAGGGGGCCAGTCCCCAAGTCGCAGCCCCGTGCCCCCTGGCGCTGGCGGCTATCTGAACTCTATGCATTCACTGGTCAACAGTGTCCCCTATGAGCCCCAGTCGCCCCCTCCTTTCTCCAAGCCCCCCCAGGGTGCCTACGGGCTGCCCCCTGCCTCCTACCCTGCACCCCTGCCCAACTGCGCACCTCCACCGCCCCCACAGAAGCGCTACACAGCAGGCGGGGCAGGCGCAGGGGGCACACCTGACTATGACCCTCACGGGCATGGCCTGCAGGGCAACGGCAGCTATGGGACCCCACACTTACAGGGAAGCCCCGTCTTCGTGGGGGGCAGCTATGTGGAGCCCATGAGCAACTCTGGGCCGGCCCTCTTTGGCCTAACTCACCTCCCCCACGCCGCCTCGGCCATGGACTATGGGGGTGCTGGGCCACTGGGCAGCGGTCACCATCATGGGCCAGGCCCAGGGGAGCCGCACCCCACCTACACGGACCTTACCGCCCACCATCCTTCTCAGGGAAGAATTCAGGAAGCCCCCAAGCTCACCCACCTGTGATGGTGAGCTCGGGGCTGTGCGCCAGGAGAGTCCCCCCCACACCGTTCGTCATTGTTGTCTTGGTTTGCTTTTTTTGTTTTAAGATTTTCCTGCCCCTGCCCCTCCCTTTTCTGTCTCCTCTGCCCTGCCCTCCTACCACCCTCCCACGCCCCATTTTGTTTTCTTTGGTAACAGCGTTTTTATAGTTTATGTGACGTAGCAATCTTGGTTGCTGGAATGGCTGTCAGTATCAGTAGCGATATTTATCTCCTCCCGCCCCTTGCTCGGCCGCTGGCCCTGCACCCTTTCCCTTCTCTACTTTGATCAGAAACAGGGTATATGAACAAATTTTCTAGCCGAGTTCTTCAATGTGAATTTGTTCGTACATTATGGCTCCCGAGGGGAAGCAATTACTTTTTTTTTAATTTGAGTTTTTTTAATTGCACTTCTTGTAAAGAGCGAGAAAAAAAAATCAAAGGCGCTTTGAAACAGGGGCTCCCTGTGCAAGGATGACTAAGTGTACGTCTTTCCGTGTGTGTATGCTGGTGAACAGTCAGATTTATTTATATTTTTTTTGCAAGCATTGAATAATCTAAGTTTTAAATATTATTTATCCCCATCCGTTCGTATTTATATTAAAGAAATTCTGTACCCTGATTGTTCAGAAGGTTTCTTGGGCCTTTTGTTCAATAGTGTATTGGCGTATATAGGAAATTTTTTTATTTGAAAGGGAAATGTAAGTCCTTTATAAAACGGTAATGATGCAATAATACCTGAGAGGATCCAGCTTTCGAAAACAGTGATTTAAGTTTGTAACATCCGGCGAGACTGAAGAAAATCTGTAAACGGGAAAAATACTAGATTTGTTCTGAGAGTTCTACATTCCTTGCTGCTCACACTCTGAGAAACAAAACAAAATAAAGTTTTTATTCTGAATAATACCCGCGTTCGGAAGGGGTTCTTTGGCCGAAGATGGGGGTCCGAGTGGAACCGAGGCGGAGGCGGACCGGCTGAGCAGGCCACAGGCCACCCTGCAGCCCCAGCTGGGGCCTGGCCTGGCGGCTCGCCCCGGAGCACGGCGAACTCTCGGGAAGGCAGCCGCAGCTCCCGGCGGCCGCCGCTTTGGAGACGCCGAGCGGCCAGTGCGCTGCGCTGCCCGGTCCCCAGCTGCCATGGAGGCCCGCGGTGAGCCCGGGGCTGCGGAGAACCGCGTGAGGGAGAAACAAAGGCAGCGGGAGGGACGCGGCTCGGCGCGAGGCGCACAGGTGCTGCGGCGGCCCGCCGCCAGGGACTAAGGCCATCTTCTCGTCCACAATCTTGCTCCGGCCAAAGCGGACCAGCCAACGCCTTAACCCGGAGAATCGCTAGCCGCACGGAGGATGCTGAACACTTTCTAGAAGCAACCAGACTCTGCGGATGCTTCGCCGGTACTTTATCAAGTCAGGAGAAAAGAATCACTTCTAAAATCGCTCCTGGGAGAGAGGGGGCTGGAAAGAAACCGAGGGGCTCATCCAGGTCTCCTGCACAAGAAGGGCCGAGCTCGGCGGGGCCTCCCGCAGCCCCTCCTTGGACTGCTGGAGTCCCAGCTTGGGCTTCCTCCCGGAATTTAGGATTGATATTCTTTGGATTTATTTCTTCTCCTTCTTCCCTCCCTGGCTTCCTTTCATGGCCCAGGGGGAGAAGAAGAGAGAAAGGAGATTAATATCTTTCTAATAAAAATGCAATTTTATAAGTACTTCTTTCATTTGATGCTGCAAGAGCTACACATTACATTTCTACTCCTGAATCTCAGATTGGGCTGCTTACTGGCTGGCTGGTGAGAGGCAAAGGCAGGCGTAGGGAAGGGAAATATTTTCATCTTCAGATTAAAGAATTGCTCGGAGAAGGAACCACATTCAGAGAGTGCAAACGTCAGAACTGCATCGGCATCAGCATGCCCCCTCAAAGCTGGAAGTGAGGAACCACCTGCATCTGGGGATCAGGAGCATCTGATGTGAGAAATAAATACCCCTTGTTCCTGGATTATATGTTTCTGAGGCAGAGGTGGAAAATGTCGCCATTTTGTTTGCAATCCAAAATATCCATCTTCATGGCTCCTATCGTCCTCTGCGAAGTTCCTTCAGATGATCTTTAGAAATGGGCATTGGAGCCATTTCTGGATACCTGCTGGGTCTGCAGGAGCTACTTTTAGGAAACCTCACATTTTAAGGAAAAGAAAAGGGTTTGGAAGATGCAAAGCCAGGAAGCTATAAAAATCTGGGTTTTTCTCTCACAGACAGAAGTGCTTCCCCCATGTCTATCCTGGGGACCCCTGATATATGCATTTTTCTTTTTAAAGAGTTTGGATTGTGGAAGAAGTAGATTTGCTCCCCATCCCATGCCAATCTCCCCACTGAAATATGGCGCATCTCAGAAATGCAGCGGCTAGAAAACCAGTCTGTGAGCACTGGAGCTTCTGCCCTTCTGGTTGTTCACATCTGAACTGAGCAGACACAGGAGTCTTCTTTTAAGTAATAATTTTATAGAGTTGCATAAAATTACCTGGGAAAATAAGGAACAGTGGGGTGGGAGAAGTGGTGGAGAGAGAGAGAGAGAGAGAAAGAGAGAGAGAGAGAGGAACTATCTATCTAGAGAGGAAAATCTTTCAGAGATACAACTATTTGAACCCTTTTCTAAAATCTCTTTAGCCAAGGGGTGACTGGTTTGGAGACTTCCTTTTTCCCTCAGAGCATAGATTTTAAAATAAGATTCCAATATGATTTCCCACGTCTTTCTAATCAACACATTCATTTTGGCTTTCAAAGAGAAAATATTGACCTCCCCCTCCTCCCGCTTTCTAGATATTAAAAAAGAATCCTTATGAAAATATCTCTTGAGGTAAATAGATTTGGGGAAGATTTCAGTGTTGAATAGTCAAAGGAAAGTGTTTTCCTCCAAATGGTATTTGAATTAAGGCCGCTGAGACAGCAGAAAGCTCTCACCCACGCAGCCCCTGACAAAGCCTCCACGATATGAGGGCAGTGCTGCTCCCTCTCTGTAGCTCCCCCTCTCTCTTTAACCCCTCAATTTTCTGGTAAAAGCAAATGCCAAAACCGCTGTCCCAGAATCCGAAAAGCACCTTTCTTAAAAGCAGCCTTATAACTCTGCGCTGCCAAAAAAATACCTTTAAAAAGACTAGTTTTCCTTGTTTACTTGCGTTTCCTGCTCTCCTCTTTGCACGGCCACATTTGATCTTGGAAAGAGCTCGAAGCTGAAATGTGTTCTTAAGGGCCAGAAGCTGTCAAGGCTTTTGGTGAGCAAGATTGATCGCGCCCAGACTTCCTTCAGAGCTTTGTTTGGAATAAAAGCAAGAAAACTGAAAAACCTCACATTTTGCAAAATAGCATCTCTATCTGTAAGGTGATGCTCTGGGCTAGTCTACGATGGAGGCCACTTTATATCTAATTTCCAACCCAAGCCCCTTTTGATTCCGGCCTCAGAGATGGAATCTATCCTTGCGCCTTGCTCGGCCTTTCTTGTTTTCTAGTAGGTTTTTCTCCCCCACCAACCTCTCTCTCCTTGGCCATCAGAATGATTTATTTTCCTGCCACCAATGCCTGCCGGCCTGGGGGAGTCTGATCACTTGGTCCATTTCAACGGAAGCAAAAGCAAATCATCATCCTCAAGGTTTGGGGGAAAAGAGATACCTTCAGATTTCTCTCTCAGCCTCCTCCCTCTTTCTGGCTTGGTAATTTTTTTTTAAGTTATTGTTTGGTACCTAAAGGTATTATCTTTAGAACCCTCCAGCACAATCCAAGATGCCCTCAGTCTCAAGTCTCCGAATTGGAAAATAAGAGAGAGTGAATAGAGAAAGAGAACCTTTATAATTACTCCTTGGGGTCACCCTGTCTCATCTGCGGTTGTTTCCCACGACAGAACCCGAGTGCAAACATCCCTGGTGGCCAAGGACCGGGGAAGACGATCGTAGCTGCCAGGGAGCACTCACTGCATCTGAACCAACGTGTCCCCACGCAGAGCACAAGGAGAAGGAGAGGAAAAGAAGAAAAGGAGAGAAACAAACGCCTTCTCCCTCCCTGCTGTTAACTTCCAACAGACTTCCTGGAAAACAGAAATACTCACCGCACCCGAGCCTTACGGGTATGAAACCCAGAATGCCAGGAGTCGCACACGCCGGCTCGGGTCGGCATTTCTTTGGCTGGCCGCCGCCCTGGCTACGGGGATTTGGACACATGGACCTGGGGTGGCTGTCTCGCTTGGCACATGCATCTATCTCTCTCTCCAGCTACTCTTGAAAAGTTGATGGCGCAGGAAGGTTGGGAAGCTTTGAGAGCCTCCTCCCGTTTTCCGCTTCCTTCTGGAGTCAGACGCAATAGCTGCCTTGGAAAAGCCGGCTAACAATGGGCCGGGTCCAGGTCCGGGGCGCGAACTCATAGCTGGGCTTTGGGAGGGGGCTGAGGGCCTGTAGGGGGTGGGAAGGAGAGGTGAACAGAGGAGGGAGAGGGAGGGGAAGATGGAAGAGGGGGAAAAAAAGAAAGAGGAAAAGCAGGAAAGACAGAGAGGCAGGAAGATAGAGAGGAGATCAGGTCTGATATCCAGGAACTGGTTTTGGAAAAGGCGGAGGAGGAAAAGGGAAATAAAAGGGGGGACTCAAAAAGAATCCCTCTCTCTCTCTCTCTCTCTCTCTCTCTCTCTCTCTCTCTCTCTCTCTCTCTCTCTCTCCCTCCCCCCTCTCTCTCTCCCTCTCTCTCTTTCCCTCTGCCCCTCTCTCTCACTTCTCCCTGTCTCATCTCTCCTCTCTTCTGCTCCTTCCTCCTGCCTTAGCAGAACTTATGTGGCTGGAATGCGGGGACCTCGGGTGTCAAAACTTTGAAGATTAATGGATTACTTTGTTAATGACTGCAGGCGTCAGACTGAGGTGCTTAAATGATTTGTGAGGTGCGAGGCGTCTTCCCGACAGTCCCAAACAATGCGCTGAGTGTGCGGGGGAGGCAGAGGGCAGCCGCCGGCGGGACCAGCGGCAGAGCTCACTCGCACACACTCGCACACTCACACGCACTCGCGGGCGCACACACCAGGTCCTCGCTGTTTGGAAGGCAGGCAGGCACCCTCGCCCCCATGCACTCTCGGTCATCCTCACCCACACCCACATGTATGTATTTTTTTGCTCTGAAAAAAGTGTAAATAAAGCCTCTCTGGCCCCCAATGAGGCGTTCCTTCCCGACTTTTTTGGATCAATCAAACAGACAGTGGCTTCTTTTGATTAAAGCCCAAATTGTCATTGGGCAGAAGCAATCATGTGACAGCCAATTCGGTCCAATTTCAACCTTGTCTCCATGAATTCAATAGTTTAATAGTAGCGCGGTCCCCATACGGCTGTAATCAGTGAATTAGAAAAAAAACACCCCAGCAGCGATCTTCTATGATAGATTTTTTTCCCCTCCGCATTCGCCTTTTTCCTGGGCCTCGCCCCCCCAAAGCCCCTCCAGAAGAGGGAACTTTTTCTCCGAGGGGGCTCCAAGGAGAAGGCCATGAATTACGAATTTGAGCGAGAGATTGGTTTTATCAATAGCCAGCCGTCGCTCGCTGAGTGCCTGACATCTTTTCCCCCTGTCGCTGATACATTTCAAAGTTCATCAATCAAGACCTCGACGCTTTCACACTCGACACTGATTCCTCCTCCTTTTGAGCAGACCATTCCCAGCCTGAACCCGGGCAGTCACCCTCGCCACGGCGCTGGCGGCCGCCCCAAGCCGAGCCCCGCGGGCAGCCGGGGCAGCCCCGTGCCGGCCGGCGGCCTGCAGCCTCCCGAGTACCCCTGGATGAAGGAGAAGAAGGCGGCCAAGAAAAGCGCCCTGCCGCCAGCCTCGGCCGCCGCCGCCAACGCCACCGGCCCTGCCTGTCTCAGCCACAAAGGTCAGTCCAAAGCCTTGGCCCCAGGTCCTGGGACCCTCTTCCCCTTTGGGGCTGCCCCGAGACTGGTTCTGGGGGGAGGGGAGCGTGGGCTGGGAGAGAAGGCGGAGAGGTAGGGATGCTTGGCTGCCTTCCCTTCCCCTGTGGGCTCAGGAGTGGGTTTGATGGAGAGAAAAGGCATCCTGCACTCCACAAGGAGACATATATATTTTTGAGAAGAGGGGGGGAAACTTTCCCTAACTTGTGTAATGTGGGATGATTTATTTGAGTTGGAACTGACCTCCTCTTGTCTAGTTGTCCTAGAGTTTGGCTTTTTGACAGTAATGAAGAGTGATAGATCGCTCTTGCTCAGCTAAGCAGCTGATGCATTAATTATAAATTGTGGTGTGGCTAATATAAAGTTTGCTCCCGGATGAAGAGGTTGGGGGGAGCTCCAGGCAGGAATCGGATGGAGGTGGAAGAGATGGGGTCTCCCCGGGCTGGGCTCCCAGGAAAGGCTGCACAATAGCTCTACTGCATCCAGGGGCGGCCATTTTGTTGCCGTTGATCTTTTCTGCTGTATTTATTCTCCAGTGGAATAACCCCGCTCGGACCCCTCCAGCTCCAACTGTGCGTGTGTCTCTTGTTGGTTTCCCTTTCCGCAGAATCCCTGGAAATCGCCGATGGCAGCGGAGGGGGCTCGCGGCGCCTGAGAACTGCTTACACCAACACGCAGCTTTTGGAGCTGGAGAAGGAATTTCACTTCAACAAGTACCTTTGCAGACCCCGGAGGGTGGAAATCGCAGCGCTGCTGGATTTGACTGAGAGACAAGTGAAAGTGTGGTTTCAGAACCGGAGGATGAAGCACAAGAGGCAGACTCAGTGCAAGGAGAACCAGAACGGCGAAGGGAAATTTAAAAGCCTGGAAGACTCTGAGAAAGCGGAGGAGGACGAGGAAGAGAAGTCGCTCTTTGAGCAAGCCCTCAGCGTCTCCGGGGCCCTTCTGGAGAGGGAAGGTTACACTTTTCAGCAAAATGCCCTCTCTCAGCAGCAGGCTCCCAATGGACACAATGGCGACTCCCAAAGTTTCCCAGTTTCGCCTTTAACCAGCAATGAGAAAAATCTGAAACATTTTCAGCACCAGTCACCCACTGTTCCTAACTGCTTGTCAACAATGGGCCAGAACTGTGCCTCTGGCCTAAACAATGACAGTCCCGAGGCCCTCGAGGTCCCCTCTTTGCAGGACTTTAACGTTTTTTCCACAGATTCCTGCCTGCAGCTTTCAGATGCAGTCTCACCCAGTTTGCCAGGTTCCCTCGACAGTCCCGTAGATATTTCAGCTGACAGCTTTGACTTTTTTACAGACACACTCACCACAATCGACTTGCAGCATCTGAATTACTAAAAACATTAAAGCAAAACAAAGCATCACAAAACAAAAACCCCTGTGACCAGGTGGTTTTGCCTTCTTTTATTCTGAGAGTTGATTTTTATTTTATTTTCTTCTTGATCTACCCTCTTCCCTCCTCTAAATGTTGAAGTTTCTGTTTAGTGATTCCCCTGTCCCAGTTTCTGAGGCATCTTTTACAGATTATTTTGGAGTTCTAGTTGCTTTAAATTTAATTCAACAATCCTCTATGTGATTTACTGAAAGCAATATATGAGGCCTGCAAGAAAGTGATCATATAATTGTATTTTCACTTTCTTTTTATTTTTGTATTACATTAGGATGCATTGTCATGCGTATTTTTGGTAGAATAAATTCTCCTTTGCTATAAGTAGCTCTCTTATTTTTTCTCCCCCTCTTTCTCAAGGCTCCTAACGGTTTCTTTTTCTTCTTTTAGTCTAACTTGGTAAATAAAATTCTGGTCACAATTCATCTTTTTCAATTTTAATATATTTATTAAGGGGCACATTCAAAATCTTCAACAGACAATCACAAAACAAGAAAGCCAGAAAATGGTTAGGGCTTCTGAGTAGTTTTTTTTTTTTTTTAAGGGAATGGATTTGGTTTTTCAGAGTAGAGGTTTAAGCCATAGATTTAAATTGGTAACGGAAACAGGATTGGGAAGCCTCAGAATTGGGCCAAGCCCAAGCTTTTGAAAATGGAGGAATAAAGTGCCTATAGAAACCATCAACTCCAGGAAAAATGAACATGGAGTTTCTTTAAACAAGCTACCAATCTCCAGGTCAATAACTAAGTTATCAACAATTCATTTATTTATACACATTTGTTTCAAACATCTACATTCTAACCCCTCCCCCACAAATCCCCGAACATTTTCAGTGTGGTTGATTAGTCTCCCAGCTGTTGATGGGTCCAGGCAAACAGACCTAAAAGACAGAAAAAAACAAAAATAAAACAAAACCATGGTTACTAGTTGGAAAATACACTTCGGAGAGCGTTCTTTCCAATCCTCTGGTTCGGGCATTCTAGGATTCTTTTTTTTCAGGGTCAGAAAAATCAATATTTCATTCTTAAATCTGTTTACATGGCAAATAATGGATCATTAAAGCTTTGAAGTCAGGTTAGCAAGTTGAAATTTAAAATGGAGTGTTTCTGCACCCTAGGTTATTAATTAACCCAGTTTCTAGAAAGAGGAAGAGAAAAAAAGCACTTTAAATGAAATATCAATAAAATGTGATCTAGGGTATGTTACTGGGTTGTTCTGTTTTTTTCCCCCTGCTTCTTATGTCCCCTCAATGTTTATTTTTCCCTGAGCTCTGTTCTGATGGCTACTTACTTACGGTGAAAAAAACACAGCGTGTAAGCAACATGTGTGGGGGGCGGGTTGATTTAAAAACCCAGGTCTTAATAGAGGCTTGGAAGTTATGATGAAGTCGGGATCTTTCTCCACGGGTTTGCACTCTACCTTCCCCCACTGCTTTGCCCCCTAAACCCCGGCGGCGGCGGCGGGATGGGGACCTCGGCGGGTCTCTTGCTCCCGGCGCGGCGCGGCGCAGGGCCGCCCGGCGGTGGCCAGGGCTGAGCCGCTGCTGTTTGAGATTCGTCCTACACTCATAAATCAAACGCTTTCTATGAATGAGAATGTCATCAAAGAGATCAATTGCAGGAACACATGCACAAATAAAAATCCTCTTACGTATTTGCCGGGGATCCCCGTCCGAAAGCATTAAGTTAGAAGGCGTTTAGTCATAATTCATTTTTATTGCTCTTTTAAAACAACAGCTTGGCTGAGCCGCGGATGCCATGAACAGCTCACCGCCTCGGCGGCGTTTTGTCTCCTCCTCGCTCCTTCTCTTTCTAACAGAAGCAGCTTGGAAGAGGCGTTTGGAGCCCAGCAAGCTCTGATCGTCTGAACAGTGACCAAGCTCGCTTTCCACCCACTCTCTCCGGCGTTTAAAGGGACTTTGAGTCCTAGGGCGCTGGCCTACTTCCCCAGCGGACTGAGGGGCTCCTACCCCCGCGGAATGAGCCCCAGGATTTCATGCGGGTGGGGTGCGTGGGGTGGGGGAGGACTGGAGCTACGGAAGCCTGCGGGCTGGAGGCCAGGGAGGTTGCCTTTGTGAGCAGCACTGGGAAAGCAGCTCCCAGGGCGTCCAGTCGGGGCGGAGCTGGCTCGGCTTCGAGAGCCGGGCCTGCGGGGAGCCCGGGGTGCCTGCCTGCCCGTGTGACAGGGCAAGCTCGTGATCCCAAGAAATACACCCACTCCTGCTGGCGCTGAAAAGAGCCCCAGAGGCAGGAAGCGAGGACGGTGAGGAGCACAGAGGCGGAGAAGTAGCAGAGGAAGGAGTGCGGTTGCGTCCCGGGTCGGCTTTGTGGTCTGAGCCCTGTGGCCGCGGGGGTTGCGTAAAGCTGGGGCCGTGGAGGCCCACAGAGCGGCCTCATTAATGAAATGAGGCCAGTGGGGACAATGTACCGACGAGCTTCGGCTAGGAGAGCGGATCGTCCGCAGTGCCAGCACGGAACCCCTCATATCCTGCCACCTCCCCCCCCAGGAGCACCTCCTCTCCCGGTCGCTGGGAGGCTTCGGCGCTCCCAGAGAAGCCGCCTCCAGGAGGGCCGCCTTGCCTTTTCCCTTCTCCAGGATCAGGTTCCCCTGGTGCTGAAATTGGGGCAGGAGGGACCTTTCCTGTCTGTGCCCCCTCTTAACCATGATTGGAGATGGGTCAAAGGTCACAGAAAAATATCTTTCAAAAGGAAATATCTAGGGAAAATATTTCTTTGCTACTAAAGGAATCCACAGTCAAATGTCTGTGAGAGTTGTCCCTCTTGGGAGAACAGGTTTGGGGGGAAACTTCTATATGGGGAAAACAGAAAACTTGAAAGGTTGACTAACACATTTGAAATGTGTCTGCCTCAAACAAAATTTCCTTCTAACTGGGGAGGGAAAACTGGAGGGACTGGGAACCTCAAATGCAATACAATCCCCAGATAAATTTCATCTGTCGGATTCCCATGGGGTAAACATGGTCAGATTAAATTCTATGCAGCACTGGCTGCAAAGCTTCCTGGATGATCTCTGGATTTCTTTTACCTAAGAATGCATCAATTCTTGGCCTCTGTTGGCCTCTTCTCTCTACAAGCTAAGGGTTGACACGAAACCTAATAGTAAACAGCAATTAACGACCCCAGCAGCATCAGGGTAGGCTGTGGGTGATGGAAAACAGGACCCCTGGCCTGGGATGACGCTCAGATTTGCACGTGTCTCTAGGGAAAGATGTGAAGCTTCACACAAGAACTACACAGTCACAGGAAAGGAGGTATTGCTGGGGAAGAAGAAAATGTCCTGTCTACCATCAGCCATCTGTCCACCGCCCCTCCCACCTGCCAGCCCCCACCCCCACTTCAAACATGCAGCGTAACGGGGGGGGGGGGTTGAATAAAGGAAGCTCTAACTCCTAACCTCCCCCTTTCAGACAACAAGAAAGGCTGGAGGAGTGGGGGGGGGGCAATTCAGCGTACTTTGTCGGAGCTGTGGTCTTGCCCTTTGAGGCTCCAGCCAGAGCGCGCAGGCTTCTGGGTCCTGGGGAGCCGGCAGATGGCCTGCAGCGCACGGCCCGGCCCCCACGCTGGCCACGTTCGCTAGCGTCATCTCTCGCCCCCGCCTCCTACCCCTCAAAATCCAGCGGCCGAGCTATTGCGGGTCCCTTAGGGCTCCCAGAGCAAAGCTGAGTGGGGAGGAGAAAGGGGCGGGGAGCCAGGAGAGAGGGAGGGCGAAGAGCCTGGCCGCCCCCGGCCTTTTCCGGCGAGCTCGGTTCTTAGACCTCGCCCGGCTCCTAGGCGTCGAATTACAGAAGCTCCTCTACGCCACACTCATAGTTGGCGAGGGAGGTGGGGGTTTCGGAGACCCTCCGTTGAGAAGTTTCTTTCCTTGCCTTCGTCTCCTCCACGCCCGCACGGGTTCCTCACACCCAGCCCTCTTCGCACTCCCCTCCCCACGCTGAGCCTGGAGACCCAGTGGCCCAGGCTCGTCCTACGCCACCGTGCTCTGCGCTCCTCCCTGCCCCGGGGGGACCACACGGGGGCTGTGCAGGGAAAGCTGCCGGGAACTCGGGCCGCGGTGCTGGCCCGGCTCCTGCCCTTCCTCCTCCGCGCCCTCCGAGCTCCGGCCCCCTGATTCCCGACCCAAGAGAGCGCGGAGCACTCTTGCCTTCTCACCTCTTGCCAGTTCATCTTTCTGTGCGCGATGGGGAGGGGCGGAGACGGGGGGGGATGCCTCCCAGCCCCCTCCTCTCCGGGGTGGGGGGGGCGAGCGGAGTCGGCGCGCGCATTAGGCAGCCTCTGCTCCCCTTCGCCCCAGCGCTGCGAATCTGTCCTTGCAGCCGCCGCAGCTGCCGCGGTCGCCTGGGCTGCCTGGGGGGGCGACTGCGCGTCACCTAGACTGAGGAGCGCCGGGGATTTAAATGCCACTGAAACGGTGATCCATCACCGCGGGAGCCAGCAAACTTTCGCAGGAAGCTCCTCCATTGGCTGGCACAGTCACGTGCCCCTCCCGTAGCGCCCTCCGCCCTCCCGCCCCCCCCACTCTTGCGCACTGTACATTCATATCATTTTTCTTCTCCGGCCCCATGGAGGAAGTGAGAAAGTTGGCACGGTCACCCAGGGCTTCGCAGGACCAGGTCACTCAGTGACAGATGGACAATGCAAGAATGAGCTCCTTCCTGGAATACCCCATCCTCAGCGGTGGCGACTCCGGGACCTGTTCAGCGCGAGCCTACCCCTCCGACCATGGAATTACAACTTTCCAGTCTTGTGCAGTCAGTGCCAACAGCTGTGGCGGCGACGACCGCTTCCTCATGGGCAGGGGGGTGCAGATCAGCCCGCCCCACCACCACCACCACCACCACCACCACCACCACCCACAGCCGGCCACCTACCAGACTCCTGGGAACCTGGGGGTGTCCTACTCCCACTCCAGTTGTGGTCCAAGCTACGGCGCGCAGAACTGCGGCGCGCCCTACAGCCCTTACGCATTAAATCAGGAAGCAGAAGTAAGTGGTGGGTACCCCTCGTGCGCTCCCGCTGTTTACTCTGGAAATCTCTCATCTCCCATGGTCCAGCATCACCACCACCACCAGGGTTATGCTGGGGGCGCGGTGGGCTCGCCTCAGTACATTCACCACTCATACGGACAAGAGCACCAGAGCCTGGCCCTGGCCACCTATAATAACTCCTTGTCCCCTCTCCACGCCAGCCACCAAGAAGACTGTCGCTCCCCTGCATCAGAGACGTCTTCTCCAGCGCAGACCTTTGACTGGATGAAAGTCAAAAGAAACCCTCCCAAAACAGGTCAGTCTTGCCATTCCATGGATGCGCCTTGATAATTCTAGAAGGAGATTGTATGCTTAGTTTCCAGGGAAAATTAATAATTAAAAAAAAATTCTTGCTTCCCACCGGTGTTGTAGGGCATGGGGAGATTGCCCTGGTGTATCTGGGACTGTTGTGTTTTAAGAGGGGCCGAGTTTTAGAGGTTCTGATAGTAGTAAGAGGGATGGTCTGTGTGCGTGGGGGAGTTCTGTTAATATCTCTAGGTTCCATTAATCACCGGTCTGACCATGCTAATGGTTGACTTTAGATTAACAATTTACACCTCATCACTCACCCTCCCCAGCCCGGTTTGTGTTGGGAGAAATTTTTGATCTCTTTTTTTTTTTTACCAGAATAGTGCTCTGAAGCCGTAGGGGATCCCGTAATGATTGTAAAATTGTATCTTTTTTCCCCTCATCGCTTCCCCCGCTGCCCCCAGGGAAAGTTGGCGAGTATGGCTACGTGGGTGAGCCCAACGCGGTGCGCACCAGCTTCACCACCAAGCAGCTCACGGAGCTGGAGAAGGAGTTCCACTTCAACAAGTACCTGACGCGCGCTCGCAGGGTGGAGATCGCCGCGTCCCTGCAGCTCAATGAGACCCAAGTGAAGATCTGGTTCCAGAACCGCCGAATGAAGCAGAAGAAACGAGAGAAAGAGGGCCTCTTGCCCATTTCTCCCGCCACCCCTCCGGGCAGCGAGGAGAAGGCCGAGGAATCCTCAGAGAAGTCCAGCTCCTCGCCCTGCGTTCCTTCCCCAGGGTCTTCTACCTCAGACACTCTGACTACCTCCCACTGAGGCCGGCCCATCCCCAGATTCCAGCCGCCCAGGCTACTCCTTGGCTGGGACTTCTTACCCAAAGCACATTCTTAGCTTATCTTCCTTTTCCATTTGCAGTCTCTTTCTTTCCGATCCTATCTGGGAGCTCCTGGGCAGAATGATGTGTTTCCAGAGAATTCTGAGCTAGAGGCTTGATTTGGGGTGGTGGTGGTGGTGGTGTGTGTTTAGGGGTGGGAGGGTATTAGTTCCTTAATGCAGATTGGGTGCCAGCATCAATTTTCTGATGGCCCCTAACACCCTTCCCAACTTTTAGGAGATTTCTGCAAAACCTACCCTTCTTTTCAGATACCCTTTGGAAAATAGTCTCCTTTGCCAGCAGAAACATGTCAGAGGGAAGTCTCTCATTGTTTATTCATCTGTATATTTACTGTTCTCCTTTACTTTGCACTCAAAGTAGGATAGAGGAGAGTCCAGGAGCTCATGAAGAAGAGATGCACTATGAGCGTGTTTACACAATTAATTCATTTTTTAATTTAATTCAGTTTCATGTGTGTGAGTTTGCTGGTTGTAAATACTTTGTCCTGAGAGATTTATCTTTATATAGATTTTCTAGAGATGTTTAGTTAAGTGACTAAAACAGGGTGGGCAAACTCTCAAAGCTGGTACAATTTTATATGTGATTATAAGTTAAAGAGTCAAAGTTCAATCAGATGCCTCAGAGGATAACCTTGGTTTGTTCCTTTAGTGAGTTAATAAGGCCTGCAGAATACAAGGTTCAGAAACCTTTCTTCCTGTGTGTAAGTCTCTCTTCAACCCCACCCCTTTCTTGTTTCTCTGGCCATACTCTATTTAAACTTTGTGCTGTATTATTCGGAACCTAAAGGTATCATTCAAACCAGCTTCTTCCTCCTGCAGTTATTTTAGCTGGATTTGATGTCTCTTCAGCTCAATTGTTAATGTGATGGATGGCACAATGAATGTATATTTTGTGTGATTCGTGAATAGTCTTTTGCATGTCGCACAATGTTTTGATGTCCTTGAAGTACCACACTGAGTTCTATCAGTTATCCTTTGTGAGCCGATGATATTTACCATTTCCTGTACAATCATGAACAGCTCTGAGATCCTGGAGTGATGTGATCCAGAGCAGAGTTTACGGGTCTTAAGATGTCTGTAATAAATATATTCAAATTTCAGCTATGCTGATGCATCTGTGTATTTGACTTGGCTACCATGTATTCGTTCCTATGAAGCTGGCCCATTTCATGTGGGGAAGGGGAGAATAGTGGTGTGCATTTTCAAGGAGGTGGGACTTTTCTTAAAAAAAAAAAAAAGTGCTCTCTCCACTATGTAGCTGAAGCTTCCCTTATGAGTGTAATAGCACCTAACCAATGTCTATAATAAGTTGATTTTCTTTAAAGTAACAAGAGCTTCTTTATTATAATCAAAGTTCATAATGGAAAAAATGGTGAAGGAATTTATGAAGCAGATCTATTTTTTGAAACAAACATGGGTACTTCCTGGGTCAAGTGCTAACCTTTTCACCTCCAACTGAATGTTGACGTATATATAAACAGAACCTCCTTCAAAGGCCCAAACTCTTCAGTCACTCTTTCCTCACATCAGTGAACCAAGAGCTAAGAGATTCACATTTAATTAGCTCCAGTATAAAGCTGTTTGAGGATGTGGCCCCCAGGCCACCCTTTTTCCTTCTTTTGGATTGTCAGTGTTCCAATATATTTCACCCTTTAAATTGAAGGTGGTCTGTTTTCAGTAAAGCCTTGCCTCCCCCCCCCCATTCCTCCTGTCAATATCTATCCCTTCCTGCCACCTTCTACACCCCACCCCCATCCCCTCCAGGTTAGACATCCATGCCCATGAGATTTAGTATTGATTTCATAGCCTTCATGGCTGTAATTGGTCCTCAATTCTAACTTCATGCCACATAACCCTGAAAAAAGTTTTTTATTTTCTTCTCTGAGCTTAACAGGTTCTTCCAGGTGAACTTGTGGAAGCTGTCCTGAGGTCCATTTCAATATTCAAAGTGCTTCTGACCAAGTCTTGAGTCTGCTCTCAAACAGAGAAGGGCCAGCAAATCTGAGTTCCAAGTTGCTCTCCTAGACTCCTTTCCAATTTCCTTTATTTTCACACAGTTTTAGAGGCTTCAGCTTAGCCCCAAGGGCAGTGCAGAGATTTTACTGCATTACAAACAAATACAGACATATGACTTCCTTCCTCTCTAAAGGGTGTTTTACAAAGGGTGGGCTAGGGGACGGGTGGGGAGCAGGATAACCTACAAAACCTTAAAGTTCGCAGGCTCCTAGAGCAGCCATGAGATTTCCTGCACTTCACTGTCGAAGGGGGCATGCCTGGACTTTGCAGCCACAGTTGTTGCGGCCATATCAAGGGCACCGTGTGCCTTCCCCTTGGCTCCTGGGTTCTGGGGTTTCCTCTAAAAGACTCAAGTGGATGGAGGAGAACTTCAAAGTCGGCCAACTCTTTCTTTCATTTTCCCCCGCCTGGCTTTATGCAGTATCTTTTGTTTATTAGTGTAAGGCCACACAGCAAAACAGATGGCTGCTTTCCAAATTCTTTAATGTGTTAAAGGATCATTTGCATGCCACTGCCAGGATTTCAATATCTAAAAGCAGGGCCCGACCCGCTGGAATCCCGGAGATTCCAGTCTTCAAGGTGCTGGTTTTAATGTAGCTGACAGAAAGGAGAACGATAAATTATGGCTAAACACTCCGAGCCTTCTCTAAGTCGTGGAATAAATCAGTTAATGCGCAATGCATTTAGGAAACATTAATATACCTTTCAACAAGAAAAACATTTGTATCTTTTTAGTTGTCCCAATCGATTAAATCCCAGGCGCTTAACACATCCTATTTCAAGGTCTCTCTTTCTTTTCTGGTCTCCGAGGAGCACACTTAGCTTCTTGAACAATGACAGCAATGGTAACAAAAATGACAAAGAGGGAAAACAGAAACTGACATTTTATTGATAAATTTAAAATGAACAAGAGTCTCAATTGGAATAAATGCAACATAGAATTCTAGTTTGTAAATGCTTTTTCCTCACTTCCCTCCCATTCATGCAAAGCTCTCCCGAAATTCAGGGTGTCACCAAACTGGGCTGAGTTGAAATCTTGCTGTGCCTGAGGTCTGTTCTGGGCTTCACCTTTGAAAGTTTACTTTTGGAGGCTATTCAGATGCTGTGGTGTTTTCCTCTGGGGCAATCAGATTCAAACCGATCAATATTTACTCAGTCTGAAAGGGTTGTTGAAAAGGCTGCTAACAACAAACTGCTTAGCTGCTCACCCCTGTTTAATCTCAGGTTCACCAAAAGTTCAAGAAGAGATGAATGCAGTGATGGGTCACTTTAGAATGAGTCCCAGCGGTTTATCTGAGCTCTCTGCTAAAGGCAACAATTATAGTTCCATCCCTCTCTGGGAAAGGGGCAACTTTCCTATTATTCTTTTGCTAAACAGTGTTTACTAGAAAGTTAAAACACTTTCATCTCCTTTCCTGGCTCTTTTTTTTGGAAGCGGGGAGAGGAGCTTCCAGTTGCCCTGCTCCTGCCTCCTTCTCTAGCTTTCTGGCAATGCACCAGGTTTCATTTGACTTAAAATAAATTACATTGAATATTTAAAAAATGTTAAATTAGCCTGACAGAGGAGATCCAATTTATTTTAGATACTATGAGCTATGAAATGAAGCTCTTTGGGCCATTAGAGTTTATCTTCTTTGCGAAAGTACAGGACAAGATTGAATTGAAATCCATTTGTGTTTGAGTAATATCGACAATCAGAGCCCCAATATCTATCTGAGATTGCTGTTTAGACAGGAGTCGGTGGAGGGGGGGAAGAAGGGGGAAATTGACTTGTGCAAAAGTAGATACCTCAGGTGGAAAGTCAACTTTAAAATTTTATGTTCTCCGAGTGCAGGAAAGATGAAAAAGAAAGACCCAAGGAAGCCAATGGGAAATAGTGGAAGAAGATGCTGGACACTGAAGCTAATTGCTACAGCTCTTCAGAGGTCAAAGTTCATGTAATCACTGCATAAATGCATACTAAAAAGGGATTTATTAAGCTTTTCTGATGGCTGAGCACGTTTGTGAAGAAAAAAAAAAAAAAAACGGTCACTGCTGTTTGTATTTCTTCCTGAAGAATAATCATTCGGTAGAAGCTCTAAGAGTCTGAGTCTTTAATTTACTATTTTGAATGACAAGTAAACCTTTTGTTTTAAAATGTTAAAATCAGTGCACAGACAGTATCTTTCTTTATATAGGGTGGGACGGTAAAATACATCTCTAACCTTTAGAAATGCTATGACTTTTCAATACACACAAGAACACAAGTTAACATGTTCCTATCAGATAAACTAGTCACTAGATGGCTAATTTTGGTGATTCTCTGCTGTAGATAAGCCTACTTTTTTGCTTAAATTCTTAGATTACACAAAAGTTCTGCCTTAAGACTTCTCATGCCTCGTTGACCAGAAATAAAAGGGACCCATTACCTCTCAGATTGTGAATCACAAAGACAAGGTACCCAGAGGTGAATTTATTAGACTTAGAGCCCATAGTATCAGTATTCTTCCTTCCTAAATAAACTCCAGGTGGCTTAGAACCCGAGGACAGTGTACTTCTTAATTCTAAATTCCTTATTTGATTTTGTCCCCTGAGTGTTTATTCCATGTGATTTGTTTCAAGCTGGATATCATTTACATTTTTCTACTTCTGGTTTACTAGCCACCTAGAGTTAAGTTCTTAATTTCGAGGCCATCAGGATTCCTGAATCTTTGAAACAAACTCCGGGTCAGATGTTTCTGCCGTCTTGTTTGAACAATAAAATGTTGGCTTATTTGCTGTTGAAGACATATATTCTCAAAATATGAAAACACAGAATACATAAAATTCAAAACATATTTTTGTTGTTCTTTTTAACCTCAGATTAGGGAAGAATAAATGAAAGAAGAGTCGCCTTGCACTCAAGTTCAACTTCCATTAAATTGTTGAGATATCAGCTGAAAAAGGCTTAGAGATGAAATATTCCAGGAGGTGTCTTAACCCTGAATTTTTTTTTTTTTTTTCTGTTTCTGTTTGGTTTGTGTCACAGTATGTTCTCCTGAATTTCTTAATTTTCTCCAGGACCTTCTCATGTAACACACACACACACACACACACACACACACACACACACACACACACACACACACACACACACACACACACACACACACACACACAGCCCAAACGATTAGTTTCCTTGGAACACAACTTTCTACATTTTTCTTCTTCGGTGGGGTTCAACTAGTCTCAGCAGAACTCAGAGCCCAAAGGGACATTTATGGCGGTCAGTGTTTGAAGGGTTGAACTGAAATCCCTAGAGTTTTAGAGCCTTATTTTTAATAACACGGGTCATCAAATATAGCGTGCCTTCTGTTGCAGACCTACAAACCAGTCAAGCCACGCCGCTCCGTGGACGCTCGCCTATGAACGTTTCTGCCTTTCCCCCCTCCCCCCACCCCCATCCCAAACCCCAACGACGTCCTACAAAATATTCCGGGAAGACGGAACCTTAGGCTCAGGACAAATAAATGAAAAGACCAATGTCCCTTTTACACCAGTTCCAGATCCAAGAAAAAGCCTCCATTTTTTAATTATTTTTTTTAAAATCCAGCCCATTACATTTCAGGATTAAAAAAATGTGTTTAGAAAACGTCTCGTCACAAGGCGCATCTGTTTGGCGTGTTCATTTTAGCTTGGGTGGTTCCTTGGGTCGGAAAACAGAACAGAACAGACAAACCAGACGCAGCTGCTTGCAGCAGCAGCAGATAAAGGGACCATGGGCGCATGGGGCTTCTCTTTCTATTAAACCGGGAGACTTCCTTCGCCGCGCAGGGAAGCTGACAAAGGACGACGACCCGCTTCCTCTGAAAAGGAGAGAATCGCCCCAGTGCCACACGGAGGGTGCAGAGGGCAGCGACGTGACGCGGCGGGGACGCCCCTCCGCACGCCCCCCCCCCCGCGGCCATCCGGGCACTGCGGTTCCGGGGGGAAATCTGCGTCCCGGGGCGCACACAGGGTCGCCCCGCTGCACGCGCAGGGGCGGCGGCGCAGCGCGGGCGGCGCGGCCGGGCCGCGGGCCCTGCCCCGGGAGGGCGCCCGGTCTCCGCGGCCCCGCGGGGGTGGGAGGGGCGCCCCGACGCCGAGGCCTCGACGACGTGCCTTCCCGCCGCCTGTCTCCCCGCGCGGGGCGGCCAGGGCGCAGCATCCGGGCCGCGGGAGCCCCGAGGTGCGTGGACGGGGGCTGGAGGCCGAGTCGGGGCGCGCCCCCTGCGGCCCCCGAAGGGCCCCGCCTTGGTCTCCAGGGAGCCCTAGGCTTGGCGGTGCCTTCCCCCTTTCTCCCGCCGGCATCTCGCCCCGCTTCCAGGTGCTGGGGAGGAAGCCCCCGGAGACGAGAGGTGTGGCCTCGGGGGGCGAGGGCCTCGGCGCCTCCATCCCGCGGGTCCTGCACGGAGGACGGGACATTTGAGAAAAAAACAGAAAACAAAACTCAAGTGGGAAGCCTCGCACCCCTAGTTCATCTTAAGATGCGAAAGGAGGAGAGAGTGTCCCTTCCTGCTGGCTCCCTCCTCCTGGCTGTTTCGAAACAAACAAACAAACAAACAAACAAAAACCACATTTAACTGAGCAACTTTCATTCCCTTTTCAGTGCAACTTGGATGTTTCGAAGGGTAGAGGTGGGGGTGGCAGGTGTGATGCGTGGCGGTTTCTAAACCCTGGACATTCCTAGACAGACTAAGGGCTGCCCTTAGTCAGGGAGACGTCGTCCTTCTCGAATGTCCTCTGCTCGCTCACTGAGTCCTAGAGCCGAACCCCGCCTGGCTGCGAGTCTCACTGCTCTCTGGGAAGTTTTATGTATGGCTCCCCATTCTTGAAGCTGAGCCCCACAGAACTCCCCCTTTTTCACAGGGAGCTTTGTTCTACGACACCTAGACTATCCGTCTTAGTCTTGACTCCCCCAAAAGGATCTTAAGCGTCTTGAGGGCAGGACCCTTGCCTGCCAGGAACATGAAGAGATTGTCCCCGTAGGACACTTAATCTTTCTATACTTGCAGATTCTTAAATTATAAAATAAGGCGACTGTTCTTATTGACTTTTAAGTGTGATCACCTAAACTTGATGTGGTTTTCCAGTATCTTGAGACTGACATTTATTCAGTTTCCTGATCCAAGCAATGGCAAATACCATGTTAAATACTTTCCACACGTTAATTTATTTAATCCTTAGCCCCACGCAGGAGGTATTTTTCTTATTTTGATTTTACAGTTAAGGAGGGGTACAAGATGTTAAGTAACTTGTCTACTGAACCCAGAGCTCAAACTCTTACCCATTTTGTCATGTGCTTTTCTCCACCGGGCGAACCACACAAGTTCTCTACAAATAGTTACGAACTGTCATTGTTGATATAGGTACTGTAGTGGGAAAGGAATTAGCTGGAGAAACTGACCATTTAACATCAGACTTCTGTGCAAACTATGGCTATACGCTCGGGAAAATAGGCAGATGACAAATATTTGAGTGAAAACAAAGCTAAAGAGAGGTCAAATTTAACAATAAAGTCAATGAGAGGACTACATTAACAAAGACTTTTCTCATATCTGACACTAATTGATGAAGGGAATTCTTTGTGGAGAGAAGATACCCTTTACACTCACAAGTTATATCTGTGGCATGTCCAACATGTGTACAAAAATGGAAATATTCAATATAAAATACAGATGGTTTGTCTCTATGAAAGCCAACATCCATATGGTTTGAAACATTTGCAGCATGATATTCCCCTCCTGCCTAGTTTTCATTTGGTTGTTTTATGTACAGCAAATCCAGCCACAATTTACATTTGAAGAAAAAAAAAATTTCTGTTCACACAAAAGGGCTGGTCCTCATAATTTACTGCTTAGCACTTCTTGACTAAGAATAACCAGAAGAACCAGGTTCAGCAATAATTTGAAGAACTGTATTATGAAGCCTAAAAAGAGCCAGTCTTTAGAAGCCAGTTATTCTCAGTACTCAGTTTACACATTAAAAGTTGTATAAAGAACATGCATAGCTTTCTCCTACTTTTCTAACTTATAAGTGACCAAGGACTTGGCATAATTACAAACATAATATTACTAATGTTATTTAGTTATGGAGTGACAGTAAGACGAGAAGAGACATTAGAAGTCATCTAATCTCGTTTTTCTATTTTACAGATGGAGAAACTGAGGCCCAGAAAAGTGCCAGCAGCTACAGTGGTAAAAAAAAATATTTACTTATATCTTTAGCGTAAACTCAAGTGGATATTAAAAATGGCAGGCAAAGTTAATCTCAGGCTAGATATATTAATGACATTAATAATTAATTATGGTATTAAGTGTAGTAATTACTGTAATTAATTATAATAATAATTAAATACTGAAGATCTAAAAGTTATTAAGAATAAGCAAGTCTGAATAATGAGATACATGGCCAGAGGGTTTCTTCCTTCCTGCTTACCTCCATGAATCCTACAGAAAGGGTGACTGCTCAGATCCTTCCTAACTCACGGGTAAAGAGAAACATGCTGGTCCATTTTATTTCTCTCATTTCTAAATTCTGTATATGGTTTGACAGATGAGACAGACAAAACCAAGATAGCTAAGCTTCTTAATTGCCCTGCCCCAGCCACTCAGATGGCACGTTAGCTCCCTAGTTGCTGCTTGATTCAGGCACCGTGGAAGTTGAGGGAGCATTTGGCTTCATTGATGTCCCTGTGGACTACAAGAATTTAACTTGCAATTCATTATCTTACATAAAAAAAAATGTCTTCTATGAGAGAGATCCAGACTTCAGTAAGTTGTGACAATATTTTTTAAAATGTATTTTCCAGTTACATTTGACATATTAGTTTCAGGTATACAAAATAATGGTTAGACATTTATATACCTTATGATCTGACACCATACAGTTATTACAATATTATTGACTATATATACTTTATATCCCTGTGACTAATTTTTTTCTTTTTTCTAATTAAAATGATTAGAGTGGTATTGGTTAATAAAATCAATAGGTTTTAAATGTCCAGTTCAATAATATATATACTTGTATTGTGTGTTCACCACCCAAAGTTAAATTTCCTTCTACCACCAAATATTTGACCCTTCCTTACCTCTATCTACCTCCCCCTTCCCCCTGTCCCTCTGGTAACCACAAATCCACTGTCCACATCTATTTTTGTAACTGGCAATTTGTACTTCTTAATCTCTTTCAAATACCATATAATTTCACCGACATGTGGAATCTAAAAAACAAAACAAACGGATAAACAAAACAGAAACAAACCCATAGATACAGAGACTGGATTGATGATCACCAGGTGGGAGGGATTTGGGGGATGGGTGAAAAAGATGATAACTTATTTTTTTTTTTTATGTTAACACCGATTTAAGACTTTCTTTGCACCAGATGCTGAGCTAAGAGTTTTATGTATATTACCTTGGTGTAATTGTATCAGTAAGGCTGTGTGTAAGTACAGCAACCTTATGATGTGGGTTTTATCCCTTTTTACAGATGGAGAAACTAAAGCTTAAGAGGTTCTGCAAGTTCCTCACCATCGCACAGTGAGTGATTAGTAAAACTGGCATTTGCAGACCATGCTCACATGTGAAATCCTTACATGTTAGAGCCTCGTATCTTAAGAATGTGAGTGTAATAATTAAATTAGGACTAAACTTTAATTTCAGATTGAAAATGTTTATATTTTAAGAGTCTAGTATTAAGTTGTTATAAATATGTTATACATGTATACTATGAATTATCTTAGTTTTTTAAAAAGAAAAAATATAAAAATATATAACTATTCACATGCATAGAAAAAAATTTATTTTTCTCTCTGGGGTTATATTACTGACAGAACTGAGGCTTTCAGAATGACAGTGTCTTTCTTGCAGTACCCATGGCATAGCAAAGAGAGAGAATGGTTCTAAAATATCAGAAAAATAAAATTATTATAGAAGAAAGGAAACCCAGTTACCATCACAGTCCCCCAAATGTGGCTGTTTTCTATAGTCCAGTCTTTATTTCTCTGCTTACTTTTACTTAAAAACAATTATTTCGTGCCACAAATTGAATTCTACTTCTTTTCACTTATAAACATCTGAGTTTATGTGGCATGCTTTTAATTTAATGATTGTTTAAAACAGTGGATGTATCATTACTTACTGCATCAGATATTTTTCTACACTCTGTCTCTCTCCCTCCCTCTCTCTCTCTCTCTCCCAATCACTGAGTCACTCGCTTCCCCACTCCCAGGATTGGCCAACATCTCAAGCTTTCATGTTTAGGGAATTCTCACCATTAGTCAGAAAAGGCCATATCTTTGCTCTCAGTAGTCTCATCTGTTTCCAGCATAGTTATTGTGAACATGTTAGAGGTGGCATCCAGTAGCAATCAGGTCTAGTGGTTTGGCAGGGCAGGTGGCAGAGTCGGGGTTTGGGGAAGGGGCAATTGTCTCCTCACCAGACTGGCTCTATGGTGACATTTAGCTCTGGCTGCCAAGATTTCCATTTTTGATCTTGATTTTCAATTTTCCTAGAACATTTTGAGCTATCCATACGTTCCTTTTCCAATTAAATCAATAATAGTTTCTTTTGCTTACAATTGAGAATACTGATACATGTGCCATGTGTTATACCAAATGATGGTGCTTTGACATTTTTTTAGGGCCTATGGGCTATGACCTGGAATTGTGGGATGGAATTTGGACTATGTGGTTTAGAAAGTATCTATATAAGGTGGGCCAGGTGGCAACTCCTTCAAATTCCATATTCTCTCTTTCCCCAGCCTTGGGCTCATTTAAATGCACACCCTTTAAAACATAAACAAATATATAGAAGGAGCCAAAGATAGCTCTTTTCTTTGCCCACCAAGAAAACAAAAATTTATCTAATTGAGTTGTAGAAGAGAATATTTCCTATTTTATTTTGCAGCCTTCCTAGCTGATCATCGTGAGTAGTTCTCAGGCTGAACCTATTATGTACAAAACTAGCTGATGCTTGTTTATAGCTCACATTATGCTAGGCACTTGCTAAGCACGTTACATAGATTGGCTCATTTAACTCCACAACACTGTAGGTGTAGGCACCATTATAATCTCTATTTTAAAGAAGAGGAAAGTGAAGGGAGAGGCCACCCAGCTAGAAAATGGCAAAGCTCACTTTAAACCTAGCAGTCTGGCTCCTGATCACTCATCGTTAATAACGTTATATATATTCTTTCCCCAAAGTGACTTGACTGACCTGATTTTTCTTTTTCTTACCATTCCTCTTTCTCACCTCCCCGGACCCCTCCGCCTGCCCCGCACAGCCTATCAGTTTTTCCTTTTCTCGTTAGAGAATGACATGAAGGTGTCCAGTTCAGTTCAAGGTGATTGAGCATCTGTGATTGTGAGAGGCTGGTAAATGGTTCGGTACCTATCAGCTGCAGGTGCCTTTGAGAAGGAACTATAGATTTGCTCTTCTGGCTCTAGGAATTTCTTCTGGGTTCACCTCTTCCTGACCTGTATTAACTCTGACCCTCCCCCAACTTGGAACTTCTGCTCTCATCTCCATACTCTGGTTTCTTTCTTGCTGTCTTATGTTTGAATCCTATCTCATGACTTTGTCCTTCATTCATGAAAACATTTATTTGGGGATGATGTAAAGTTTTACAAATAGAAGGTTATCTCCCTTTTTAAGGAGTGTACAAATCATTAGGAAACATACAACCTATTATGTAAATTATGTCATATCACATTATTCATTAACATTTCTATTAGAATTTACTTAGACATTTAAACATTTAGGATTTTATTATAAAAGTCCTCCTCTCCTATAGAGTAATTAGGGGTGACATTTTTTTCCCCTCAAAATGTGTAACTTGAGAGTAAATCTTTAATTCTGCCTGAGACAGTGATCAGCATGTCATTTGGGTTTTATGATGACTTTTGCAGCAGAAGACAAGGTGTCTGGGAAATGTTAACATAAACTTCATGTCCCTAGTTTGACTGTGAAAGCCAAGGGAATGGAAAGAGAAAAAGGTAAGAATTATAGAAACTTGGGACTTTTCAAGTGTTTGTGAGTCAGGATGAAAAGGAAGGGTAAGATAGGTGGAAATGGCCCTGGGGAAATTGTATGCTTAGGGAAAATGGGATCTAATTTTGGGAAGATTCTGTAGATGGAGTCTAAAGATACAACTAAGTTAGACAGAGTTCTTGTAGTTTCAAGGCGATCAGTTTTTCTAGATCCGTTGCTGGAATACGTGAGAGACTAGAGGAAGTTATAAAAAACTCGTTTAAAAAAAGAAAATAGAGTTAGGAGCAACTGTAAAAGCAAAGATAATTTACTCATACTTAATTTAACATATCTATGTAATTATATACTTGTGTGTGTGTCTCTTTTGGCTGGCTGGCTGGTTGTCTGTCTGTCTATCTGTCAATCAATCAATCAACCAATCAATCAATAAATCAGAAGAGCCTTTCTTCCTAAGGCTACACTGCTCACCTTGTTCACCTGCCTTCTTGACCCCCATTTAAAGCCTAACTCACTCTTGGCCCAGGGACTTTACAGTTTGGAATGATTCTCCCTTCCTGTTTTGTTTCCTAAGACTCTGAGGTTAGCTAAATGGTGCTTCTTCAGAGGGACATTAATTTAGTACCCTCTCTGTTTCCTTTACATACTTATCACAGTTTGTAAATATAGTTTTACATTTTTTTGTCTTTTATTTTAGACCATAAGCAATCTATGTCCAGAGGGCTTTTCTGTCTCTTCATCACTTTGTTTCCCTTGCACACAATTCCTGTCACATAGTAAATGCTCAATAGACATTAAATGAATATTTATATATTCACTAGGGTCTGGCTAAGCTGCTGGACAAAGACATTTAAAATTTAGTGGTTTAAATATGGCTAAGTGTAATTCTCTTGCATGTAAAACTTCAGAGAAAAGTAAGAGTCCAGACTGGTGGGATACCTTAGCACCATGAGGTCATTCACAGTCTGTGTTTCTTCCATTTTGCCACTCCAACATTCCTTAGGTCTTGTCTGCATGGTTAAAGCTGTGTCACCTCTACACTCCCATTCCAGATTTTAGGAAGGGAGATGGAGTGAAAGTGAAGGCCAAGCAATTTCCTATAAAGTAAGTGACTTGTGGTAAACTTACATGGCTACACCAAGCTGCAAAGGATACTAGGAAATACTGTCTCTCATGGGTGGTCATGAGCCATCTAAAATGGAAGAAGTAGAGAATAGGTATTGGGAAATAACTATCTGACTCATTGTTTATTAAATGATTGTTGAAAGAATGAATATCCATTCCTACATTCTCAGAGACTGGAATAATATAGGGGTTTGAGGGCTTGTTTTAGAACCCCAGAAATTGTGTGTGTGATACAAAAATATTAGGCACTAGATAACATCAAATACATTTTATGACACAATCTATTCATCTGCAAATTTTGGGGCAAGAGGAAGGTTAAAGATATAAGAAAGTTGCTTAGGCCAAGAAATTGAGTAATGCTTGTTAGGGCAGCTTTGGGTATTGGGTGTACAAACCTGGCTTTGTTAGAATTTGAGGACGAAGTCTCTGCTGTCAACAAGCTTCCAGAAATAAGCCTTCGACTGCTATAGTGAAGAAATAGTTCCCTCTAATCCTTCCCTGAACAGAAGGGAGCTATTCTGAAGCCAGGACATTACTTGACGCCCAGCCTTTACTCTTTGTTATCCTAAATTTGTCACTGAAAAGGCTTTAAAATTCTAAGGCCAAAAAATAGAGCAAAACCAAGTAATAACTATTTTAAAGGATATGGATAAAATTAATATTCCACTAATGCCTCCTGATACAAAAATAACATTTTAACAAGTGTAGGCTGAGTATGGAGTCGTATGATAATGTTTGCACCTGTCTTCCCCTATAAGTGGCTAAGGGCATCTTGGCAAGGCTTATTATCCACAGACCTTACCACATGACTGCAGATTAGAGGAAGGGGCCCAGCTGCTGCCACAGCTTAAATTGTCTTTATGCTTATGGGCTTGGTATTAGCCTGTGCTGCCTTAAATACCGTCTGTATAAAAAAGGTAGTCATTCCTCTTCTATCTCTCCTCATGTTGGCCAAAAGATTAGGGAACCGATTTTGCCCCTTCCTCTGCCTTTCACCCTGTCAAATTTCTACAAGCTGAGCTCATGAGTCTGTTTTTGGTGAAACCTGCCTCAGGGAGAAGGGGAGTGAATTCCTGCTTCCCTACCCTTCTGTAGCATTTTCTCTTTGTCAGAGCACTTCAACTTTGGGACTTTAAAGACTTTAAATTCTGTCAACCTGTTTGTGACTCTTCTTTGTAAACTACTTCAGGATAGAGACCATATCTTATTAATAATCATTGATTTTTTCTGCCTTGTTCAATGGCTTGCATGTGGTAGACACTTGATAAATATTTGTTGAATGAGTGACTGAGTGAGTGAATGAGGTAACAATTTTTTGGGTTCTTTCTGTAGCCTCTTAGTTATTCTAAGGTGGTTCATGACTCCCCAAGGCTAGGAGCACAAAGTGTGATTTCAAGTTTTTCCTTGATATCAAATATTTTATTTGCTTACTGAAGTTAAATTGAAGTTCAAAATTCTTTAATGGAAAATTGACCTTTCATTATACAATGAGATGTAAAATGGTTTAAATGTAATTATTGCTTGAATTATTACCCTGATTAAAGCTCATTGAAACTAAAGTGTAACCAATCAGTCAATCAAAAAGTGTAAATAACTGATTCTAGAGTCTTTTCTGTTTTGACAGGGGGTGGAGGTCAGAGAAGAGTTGGTGCCTGGTCCTTAGTGGGGGTAGAGAGGATGGGAGGTCAAAAGGTCATCTAGGTAGAAACAGAGCATACATAGAAAGGGGAACTAGGGGCTCTACTATAGTACTTCCTTACTGTTGCAGTTTTATAGAGAAGAATGGCACAGTTGCTCATGTTTGCAATTTTGTGAGAACAATGTTGGAAACTTTATTGCACATCAGTACCTGCTTTAGAGGGTTTGTTTGTGTATGTGTGCACTTGAAAAAGTTGATTTTGTTGCAGAGGAATTACATTTTTCAGAGGAGTTAATTAAGGTCATATACTCTAGATTGTACCCTAAACTATCTTTTCCAATAGTAGAATGATTTGGATACTAAACATCACTGATTAAGTGATATTGGAGATAGCCTTAGACAGGGAAGTGTAGAAGTTATGGCAAGATTTGACTTTGAGTTGGAACCACTTAAATGAGGGCTGCCATAATCTACCTATTAAGGTAGAGCTCATGGCACTGAAAACTTCTGGTTAGTTTGGAAGTGGAGAGAAAATATGTGCAACAGAGGCTCTGTGTTACATGACTGATTGAGACTTGGCTGTTTATACAATGCCAAATGATCAGTTTGACTTTTTTTTTTAAACCTCCCTTGAGTTGGAATTGAATTAGAGTATTGGTTTGAGAATTAGATGTCCTAGGTTTTGGTTTCTGGCCATGTAATATATGATAGATCACTTCTCACTGGGTCCAGATGAAACTATATACACTTCAGGGCTTATTCCAACCTAACACTTTCTATGTTTTTTTCTCATTTGGAACAACTAGAGTATTTTACATAACAAACCAGTAGCAGAGTTTGGACTAGAACATGTCTTATACTTAAAAAAAAAGAACTTTTTATAATTTTTTATTGAATATAAGTGCAGAAAGTGCACTAATCTTGAATGTACAGATGGTTGAATATTTTAGAAGTAGGTATTGAATTATAATTTAGTTCAATTAAGATTCAGCTTTTTAAAATGTATACTTTGATGAGTTTTATCTGATAGTTGTATACAGTTTTATAACACCACAGCCAAGATACAGACCATTTCCATCATCCCCAAAAGTTTCCTGTTCCTCTTTAACATTCATCTCCTCCTTCCACCCCAAGCCCCTGACAACCCCTGATCTATTCTTTATCTCTATAGTTTTGTCTTTTCCAAAATGTCATATAAATGAAATCATACCATATGTGGACTTTTCTGACTTTTTTCAATAATGCTTTTAAGATTCATCACATACCTGTATAATTGCCACTTAGATCAAGATCTAGTACTTTTTCAGCATCTCAAAAGGTTATCTTGTGTTCTTTTCCAGTTACTACCCTCCTCCCACTATTCTGACTTGTACTATGGTGTCAGTCTTATCTGTTTTGTATTTAATGTAAATGGAATCACACAATAGCGACTGTATGGATTTTCTTACTCTTATTATAATATCTGTAAGATTTATTCACATTATAGCTAATAATTGATCTTTTAAAAGATGGTTGTATAGTATTCCATTGTGTGACTAGACCACATTTCATTTATCCATTCTACTGTGATGGTATTTGGGTTGTTTCTAATATTTGGCCTTTTTGAGTAAAGCTGTTGTGAACATTCTTGTTGATGTCTTTTGAAAATATTTGTTTGAGAATATGCATTCACATCTCTTGGATATATTCCTAAGAATAAAATTCTTAGAATTGCTGGATCACAGGCTAGGCATTTAGTTAGCTTTATAGATGCCATAAAACAGAATTCTAAAGTGGTTGTATCAATCTGTACTCTCGCCATCAATATATGAGGGTTCCAATTACTCCACATCCTTACCAACAGTTGATATTGCCAGTCATATTTTAGCCTTGTGGAGAATTGTAGAGTTACTAATTCTTTTCCCTCTAGTTTTTTTTTTTATTGTGGTGAAATATACATAACATAAAATTTACCATCTTAACCATTTTTAAGTGTACAGTTCAGTGGTATTAAGTACATTCATAATGTTGTATTGTCATCACCACCATTCATCTCTAGAATCTTCATTTTGTAAAACTGAAACTTTGTACGCATTAAACAATAATTTCCCATTCCTTTCTTCTCTCTAGCCCTGGCAATCACCATTCTACTTACTATCTCTATGAATTTAACTACTATATGTACCTCATGTAAGTGGCATCTTACAGTATTTGCCTTTTTGTGAGTGACTTATCTCACTTAGCATAATGTCCTTAAGGTTCATCCCTATTATAACGTATTGCAGAATTTTCTTCCTCATTAAGGCTGAAAAATATTCATTGTATGTATATGCCACTTTTTGATTATCCATTCTTTTGTCAATTAAATGTCCATGTAGTGTAAGAGTCCTGGACTCTGTCCTTGGATCCCCTGTGAAAGATTTGTGTGGAGATCCAATGCTTGGAGAAGAAAGACTGCAGGCAAAGAGTAGCAAGCAGAAGTGATTTTATTAAGCAAGCAAAGTATACTTGGAAAAAGTCCAAGCAGGCAGCTCAATAGAGAATTGAGTGCTCCGAGAAGTTGGGGATGGGGTTTATGGGTAGTAGGGTTTCTTTGTTCTCCTTCTGTCTCTCCTTCCTCAAATGATGTGAATCCTCTGTGCCTCCCTCTGAACCTTCCCATTCCTAGCTTGGGAAAACAGGTTAGGTATATTATTGTTTTGTTTAGCTTCTGATCATGGGAAACCGAGGGAGTCGCCTGAAGCTGTCAGATATCTTATTGTGTACATTTTACTGTTAAACCGGTCTTGAGGCCTTGTTAACCCCTCACTGTCCTTCTCTCTTCGGCTTATATTTACCTGTATACCTACTTTATCAGACACTTGGGTTGCTTCTATGGTTTAGCTATTATGAATAAGGCCTCTAAGAATATGTATGTACACATATCTCTTTGAGACCCTGCTTTCACTACTTTTGGGTATATATTCAAAGCAGAATTGCTGGATCATATGGTAATTATGTTTTTAATTTTTTGAGGAACTACTCTACTGTTTTCCACAATGACTGTACCATTTTACATTCCCACCAACAGTACACAAGGGTTCAAATTTCCCCATATCCTTGCCAACAGTTGTTTGTTTCTTTTTTTTACTAGTAACCATTTTAAAGGGTATAAAGTAGTATCTTATTCTTTCGATTTGCATTTCTCTGAAGATTAGTGATACTGAGCATCTTTTCATGTGCTATTGGCTTTTGTGTATCTTCTTTGAAGAAATGTCTATTCAAGTCCTTTGTCCATTTTTTAATTGGGCTATTTGTATTATTATTGTTGGGTCTTAGGAGTTCTCTATATATTCTGGATATTAGTAGCCTCTACTTTTAAATAGAGTGAAGTTACACATGCAACACTAATACTGTATGTAGTTCAGAGGCATGGAGAACCTGGAGTGAACAGTAACAAGACAACCAACAGGGGCAAGCAGTAGTGAAGCCAGCTTTTGTTGCCAAAAAGGCCTGAGTTTTCAAAATTTCTCATTCCTGTATCACTAAGAAATAGTAGTTGTAGTAGGGAGCCTTTCCTTCATGATTCATTACCTCCTCTCTCCTTTAATATATGTTTGTTCCTAAGGTCCCTAGAAGAAAATACTTAGGGGATTAGTTGGTGATGACCTTCCTCCTTCAGCCTTATCAGAAGGAATAGATGAGTTTATTCTTTTTCATTTGAGATGGCGTTAGAAGCTTGTATCAAACCTCCACTGAAATCAGAGTAATAAATATTCAAGAATAGCAAGTGGCTACAGAGAATTCACAAATGTAGTATGGGTACATGTATATGCCTGGAGCATGTCAAAGATAGTTTCTACTGTCAAAGATAGTTTCCAGGAAACGTGGTAAGGCAAAGGGTCCATTGAGAGATTCAGTTATTCTTGATGTTGATAGCACCAGGAAGGTTTGAGTTGGTGGGCTATGAGTGGGCCTTGCAATGTGGTCGTTCACCTAATAACATGCCTAGGAAAGTCCAGTCAAACTGCCAGATTTTTTGTACTTTACACCTAATGTATAAATTAATGGAGTTTTTATGTGTACCTAAGAATCACTATGCATTTTAGAGTATTTCTGGCCACTCAACAAATACATGAATCAGATTAAGGAGTAGTCAGTCAGACTTGAATTAAATATATATTCCCATAATGGTGATTATCTTTTTTTTTTTCTCTTGGCTCAACATTATTATAGCAAGCTGAAATAAAAAGAGATAAGTAGCTATTATAAATGAACCATTAAAAGTATCAGTAAGCCAAAGTTATCATTGATCTCTCTCCCTCTCTCTTTCTCTCTTTATAAAAATGAATGTAGTGAATTGCCACGGAGTTACCTACTTTAATAATAAATCTGCAGTGTCAGGGCAGTGACCTGATGTTTTCTTTTATATATAATTTATAGTCTATTGATTTAATTCTCTGAATATCTTAACCTATTGGTATAGCATAAAACCATTTTTTTAATTGAAAGACAAAGGAAGCTTGGGATGAAACCATGTGGCAGAATATTCTTATTGAAGATTTCTATTTGATCAATAGCCAAATAAATATGAGCTTATTTTCAGTGACAGTTTCAAATTTAAAAGACCAAAAAAGGAGATGCTTTGGTTCATTGTCTTTTTGGGTAATCAATTTATAGATATATTTAGAAATTTAGATGTTTTTTCAATGGGCAAGGGAAGAAATCTTACAGAAACATTTTAAGGAGACATTAGCTTCTTTTTTTAGTGAGTCATAAACAAGAATGTGGAAAATGAACTCAAGTAGCAGACAGTTTATTTGGCTACATAAAACATTGATGTTGTGCTGCTAAAGCTTTCTCCTCAACTTTTAGAATAGAAAGCCAGCACTTTATGCTCTTCTAGCCAATCTCTGGCACCTTTCTATCTGGCAATGCACCGAGATGCCAGGTGCCATACCAGCACTCTTTCACTTGAATAGAGCTGCTGACTTCCTCTTACTGCCAGTTTTAAATTTCTGGCAATAATTATTACCATAGCCCTGTCATCCCTCCTGTCTGTCTGAACAAATTTTGAGTTTAGTGTCCAGCTCCTGGGTCTTTTTTCACTTGTCTCAGGCAAGAGCATAATGAGTACCATCAAATATTGCTGAGAAAATGCTGAGAAATAACAAATATCATAGAAATCAAACACAGGATTAATTTGATAGAAGGCTTTTCTCTATTTTTGTCCAATCACCTACTTCTTTATTTTTCTTTAGATGTGACAGATCTTTTTTTCAGGTAAACTGAAAAAAAAAAAAATGACCGTGCATCATTGTCAGGTCACAGGCTTAACTCAGTTTGGAAGGAAGCAATTTGAGGATGGCTATCCTATCACCACGCTTTATTTTTTTCTTTACCTAATGCAGATAGCTGTGTAGAATATGAAGGAATACTCACTCCTTGAAGAGCAAGCAGTGATTTTTTTTATGGTGCTCATAACTCATCCATCAATTTTATCTGTGGTAGGTCCTTGTCAAAATCAGAGTAATTAAATGGAATGACAGTCCTGTTAAATGTGTTCATGCCATTGCATTGCAATAAAGCATGTGCAAATTTACAATTAAGGCTCGTCTTCCTCCTTAGCCTAGAGTTGTGACAAACATTAAGTTGTGCAGCCATAGGGATCCAAAAGGGTATTCATCAAAATAAAAACACCAGGTGGATACTCTCAGGATTATAATGCCTTCTTATGCAATTACTCTTTTTCACTGCATATTTTTTGACTGAATAATAATTACTTTTGCACTGAGGCAGGATCAGCTAGTTTCAACTTGTTTTATTACAACTCCCCTGTTTTTGAATTTGCAAGACAGCGTAGAACCATAACTGTTTATTCAGATGAAAGTATATTTGTTCCAGTTCTTAGCTTTCAAAGGGTAACAGATTCTTTCAAATACAGCACACTGAGCTTTTAATACAGCACTTTGGTGCTGTGAAACACACCATTAAGATGCATATGGATGGTGTGGTTAATTTCCTAAGCTATCACTAGAAATCATCAATATAACAGAGATAAAGGAGACTTGAAACCTAGCCCAAGCAGTGAATTGACAGCCATCTTTAGCCACCATGACCTAAGAATGACCCTGCGCTCTGCTGGGTGCGGAAGTTAGATATGTTGCAGGGCGCAGGAATCAGATATCTAACAGGCCTGGAAGCCCCCACTGTGCAGCAACTGCAGAATCACTTGCAAGGTCTGATGTACACATAGGTGACAAACAGTGATGCCAACTCCATGCTCTTTTATTTTATATTTAGAAATAGTGTTGTGAGTATTTAATGCTTATTTTAGCTGCTCCCTGCTTTGTGAAGTTAAGATTCATAAAAGAATAATTAATAAGTTTTTATATTATCTAAAATATTCTAATATGCCCATGTCTTCAAATATTGGTACTGCGTCTGTATAAATTTTGCATATATACATATCAAGAAGTTATGGCAGTGGAACAATGTGTTCTAAAGTGCTTAAAATCACACATGGCCTTGTATGATAAAATGTACCTGTTTTTGGTAGCTCTTTATCCTTAAGTCTTGCTTACATTTTAAATTTCTTGCTTAAATCTTTGTAACTTGGTCAGGAATGATACTTTAGGAGAAGCACACGTATAGAGTTGCAGAATATGGATTTAGGTGCGATTGTCATGCTCTCATTGCAGAAATGTTATGTGAAATGGTTATCTTAATAAAGCAGAGTTGTTAATAAGGGAATAGACATTTGGAGGAGCTAAGCAGTATCAATTCAGGTTACCTCATTAGCTTTTGGTTACTAAAGTAAAGAGTTTTGAGTTGCTGGCTTTTTGTAACACTTTTTTCCCCCTAGAATTTTCATGAATGAAAAGTAGATATACTCACCTTAAAAAATATATAGATGAAATTATTTGTACTATTAGCATATGCTAATAGCATAATGACTAAAATGTTTACATATTAATCAATGAAAATGCAGATAAGGTGTTATCTGTACAGTATCTTCCAAGTGTAAAATAATTTAAAAAATTATTCACAAACAATAAATAATCATAATAATCTTCTCTTTCTCTGAAGTCTCTGTGATTTTCAGTTTTTCAAAGACCACTGCAGCTTGCAAGTAGATCCTGCATTGAGAATTTGCCGGTCACTTTGGAAGTTCCACAGGCCATGCCAGAGGGACTGGACTTCCAAGTCCTTGGGGGTCTGTGACACGGAGGCAGTGGTAAACATGGGATAGAGATGGAGCTCCCACCCTGACTCCTTTGAGGGGGAAAATAGCCCTTTGCCTCCTACTTGCTGTGCTGAAAATTGGTAGAAGTTTAGAATAAAACCTTTGCAAATACCAAATTTTAGCTGAATCGCCTTCCTTCCAGGGCCATTACAGGATGCCAAATTCACCTGCCACTTTTACTCTCAAGCCCATTATTCTCCCAGGATGGCGTTTCATGGTTATTATTTTTTGCTCTGCTTTTAACGAGAGAAACAGGTAGCAAGCTGCATACACTAGTAATGCTTTATAATAACGTTGTAATCTGGGTTTATATAATAGTTCTTCTTTGAAAAATGTGGAGGCAACTGTGGCTAAAGGAAGAGTATTGCCTCCCTTGCTTTGTGACAAATGAGGATTTTAATCTGATTCATAACCTTTTACAAACAGCTTCATCTTGACCAGCCCACTGTATTTGTGACCTGTTCAATTTATTAATGTTTCATATTGGGCCTAAGTGCCTACAGTGGGGAAATGACAACAAGTGAGTACCAGTGACCTCATTAACTTGGCTAATGCTGCTAAAACGAATGGCTTGGCAGTATGGAAGTTTGCCCTATGGAAACCTTTCTACCTGAGGACGGAGATAGTAAGACACAATTTTACTATTGGTGGTTGTAGAGATTTATAGGTTGTGCTGCTTTGCTCATTTGCATATACCCCAGTGCTTTTTCTTTTATAAGTTCTTCCTTTTGCGCCCAAAAGTCACTTCCCTATAAATGAGGCTCATCTTTGGCTTAACTTGTTTATCATCACACATCTGTAATGTTTTAGGAAGCAGAGTGTTTCCCAGTTCAGTTTCAGGAAACAGAAACCATTCTAGCTCTTTTAAGAAGAGATTTTAATATAGGGAATTGTCCTTAAAAAATATGAGTTGTGAGCTCAGAGTTGGGCCTGCAGGAATGACTCTCAGTAAGTACAATAGTGCTAAACAGGCCTGAAATTTTAGCTGCTGCTTGACCAGGAAGGTGGGGGGAATCAGAAGCTGCCCTGGATCTGTGGGATTTGAGAGCTCACCACAGTGGCCTCACAAAGCTAGTACCTGGGCACTGGAACTTTGCAGTGCCAATCTCTCCCCTCTAAACTCTTCTTTCCTAATAGTAAAAGAGAATGGCAGGGTGATTGCTCTCACCTCCCTTCCATCTTCTAGATCTCATGTGATTGCATCTACTTGGTGGGTCCTGGTTCCAGAACTCTTGCTGCAGGGGAATATATGAAACTATGATTTTTAGCTTTCTGATGTCCGCAGTACTAGAAGGCACACTAGAGGGGAGTTGGAATGAATGTTGATTTATCATTCATCATTTCCATCCCTAGCCTAAAGAAACACAAACGTGTCATAGGATAGGAAATCCATGGGGTCCGTTTCTTTTTCTAGTGCCCTTTGATTTTCATTTAGACAAGTGAATTTTTTTTTCATTAAAGTAGAAAAAGTAATGATGACTCTACAATATTTTTCTGTTGTTTGTCTGAAATAGTTTAGCACCTTTAGCACTTCACAATTCCTCAATTGTTGATTGTAGATGTAAAAACCTGGTATCTGAGATTCTCCATCTTCTGGTCTAGCCAATTGTTCCTTATTTCTCCATTGGCTCCCACTTGTTTTTGCCTCATTCTGTGCCCATTCCCTCAAATTATCGCCTTGGGATTGTGTTGTTTGATCTCAGCTTTCTTTCTGGAAGCTATCTTTGGAACTCTTCTATGTTTTAGGCCAAGGAGCTAGGGGATACCTTAGGTAGATTCCCACCCATGTTCTTCTAATCTCAGCCTGGGTGTGTCACTTGGATTCTCAATCATTTGAGAGGGAGTGGGGCCAATAACAGTTATGTTACTGAGATATTCTTAAAATCTTTTGTTATAAAAAATGCAAACAGCTAGGTATGTGTCAGTTGAGCAAATGAAAACATTTAGAAACTGCATTTATTTCCTACTGTTGAGCTACCCTGACCATGCTGGAATTTGTGCCTAGCACAGTTGCAGAGTAGGCATGTGGTATTGGTTGAATTAATCACAGAATTTAATGGCCTTCAAGCCACATTTTCAGAACTCATTCACAATTTTGATAAGTAAGAATTATGCTTTAAGTTTATGCATCTTTTTTTGGTGTACATACATTACAAAGTGTTATGCTGTCAGGCCACCTTATTATACAGTGTGGCTTAATTATGAAAGGGTGTTATTAAACTGCTTTTCAGTCAGAGCTCTTCAGGTAATTTATTGTACTCACAGTTGGAAGGCCAGGGACAATTTTCAAGGGCGGTTGGTCGAGGCTTACATGATATCATTAGAACCTGTTTTCCTTTCTTTTACCTCCAGTGGTTATGTGACTATCTTCTGCTTTATTCGGTGTATGGCTATAAGTGATGGTTTTGAGCAACTATAAGAACTCATCAACCCAATATCAAATCCATTGGGAAAGATTATTTACTTTTCCCATAGCACAAACAGAAGTGCAAACCCTGAACCTCGTTAGCCCTCATTGTCCTGATTTAGGTCATATGTCCATCTAGGAGGTAATCAGTAGCTAGGGGAATGGGATGCTCTTATCAGCTTAGTCTTGGTCTTCAACTCCACCTCAAAATGTAGAGATAGAATCAGCTTCATCATGGATTGAGAATGGGCCTAGAGTGGATCCCCAAATGGAAATGTAGGAATTGTTATAGCAGGAAGCAAATAGATGCTAGACAGCAAAAGCAACATGTCTACCACAAGCAGAAAGCAAGCTACCTCTACGAAGAAGATACTGTGTCTCCAGAAATTTCGAGAAGAGATATGAAGTTAGAAACCACTCTGAAAATTTCTAGCTGTGTTTCAGTGTTCTGGGCCACAGGTCCAGTTGACTATCTGAAAGCACCCTCCCCCCCTTTTTTTTGCCAATGAAACAAATTAAATCAAATCTGAGAGTCAGCTTTGAAGACATGAGTCCAGGGTCAAACTGAGATGGCCCATGCTGAAATAGACCCTAGAGTTTTCAAGGATATTCAAGACTCTAGGCACTGATTGTCTGGATTTCCATTTTTAATTTAAAATTGGTTTTGCAATAATATAACACTCAAAAAGAAAAAAATTTAAATGCATGCAAATGTAGAGAAGAAGGTACAATGAACCACCATCTATCCAAATTGTTACTATCCAGATTTCCTCATTTTCTTTGTCTATCATCTTCTTTTCCTCTTTTGTTGAAATATTGTAAAGGACATCCCAGATATCATTTTGCCCTACCACCTCAGTATCAAATGTTCTTTTTTGAATAACTTTGTTTTTTTAGTTATTTAATGCAACCAGGAATGATTTAGCTATAAATCTAAATATTCTGATGCATCAGAAACTTGAAGTCCTTTTTTTTTAAGACCACAGAAGCCAAATATACCTCTGACCCAGTCAGTACCAAGCTTACAGAGTATTCACAATGCTGAAAGACTGCAGCATTCCAAACAATAAAATAGGAATTAAAAAGATAGGTATGTTCTATGTCTACATGGACAGGACTTTGGCTGGCTTCCTGTTGAAGCAGTTTAGACATTTGAAAGGTACCATAGCTACCAGGCTTGTGAATCTGATCATCTTTAACGGTTATCTTTTTATTGGGGAGTTAAGGTTTTCTCCCTTGAGATTTCAACATGATGTTTTCTAGAAATTGATTTCCTTAGAAAACTACCTATAAAATGAGCGTGAAGGTCAAAGTTTATTTTAATGTTATTAATACTAACATGGATTCAATACAGGTACTTAATCAGGTTATCTTGAGCCATTTTCTCATGTACAGTTTGATATTCAGGGATAACCAAGTTATAAAATAAACTTGTGGTTAGAATTTTTATGCTAAAAAATTCAATTTGGACTGTTTTCAGAGAGGTTATAAATCAAAGTGTAGACATGGGGTTTATCAGTATCTCTTTAAGTAAAGTATTTGGTATAGTTTCTACAAAGTTGCCTGTGAATTTCGTTCCCTTAATTCAGAAAGGTCCCATGAGACTTTGGTCTCTGGCAGCATATTCATTGCTATTGATCTAAGTGAAACAAGGCAGAGATGGAGAGAGCAGCTGGAAATAGCTAGTGATTTATTCATTTGACAAATATTTATGGAGTTTCTGCTATGTGTTAGGCACTGTGCTAAGTACCGTGGGTAAATTAAAGAAGAAATGACCAAGATCCTGGTTACAAAGAGCTTATAGTCAACTGGAGATAAGACCTTAATGCAAAGTATAATATGAAGTGTCATAAAAGGAAATGTGGGAATTCTAAAGAAGAAATGAATTGTTATTTTCAGATTCCAACATCTGAGACAGCTGCATGGTGAGTCACCAGTTGAAATGAGCTGGGGAGTTTATTTTGAATTTCTTGCTCATACAAACATGGGCAAGAAAGTACAGGCCCTGCAGACTGATACAAACCATTGTACCTTCTACAGAAGAGCCATGGTCTTTTGGGTATAAGGACAAACAAGTGCTATTGCTGTTTGTCAACCTATATCTTATATGTTACTTATATGTTATGTACAAGTTATATGTTACTGATTGTAAAAGGGACAAAAGAAATTGCATGTCAAATATTCTGATGCTACTATATCTTATTGGTATTCTGTGGATCTGTTGTAGCTTTGCTTCTGTAACTCCTCCAAGACTTTAGGATACATAGGGAACAAAATATTGGTTCCATCAGTCTTTAATGTGAAATAACTTTAATTCATAAACTTTGAAACAGTTTCCCATATGTAAAATGCACAAAAAGTATAAAAAAAGAGGACAAGATATAATAAACAATAATGATTAAGTTCTGTTTCACCTCCTTAAGTCTGTCTCTCTGTTTTCCCTTGTGTTCACTGCCACTATCTAATTCCAAGTCAGTAATTCTCATTTAGGACTCCCTGCCTTTAGTCTGTTCTCCTCCATTCCTGCAGAGTGAAATTTTTACAACACCAATCTCATATTTTTGATAACATTTGATAAAATTAAAAATTTTTTTTCCCATGGTACTGCATTGCTCTTAAGATAAAATTTGAATTCCATTACATGATTTGCAAGGCCCTCCATGGGATAATTTGATAAGAGTTGATTGTGTGATCAAAGAGCATCTAAACAACTGAAAAAAAGTTGAATGTGATGGTACAGAGTAGTAAACAGTAACAGATATCACATAATACATTTACTCTATCTTATTTGATATTTTTTTTTTATCTCGTTTCTTATATGAGCCATTTAACTGGAGCTTATGTCATGAAATAGATGAATTCTTTTCTTTGTAAGGTGAATTTCTGCATTTTAAGTCTTTCCACACTAAATTACATTATAGAATTAGAAATTGATCCTTCTGTAAGGACTGTTGATCTTTAAGATAAAAAATTTAAACTTTTAAACATCATCTGTTGAAAGGAAATGAAAATATATTAATTTAATTCAAACTTAAATGTATAAATTTATATGTATTTAATATATAAATTTAAAGCGGTTAGGATTTTTTAAGACAATGAAATAAAGTCATTCCAGAAAGATGCCAATGACTTGATTAATTATAATGTAGCACAATGAATACTATTCATAATTTATCAACCTCCAAATTTTTATAATCTATAGCAGGATGGCATGTGATTTTCATATTCTGTTTCTTGGTACCTTTAGAAATTGTTGACCTTAGGAAGCACAAGTTGACCTGGGCAAAAGAGGGAGTCAGTTATAGGAAAAAAGCCATTGCAATTATTTAAAATAAACAATGATTTTAACAAATGGGATGGTACATTTATTGCCCTTATTCAATGGAAAATAGAGTGTTAAGAAAGTAACATCAAAAAGTTATTACAAAACATAGGCCAAGAAGTCCTGAACTTTTGAACAGTCTGCCAGGGTGATACTTTCATTCATTCATTCAAATGCTTATTCAGTGTTCAGTTATATGTATTGAAGATTTACTTCATATCAGGCACAGTAAGTAAGCTTTGGGGATGTAATGACAAAGAAGTCAAAGTTCTGACTCTTAGAATTTTCAATCTAGTATGGAGATGAGTGGAATAGGTGAGTGGAAACAGAAAATAAATAAGTACATACCAAGAAAGTTAATTTTTGACAGAAATAAGTTCCATGAAGAAAAGACAGTGGGAGGTTAAAAAGACTGCAGGAAAGTGGTTATTTTATGTAGACTGGTCAGGAAAGGACTTTCTTTTTTTAAATTAAATTTATTGGGATGACATTGGTTAATAAAACTATATAGGTTTCAAGTGTACAGTTTGATAATACATCATCTGTGTATTGCGTTGTATGTTCACCACCAGGGACGGATTTTCTGAGGACAGAGCAGAAACCTCTATGATGAGAGCCAGAGAAAGGACCAGGAGAAGAGTGTTTTTGGTTGAGGGGACAGTAAATGTAAAGGCCTGGAGGTAGGATTAAATTTGGCATGTTTGCAAGAAACTGACCGCCAAGAGGAAATGTGAAGTGGACAGGCAGAGAAAGGATCACACTGTGATAGGGAGTTGAGATTTTTATTTTAAGTGAGATTAGTGAAAACCTGCTATGGCAAATACTGTCTTTGAGGAGTTCACAGTCTAGTAGAGGAGACAGACATTAAAGAAATAATGGCAAATCAATGTGATAAATTTGGAAATAGTTGATTTCTGCCTCCTATCAGCGACTTTCAGTTATGGCTGCAAAGTAGAGAAAGGATATATGTGCCTGGGTGCTATCCTTAAAATTTCTGATTTTAATTAAACTGAGGTGAGACTGGGCTGCCATATTTTTAAGAAGTGGCACAGGTGATTCTAATGCTATGAAGGTGTGAACTACTGCTAAGGACAAAGGCTTGGTTCCAGTGGGCAGATGTTGGTAGTTTCCAAGCAGGTTCACTCAAGAAACCGCAAATATAGCACCGTGGAAAGTTTTCTTGAAGATCAAGGCCAGAATCAATGTCTAGAAGTTCATGTTCATGAAGAAATATGTTCAGGGGATAATCATAAAGCCCAAAGCATGTAGCCTGATGACTCTTGTGGTTAATGAAAAAAGGTCAAAATAGCAGCTTTTCAAGAGAAAAATGATACAAGAAGAAAATTAGAGATAACATATTTTAGAAGAGAAGTAAAAATAAACTATCAATTTGACAGTCAAATTATTGAGTCCTGATGGTTAGCTACTATTTGATGTTCTAAATAGTGTGAGACATTTGCCCTACAGCAAGGGAGGAACAAAAGAAATGCTAGCTTTTTAAAATGGAACGTTGGCAGATGCTTTCTTCTGCAATCTAGTGATTCATCCCATGATTTGTAGGATTGTTCTTGGTACATTAACACAAAATAAATAACAGTGTTTATCAGTCTTTACTTTTTCTCTTATTGTATATTCTGAGAAAGCCGAGGCAGGGAGTGCACATCACCTTTGGGTTGGTGTCATTACCCAGAATTAAAAGTGGGTTATTAATACCATTTACAAAAATATTAAATTAATAATAATACATCTTAGTGACTTGGAAAAATTGTAAGCAACACTTTAAGAGTTAACCTTTTCCTTAGGATTTGTGAATAATAGAGTTGAACAGGATATCCATGATGTATTGAGTTGATTCTGATATCTCACTTCATACACACATACTAGCATTATTGTTGCTAAGGTGTGTGTGTGTTTGGAACACTAAAACATTCTGTTCGTTCTATTTGTATTTTATTTTTCTGTATTAAATTACTATAGTAGTTTCTCTTTTTATATATTTTTATTTTTTAATATTTTTATTAATTTACCTTTGCTAAACTCTATTAAGGAGATGTCAACAAATGATGAACCTCTAATCTGTTACCATGTACTGCTCCAATCTTACCATTCTATTAGAAGCCATTAAATTGCCTATATAATAAAATATACCCTTTTTTCTAGACCTCTAGGACAATGATTCTAAACTTATGAGTTTCATGTACTTGTAAAATTTTAAAATAAAGTTGGGAAAATTATATATATTGCAGATGTTCTACTTTTCCAACGAAAGCTATTCAGGAAAATAAATAGTCTATTGGAATTATTAGTTCATTAAATTTGTTAACTCCAGAAAAGTAAGAAATGACACTTTAAAATTCCTTCTAATTCTAAAGTTTTTTCTTTAATTGCTGATATTATAGAGGTGATAGTTGCCTTTCGACATTCCTCTATAATAACCACCATACTTACCACAGTGCTAATACATAGGTAGTGCCCAGGAAATATTTTAAAACCAATATTCTTGTGGTTTTAGACACATGATACCTGACATGATAGCTGCTCAGTAAAGATTAATAAGTGAGTCAGTGAATAAATGAACAAATGTTCTTTGATAGTAAATCGAGAGAGTTTAGACACTGATTCTCAGCACTTTGAGCAGGTAGATATGATCTCCAAGCCTGACACATGGATTCTTCTCTATATCTGTCCTTGTGCTGTTGTAAATAAACAACCATCGTCAGTGGAAATACAATTTTGATTACAAATAGTTGTGTTTCTGCTATTGATTGATTAGCTCATATTATGTAGGTTATTTTAATAAGTACTTAACATTTTCCAATTTATTTTTATTATGTTTGAATGTGAGCTAATCAATAATTTTGCAAGCAATTTGATAATCTTTCACCTATTCTGTTCTATCACCTAAGTACAAAAACCTTTTCTTTACCCAACACTTTGACATTGAGAGTTGGTGAAAAAGTTTAGGTAACTTCTTAGTAAAACGATACATATGTTCAGATGTTTCTCAATTCTGCATGCTTCTATTGACTACTAAATTGGATACAAGTGACTTAGCTCATTACTGTTTCATTGAAAGTTATAGCAATTAGGATCAAGAAACCACAAATGGATCTAGGTCCCATCCCCAATTTTTTTTTTTTATAGATGTAAAAGTAGCATTGGTTCACTGCAAATATTAAGTTTATATAGAAGTGTTTAAGTAAAAAAAGTCTCCTGATCATTTACTTTCTCTACTTCTAAAGGAAAACTCTTGCTAACAATTTGATACTTATCCTGATATATACTTATGCATGTACCAAAATTCATAAAATTGTACCTTTAAAAAAACTGTGGTAAAAAACACATAACAAAATTTACCAATTTAACTATTTTAAGTGTACAGTTTAGTAATATTAGGTATATTCACATTATTTTGCAACTCCAGAACTTTTAATCTTTCAAAACTGAAACTCCAATACCCATTAAACAAGTCTGCATTTCTTCCTCCCCTCGTAACTTCCACCCCTAGTAACCATCATTCTACTTTCTGTTTCTATGAATTTGACTATAAATTAAAAAATAATAGGATCAATCTACATCTCCTGTTAGGTAATTTGCTTTTTTAAAAAAATTGACTATGTTTGAAGAACTTTCTTCCATGTCCCATTTTTTCTAAATTAAAATTTATTTGCTTTTAATTCACAATCCATTAATTTTTTATGATTATAAAAATACTATTCTCATTATAAAATGTTTAGAAAATACTGAAAATGATTAAGAGCTTAAAAAAAATGTGCCTACAGTGTCCTCAACCTGAAATCTACCACTACTGTTATTTTGGCGCATTTCATTTTTATCTTTTTAAAATCCACTTTCTTCTCTTCATTCCAATTTAGATCATATAACACATACAATTTTATATACTGCTCTTTTCACTTAACATTTTATCATCAGCATTTGGGCTTTTAATTTAAAAATATTTGTACACACATTTTGATGCTGGGAAAATTGGAAGGCCACCTGCAAAGGAATGAAACTGTTGTCTATCACCATACACCAAAATTAGCTCAAAATGGATTAAGGACCTGAAAATAGGACCAGAATCAATAAAATGCATAGAAAAAAATAGGAACTAAACTCAAGGACCTTGATCTTAAAGAGGATTTTATGAATTTGACCTCAAAGGCAAGGGAAGTAAAAGCAAAAATAAATGAATGAGACTACATCAAACTAAAAAGCTTCTGCTCAGCAAAAGAAATTGTCAACAAGGTAAAGAGACAACCATCTGAATGAGAAAATATATTTGCAAGCAACACCTCAAATAAAGGCCTAATATCCAAAATATACAAATAACTCTCATGACTCAATAACAACAAAAAAACAAACAATCCAATCAAAAAATGGGTAGAGGACCTGAATGGACACTTCTCCCTAGAGGACATAAGAATGGCCAACAAATATATGAAAAGATGCTCAACATCGTTAGCTATTAGGGAAATGCAAATCAAAACCACAGTGAAATACCATCTCACACCTGTTAGAATGGCTATAATCAACAGGACAGGCAATGACAAATGTTGGAGAGGATGCAGAGAAAAAGGAACCCTCATACACTGCTGGTGGGACTGCAAATTGGTATAGCCACTATGAAAAACAATATAGAGGTTCCTCAAAAAAAAAGAGAATTGATCTACCATATGATCCATTCTCTACTGGGTATTTACCCCAAAGTCTTGAAAACCCATATCCGAAAAGATATTTTTCACGCTGATGTTCATAGCAGCACTATTTACAGTGTCCAGGACATGGAAGCACTGAAGTGTCCTATGACAGATGATTGTCTAAAGAAGCTGTTGTACATATATACAGTGGAATATTACTCAGCCATAAGAAGAGATGAAATACTGCCATTTGCAACAACCTGGGTGGACCTCGAGATTATCATGCTAAGTGAAATAAGCCAGACTGAAAAGTTGAAAGTCACATAATATCACTTATATGCAGGATATAAACCTAAAAGCAATAAATGAAAAGGACAGAGACTCAGGGACATGGATAATGGACTAGTGGTTACCAGAGGATAGGGGGTAGGGAGGAGAGAAGAGGTAGGGTAAAGAGGGTCAAATATAGCGGGGTTGGGGGAAGGTGAAGTGGGTAAAGGGGATCAAATATATGGTAGCTGAAGGAAACTGGACTCTGGGTGATAATCACACAATAGAATATGTAGATGTCAAATTATAATGTACACCTGAAAATTATATAATTGTTTAAAAAAAATTTGTACACACATTTTTAATCTTTTATCACCACTTGTTTTAAGCATTTCCTTTGTTGGACTTTTAAACTGTTTCTGGGATTTCATAATCATAAACAATTCTGGCACATCTTTGGGCATAAATAGTCAACACTTGCATTATTTCTTAAGGATAGACTCCCAGAAGTAATAATGCAGGGCCAAAGAGTGAGATTATTTACAAGGCTCTTGATTCATATAATTAAATTGCTTTCTAGAAGGGGCCAATTTATTTTTCAAAATAAAGTGAGCATAAATATCCATTTTGTTGCATTCTGGACAGTATAGGGTATGAAAATAAATTTAAATATTTTCCAATTTGATTTTTGAATGTGGCATTTCATCATTTTAAAATATTTTCCCCACTTTTTTTTTATATTGACAAATTATGTTTTATGTTTATCAAATTCCCTACATAGAATCTAGCATATATGGGAAGAAAGCTAATTAATTTAGGATCTAATCCTTGAATGTAAATCATTTCTCTAAACTTGAAATAAGTAGCTAATAGTGCTATTACTATGTTTGTAGCTGGAATAGAGTCTTTATGCATCAGATTGCAAACATGGTTAAATTACACTAATATTTACAACTGTCTCTATAGAAAAGAAATTAGAATGTGGAGATTTAAAAATATAAAAGCCATCTGAAATGACACAACCAGAATAACTTTGCATGAACTCCTACAATAAAGACTAGTGAAAGCAAGTTTTATAGCAAAGTAAAGAACAAGGACTTTTATTTAAATGGTGAAAACATTTCCATTCAATTTTAATGTCTTTAAATGACACATTCCCTACTGTTAATAGCAGTAGTCCCCATGGAGAGTAACGTTCTCGTTAAAGTCATAATAGATCTCTGTTCACTCATTTAACAGCTTGAAAGTACACTTTTTAGACAGTAGAATGGTAATTAATTTTTACTGCAATATTTCTTCAATGACTTGTGAAAAAGCAGGATTTTTGTAAGGGTATCATTACAGTTGGTGAACCTGTGGAATTACTACTATATATTTTAAAGGAATTTTATATTTTTAAATTAGAGATTACTACCATTTACAAATTTAGTCATCTTTACCAATCAACAATTCTTTTCTTTACAACTGTAAATCCCAACTTTGGGCCATGGAAAACATTACATGCCATTACATGATATAATATGTTTCTCATTGAAAATTTATGTCAAAATGTTTTGATATTTAGCAAACTGTTTTAATGTACTAATGGTCTAATTTGCATTTCATAGTCAATAATCTTAGTTATAATCAAGAACATATTTCTATGAAGTTAAAATTTCATGTATTAGAAAAGTAGGCTAACTGAACTAGATCTTTTTAATAGTTTACATTCATTTTTCATTTTTTTATAAAGGCTCTAAATATACTTTATAGATATTTTCCTAATTCAACAATTATTATTACTCGTTTTGAAAGAGAAACTGAGGTGATAGATGTTAAGTGGCTTGTCAGGGTTATAGGGCTAAGAGGAAGATATTAAGATTGCTGATTCAGTCCTTAACCATTAGATCAAACTGTTAGTATATAATGATATATAATACTTGTTAACCTCTGAGGCCTCTGGAGCATACACATGTGCATATGAAAGGGGGTATGTTCTAAATCAATATACAGCTAACCAAGCTTTTATTAAGGAAGAGCTCATTAAAAAGGAAGCATTGATAACTACAGTGTTTTTCAAGGAGTTATCTCAGCCTACTTGCAGAATGTTGTCTTAGATAAGTATTATAAGTTCTTTATCAAAATGCAAAAGTGGATTATTTTTTCAAAAGAAAAGAACTCCAAATTACATTACTCTGAATTAACTATTCATCTGTGTATAAACTACATTGTCATTTGTGGATTGTCATTCAGGCTTTACTCATATCTGTAATTTTTTTTCCTAATTGCAGTCATAATACACATACAATTTTTACTTTAGATTTTTATAATTTTATTTTACATTGAGGTTTAAGTAATTCCCTAAGGACCCATATGAATTGAAAATTCATTAAATTATAAACAAGTCTAGGCATTCTAATAATCTGTCACATACTGAGACTATTTTCCAACAGATTATTTTGTTAAATTTTCTTGACTTCATACTGAGAACCTGACAGAATGTAATTAATTCTTTAGGCTAAGTTTTGAAAGGAGAATAGCAATACAGAAATTCTCAGTGATGTTTCAAAATAGAGTCAGACACAAACAGGCCACCTGGGCAGAAGTGGCAGAGTGGGAAAGAATGACTGTAATTGGACTGAGGTTTTCGAAATGATCATTACCGTGAGACTCTGGGTATGTCTAGAGAGGGAATTTAGGCTCTTGGACTCTCCGTTTTATATGAGAGGGACAATATGCCAATAAAATTATATGCATGTATCTTGAAAGTCCCATGTGGGAAATAATGGTGTTCCTCAACAGGCACACAAAGCACAGGTACAGAGAATCCAGGAGCTGGTGGTGTGAGGATATTGGCAAGGTCTGGCTGGTATTACAAAACCCTTATTTCAAGACTTAGGATCTGCTGCAGGATTCTATTCCCTGAGAGGGGCCTGACAAGAACCTGACAGGGCTACAACCCCCAGGGACTGAGAACCAAGTCAAATTCAGGGAGTGAGACCATCAAGGCTTCGCTTACCATAAAAGGACATCTGACCTATGGAATAAGAGCAAAGTTGACTTGACAAAACTGGGCTAGTTGGGTCAGTTAGAAGGATAAATTTAGCTTGGTTCCACAGTATCGAGTTAAAACTCATTAAGCCATTATTGTCTAAGGTCAGGATTGATTGTAGAGGTGGGGTGAGAGTTGACCCCAAGGGTGGAAGAGTTGGAGAAGGGGATGAGGAGATAGCGGAATGTGATTGAAGTCAAACAGATTGAATTGTCTGAGAGAGGATGGGGAACCTGGCAGGAATGGATTAAATGCATTAGATTTTTCAGTATTTTTTACAACTCAAAATAGAAAGAAAATTATTTCTTAGTTTCAGGGATGCTTGGGGTAAAAATTACCTGAAAATTTTTGGTAAAGATATACAAGTATTTGGGCAAAATAGTATAATTGGTGTTCTATAATTGTATACACATATGCCAACTATGTGAAGGCTTTAGTTGTCATTTTTAGTGACTTCTCCTAATAATCAAACCAGCTTTTAATTTTTCCTGAAATAATCACTTTCTTTTTAGATAAGTATTTGAAGTCCCATTTATTTAGTGATTATTAAAATGATGCACATAATTTGACATATAGCCTCTTTTTTGGCCTCTATTTTTTAAAAATTGAGACATAATTGATAAATAGCATTATATTAGTTTCAAGTGTATGACATAATGATTCAGTGTTTGTGTATATTGATCACTGCAATAAGTCTAGTTAATATCCATCCCACAGTTACACATTTTTTTCTTGTGATGAGAATTTCTAAGATTTGATCTCTTAGCAACTTTCAAATATAAAATATAGTATTATTAATTATAGTCAACATGCTGTACATGACATTCCCCATCTCCCCCAAGGACTTATTTTATAATTGAAGGTTTGTACATTTTGACCAGCTTCACTTATTTCTCCCCCAACCCCCACCCCTGCCTCTGGCAACCACCATTCTGTTCTCTGTATCTATGTGTTTGGGTTTTCTGTTTGTTTTTGTTTTTTAAGATTCCACATATAAGTGAGATCATACATATAAATGAGGTCGTACATATTTATCTTTCTCTGTCTGACTTATGTCACTTAGCATAATGCCCTTTATCAACTCACCCATGGATGGACACTTAGGTTGCTTTCATGTCTTAGCTATTTATAAAAAATACTACAATGAACATGAAAATGCATATATCTTTTTGAGTTAGTGTTTTTGTTTCCTTCGGGAAAATACCCGAATTGGTATTGCTCAATCATATGGTAATTCTATTTTAAATTTTTTGAGGAACCTCCCTACTGTTTTCCATAGTGGCTGCACCAATTTGTAATCCCACCAACAGTACTTGAGGCTTCCCTTTTCTCCGCATCCTCTCTAGTACCTGTTGCTTGTTGTTTTATCGATGATAGCCATTCTGACTATTGCGAGGTTGATATCTATCTCATTGCGGTTTTAATTTGTATTTTACTGATGATTATTGATGCTGAGCACCTTTTCATGTATCTGTATGTTCTTTTTGGAAAAAAAGTCTATTTAGATCCTCTGCCTATTAAAAAATTTTTTTTGCTATTGAATTGTATGTTTTGGATATTAATCTCTTACCAGATATATGGTTTGCAAATATTTTCTCCTATTTGGTAGATAGGTTGCGTTTTCATTTTGTTGATGGTTTCCTTTGCTGTGCAGAAACTTTTAAGTTTGATGTAGTCCCATTTGCTTATTTTTGCTTTTGTTGCCTTTCTTTTGTTGTCAAATCCAAAAAAATCATTACTAAAACCAATGCCAAGGCATTTACCACCTATGTTTGCTTTTAGAATCTTTATGGTTTCAGGTCTTACATACAAGTCTTTAATCCATTTTGAGTTAATTTTTGTATTTGTTGTTTGCCTCCATTCTTATTTGGTTGATCTGCACCTTATGTGTTGAGATCATCAGTGTTCTGACCAGGCAGGAATTTCTTAAGAATTTTAAGTGTGGTGACCATATAATTTCTGGTCCAAACTGGGACACCTGTGAAAGTGAAAGAGATACTATTAATGATTAAGCTGGGACAATTGGTATTATTCAGGGCTGTCCCAAGCAGACTAAGACAGATGGTTATCCTAGTGTTAGGACATAATTCTCCTTGGTTCTCTAACATTTCTTCATGTCTTATGAGCATAGTCACCTTTGGTTTAGGACTGTTTTTTCAAGAATGTTGGTATAGCAAATAGCCTTGGAAGAGAGAGTGCCTCTCTCAAGAGGGGAAGGAAAAGATTGAAGTTTTTAAGCTCAGGGTTCCTCTTCTTTAACACAACCCATTGTGTGTGCAGGTGTCTTCTGGTCCTGGTTGTGTTACCTCATGGAAATTGGGACTTGGAGAAGTGGCACAAGAAAATGATGCTCTAGCCACTGTGATTCTGTGGATAATAAACTATCTTTTGTCTTTGATCCAAGAGTCTTATATCTTCTGCCAAGAAATTGTGGCAGGCAACTTGTTAGTTTGAAAATATGGTAAAGTCTCAAACGCTTTACATTTCTTGCCACCTGGTACAATTACACTTGGTACACTACATAACTGTAAGGTATTGTTGCTGCTGCTGCTGCTACTATTACCATTATTATTAATTCAGTTAAAATTTCATTTAAGAATTTCCCTCCCTCCAAATATTCTAAGACATTAACAGTAGCAAAAGCAAAGATAGGCATTATTGGATCTGTTCTCATTGATGTCAAGATAGATTGTTTCAATTGATCAGATAAAATATATAGCTATCACAATTAATAACTAAATTATTAAAAGTAAATTATAACCATCTCAATGCATAACTTAATATCTTAGTGTGTAAATTGATTTTTAAACTCTTTAGTGTATTTTGAACTCAAAATGTGTGTGGATAGAAATTTTTCTTCTAGCATAATGATCCACACTTTCAAAGAGTATATAACATTTTTTGGCATGATAATGAGTTTGCATTTATTATTATTTTTATAACAGCTTTAGTGAGATAGAATTTACATAGCATGCAGTTCATCTATCTAAAAGGTACAGTTCAATAGTTTTTAGTCTAAGAAGCATGTAAACTGATATAAGAAGGATGTAATAAAATGTGCCAAATTCCAAATTTCCCTTTCTTTATCCTAACTTAGCTGTTGTGCCTTTTTTTTTTTTTAACTTCTTGAACTTTCCTCAACCTTCTGTTAGTATTCCAAGAGTGAAGAACCCTATAAGCCATAGAATTTTAAGGTGGCAGATACTTACAAAAAGATATACAATGCATGCTAACGATAACATTTAGCACTTAGGCAGTTCTTTAAGAACATTAACCAATTAATTCGCACAGCATCTCTTGTGAAGCAGTAAGCATTAGCTCCACTTTCACAGAGAAAAAATCTACAGACAGGAGCCAGTTTGTTTTCCTGAGATATTAAAGCCAGAGAGATCTTAATAGAAATTAAAATTCTCCTGTATTCAAACTTCTGAAACATGCTCCATTCATGATAATTTATTTGGCGGTCCTTGAAAAAGGTATATTTTTAGTCTATGTGTCTTGCATATGTTCATTCTATTTATTTATTTTGCAAAGCATGTTATTGAAATTCCTTTATCCAAAAAGTAGAAGTACTGTTTTTAGCCAAATGTTTTGAATTAAATGATCTTTCATAACAATCACAAGAAGGTTATTATCCTCAGAAGTAGAACTCTGTGACAAAATATTTTAGTTATAAGAAAATGAGACAGGGGTCAAATATTAGTTTGTATTAGTTCAAGGATCTGTAGTTAATGTCACTATTTTACTCTTCTAACCAAGTCTCATGTACCGAAGCATTGGAGCTTTCCATATCAAAATGATGCACAGCTCATTTATTATCATTTAATTTCTAAATGAATAATTTCAAAATTATCTATTTGAGTTATGGTGAATTAATTATCTTAAACTATTTCTCTGTGCTTGTCTGATTCTCCATAACTCAATGAGAGAGGGGCTTGTTGGAACAAAATGTGAAATTGTGACTAGAACAAGGCCAAAAGGCCTTTTTGGTGATCGAACCCTTGACCTCACCTCCTTACACTGGTAAACTAATCTCATTAGCTGCAGTGTCTTTTGCAGTACGGTACAACTTGGCAATTGCTTAGCTGTAAGTCAATTATGTCATTGTGTCCCTGGTTTAACAAACATTTATTGAGCACCTCATACAGGCAGGTAATGCCCTAGATAGTGGATAGAGGTAAAAGAGACACACTTATGGTCCATGAAAGATTATAGCTAGCAAGTAATTTTTAAATCCCCTAGTCATGAATCAAATATACAATTTTATGTATTAACCACATTTTTTGTTTTAAAAAGTGTCAGTGCATATCCACAGACAAAATAGCCAAACCATTTTCTGGAATGAGCTACCTTGTCAGTTTGTTACTGTTTCTCCTACTGGTGAACCGTAACACGTGTATGCCAAAGAAATGGTGCATTTTGACAGAATAGGAGCTCCTCTAGTTTCAGCACATTTTGTTTCCTCTTAAAATAGCATCATTAGCAGCTCTTATCCTTGACCTGATTTGGGCAGTTGATAAGGCATTTGGGTCAGTTAGATGTGAGTGAACAAATTCAATGAGAGCATATTAATAAAATTCACTTGGGAAGAGCAATGGCATAGTGAAATAAAGCAGTTTCTTATTCATGTGCTTTAAAAGGAAGGTTGGGTTTGGAATAAATTCAAGGGTTAGATTTCTTTCTTCCTTAGTAAAAACTATTCTCTGAGTCAGGTCCGTATAGATATCACTAGAAAGAGAAGTGGAATTACAACCTTCAGTAAGAGCTATGCTTGAAAAGTACCTGAAAGTGAGAAGTAAATATTCAGAATTTTATATTTAAGGTGACATAAAACCACTTAAATGTGACTTTATGGAATGTGATTTCTGATGGAAGCAGACACTTGCTTTTTTTCTTCTTATTCTTTTTTTTGAAAAAAAAATTTCCTCCCGTATGGAAACTTTTAGTAGTTTGAACTATATTTGAAAAATTTGTTAACCTTGGCATTTGATGATGACCTAGAAAAGTATTCAAGCTTTCTGAACACATGAACAAAGATTAGTCTTTCAAACAGAACACTTTATTTAAGAAGGATAAGGTTCAGAAGTGAAAGTAAAAGGTAGCTTCAGATTCTAAAATACTTCAAAGATAACAGCATTTATGACTCACCTGTAGAGTCAGAAGATGGGTCCTTACAGTGGTTTCGTTATCTGAGTAACGAAAAGGAGAGGAGTGACTTTTGGTTTTCGCTAGTTAAAACTGTTGAGGTTATTTTTGATCCAGGCAGAATAAATCTGATTAAAGTTTTTTCTTGGTTGTCTAACAAGCGGTTTAAAATACAACATAGCCTGACTTAATAAGAAAAAAATGAAAAAAAATGTAAGGTTCTTGATGAATAGTATCAAATTGCTTTCCAAAGAATGTGTAGTACTTTAAAAAAATACTTTCACATTTATTATCTAATTTGATGGCAAGTTAAACTCCAGTTGAGCAAGACCAATACAGTTATGCCCATTTACTAGATAAGGAAATCGAGATCTATAAAGTGTGAATGTCTTACCAAGGCTCACTCAGCTGATCATTAACAGATTTGAACTAGGTGGGCACTGTGGGAAATAAAAAATGAATAAACTCAAAGCTGAGTTTAAGAGATAGAGACACCAATAACTAAAACAAAGTGACCTGGGAGAAGCTGCAGAAGTGGTCAGAAGTGCAATGCACGAGTGCGCAGTGTGCTCAGACTGATTCCAGCCAGGGCCAAGTGAAGACACCCTGTGGTGGAGACTCGGTGTAGAGATAAAGTGGGAGGTGGAGAGGCGAGGTAGGGTATTCCAGATTCAGCAAGCAAATGCATGTGGGGAGACTGCAAGAGGTGACATTTGAAGAATAATTTTTAGCTAATAAACAATGACTTTTGTGTTTTAAAGATACATGTCTTCTTAGGCTGTATTGGAAGGATTTTGCTAAAAATATTGTTTGATCTTATCTTTTTATTTGTTAAATGAACCCCTAAGTATGATGTTAAAGTACTGGGCTCATTTTGGGTACTGGATAACCAAAGTCTTATGTTTTGAACCATTTCAAGTCTTTTCTTGAGGCTAGTGAAAGGCAAACAATCTCACAGCAACTCAGCCTAACAAGCGCTGTCAGGTGGCAGTGCATTTCAGCTGTTCGTTTTGCTGAAGGCGGATAATTTATGCTACATCCCACAGCACAGATCAAGTACATAAAACCAGAGAGGAATGTTAATGGAAAATGTTACAAATTCTTAAAGTGACAGAGTTTTGAATATTTAGCTGATTTAATCAGGATGCGATAATATTGGATCATGTCAAATCTGAATGATATGTAGATAATGATAATGATAAATGAAAGAACTTTACAGGAGTGAACATATACAGTATTTTTGATTTAAAACAGAGGACAGCGTCTGGCACATAGTAGGCATTCAGAAATGTTTATTGACTGAATAAATGAATGGGTATATTTATATTTTCTGCTGTACTTAATATAAATCTCAAGATTTTGCTACTACTGAACTGGCAAACTTAAAATATGCAGAATGAATTATTATTATAAATTATATTTAAGCAAATGTGTTTTGTTTTATTTTTGCTAGAACTTTTGAAATACTTGACTCATTGCTTTTATGACTATAACTTAATTATAAAACAATACATAACTATGGCAGAATATTAATTATAGCTATTAGAGACGATTCAGATTTTTCAATTACCTCAGAGAAAATTTCCGCTCAGTTTAGTTAAAGCATAATAATGAAAGATTGCATGAAGGACCAATCTAAAAGTATTTTGATACCCTGGGTAAATTACTTCTTTCTAGGAAAGACTGATAAATTGTCTTAAAATAGAATGTTACTTCTGATGAGAGCAAGAACTGATTCCCAATAGACTGTGTATTTGTCTCTACTCTCTCCGAGAGGTGGGCTTTAAATGTAATCAACGAACAACTCTCTGATTCTTTTTTGGCAGTGAAGGAGACAGTAATAACTACCAATGATTAAGTACTTTTCATGTGCCAGGGATAGTACTAAGGGCTATAGAAGATATGCGTTGTCTCATTTTATCTTTACTCCTATATTATGAGGTAGATACTATTATTATTATCCTCATTTTACAAATGTGGAACAGAGACATAAAGCTTCTGTGACTTGTCCAAGGTCACAGAGCTAGTGAGAGGAGGAGCTGGAATCCAAGCCCGGCTGATTCTAGGTGTTTAGTCACTGGGATTTGCTATCTTTCTATACATATGTTCAACTTGTTATTTAAAATAGCTCATAACACAAAATTTAAAACTTTTCTCAGTTGCCAGCGAGTATGCAAGGTCTGTTTTTATGTTTGATGCTATGGGAAAGTTTTCACTTTTTTTCTATCTTCCTATTCTCCAAGCCTTTGAAACTGAAGTTAGCTAGTAAACTTGCCTTTTGAAACAATACTGTAATACTGGTCAACTTTTACTGGCTGCTTACTATGTGCCAGGCACTTTCTAATTGCTTTATAAACATTATCTTATTTAATTATTGCATTATCCTGAGGAAGATACTATTATTAGGTTCCATTTTATAGATAAGAAAACGAAGCTCAGCAACTGATTGAATGTAAGCAACTCAAAGTCACACGGAAACAGAGGAGTTGGAATGTGAACCCAAGCAGTATGACTGACAATCACCTGTCTTACTCTACTGACTTACTAAATCATAAGCAGTGGGATTGTCCCCAAGCAGGTCCAGACACCGCTTCCCCTCCCTATGAAGCATATTTCCTGCTGATACCCTCAGTCTAGGTGAGAAGCCCTGCAAGAGTCAGACTCCCGTAGAACATTGCTCTGAGCTCCATCAGGCCTCCACATGTTGGAATGTTCTATATAGATTTTTTATTTTCTCATGGCTAGAACATTGACAGCCTTCACAGTTCCCCTGAGGGAGGACAAACTTTTTTTCTGACATGTGAGTCTCTCTCCAATTGCAGATGTAGGGTGTGGATTGCATCTGTCTTGGGGCAGTTTCTCTCTCTTTCATTTACCAGCTGAAATGCCACAAGCACTTACCTGCTGCTTTCATTCTCCCACGATTTCCCACAGTTTTTTTTTTTTTTTTTTTTTTTTAGGTGTAACAGATTTTTCTGTTTCATGTAGCACCAACTGTCTTGGTTTGCCCCCCTTCACCTCCTACCATGAATTGGAGCAAATGGAAAGGAATACATTTGCTGGATGGAATGACCTATGCTGTCTAGCCCTGTTGGCTCAGTGGGTAACCTCTGCAGGGAAGGCAGTGTGAGTTTTTGTAATCTTCCTGCCCTCTCTGGGAGGTCTTTTAAGGGTTGCGGATCTAGGGATGTTTTTCTCTCAGGTCTTTTTTTTTCTTTTTCACCTAGGTTTGGTCTTGCATTCTGCTGCTAAATCTGATAGCGGTGCCTAATATCTGCTATGGAGCTTTACAGTTTACAAGCTTCTTTTATAGTCATCATCTCATTTAACCCTTACAACCATCTGGTGGTGTTAGTCATACATTTAGGGATAAGAAAAGTGGCTTAGAGAGGTTACATGTGCCCAAGACCACTAAGCCTAAGATTTTTTGCCAGGGAATCTTTAGTCCTTTCTGTTAAATGATGTTTCAGTAGCTTTTAAGTAGTATCATCAGCAATTTGAGTGAAACTCTGAGAGGTGCTTCATAGCAATGGAAACTCTTTGAAGTGAAGAGCATTTTGGAATGTGGAGGTCAGCACCGGCCCAGGCTCTAGCAGGTGTTCAATAAATTGTTGAAGTGAGCTAGTCAGACATTGTCACTAACTTGTAACATGCAGTTGGGCCTCAGGCAACCCTTCTGACCTCCTTTGCCTTTATTCTTTACCTGTCCTGATGGTCTCAAGAGGGTTGTTGGGAGGATCAAATGAGGTAACATAATAGCTTTACAAAGTAGAATAGAAATGTAAAGAATTAACTTTATCCCATTGTTTTTAATGTGCATTTCCCCGTACTTTCTTTTTCCTTTCTAAATGTCTTTCTTTGGGACGATCTTGTCTCAGAAACTCTGTGGAAGTATTAAATGACTGATTGCACACTTTTATTCAAAAGAGAGGAGGAAGGAAAAAGAAAATAAGAACAAGGACTAATGGGAAGGGTAAGTATTAGGCCAGGAAGCAGTGCTTTTAAAGAAAGATAAATAGCAAAACACTGAAGAGCAAGTAGAAAAGCAGACATTTATGCAGTTCTTACTGTGAGCCAGACACTGTTCTGTATGCTTTCTGTGTATTAATTAATCCTTGTAGTGATCTTGCTAGGTAGACACTATTGTTATCTCCACCATACAGGTGAGGAAGGAAGGCACCTGCAGTTGGATAATGTGTGCAGGCCATGCAGTACAGGTGTAGAGCTGGCGCGGGGCTGCTGAGCTTTGCTCCAGGGCTCAGGCCTTTTCATTTCACCTTTTGCCTTTGGAATCAGAAGTGCGAAAGAGGCAGGACATGGGTTGTATTTTAGAAAATTGGAAAAAATACTTAAGGAGCAAGTATTCAACCCGATTATAATATCATTCCTCTTCAGAAGACTTATGTTCACCTTTAAAACATGGAGGCAAATCAATAAAGCCAAAGGATTGCTAGATAATATTTTTGAGGTCTTTTAGCCTATTCTTCAACCAGAGCCAATCCTACCTTCTTTCACTGATGCTTTTCTAATTTTTGTTATTTATTTTCTGATAATTTATTTTCTCCACCAGACTACAGGTGCTCCCTGACTTACGATGGGGCTATGTCTCAATAACCCTATTGTAAGTTGAAAATATTGTAAGTCAAAATGCATTTAATACTCCTAAACTACCAAACTCCAAAACTTAGCCTAGCCTATGTTAAACGTGCCCAGAAGAGTACCGTATTTTATTTAACCAGTCCACTATTGATGGACATTGAGTTGTTTTAGGTTTTTCAAGACTGCTTTAGTGAGAGGGTGTGAGGGGCAAAGGTAAAGCTAGGACAAGAAGTAAAATCTGGAATAACTCCAGATAAGAAGCTGTGACCTGGGAGGCAGGGATAAAAATATTCTGGCTGTGCACTGTGGCAGAGCACATCTGGAACGCCGGAGGCTTGCATTTTGACTATACCTGTCCTACTTGGAAAGAGAAGGAAAACAATCTCTTCTTGTAAAGCTTCAGTACACCTGAGTGTGGTTTGCTGCAGTCTTAGGGTGAGGAAAGATTGACAGCTGGTGTATGAGCTGCCCAAAGGTAAACTCCTGTAATAAAGAAATTGATAGCATGATAGATAGAGGTGAGATAAAGACTATTATCCACAGGTAAAGTTCTTTCAACAGGCTGCTACCAATTCTCATATATAACTTGCAATAGAAAAAAAATTAGTTCAACAGCTCTATTCTTAAACCTTTAAGTAAGCTCTGACACTGTATCAAAGAGCAAGAGAGAAGATTTATCTTTGTTCCATGGACACATGTCAAATGAAAAGCTTCAGTAAAGGGTTAGGTATTTGAAGGAGAAATGGTGTATCCTAAATATATAATATTTAGCAGTTTATTAAATGCTTGTTTTGATGACAGATCAAGAAGCAGTTTAATCTTATGCTTTCTAAAGTTAATAACCATATATATGGGATTTTATATCATAGTTTTGATCTGGATCCATGGTTTCCCTCTGCTAATAAATAAGAAATAGCTTGTAAGCTGATATCGCAGATTATCACCTTACTTAAAAAATGAAATATATAAAAAACACAAATGTATGATTTATATGTGTTAGACAAACATTATTTTATGGATTGATAGTGAAACAGAATATACTTTTTAACTTGTTATTGTTGAGAAGAATTTTTTGATTTGCATGATTAAGAAAGAAAATATTATTATTACTGATGTTCAGATGTGAACCCAAAGGTTTTTTCTTTTCTTTTCTTTTTTTCTTTTCTTTTCACTTCTTCCTTTTTCCTTCTTTCCTTCCGTCCTTTCTTCCTTCCTTTCTTCTCTCTCTTTTTCTCTCTCCCCTTTCTTTTATTTTATTCTCTTTTGTTTTTCTTAAAGCCAGATGAAAGAAGAGAAATGTCAAGGAAATACTGGTTTCAATTTTACAAATATTGATCCTGAGTGAGAATGATAACACAGTTACAACAACAAAAAAAAAAAAAAAAAAAAAGAAAAGAAAAAAGGAAAAAAAAAGAGCTTATGTATGACCAAAGCATGCATAACAATGTTCTTTAACATTTGGAGTTAATGAAATTGTAAGGCATTTATCAGGACACATTTTGTATTTTTTGTTACTTTGCGAAACTTTTAAGGTTCATTGAGAAAAACGTTTTTAAACTCTAAATAATTGTGAAATTCAAGTGCTCCCGAGGAAAAGCAAATTGAGTAACATGTTTTCTTTTCTATGAAGATCAATAAGATGTAAAGGTATTATTTAACCAAAGCAGTATTTTTCTCTTAAAATATTAACCAATACCTGGAAAAAGTTTAATACAATTCAGTTTAATAATTTTATGTTCTCAAAAAATATCTGAAGGTGACAGTTTTAGAAACATGACTATCTTATTTATTCTTGAACCAAAAGATTTTGAATCCATGATGAAATAAATCAAGTTATGTCTTCCTAAGCAGCCTACTCGGACACTGACTTATCCTCTTCCACAAGCTAACAGTACAGTTTTTAAAAAAAGTGTTTATCAGTTACATTAGAATCACTTCAGATCATTAAGTATGATTATTATATTGTAGTAATGTTAAAGAAGATTTATTTTAGCAATACAAATTAAAACATTAATGGATAAAATGTTAAGATATCCAGGGTTATCTTCAAAAGACTGGTTCTGTGTTGATTATTTATTGAAGCTAGGCGATGGGTATGGGATAATCTTATACTCTTCTCTCTAATTTTGTATGGTTTAAAATATCTATTGCAAACAGTTAAAACAAGAATTACTTGTGGTCTTGTTAAAAATTTAGATTCCTAGTTTCTACCCCAGATCGCCGAAGTCATAGTCTCAAGGGTGATTCATAGAAAATGGCATCTTATGTAGTCCACCTGTGTGCTTACTGAAGTTCGAGGATTGGTGGTAAAATGTTATTTTGTGCACCAGATTCAGTGTTTTCGTGCCATCCATGCATGCATTTCATGTTTTCTACACATCAGCCTATTTTAATTCACAGAAGGCAATAGCAAAGTAAAATAATTGGTTGGATAATTCAAACTTTAAAATTTAGTTTCATGGGATTCATAAAATGAAATGAAATAAAACCAAAAACATGTCTGCTTCTCACTGAAGTATTTGGGCATATAGGCTAGCTTTCTTTCTCTTTCAGCTGAGAATGAATTATTTTTGTGAATGTCTTAAATTCCTTCTATGACCAAGGCATTAACATCCTATGCCAGACATCTACTTGCTCTCAACAGTAGTTTCTGCTTTTTCTCAAACATGCCATGTTACCTGGTACCTCTAAGACTTAATGTATGAAGTTCCTTCTGATTATAACATTTCTCTACCCCTTCTTTACCTGGTTAATTTCTGTACCTTTACCAAACACCGTTGCCAAGCCTGTCTCCTATGTAGGAAAGTCTTTATTATATTTGTAAGGTAGCTTACGTGAAATTCTTTTGTGGTTCCATGGTCCCCTATAATGCTGTAGTGTTGTAATACTAAACATAGTGTCATAGCACTTCATACTTTGTCATGAGGCTCTAGTTACCTGCCATATCACTTAAACATGTATTTCATATTATATTTAATTTTTCAAATTTTAATTTTGGTGTTTTGTTTTACATCTTCAGAGTAGAAAAAATTAAAATTAAAGGTTTGTCAAAAGTTATAAAACTAAGTGAAACTAAAAATTTGAATTATTAACTTTCAAATGATATAAAAGAATTCTAGCATTAAATTACTAAAGCTTAAAAAATGTAGTAAAGACACTATCAACAGAGTGAAAATGCAACACAGGGAATAGGAGAAATATACGAATAAATCTTATAACTCAATAAATAAAACTAAACTACCTGATTTAAAAAATGGGCAAAGGACTTGAATAGACATTTCTCTAAAGAAGATATGCAAATGACCAGTAAACACATGAAGAGATGATTAGCAACATTAATCATTAGAGAAATATAAGTTAAAACCACAAGGAGATACCATTTCACATTTATTAGGATGGCTATTATAAAAACCAAACAAACACAGAAAAACACAAATATTGTTGAGGTTGTGGAGAAATTGGAACCCTTGTGCATTGGTAGTAGAAATGTGAAATGGTCTACAACCATGGAAAATAGTGTGGCGCTTCCAAAAAAGTTAAACGTAGAATTACCATATGATCCAGCAATTTTAATTTGGGATATGTATTTAAAAGAAATGAAAGCAGGGACTTGAACAACTTTTTGTACACGCATGTTTATAGCAGTTATTCATAGTAGTCAAAAGGTGGAAGCATCCCAGGTGTCCACTGACAGATGAATGGATAAACAAAAGGTGGTGTGTGCGTATGATGGAATTTTATTCAGCTTTAAAAAGGAAGGATATTCTAATATATACTACAAAACATGGATGAACTTTGAAGAGAATATGCCAACTGAAAAAAACCAGTCACATCACAAAAGAGCAAATACTATATGATTCCTCTTATATGCAGTTCCTAGAGTTGTCAGTTCATAGAGACAGAAGGTAGAATGGTGGTTGCCAGGGGCTGGGGGAGAGGGAGGACTGAAGAGTTCTTGTTTAGTGGGCACAGAATTTCAGTTTGGGAAGATGAAAAGAGTTCTACAGATGAATGATGGTGCTAGTTGCACAACAGTGTGAATGTACTTAAATGCCACTAAACTGTATACTTAAAAATGGTTAAAAAGGTAAATTTATGTTAGTTATTTTATCACAATAAAAAAGTGCTGTTTTAGAAATGTCAAGCAAATATCATAATTGAGTAAAGCAAATATGTCTATTAAAATATTAATATTAAAAGGATAGAAAGTTCTATTTTTAAAGCAAATTAAAAGAGGAATACATTGCTTCCTTTTAAGCAAGATGTTGCAACAGAAATGGAATTGTCAAACAACCAAGTCAGACAAGAGTTTGGTTTAATCTGTGACCATTTGCTCTGGTAAAGTGGCTATAGAAAGAGTAATGGGGGTAAACTGCTGACTGTTAAATTTTTCCTGTTAACTTATCCCTCTCTTTTTTAAAAACCTTTTTGTCAATTGAGTGTCTGCATATATAAATAGCTGTGCATGGATGCAGATAACATAGCACTTTCCCCAAAGGCAGAATTTGTGCATATGGTAATTTAGAAAAGAGATAATTTAGCTCCCTAGTGTAAATTGCCATGACTGCTATAGATATGCTTCCTGGAATTAGGGAGAGATAAGATTGAGATTATTATGAAATCACTAGTTTTGGCCTACTGAATTAGCTTTATCTGAAAGGATCCAAAATTGAGTTTATCATTTAGCTTAATTGGAGAATGGTTAACATGAACCCCATAAAATCTCACAGAAGTCTTTGTTTAGTGTGCAATAACTCCTACAGTGATGATGAACTGAAAGGACAATAAATTTGAGCATTATAAATACATGGATTTATAATGCTTGAGCTTTCTAAAAGTTTAAGATCCACAAGGCTAGAATGCAAATTATGTACATAGAATAGTCTTAGTATTGACTCCACCATAGAATAAACACTGCCTATAGAGATCACTGCCATGTTTCCTTCAGCGTCAAACACAAATTGATAGAATGTGATATGCTGTCTTCACAGGCAACAACAGGAAACACAGCTGTTTTATACTATTTGGGCCTCCAAAAAGAAAAAAAGACACCAGAAGATTGATGGTTAACTTGGCCTTAAGATTTGAATGTTGTCCTTTCCTGAGCCATTTTTACCATGCCCCAATAACCCAGTTTAAAAAAAAAAAGCAGGCTGTTTAGGAGAAGGGAGCGAAGAAAGGGAATTGGATAAAAATTGTTTAAAAAAGAAAGGGGGTAGTGGAGGGGAAATGTTTTTTCTTGCCTATGAAAATCATAGATAACAAATTTATATTGTACAAAGTTTCATTTTTTTTTAATTTCAAAAAATGCTTCTGAATTAGCTTCTGATGTATATCTGTAAATTTAGATGTTTGCTTTTGTTTTTATGTGTCCCTGAATTGGTCTGCCACCTGCCTTGGGCACAGAACATACTGAATTGCTTGGGTCATCATATATCCAGTTGGCTTCCATCTTGAATTAGATAGTCAAGCCATTTTCTTGCCTCCCCAAAAAACATTTGTGATTTCATTCACATTTCTTTCCCTTAGGAATCAAAACAAAAATTGAAAGTCAAAATTCCTTTTAAGTGGTAAGACTCTTTAAAATAAATATGGCTGTCATGACTATATATATACTATACTAACACACAAAATACACACATACACGTATATGTAATTTTTGAAAGACTCACTCTTTAAAAACAATCTGAAATGTGTCTCTCTAGATTTTATTTGGAATTACTAACTATAGACCTCGTTCCTTTATGGGCTACAATCCCTGAATGTGCTGAACCCTCCTAGGAGAGCACAGTGGAAAACCCTCTGAGTGTCACTGTTCCTGTTATTGATGTTGATGGCAGAGCCTTCTAACTCCAACCCCTGCTGAGTCTTTAGAAACCTGGTAGATTGTTAACACAGTTAGCAGGAGTTCACGAACTCTGCTCTGTATAAATGCAAAATCCTGAGGACTTTGATATAGATTGGCATTAAAAGATTTCTTTTTGTATTTCTGAAAATATTTTAATAGTTTATATTTTAGAAAGACAAATTTATAGAAGCTCGTTGGATTTTAATATTACAGTTTCTACTGTATAAATATTGCATTTTAAAACATAACATGCTTAGAGAATTGTTATAAAGCTCATTTTTTTTTTTTTTGGCAATATGCTTATACCTCCCCTCCCCAGGCATTTAAAAACAAATAGCAAATGTTTTTCTATATGCTAATGGAGCAATTTAGAAATATTTAGTTATTTACATAAAGGGAATATACGGTAGCAGTGCAGTAAAAATCAGTCATTTGGAAATGATTAGAAACTGTGGTTGTTAAAGGGTGTATTTATTACGCACATAAAATTAAGAAAATATCTAAAGGAACAATCATTACATTAGATTTATAGTTAAGATACCCAGTTGTATGTGTTGTGGTAGTAAATCAAGTGTAGATTTTCAGAAAGTATTTGAATATAGAGCCTAGAAAAATTTCCTGGTGGCCATTTTAACTTCCCTCTGCTTGTCAGAAATGAACTCAGCTAAATAAAGAAGACAGGGGAAAGGGAGACAGGTAGAGAGACAGAAAGAGACACAGACAGAGACAGAGAGAGAGAGAGACACTGGAGAAAGAAAAGCTAACATGAGTGATGAACTGATTTTTTAAAAATTTTCTGTGCAAATTTCCTACCAATTAGACACCATTTATTGGTATATTAATTTATTTAAGTCTTTTTTGTATCTACTAAAAACAGAGCACTGTGGAAAGGTTCTAATTAGTCCTCAACTTTGTAAACAAGGAATCAGTTCTCTTTTTCCGTGTGGGAAAATTACACTGAATCATCAAAGGAGCAACAATTCCCTTCCTCTCTCCCCTACCCACTATCAATTCCTCTTTTAAACTGAAGGGGAAGAATCTGATCTTATTCCAGCTATGGACCGAGCGCTCTCCCTGGGAGGGTACAGCACTTTCCGGAGGCTCCTCGAGTTCTTTGTGTGGGAAGCTGATTCTCTTGACATCCATTAGCATTTATTGAGTGTTTAGTGAACAGCTGGTGACACCAAACGGAGTAGGAGCTGATGCCTGTCTTTCAGGGGCTCATAATCTTGGTCTCGCTTGACCAGAGAGATAAATATATAAACCAGTACTTTCAGTGCCTCTTGAAAAGTGCCCTGGTAAAAGACCAAAGATCTCCTAGAAGATGTAGGTAATGTATTGGGCAGTGAGGGAAAGCTTCACAGAAGAGTGACATTTGAGCTTAATCTTCAAGATGGTGGAGAAGCTCACCAGGCAAGAGAAAGCATTTAATATAGAGGAACAGAACATGCAAAGGTAAAAGAATCATTTGGGAAGTGGCAAGCAGCTTGGGGGCTGAACTGTAGGGCTTGAAATAAGGGTTGTGGGATACAGTGGGGAGGGGAGTTGCAAGGGATGGGGATGTTAAAGAAGATTGAAGCAAGGTTATGAAGAACTGTTTGGATGTGAGTTTTACTTTTGGAAGCATGGAGGATCTATCAGAGGTTAAAGTTAATAAAAGAGAAAGTGTTAGATTTATGTTTTAGAAAGATCACTTTGATACAAAGATTATCCAGAGAAGACAGTAGAAGCAGAGATGAGAGCTTTCTCTAAGACAGTGGCGGTAGGGTTGGAAGAAGAATTTAGACTGGACAGAGGTTTAGGAAGTAGAATCAATAGCACCTGGTGATAGATTGAATTTGGGAGCTGAAATAGAAGAAATAAACAAGATTGCCTTCAGAGCTGCTTTTGCTGTAGGAACTGGTAGATAGGATGTGGGTGGTGGGAAGACCTTTACAAGAGCAGAGACAGCAGATTTGATGGTGGGTTTTATGAGAGAGAACGGGTTTAAAGATATATTTTGGCGAAGTTGTCATTATTTAAGGGGTAAGAAAAGCCACAGAAATAAGTAAAAATTTTCAGATAGAGCTTCAGGAATGAGAGCTGGTCTAAGGAATGAACTCTGAGGACTAATCAGGGAGGATGCAGGAGGAGGAGGAATAGAATAGAGATGTTTTCAGGAAGCCAAGAGCTGAGGAGTTCCCAGAAGGAGGAGCACTCGACCGCGCTGCCCACTGTAGGCAAAAGGCCCCTGAAGTGCTCCCCTCCGCTGCCTGTTGGGGGAGTGCTCGCTTGGTGGCCAGGAGGAGCAAAACTGCTTCCCTTTGAGTAGATGTTTCCTTCTGTTTCCTTCCTCTTTCTCTTTCCTACCCCTTTACTTTTTTTTTTTTAAATTGTGGTTACTTCCAGAAATGAATTTGGGGTGACTTCCATGCCACCCACCTCATCTCCTTCCCTGCACACAGAAAAACCCAGTTTGCAGTACTCGTATTCCTAGTTCAAAACTAACAAAGTGGAATTTGAGCTAAGATTCATTTCACTTTGAACACAGAGTTTATTCTCTGTGGATACAGTTCAGACTTACTTGTCTGCTCTTGAAACTTGCTTTTAATAAAGTCTTACTGTTGCACAGGAGGGGATACACGTCCTGTCCTGGGCTCAGGCTGGATTGAAATCTGTTCAGTGCCTTAGGGTCTCTGTTTAACCGCTTTAACATTGTTTGAAAGAGAAGCCAGAATAACACCCTCTGATGAAGAGGAGCCAGGCATTCTTTTTTCCAAATTCCCAGATTTCCTGAAACTTCCTGTTATGAAAATTGTTCTTCATCAGATCAACAGGAAATTTAGCCTTTAGGGATTCAGGCAACTATGAAGGCCATCAGCCCTTTTGACTGAACATCTCATTTACTCCAGAGATCTGGAAAGCTCTCTATCCAAGGTCACTGACCCATAGAAAATAAATAATGAAGTAAAGGGTCCAAAGTTCTAGCAGATGTGAGCAAAAGTTAAAAAGAAGAAACGCAGACTAACAGACCAAAAGAAGGAAAGGTGCTAACACATTTTTAATCACCCGCTGTGAGCCAGACACCTGCTGTGTATTTTATATTACCTTATTCCATCCTTACGACAACTTCATGAGGTATCATTCCATCCATCTTCCAGATGAGGAGGCTGAAATTTAGAGATGTTAGGCAAATTACCAAAACCATACAATACATGATAGACTAGATTCAAACCCTGACAGTGGCTCCAAAGCCCATGTTGTCACCAGCAAAAAAGAGAAGGTGGCAAAAGGACTAAAAGAAAGATATACAAGCAGACAAGAAGGGAGAAGCAGCATTTTTTGCCTTCTCAGCCTGTATTTCGTGCAGCTCCCATTGGACCGCTTTCAAACTTTTCCTTCTTGTCAGCTATCAGAATTTTCCTTTTTCATTGCCCAAGAATCCCCACCAGTCAGCCTTGTCTCTTCTTTTACTGGTTCAGGCTGGAATTTACTTTTGCCTGTATCTCTTCATTCCTTTTGAGCCTGCTGACTCAGAGGATTGTGCACATGTCTGAAGAGAATTCCCTCAGGAAGGCCAGGGCAAGCATCTTACCACAGGAACACACATTCCCCCTGTTTGCACAGCTGTATTTGTTGCTTTTAATGGTAGAGAAGGGAGGCTCAAAAGTCACTTGGTTTTAGAAAACTTTTCATGGTCTAGCTAGAAGAAATTAAACTAAAGGCCAGAGGTTTCCCATTGCTTGTTCTAGAGGCCAAGATTTTTTCCTTTTTGAATTCTCTTTTGTCATGACAGAGCATTATAGCAACTACTATATAAATGTTCCCAATTTATTTTTGAGATTTGCCTGAAGACATTTCTCCCTAAAAAAATGATTTTTATCTCTTTCTAAAAAAATACTTGAGTTCCCTTTCTAAATGGTGTGTTTGTGACTTTTCCTCGCCCAGAACTAGGTCATTGTTTTCAGTGACCACATTGCTCACCAATGCTGAACCGTCCTCTTCCTTCTGCCTCCTCCAACAACTCTGGGTCTGTTTTTCCAATTTAAAGCAACTGTTCGTGGAAACTCTGCCATGAAAGAAAATATTGTGAGTCAATATACTTTGGGCCAAGTCCAACCCTCAAATAACAAAGGCAGTAGTACTTGTGCAAGGAGTAATTTGCCCCATGATAGTAATAAATCTGTTATTTGTATGTCATAAACATAAACAGCTAAATGTATTCCAAGGTCTTGCTTGAAATTAGTTAAATGGATTTTCTTATGCATCCATAACTAATTTAGTGACTATTTGAGGAACTCTTTTTACTTAGATCTAAAGTAGTAGTGAGTAAGCTTTATTTAAGGACTGCAATACGGAAGAGATATTTATTTGTAGTAAATACAGGGCCTCATCAATACTGCTTTGTGTTGCTTAAGCATGTCTACCTTTTGGGGCCGAGGTGGTGATATTACCTTAGGTAAGTCAGAGGACAGCCTGAGTGATTAATTGTGAAAATATTGGATTATTTAGTAAAAAGATGTTAATATTGTAATGACTAGAAAATTATTGGTGTCTTCATGAAATATTACTGCGAAGGTTCTTTTGTGGTAGGTGAGCCATTTGTGTGCCATCTCCAAACTAAATGGATCTCAAATCAGATTCTTCTAGTTATATACCACATTAAAAATTATATTTGGATGAAAGTCCCTTCTCCTTTCTACAGGAATTACAATTTTGATGAAATCAATGCTGAACAGTGTTACTTTTTCTTTCTAGCTACGGTGTGTCTAGAAATGGTTTGTGACAGAAAGTCTTTTTATAGCTTTGCTTTCAACATACATTTATGTTTTAATGATACATTCTCTGCCAGTAAAAATGTAATTGTAGCACACAGAAAATCAAGCATTTTAAGCTTTCTGAGTATATTTAAACTGTCAACAGTGTGCTGTCTGACATACAGCATTACTCTGCTTCTGCTTTTAATGGCGAGGTTGTTTTCTAAAGACAGTCTAATGATACAAGACTCCTAAATCCTGTCGGACCATGTGAACTGAGAATGACCTGAGTGGATAGGGATGCTTTGGCCATCTGTCATTGATAGCCATATTGATCTGGAGATGGTGGCTGAGGGCACTGTGTACTGAGAGTGTGGCAGTTTGCCGAGGTGATGATAACCATCGCTGATACCTTTGTGATGGGCTTGATTTCTCCTTGTCTCTTTTCCATCTATGGAACCCTTGGGCAGTAAGTAGCCTTGTTTTAAAACTACACTTCTAGGTCAAAAGGGTACATCAGGTCTCATACATTATTCTCCTAGGTCATCTTTTAGCATGTCTAAGTACAAAAACAAGCTGCTTTTTAAGTTTTTATTTTGAAAACTTTAAAAGCATACAGGAATTTATACCCTCCACCTAGATTCACTAATTGTTAATATTTTGGCTCATTGCCTTAATATATTGAACCATACCAAATAAAGTTTCAGATATCATGATAGCTTAATTCTATATACTTCAGCAAATACTTCCAAAAAGTAAGAAAATTTTCCTACTTATCCACAATATCATTATCATACCTAAGAAAATTAATAATAGTTCTCAAATATCATCTAATAACCTGTCTATATTCAAATTTCTTCATTCCCTCCTAAATGCCTGTAGTGTGTTTGTCAAACTAAGATCTATTTATAGTTAATGTATTACATCTGATTGTTGTATCTCTTAAGTCAAAAGAACTCCTTTGTAATGTCCAAAAAGCATGGCAAAAGTTAAGAGAGAAATTCTGATCTCAGATTCTATTATAGGTAGAAACAGAAATCTAAAATCTAAAGCAATTTAGATCCTAGCTAATGAAATTCTGATGAAGTTTAAATGTTTCAAATTTTCAAGAACACAGTGCATTATTATATAGTCATCATGATGTGCATTAGGTTTCTAGAACTTATTCCTTTTATAACTGATATAGGTAATTGTGTATTACCAAGTAGCAGGGGAAATTGAACGGCCACATGATTATGGTGAAAAGTCATAGTTGGGAGTGACAGATCATCTCAAAAATAATATTTAGCTCTAAAAACTGATACATAATGAGTTTAGTCAGTGTGGTTTAATTTTCCGTATTGTGACAGCTATAAATATACCTTATTCAGGCTCATTTGGATTAATAAAGTGAGTGATAAGAAGAATAGTAGAATTAGAACATGTAATAAACATAAATGTGATTAAATACATTTTCTACATATTGGAATGACATTAGTTTTTTCACCCAGGGTCTTTTGATGGCTTCATAGAGAAGTTTCTCAGTAGATAACACTCTAAGCAATTGTCTTGTGTATTATAAAGAGCCCAGAGGAGTCGTGTGTGTTTATGTATTGGACAGTCTGTAAATGTTAGTTGTTGATAATATACAAGCCTCTTTTTACCTCTTGATGTGATCTCTAGATCACAAAAGAAGGCAATAAGGTTGAAGAATTATATAATATAATAAGGGAAACAAACAGTAAAGGAACCCAGGAAGATAATATAATTTTTTCAATGGTTATATAAAGCTATGTTAGAACTTGAAACCATTTCCACTTATTAATATACTTTATTCAGCATATGTTAAGAATTTTTGATGTGCCAAGTGCTGTGCAGAGGCATGACATAAAAAAATACCTTTTATTATAGAAAAAGTTAAATATTCACAAAAGTAGAGAGAATAGTATAACAGATCCCTGTATACCCCTCATTCAGTTTCACACATTGTGGCATCTTGTTGATCTAGTTCCATCTGCCCTTCCCATTATTTGGGAGGGGCAGTAGTGGAGGGATAAAGCAAGTCCCAGATATCATAACATTCATATAAACATGCTTCTTTCTGAATTAGACTCTGAAGTTTAGTTTTGGAAATTTGGATTTATAAAACATTTTTACTAGAGATAGATTAGTAACTTTAAAAGGTTCAAACCCTGTAGTTAGTAATTTATCATTGACAAATATTTATTCAATAAAAATATTTGTTCCATAACAAAGCTGAATAGTTTTAAAAAGCATTGTATGTTTATCTGAGGTATAAAATGATGAAATGTTAGTAGCAAACATTTTTATAGAACTCAGATTACAAAACACTCATCAATGTATTGATTTAAATAATGTAGGTTATGGTTTTTATGAAGGTATTTGTGCGAGTGTATGTGTGTGAAGAGAACAGCATTAAATTTAAGATATGTACATGCATAAATGCCAGTGGGGAAACAGTCTATAAGTCTTTCAATCACACACTTCTTCACTAAGTCTAGGAATAGTAATAATGCAGAATTCCTCTATAATTTATCACTTTCTGATGAACTCATGATCCACCAGAAAAATCAAGAATGATTTGACTGGAGGCTGTCAGGGAACGACAAAGAAGCAGAGGCTCAAGCAAGGTACAGCTCAACTGGGTGACTTTTAAGGGTAAAGGTAGAAGAGGGGGGCCCTGTTTGCTTGCTCTCCGATGTGCTTGCATTGTGCCCTGGGGCAGGACTGTGGACAGGCTCACTGCACTGAAATGTTGGCATGCAAAGCCTTTTCTGAGTTTGCATTGCTCCTTGACTTCTAGTCTTTCTTTTTATAATATAATTTTATAATATAGTATTAAGCAAAAAAAAAAAAAACCCCAAGAAAACATTTATTCTAACCAACTTCCTTCTTTCAGAGAAAGATTGCAAAGGCCCACGTTTCCAGTTTTCCCGATTGCTAAACTAGTGGTTTTTCTACTTCACCATGTAACTTCTCCATATTGTTTCATATTCAGAGGCAGTACAGTCTTAAGGTAAATGAGATACCCTATGGGACCTCAAATGTTTAAAGTTTTTTTTAGAATAATACTTGAAAATGAGTAGAATGAACATTCCCTCTGGCCTAATGTGAGGTGCAGAACACTGTCATGTCAAGTACAGATATAGTTCACTTGCAGTAGTAATGTTTCTTTTTATAAATATGCATATAATATCAAACTTTTAAGAGAGAGAACCTGACTTTACACCAACAGTGTTTATTTTCTTTACTGTAAGAATATGTTGCACAACCTGCACTCTTGTGCAACACTGCTGCATGGACTAAGCAGTTTAGAAGTGAATTTAGCTAATTAGAATTGCCACACACACACACACACGCTCTATAATAGAGGTGTTAACTATCAGTAATTCTCTTTGTCTGGGAGAGTCAGGGAAGGCAGTGCCATAGACCTGATATTTAAGCTGAGTCTTAAAAGATATAATTTTTTTTTTTTTTTGCCAGGGATATGTGGGGAAGAGTGTTCCAAGGAGAGGAGAGAGCATGTGAAAAGGCACTGAAGCATATTTTGTTAAAAAAAGAGCAACTTTTTTGACCCTAAGAATATCATTTGGTTTGGGGCACCCTTGGAACTTGAGTCTGTTCTACATGGAGTAGTGAATGGCTGCCACTAAGACTCCTCTTTCTCACCACACCAGCTTGTCTAGTGTTCTTCCCTGTACTCCCACTGCGTTCTCTCAAAGAGCAAACAGGGCTCGTGGGCAACTCTTACTAACTTAGCCTCTTGATATCCCTTCAATTCAATGTCAGAGTCTGTTAAGATCCATCTTCACTATTTAATTCTTTTGCACTCAGTTTACTGCTGTGATTTTTATGTATTGTGGGTAGGCCACAGAAGTAATATAAATAATTTTCTTAACAATTACTAAGAATTCTCAAAAAATATGCCCAATAACATTATAATGGGTTTCAGTACTCTTACAAGTTGCCATATAGTGTAGTGGTTAAGAGCACTGGAATCAGATAGACTTTGACTTGAAACTTGGTTATGTTACCTGCTAGGTTTATGACCTTGTTTGGGAAACATTTAAAATCGATGAGTCTGTTTCTTCAAGTAATGCATTCAGTTTAGTGACTGCGCTCTCCCCTCTCCCCCTGGTCCCTCTTCCTTTCAACTGTTCTGATGTGGCCCAAGTGAGATACTAAAGAAAGAGAAAAGCTGCACAATATGGTATTCATTTGCACTTGGGCTGTTTTGTTAATGATTTCTGAGGACATTTGCTGAAATCTTTTCTGATTTTCAGTTGAACTGTGAGCAGTTTGAGGTTAGGGACTGTTTTTCTTCTGTTTGTTTTTCTCTATATATAGCAGTTAGGACTGACTGTACAAAGGAGTGAGCCATGTGAATATTTTTGGTTAGCTTATATCCTGGATTTTCCAGGGCATCCTGGACGTGACTGTGAACTCTGCTCTCCCACTGGAGCCATCCTGGTCCATATTTAATCCCATGGCAGTGATTACTGGTGAATACATGGGAATATTTAGTAAAGGGATGTTGATATTGCAATGACTAGAAAATTGTTGGTATCCTCATAAAATGTTACTAAAAAGTTCTTAAAATTCAACTGTCTTAGAATTCAACTATGTGCAAGTCCTGAGGCTTTGGAGTATGACATTTGGATATTTGTGTGTGTATGTGGTTTTTACATACACACACAAACATAAATGTATGCACACTATGTGTATCTGTATACACACACACACGTAGAATTTCTTACATAATATATGATTTCAGCACTGGCATTTGGTTAGGGAGAAAGTGCAGAAATATTTATCTTTTACCTAAGCCATGGAGGCAGGGCTTTGTACCATTTAAAATGACAGTCATTTTCCTGTTCAGCAAGATATTGCGAAAGTTCCATATTTATGTTTCTTACTCTAATATTAAGTACCCAAGTCAAATATATTCTCAATTAAATAATCTTATTTCTGTAGCTCTTTGAAATTTACAAATCTATTTAATATCCATTACCTGGCATAGATACTAAATACATGCTGATAAATCAATGAATGAGTTTCATCAACTCCTCAAAAACAGATCTAAGACAGGTAAAACAGACCTATAAGTATTAATATTGAATATCATCATTCCCATTTTGCACATGAGAAAAGTGAGAGCTATTGAGTTAAATTATCTTGCTTAGAGTCATACAACTAATAAATGATACAGCCAGGACTCAATTTAGGTCTTCTGATTCCCAAATCAATGCGCTTTCTACTACTATTGCTGATTAGAGGAAAGACTTTTTAAAAATTTTGGTACTTAGGGAGAGACCATATTACTGCAATTAATTCTTCTGCTTTCACACCAGATAATTGGAGCTTCCAATTATGGCTTATTGTAAACTTCCTTTGTGTGATAACCTTTAGACTGAATTTAGTCTTAACTGTAGAGTACTTCAAGCCCCATGAAATATAGGAATGGCACACAGCTATTGATCAAATTCAATGCCTACAAAGCAGTACATTCAGTGTGTATTAAATCTGTTATCCAGATGGATCAGTACACATGCTATCTTCTTACCTAACATCTGTCTCTCATGCTTCACTGAAATTACCTGTGAAACTATGACTAATAAAATTGGTTTAGAACCAAAATTCAATAAAAGCAAAGTTAATTACGTGTTTGTAACAGAATAAGCATACAGTTAGATCAATATGCAAATTGTGACCTTCAATGGTCTTTTCTGTCTTCTTTTAAGCCCTTAGTCTTGCAGAGATTAATCTACTACCTAGAACTTCATTTTTGAAGCCGCTAGGACTTCTATTACTAGATTTTAATTGTTTACATATCAGTGATATGTATGTATGTCTTCATCTCAATCTCTGTATCTTTGTGGGAGAGCCCTGTTTTAACAGCAGAAATAGTACATGAGACAAGTAAATATATTCAGCTTCATGTTAACAAAAGAACAGATCAATTTCTAAAATTAAGTATATGTCAACATTTTCTAGGTGCCATCGTTTGACATCATGGTTGACACTGGAAAGTACAAAGTTAAGTAAGATATTTTCTGGCTCTTAAAGTATTTACAGTTTAGTGGAAGAGATAGTCATGTTCACAAATAACTAAAATACAACTTAATATTTGTTTTTAAATAGACACAAACAAAAGCAATATACTGAAAACAAATGAGATTTATTCTGCATTTGGGAAGACTTCACTGAGGGGATGGCATTAGATCAGATCTTGTGTAGGATTTTCATTGGAGGAAGTTGAAGGCAAGGCTAGAGCAAAGACACAGAGGATATAGTGCAAGCATAATTGGGAAAAAGTGAGTTGTATCCTCCATCATACTATCCAAACATGTGGCAAAACATCTGGCCCTGCACATTCACATCCAGACATCGGGTTAATTTGCACAATGGGTCGTAGATGTATTCCTGAAGGTCATTCCTATGTTGGGAGCAGCTGGTAATAACTTAACTATACATGGAAATGATTGCAATTCACATAAATGTCTCACAAAGCCCAAACTAAATGTATCACCAACTTCACTTCTCCTTGGATCTCCAAACATTTGTAGCTATTCTTATGGCACCTCCATAAGAGGGGATTTGTTTTTGCTTTTTTCCGTTGCATTTTGTTTGTTCTTAGGCAGTCTAAAAAGTTGAAATGGCTTGTTTAATTCCCAGATAACTTGAGATTTTTTTTCTTGGCTTCCTTCCTTAGCTTGTTTTTTCCATTATTTTCTTTTTTAAACAAAGGAAAACATATATTTTTTTTAGGTTAAGATTCTAAGGTTATTTTCTTTGAATACCCATTTAAATTATGTAATATGAAATAAAGAACTTTCTGTCTTTAAGGCTGTCAACTAACTGAGACCTTTTGTGTTATGGAGAAATGTTACATTTTGAAATAACTTATTTTTGTGAGCTTCCTGTTCACTGGTCAAGACAGATTTCCCACTAGTGTCCATTTAGGCTCCTTTGGCTTGCAGGATCATTCTACACTCTTCTGTTTGTAGCCACCAAATGACTTATGTGAAGTGATCTGGGACAATTACAGTGAAAAGAAATGAAAAGAAATTCATTAAGTCCATAAACATTTAGTGAACACCACTGTGAGGTAGGTGCCATAATTAGTTTCTGGAAATAAAAATATGAAAAGGACACAATACCTGCCATCAAGAAATTCAGAATCTAATAAACAGGTAAATATAGTATCATAAGATAAATCCTATCATGGTGAAAAGTGCAAATAACTTTCCTTGCCTGGTGGCGATAGGGAAGGCTTCACTGTGGTGGTATCATTGTAGCTGGTTTGAAAGGAGCCATGGGAGTTTGCAAAAAGCAGTATGTAAAGCATTCTAGGTAGAAAGAATAATGTGCTAAGACTTGTCCCCCTTTTTTGGAAAAGTGCCCCAGAAGGCAAGAAAAAGGAGGGTGTGGTGTGTTTGGGGGAACAGCTGGAGGTACAATGGAGAAGTTAGATTGAAGCTGATTTTAGCTAAGAAAGTTTGATTTTATTCTGTATGAAATAATACATTGTGAAAGGCAGGGAAAATATAAACTTGAGGATTATTTTAAAAAATTTGTTTGTAGATGATCCTTTAAGTTCTGATCCACAGAACTAAAACTTGATCACTTAAAACATGTAATTTTTATGTGATGCTTTCAGGTTAAAATAGATCATTGTATGTTTTTAGATTATCTGCAGTTATTACAGTGTAAAACATATTGACTGTAGGCTTTCTAGACCTTAGATACAGAATAGAACATTCTCTTATTTTCCTTAGGTTAAAAGAATGATTACAAGTATGGTTTGTCACAGTAAGGAGAAATCCAGCAAGGAGAAGCTGCAGTGTTTTTAGTAGTCTGCTATAATAAAGTAACTGCTTGAGCTAAAGCTGACCCAACTGCGGTGTTTTTAAAAAGCAGTAGGATTCTTTTTTTTTAAGGCAAAAACCTCAGCCCATGACTTAATTCAGGTTCTGTCTTAGATCAGGTGCCATTTATTATTGGATACAGTGAAATTATACAGTGAAAAGTCAAGGGTGTGTTTTCTTTAGAACCATAGACAAATATTTATAAGGAGGTACAAATTACCAGTGTGAGAATTTTTTAGACTGGCCCTGCCACATAGTAAATATGCAACATGGAGAATAAAGTGACTAAAAGGCTCTAAAATAGATTTTACTAAGTACTATAAAATTGCAGTCCCAACCATTTTCACCCAGGACCGGTGCTCCTATGAGAATCTAATGCCTGATGATCTGAGGCAGAGCTGAGGCAGTGATGCTAGCACTGTTGAGCGGCTGCAAATACAGATGAAGCTTCACTGCCAGCCTCTGCTCCTCCTGCTGTGTGGCCCTGTTCCTAACAGGCCATGAACCTCTAATCATCCATGGCCAGAGGGTTGGGGACCTCTGCAGTAAATGATGACTAATTATAAGTAAGGGTAAATGGACCAGCAGCCTTTCTATATTTATAAAAACTCTAAATGCTATAAAACAAAAATGTCATTGCTTTTCTCATTAAATAAGGTGAATAGACATTTAAACTGAATTTCATATTATTCTAATTCTACTAAAATAAACTTTTAAGAATTATAGCTGTTACCCAGTATTATTAGGCATAAAAGTATTTGTGTGAGTAGTATATTCGCTTACTTACTTATTCTGGGCATATTGGGGCCGTGGAGGGTTCCTCAAAGTTTGCTTAAATTAACTAATAGTGTATGACGCTAGAAAACAAGTCACAAAGTGATCCATGATTATGTGCCAAAGATGACAGACGTAGGTGCTGAGATCCACAGAAGATTCTTAAAGAAGAGTGTTAATATTGTTTTACATAAATCATATATATTACATAAATGATATCATAAGATATATTCATTATGTAATTCATTTTTTGACTCAGCAGTATGCCTTAGAGATATTTCCATGTTAGTGCACAAAAGATCTACGTCACTCTAAAGTGGCATAGTACTTCCTGGTATGTACATACTGTCGTCTTTAGCCATCCTCTTGTGTTACTTGGCACTCTAATAGGTAAATGAACTTAAAAATCTAGAGCTTCTAGAGGGTTAAATTTTAGCTTTGTTTTTTATGTGTATTTTTTTAATAAGAAGGATATGTTAATGTGCTGTTTGTATAATTAAAAGTTAAACATTTGATAACACTTATTTTGGGGCAGCCATTTACCATTTCCCCTTACTTCCATCATTTCTATGACAAGCTGATCTATCCCCCTTCCAGTCAGCCAGCTTGGCCAGGTGTCTCAGCTTTCCACTGGCACTGGTGTGCACTGGGGTTGGAGCTGTCCCTAAATCCCAGTCCCTTTGGCCGATGCTTTGTTTTCCTTGCCTCCTTTCTGTCAGCCCCTTTTGCCTCCAGCAAACAGAAAGAAATGTGTATTTTAATTCTTAATATGGTTGGTTTTCTGAAAAGCAAACCTTGAATTAATATTGTCATGAGGTTATTTTAGATTGAGTTCTCTATTTCATTTCTTTTTCCTAAAGAAGTTAAATGATAGTTCTTGTTTTACAAATTTGAGTTTTCAACATAAATTTCACCTTCATAGTTTTTATTTAGAAAAATTTGGCCTTACAGTATTCTATGAATTCTATTTAGTATGTCTGTATTTAATAGCATACTAGGGAAAGAACAAACTAATACTATAAACTCTAAATAATAAAGTTGCAATGGAATCTTTTGGGCCAGTCTCTTTCACACTATTTTCAAAGTTATCTATTTTCCTATGAGATACAGACATAAAGAAACTAAAAGAAGCTATTTCAAACCAATTAGCACATATAAATTTTTCTGAGCTTGTCTATTTTTTTTTAATAAAAAAGTTGTTAGGTCTATAGTATCCTTGTTAAAAAGAAACAACAACTAGTTCTTTTAATCTCAACTTCACTTTAGTATATTGAGATTAGCTAATAAAATTTGGAGTATTTTTTCCAAGTATAGATAAAAATATTGGTCTCTGTAAATGGTATTTTAGAACAATGCTGTTTAAAAATTACCTTCAGAGTATTTCTAAAAAACTCAATTCTGTTTACCTAGCACATATTTGAACAGAGATTTAGCAGAAAATTTTTAAAATTAAGTACTTTAAAGAATAATCTTATCTGCTCTTTTACTGTCTTAAGAGTTATTTTGGAACTGCCCAAGTCACCACACAGAGATAGAATATTATATGCATTGCTGAAGGTCAAGCCATAGTAATCCTGACAGTTTACTGCAGAGCTTTGCTTCCAAATATTCTCTTTAAAAACTGTCTTTGGTGTTTTATTTTTCATAATAGGAGCAGATTGTGAAAGACTTTTGCTACTCGAAAAACATTCTTTCCAGTTTATGGACGTGGGAGCTTGCAGGGAATGTGTTTATAACTTTCACATTTCTTAGCAGGATATATTTCATTCCTTCCCTTCTCATTGCTGTGTTTATAGTTGAAATAAAGAAGCAGGTAGAAAGGGGAGTACATGAAATAACTAACCTAAATGAGAAATACATGGCCATTGAAATCTAAAAGGCAGGAAGGGTTCGATCTTTGGACTCACCTATAATTTGTGCACCATAAATGTAGAAGGAAGTCAGCAGGGACTTTTTAATGACAGTGCTGTCTATAACAGTATCATCAAGCAAGACATTGGCATAAATCATTGGCACTTTGCAAAGTGTCACTTCTGTCAACCTTCTAGTGATGTGATCTTTAGTCTTTCAAATCCATAGACTGGCATTTGGATCAGCTAAGCATCTTACATCCTGTCTTGCATATTAAAGCTGTTTTAGCCAATATCGAAATGCTGAAGTAATGCTTGTTCTAAAGTATTTGTAAGCAACTGATCTAATAATTAAGCTTTGCTCTTGATATAGCTTGCGGAGTTTCCTGTTTGCAAATGCAAATAAAGCTTTTTTATTTTAGGAAGCTCCCCAGAAAAAAAGGTAATGAAGCAGTGGTGATTTTTATATCACTTCAAAGGACTTTTGTTTTAAGTTCTAAAGCAGCTTTAGTTTTGGTTTAAGTTCAGTAAACTTCTTGTGAAAGTGATTGATATGCAGTTGGATAAATTTTATAATACTACTACTACTACTACTACTAATAATAATATTGTTAAACATAATAAATTACCCTTGCCTACATGAAATAAAGTTAATCTATATTTGTACATAAGATGGAAAATCTGCACGCTTTACACCAATTTAATTTGAATGAACGCTTGTACTCAGCAGGATTGCTGTTTGCATCTATGGAGCTCCAGGCCTATAGAACTTCATTTGGTATTTAGTGATTACAGAGTTAAACTCAAAAAATATCTTGAGAGGCATAAAGCTTATTCATACTTCCTTATTAAGTTTGCATCATCATTTCCTCCCTAAACTTTATGCTCTTAGTACAGTATTTTGAGGAGACTACATTTGGGGTGGTAGACCTCTAGTTATACAAGATCAGCATTATGGCTCAGGATCCTAATACCGCTGTTAATTTCAGATGGAATTCTTTCAGACATTGATATTTATCGGCTTAGAAAGAGATCTTTGGAAATATAAAGCATGCTTCCTGTCTCCCCAGAAGCAATGTTCTTACTACTGCCACCACCATTACTCTTCCCCCTCCCCCACTTAGTTTAGCACCCTGGGAATCTAGGAGCCTTTTTAACCTTTACTGTGAATTTACAGAGTCCTGGTATCTTCAGAACGATTAAATTTCCCTTTGTCCAGCTCCCCACAATCTCAAGGAGAGTAGAGGAAGATTCTGTATGAAACCTTCAGGGTGGCTGTAGACAAGAGCAGTAGTCTAAGACCTGCTTTTTCTACCCAAACTGAAGGCCCTTCCAAACTTTCTGGATTCTCAGAGTACTACTAAGACAACTAGAGTCCAGTTGGCCCAGTAACACAAGACATAAAATGGAAGGCCATGACATTCATTGTCAAAGGGACTTTTCTAATAGAAATATCCTTTAAGGTGCTGCAAGACTCCTTGAAAGATAAGACATTCTCAAAAGTTATTAAGTGTTTATTTTTTCTCTCTGCTTACGTGTGGCATCTTCCCATTTGAGTCTTGGCTACCTGTCTTCAAAGTGACTGAATGTTAGCAGAAACTACAAAATATTGTCTCCTCTGTTTGTGATTTTTGTTTTCTTAGAATGTGTGGATGTATCTCTTTGTTCAGAGCAAATCCTGGCTTTAAAAGAAACAATCAAACTACTCTTTTCCGAAGCTAAGTTTGGCAGAAGAATAATTTTATTGGACAAGGCACCGCACTCCCAGTTTCAGTTTCAGCTCTGTCACACAAGCTCTGTGCAAAATAAAACGGAGAAAAGATGAAACAAAAGAAAGTAGTGCTGCATATAAAAGAGGTCCCCAGCCCTGTTCCCTTTTCCCCAGCCCTGTTCCTGACCTTCTCTGAGATCTCATACAAACCTTCTCCTTACACATTGGGAATGATTGTTCATGTTTATCATAGAAGGTGCTTATAAAACAGGTTTTAAATGTTCCAAATTAAAAAACCTCAACAATATGTTCGTTCTACCCAGATCTAATTGTGCATCAAACTAGATATAGTTTTAAAGAGTTAGTTTATTGTGTAGATCTGATTGCTGCAGATTCATCCTCACCATTCCCTGCCTGGTCTGTATTAGAGGAAGGCAGACCACTGCAGGCTCCATTTTTCTGGCTTCCGAATAGATGTGGGAGACTAAAAGGCAAGAGGAAGAAAGAAGCCACCGTATTTCTCTTTTGTTCTGCTTCAGGCAGCGACTCTCTTCAGCTGTGGTTCTAGCTTCTGTGAGGTGACCCCATTCCCTGGCTCTAATAATTGCCTCCTCTCTTGGCCTTCTTGCTGAGGGGATGGTAGGTCAGTGGCTTCCTGCTTTTGTTTATCGTGCTCTGCCTCACTGTCTCTAGTTTGTATTTTAGCTCTTCTGTCATTTGTGTTACCAATTTCCCTCTGTTTCAAATATTCCTAGTGGCTTTTTTCCCTGAGTAAACTGACTAATTCATACGTATGCAATATTACGAATAATATTTTTAACTTATTCTTCTCTAAGAGAAGATAAAGAAGGAGACAAGATGTGGGGAAAGAAGGATGGAGGGAGGGAGAGAAAGAAGGAAGGAAGGAGGAAGGGAAGGAAAGAAAGGCCTTCAGGGTATTCCTTCTTATTACTGCTTTCCCTGTGTCACTCTTGCTCTGTCTCTACTTAAAACCATATGGTTGTCTGCTTGTTAGTAGCATCCTCTTAGCACTGAGACCAGTTCTGAGATGTGACTAGGCTGGGGGTGAGGGCACATGGGAAGGAGTGCAAGATCACTTGTAGAAGGGCCCCAGGTGAACCAGTTTACTCTGCAAGTTGGGACCCTCTGGCTTCCAACTATATGTAGGCTTCTCTCTAATGGCCCTATATTTCCATCCCCTTATTTCTTTTCCATTCCAGTGCCCATGTACCCCTTCAAACTCCTCACTACCCCTGCTATATTTTTAAATAAATTTTTAATTTGAGAATAGTTTAGATTTATAGAAAAATTGCAAAGATAGTAGAGTTCCATGTTGCCCACACTCAGATTCCCCTATTATAGCATCTTATATTAATGTAGTACATTTATCATATTAATGAATGGATCTTGGTAGATGATTATTAACTAAAGTCCATACTTTATTTAGATTTCCTTAGTGTTCCCATAATACCCTTTTATTGTTTCAGGATACCATCCAGGATGTCATGTTACCTTGGGTCAAGTCTCCTCCTTAGACTCCTCTTGACGGTGACAGCTTATCAGACTATTCTTGTTTTATTTTGTTTTTGATGATCTTGACAGTTTTGAGGAGTGCGTTCAGGTGTTTTATTACATTGTATCAAGGGTATATATTGTCAACATGACTTATTACTGTTGATAGCCGTCACCTCTTGGTTTATACAGTGTTTGTCAGATTTCTCTACTGTAAAGTTAGCTTCGTTTTTCCCCTTCCATACTATATTCCCTGGAAGTAAGTCACTATGCGCAGCTCATACCTAAGGAGTGGGGAGTTACCTTTCCTTGAGGGTAGAATATTTACATGAATTATTGGGAATTCTTCTAATCGGAGATCTGTTATTTATTTATTTATTTATTTATTTATTTATTTATGCATTTATGCATTTATATTAGCTTGGACTCAGATATTTATTTTATTTTTTAGGTTATAATACAGTAGTGCTTTATTTATTTTGTTTCTCACATTGTTCCAGCTTTGGCTATTGGGGACTCACTCAGTTGTCTCCTTTGTAGCTCATAGAAATATATAATTGTTGTGGGATTTTTTGAATACTGCCTTACTTTCAGGTACTACAAGATACTCCAGGCTCATTCAGTCCTAAAATCAGCTGATCTCCAAGGAACTCTGGTTCCTCTTATTGGAGAATAGTATTAGACACAGAGATCTAGGTTCTCTATATGTGCTCCTTACATCCTGGGTGTCCTCACATCTCTTAACTCCATTTGTTAGCATAATGAACCAGTCATTCTTCAATACAGGGCATCAAGTTTCTTTTGCTTTCTTTACTTTTGAAGATAATTTGCATGAAAATAAAGCTCAGAATCAAAATGCAGAAAAAAATAGGTGTTTGGGTCTAAGTTGTGTCACATTATGGAACACTGTAGATTAGATTAGATCAAATGACTTCAAAAATCATATCCAGTGCCAATAGCCATATCCTAATGGCTTGATGCAGGATGACATTCCATTTATTTTCCAGGTGGCCTGAGATAAGTGAAATGGGAATGTGCGTGAGGATAGGGAATATGCTAGTCTGGCCGGAGTAGAGTTTTTATAAGCAAGTGCTGAAAGATATGGTTGGCAAAGAAGATTGGGTCTGTGTATGGGAGGCCTTGAGTGACAGGCTATATTCTATAAGCTGTGCTGGCCATTTTATTTAAGAAACAAGGTTTCTATATCCATTGTTTTGTAATATACATTAGAGAAAGGTTGT